>CM069905.1:143753677-143958968 GCA_036172215.1 Camellia granthamiana | reverse complement strand
TAAACGCCGTATTTACATATCTGCCACTGTGCAGGAGAATCCGTACAGGTGTTTGAGTGTTCGAACCCTAATACGTGAGAAATGGTAGGTCAACGCCGTATTTACATATCTGCCACTGTGCAGGAGAATCCGTATAGGTGTTCGAGTGTTCGAACCCTAATGCGTGGGAAATGGTAGGCAACTGCCGTATTTACATATCTGCTACTGTGCAGGAGAATCCGTATAGGTGTTCGAGTGTTCGAACCCTAATCCGTGAGAAATAGTGAGTAAACGCCGTATTTACGTATCTGCCACTGTGCTGGAGAATCCGTATAGGTGTTCGAGTGTTCGAACCCTAATGCGTGAGAAATGGTTAGTAAACGCCGTATTTACATATCTACCACTGTGCGGGAGAATCCGTATAAGTGTTCGAGTGTTCGAACCCTAATGTGTGAGAAATAGTGAGTAAACGCCGTATTTACATATCTGCCATTGTGCAGGAGAATCCGTATAGGTGTTCGAGTGTTCGAACCCTAATGCGTGAGAAATGGTAAGTAAACGCCGTATTTACATATCTGCTACTGTGCAGGAGAATCCGTATAGGTGTTCGAGTGTTCGAACCCTAATCCGTGAGAAATAGTGAGTAAACGCCGTATTTACGTATCTGCCACTGTGCTGGAGAATCCGTATAGGTGTTCGAGTGTTCGAACCCTAATGCGTGAGAAATTGTCGGTAAACGCCGTATTTACATATCTGCCACTGTGCAGGAGAATCTGTATAGGTGTTCGAGTGTTAGAACCCTAATGCGTGAGAAATGGTAAGTAAACGCCGTATTTACATATCTGCCACTGTGCAGGAGAATCCGTATAGGTGTTCGAGTGTTCGAACCCTAATGCGTGGGAAATGGTAAGTAAACGCCGTATTTACATATCTGCCGCTGTGCAGAAGAATCCGTATAGGTGTTCCAGTGTTCGAACCCTAATACGTGAGAAATGGTAGGTAAACGCCGTATTTAAATATCTACCACTGTGCAGGGGAATCTGTATAGGTGTTCGAGTGTTCGAACCCTAATGCGTGAGAAATTGTCGGTAAACGCCGTATTTACATATCTGCCACTGTGCAGGACAATCCGTATAGGTGTTCGAGTGTTCGAACCCTAATGCGTGGGAAATGGTAAGTAAACGCCGTATTTACATATCTGTCACTGTGCAGGAGAATCTGTATAGGTGTTCGAGTGTTCGAACCCTAATACGTGAGAAATGGTAGGTAAACGCCGTATTTACATATCTGCCACTGTACAGGAGAATCTGTATAGGTGTTCGAGTGTTCGAACCCTAATGCGTGAGAAATGGTAGGTAAACGCCGTATTTACATATCTGCCACTGCGCAGGAGAATCTGTATAGGTGTTCGAGTGTTCGAACCCTAATGCGTGAGAAATGGTCGGTGAACGCCGTATTTACATATCTGCCACTGTGCAGGACAATCCGTATAGGTGTTCGAGTGTTCGAACCCTAATGCGTGAGAGATGGTAAGTAAACGTCGTATTTACATATCTGCCACTGTGCAGGACAAGCCGTATAGGTGTTCGAGTGTTCGAACCCTAATGCGTGAGAAATGGTAAGTAAACGTCGTATTTACATATCTGCCACTGTGCAGGAGAATCCGTATGGATGCTCGAGTGTTCGAACCCTAATACGTGAGAAATGGTAAGTAACGCCGTATTTACATATCTGTCACTGTGCAGGAGAATCCGTATAGGTGTTCGAGTTATCGAACCCTAATGCGTGGGAAATGGTAAGTAAACACCGTATTTACATATCTGCCACTGTGCAGGAGAATCCGTATCGGTGTTCGAGTGTTCGAACCCTAATGCATGAGAAATGGTAGGTAACTGCCGTATTTCCATATCTGCCACTGTGCAGGAGAATCCGTATAGGTGTTCGAGTGTTCGAACCCTAATGCGTGGGAAATGGTAAGTAAACACTGTATTTACATATCTGCCACTGTGCAGGAGAATCCGTATCGGTGTTCGAGTCTTCGAACCCTAATGCATGAGAAATGGTAGGTAACTGCCGTATTTACATATCTACCACTGTGCATGAGAATCCGTATAGGTGTTCGAGTGTTCGAACCCTAATGCGTGGGAAATGGTAAGTAAACACTGTATTTACATATCTGCCACTGTGCAGGAGAATCCGTATCGGTGTTCGAGTCTTCGAACCCTAATGCATGAGAAATGGTAGGCAACTGCCGTATTTACATATCTGCTACTGTGCAGGAGAATCCGTATAGGTGTTCGAGTGTTCGAAACCTAATCCGTGAGAAATAGTGAGTAAACGCCGTATTTACGTAATTGCCACTGTGCTGGAGAATCCGTATAGGTGTTCGAGTGTTCGAACCCTAATGCGTGAGAAATGGTAAGTAAACGCCGTATTTACATATCTACCACTGTGCGGGAGAATCCGTATAAGTGTTCGAGTGTTCGAACCCTAATGCGTGAGAAATAGTGAGTAAACGCCGTATTTACGTATCTGCCACTGTGCAGGAGAATCCGTATAGGTGTTCGAGTGTTCGAACCCTAATGCGTGAGAAATGGTAAGTAAACGCCGTATTTACATATCTGCCACTGTGCGGGAGAATCCGTATAGGTGTTCGAGTGTTCTAACCCTAATGCGTGAGAAATAGTGAGTAAACGCCGTATTTACATATCTGCCACTGTGCAGGAGAATCCGTATAGGTGTTCGAGCGTTCGAACCCTAATGCGTGAGAAATGGTAAGTAAATGCCGTATTTACATATCTGCCACTGTGCAGGAGAATCCGTATAGGTGTTCGAGTGTTCGAACCCTAATGCGTTGGAAATGGTAAGTAAATGCCGTATTTACATATCTGCCACTGTGCAGGAGAATTCATACAGGTGTTTGAGTGTTCGAACCCTAATACGTGAGAAATGGTAGGTCAACGCCGTATTTACATATCTGCCACTGTGCAGGAGAATCCGTATAGGTGTTCGAGTGTTCGAACCCTAATGCGTGGGAAATGGTAGGCAACTGCCGTATTTACATATCTGCTACTGTGCAGGAGAATCCGTATAGGTGTTCGAGTGTTCGAACCCTAATCCGTGAGAAATAGTGAGTAAACGCCGTATTTACGTATCTGCCACTGTGCTGGAGAATCCGTATAGGTGTTCGAGTGTTCGAACCCTAATGCGTGAGAAATGGTTAGTAAACGCCGTATTTACATATCTACCACTGTGCGGGAGAATCCGTATAAGTGTTCGAGTGTTCGAACCCTAATGTGTGAGAAATAGTGAGTAAACGCCGTATTTACATATCTGCCATTGTGCAGGAGAATCCGTATAGGTGTTCGAGTGTTCGAACCCTAATGCGTGAGAAATGGTAAGTAAACGCCGTATTTACATATCTGCTACTGTGCAGGAGAATCCGTATAGGTGTTCGAGTGTTCGAACCCTAATCCGTGAGAAATAGTGAGTAAACGCCGTATTTACGTATCTGCCACTGTGCAGGAGAATCCGTATAGGTGTTCGAGTGTTCGAACCCTAATGCGTGAGAAATTGTCGGTAAACGCCGTATTTACATATCTGCCACTGTGCAGGAGAATCCGTATAGGTGTTCGAGTGTTAGAACCCTAATGCGTGAGAAATGGTAAGTAAACGCCGTATTTACATATCTGCCACTGTGCAGGAGAATCCGTATAGGTGTTCGAGTGTTCGAACCCTAATGCGTTGGAAATGGTAAGTAAACGCCGTATTTACATATCTGCCGCTGTGCAGAAGAATCCGTATAGGTGTTCCAGTGTTCGAACCCTAATACGTGAGAAATGGTAGGTAAACGCCGTATTTAAATATCTACCACTGTGCAGGGGAATCTGTATAGGTGTTCGAGTGTTCGAACCCTAATGCGTGAGAAATTGTCGGTAAACGCCGTATTTACATATCTGCCACTGTGCAGGACAATCCGTATAGGTGTTCGAGTGTTCGAACCCTAATGCGTGGGAAATGGTAAGTAAACGCCGTATTTACATATCTGTCACTGTGCAGGAGAATCTGTATAGGTGTTCGAGTGTTCGAACCCTAATACGTGAGAAATGGTAGGTAAACGCCGTATTTACATATCTGCCACTGTACAGGAGAATCTGTATAGGTGTTCGAGTGTTCGAACCCTAATGCGTGAGAAATGGTAGGTAAACGCCGTATTTACATATCTGCCACTGCGCAGGAGAATCTGTATAGGTGTTCGAGTGTTCGAACCCTAATGCGTGAGAAATGGTCGGTGAACGCCGTATTTACATATCTGCCACTGTGCAGGACAATCCGTATAGGTGTTCGAGTGTTCGAACCCTAATGCGTGAGAGATGGTAAGTAAACGTCGTATTTACATATCTGCCACTGTGCAGGACAAGCCGTATAGGTGTTCGAGTGTTCGAACCCTAATGCGTGAGAAATGGTAAGTAAACGTCGTATTTACATATCTGCCACTGTGCAGGAGAATCCGTATGGATGCTCGAGTGTTCGAACCCTAATACGTGAGAAATGGTAAGTAACGCCGTATTTACATATCTGTCACTGTGCAGGAGAATCCGTATAGGTGTTCGAGTTATCGAACCCTAATGCGTGGGAAATGGTAAGTAAACACCGTATTTACATATCTGCCACTGTGCAGGAGAATCCGTATCGGTGTTCGAGTGTTCGAACCCTAATGCATGAGAAATGGTAGGTAACTGCCGTATTTCCATATCTGCCACTGTGCAGGAGAATCCGTATAGGTGTTCGAGTGTTCGAACCCTAATGCGTGGGAAATGGTAAGTAAACACTGTATTTACATATCTGCCACTGTGCAGGAGAATCCGTATCGGTGTTCGAGTCTTCGAACCCTAATGCATGAGAAATGGTAGGTAACTGCCGTATTTACATATCTACCACTGTGCATGAGAATCCGTATAGGTGTTCGAGTGTTCGAACCCTAATGCGTGAGAAATGGTAAGTAAACGCCGTATTTACATATCTGCCACTGTGCAGGAGAATCCGTATAGGTGTTCGAGTGTTCGAACCCTAATCCGTGAGAAATAGTGAGTAAACGCCGTATTTACGTATCTGCCACTGTGCTGGAGAATCCGTATAAGTGTTCGAGTGTTCGAACCCTAATGCGTGGGAAATGGTAAGTAACCGCCGTATTTACATATCTACCACTGTGCGGGAGAATCCGTATAAATGTTCGAGTGTTCGAACCCTAATGCGTGAGAAATAGTGAATAAACGCCGTATTTACGTATCTGCCACTGTGCAGGAGAATCCGTATAGGTGTTCGAGTGTTCGAACCCTAATGCGTGAGAAATGGTAAGTAAACGCCGTACTTACATATCTGCCACTGTGCAGGAGAATCCGTACAGGTGTTTGAGTGTTCGAACCCTAATACGTGAGAAATGGTAGGTCAACGCCGTATTTACATATCTGCCACTGTGCAGGAGAATCCGTATAGGTGTTCGAGTGTTCGAACCCTAATGCGTGGGAAATGGTAGGCAACTGCCGTATTTACATATCTGCTACTGTGCAGGAGAATCTGTATAGGTGTTCGAGTGTTCGAACCCTAATCCGTGAGAAATAGTGAGTAAACGCCGTATTTACGTATCTGCCACTGTGCTGGAGAATCCGTATAGGTGTTCGAGTGTTCGAACCCTAATGCGTGAGAAATGGTTAGTAAACGCCGTATTTACATATCTGCCACTGTGCAGGAGAATCCGTATAGGTGTTCGAGTGTTCGAACCCTAATGCGTCAGAAATGGTGAGTAAACGCCGTATTTACATATCTGCCACTGTGCGGGAGAATCCGTATAGGTGTTTGAGTGTTCGAACCCTAATGCGTTGGAAATGGTAAGTAAACGCCGTATTTACATATCTGCCACTGTGCAGGAGAATCCGTATAGGTGTTTGAGTGTTCGAACCCTAATACGTGAGAAATGGTAGGTCAACGCCGTATTTACATATCTGCCACTGTGCAGGAGAATCCGTATAGGTGTTCGAGTGTTCGAACCCTAATCCGTGAGAAATAGTGAGTAAACGCCGTATTTACGTATCTGCCACTGTGCTGGAGAATCCGTATAGGTGTTCGAGTGTTCGAGCCCTAATGCGTGAGAAATGGTAAGTAACCGCCGTATTTACATATCTACCACTGTGCGGGAGAATCCGTATAAGTGTTCGAGTGTTCGAACCCTAATGCGTGAGAAATAGTGAGTAAACGCCGTATTTACGTATCTGCCACTGTGCAGGAGAATCCATATAGGTGTTCGAGTGTTCGAACCGTAATGCGTGAGAAATGGTAAGTAAACGCCGTATTTACATATCTGCCACTGTGCGGGAGAATCCGTATAGGTGTTCGAGTGTTCTAACCCTAATGCGCGAGAAATAGTGAGTAAACGCCGTATTTACATATCTGCCACTGTGCAGGAGAATCCGTATAGGTGTTCGAGCGTTCGAAACCTAATGCGTGAGAAATGGTAAGTAAATGCCGTATTTACATATCTGCCACTGTGCAGGAGAATCCGTATAGGTGTTCGAGTGTTCGAACCCTAATGCGTTGGAAATGGTAAGTAAATGCCGTATTTACATATCTGCCACTGTGCAGGAGAATCCGTACAGGTGTTTGAGTGTTCGAACCCTAATACGTGAGAAATGGTAGGTCAACGCCGTATTTACATATCTGCCACTGTGCAGGAGAATCCGTAGAGGTGTTCGAGTGTTCAAACCCTAATGCGTGGGAAATGGTAGGCAACTGCCGTATTTACATATCTGCTACTGTGCAGGAGAATCCGTATAGGTGTTCGAGTGTTCGAACCCTAATCCGTGAGAAATAGTGAGTAAACGCCGTATTTACGTATCTGCCACTGTGCTGGAGAATCCGTATAGGTGTTCGAGTGTTCGAACCCTAATGCGTGAGAAATGGTAAGTAAACGCCGTATTTACATATCTACCACTGTGCGGGAGAATCCGTATAAGTGTTCGAGTGTTCGAACCCTAATGCGTGAGAAATAGTGAGTAAACGCCATATTTACATATCTGCCACTGTGCAGGAGAATCCGTATAGGTGTTCGAGTGTTCGAACCCTAATGCGTGAGAAATGGTAAGTAAACGCCGTATTTACATATCTGCCACTGTGCGGGAGAATCCGTATAGGTGTTCGAGTGTTCTAACCCTAATGCGTGAGAAATAGTGAGTAAACGCCGTATTTACATATCTGCCACTGTGCAGGAGAATCCGTATAGGTGTTCGAGTGTTAGAACCCTAATGCGTGAGAAATGGTAAGTAAACGCCGTATTTACATATCTGCCACTGTGCAGGAGAATCCGTATAGGTGTTCGAGTGTTCGAACCCTAATGCGTGGGAAATGGTAAGTAAACGCCGTATTTACATATCTGCCACTGTGCAGGAGAATCCGTATAGGTGTTTGAGTGTTCGAACCCTAATACGTGAGAAATGGTAGGTCAACGCCGTATTTACATATCTGCCACTGTGCAGGAGAATCCGTATAGGTGTTCGAGTGTTCGAACCCTAATCCGTGAGAAATAGTGAGTAAACGCCGTATTTACGTATCTGCCACTGTGCTGGAGAATCCGTATAGGTGTTCGAGTGTTCGAGCCCTAATGCGTGAGAAATGGTAAGTAAACGCCGTATTTACGTATCTGCCACTGTGCAGGAGAATCCGTATAGGTGTTCGAGTGTTCGAACCGTAATACGTGAGAAATGGTAAGTAAACGCCGTATTTACATATCTGCCACTGTGCGGGAGAATCCGTATAGGTGTTCGAGTGTTCTAACCCTAATGCGCGAGAAATAGTGAGTAAACGCCGTATTTACATATCTGCCACTGTGCAGGAGAATCTGTATAGGTGTTCGAGCGTTCGAACCCTAATGCGTGAGAAATGGTAAGTAAATGCCGTATTTACATATCTGCCACTGTGCAGGAGAATCCGTATAGGTGTTCGAGTGTTCGAACCCTAATGCGTTGGAAATGGTAAGTAAATGCCGTATTTACATATCTGCCACTGTGCAGGAGAATCCGTACAGGTGTTTGAGTGTTCGAACCCTAATACGTGAGAAATGGTAGGTCAACGCCGTATTTACATATCTGCCACTGTGCAGGAGAATCCGTAGAGGTGTTCGAGTGTTCAAACCCTAATGCGTGGGAAATGGTAGGCAACTGCCGTATTTACATATCTGCTACTGTGCAGGAGAATCCGTATAGGTGTTCGAGTGTTCGAACCCTAATCCGTGAGAAATAGTGAGTAAACGCCGTATTTACATATCTGCCACTGTGCAGGAGAATCCGTATCGGTGTTCGAGTGTTCGAACCCTAATGCATGAGAAATGGTAGGTAACTGCCGTATTTACATATCTACCACTGTGCATGAGAATCCGTATAGGTGTTCGAGTGTTCGAACCCTAATGCGTGAGAAATGGTAAGTAAACGCCGTATTTACATATCTGCCACTGTGCAGGAGAATCCGTATAGTTGTTCAAGTGTTCGAACGCTAATACGTGAGGAATGGTAGGTAAACACTGTATTTACATATCTGCCACTGCGCAGGAGAATCTATATAGGTGTTCGAGTGTTCGAACCCTAATGTGTGAGAAATGGTAGGTAAACGCCGTATTTACATATCTGCCACTGCGCAGGAGAATCTGTATAGGTGTTCGAGTGTTCGAACCCTAATGCGTGAGAAATGGTCGGTAAACGCCGTATTTACATATCTGCCACTGTGCAGGACAATCCGTATAGGTGTTCGAGTGTTCGAACCGTAATGCGTGGGAAATGGTAAGTAAACGCCGTATTTACATATCAGCCACTGTGCAGGAGAATCTGTATAGGTGTTCGAGTGTTCGAACCCTAATACGTGAGAAATGGTAGGTAAACGCCGTATTTACATATCTGCCACTGGGCAGGAGAATCTGTATAGGTGTTCGAGTGTTCGAACCCTAATGCGTGAGAAATGGTCGGTAAACGCCGTATTTACATATCTGCCACTGTGCAGGACAATCCGTATAGGTGTTCGAGTGTTCGAACCGTAATGCGTGGGAAATGGTAAGTAAACGCCGTATTTACATATCAGCCACTGTGCAGGAGAATCTGTATAGGTGTTCGAGTGTTCGAACCCTAATACGTGAGAAATGGTAGGTAAACGCCGTATTTACATATCTGCCACTGGGCAGGAGAATCTGTATAGGTGTTCGAGTGTTCGAACCCTAATGCGTGAGAAATGGTAGGTAAACGCCGTATTTACATATCTGCCACTGCGCAGGAGAATCTGTATAGGTGTTCGAGTGTTCGAACCCTAATGCGTGAGAAATGGTCGGTAAACGCCGTATTTACATATCTGCCACTGTGCAGGACAATCCGTATAGGTGTTCGAGTGTTCGAACCCTAATGCGTGAGAAATGGTAAGTAAACGCCGTATTTACATATCTGCCACTGTGCAGGAGAATCCGTATAGGTGTTCGAGTGTTCGAACCCTAATGCGTGGGAAATGGTAAGTAAACGCCGTATTTACATATCTGCCACTGTGCAGAAGAATCCGTACAGGTGTTTGAGTGTTCGAACCCTAATACGTGAGAAATGGTAGGTCAACGCCGTATTTACATATCTGCCACTGTGCAGTAGAATCCGTAGAGGTGTTCGAGTGTTCAAACCCTAATGCGTGGGAAATGGTAGGCAACTGCCGTATTTACATATCTGCTACTGTGCAGGAGAATCCGTATAGGTGTTCGAGTGTTCGAACCCTAATCCGTGAGAAATAGTGAGTAAACGCCGTATTTACATATCTGCCACTGTGCAGGAGAATCCGTATAGTTGTTCGAGTGTTCGAACGCTAATACGTGAGGAATGGTAGGTAAACACTGTATTTACATATCTGCCACTGCGCAGGAGAATCTGTATAGGTGTTCGAGTGTTCGAACCCTAATGTGTGAGAAATGGTCGGTAAACGCCGTATTTACATATCTGCCACTGTGCAGGACAATCCGTATAGGTGTTCGAGTGTTCGAACCGTAATGCGTGGGAAATGGTAAGTAAACGCCGTATTTACATATCAGCCACTGTGCAGGAGAATCTGTATAGGTGTTCGAGTGTTCGAACCCTAATACGTGAGAAATGGTAGGTAAACGCCGTATTTACATATCTGCCACTGGGCAGGAGAATCTGTATAGGTGTTCGAGTGTTCGAACCCTAATGCGTGAGAAATGGTAGGTAAACGCCGTATTTACATATCTGCCACTGCGCAGGAGAATCTGTATAGGTGTTCGAGTGTTCGAACCCTAATGCGTGAGAAATGGTCGGTAAACGCCGTATTTACATATCTGCCACTGTGCAGGACAATCCGTATAGGTGTTCGAGTGTTCGAACCCTAATGCGTGAGAAATGGTAAGTAAACGCCGTATTTACATATCTGCCACTGTGCAGGAGAATCCGTATAGGTGTTCGAGTGTTCGAACCCTAATGCGTGGGAAATGGTAAGTAAACGCCGTATTTACATATCTGCCACTGTGCAGAAGAATCCGTATAGGTGTTCGAGTGTTCGAACCCTAATACGTGAGAAATGGTAGGTAAACGCCGTATTTACATATCTGCCACTGTGCAGGAGAATCTGTATAGGTGTTCGAGTGTTCGAACCCTAATGCGTGATAAATGGTCGGTAAACGCCGTATTTTCATATCTGCCACTATGCAGGACAATCCGTATAGGTGTTCGAGTGTTCGAACCGTAATGCGTGGGAAATGGTAAGTAAACGCCGTATTTACATATCAGCCACTATGCAGGACAATCCGTATAGGTGTTCGAGTGATCGAACCGTAATGCGTGGGAAATGGTAAGTAAACGCCGTATTTACATATCAGCCACTGTGCAGGAGAATCTGTATAGGTGTTCGAGTGTTCGAACCCTAATACGTGAGAAATGGTAGGTAAACGCCGTATTTACATATCTGCCACTGGGCAGGAGAATCTGTATAGGTGTTCGAGTGTTCGAACCCTAATGCGTGAGAAATGGTAGGTAAACGCCGTATTTACATATCTGCCACTATGCAGGACAATCCGTATAGGTGTTCGAGTGTTCGAACCGTAATGCGTGGGAAATGGTAAGTAAACGCCGTATTTACATATCAGCCACTGTGCAGGAGAATCTGTATAGGTGTTCGAGTGTTCGAACCCTAATACGTGAGAAATGGTAGGTAAACGCCGTATTTACATATCTGCCACTGGGCAGGAGAATCTGTATAGGTGTTCGAGTGTTCGAACCCTAATGCGTGAGAAATGGTAGGTAAACGCCGTATTTACATATCTGCCACTGCGCAGGAGAATCTGTATAGGTGTTCGAGTGTTCGAACCCTAATGCGTGAGAAATGGTCGGTAAACGCCGTATTTACATATCTGCCACTGTGCAGGACAATCCGTATAGGTGTTCGAGTGTTCGAACCCTAATGCGTGAGAAATGGTAAGTAAACGTCGTATTTACATATCTGCCACTCTGCAGGAGAATCCGTATAGATGCTCGAGTGTTCGAACCCTAATACGTGAGAAATGGTAAGTAAACACCGTATTTACATATCTGTCACTGTGCAGGAGAATCCGTATAGGTGTTCGAGTGTTCGAACCCTAATGCGTGAGAAATGGTAGGTAACTGCCGTATTTCCATATCTGCCACTGTGCAGGAGAATCCGTATAGGTGTTCGAGTGTTCGAACCCAAATGCGTGGGAAATGGTAAGTAAACACCGTATTTACATATCTGCCACTGTGCAGGAGAATCCGTATTGGTGTTCGAGTGTTCGAACCCTAATGCATGAGAAATAGTAGGTAACTGCCGTATTTACATATCTACCACTGTGCATGAGAATCCGTATAGGTGTTCGAGTGTTCGAACCCTAATGTGTGAGAAATAGTAAGTAAACGCCGTCTTTACATATCTGCCACTGTACAGGAGAATCCGTATAGGTGTTCGAGTGTTCGAACCCTAATGCGTGAGAAACGGTAAGTAAACGCCGTATTTACATATCTGCCACTGTGCTGGAGAATCCGTATAGGTGTTCGAGTGTTCTAACCCCAATGCGTGAGAAATAGTGAGTAAACGCCGTATTTACATATCTGCCACTGTGCAGGAGAATCCGTATAGGTGTTCGAGTGTTAGAACCCTAATGCGTGAGAAATGGTAAGTAAACGCCGTATTTACATATCTGCCACTGTGCAGGAGAATCCGTATAGGTGTTCGAGTGTTCGAACCCTAATGCGTGGGAAATGGTAAGTAAACGCCGTATTTACATATCTGCCGCTGTGCAGAAGAATCCGTATAGGTGTTCCAGTGTTCGAACCCTAATACGTGAGAAATGGTAGGTAAACGCCGTATTTACATATCTGCCACTGTGCAGGGGAATCTGTATAGGTGTTCGAGTGTTCGAACCCTAATGCGTGAGAAATGGTCGGTAAACGCCGTATTTACATATCTGCCACTGTGCAGGACAATCCGTATAGGTGTTCGAGTGTTCGAACCCTAATGCGTGGGAAATGGTAGGTAAACGCCGTATTTACATATCTGCCACTGTACAGGAGAATCTGTATAGGTGTTCGAGTGTTCGAACCCTAATGCGTGAGAAATGGTAGGTAAACGCCGTATTTACATATCTGCCACTGTGCAGGAGAATCTGTATAGGTGTTCGAGTGTTCGAACCATAATGCGTGAGAAATGGTCGGTAAACGCCGTATTTACATATCTGCCACTGTGCAGGACAATCCGTATAGGTGTTCGAGTGTTCGAACCCTAATGCGTGAGAGATGGTAAGTAAACGTCGTATTTACATATCTGCCACTGTGCAGGAGAATCCGTATGGATGCTCGAGTGTTCGAACCCTAATACGTGAGAAATGGTAAGTAAACGCCGTATTTACATATCTGTCACTGTGCAGGAGAATCCGTATAGGTGTTCGAGTTATCGAACCCTAATGCGTGGGAAATGGTAAGTAAACACCGAATTTACATATCTGCCACTGTGCAGGAGAATCCGTATCGGTGTTCGAGTGTTCGAACCCTAATGCATGAGAAATGGTAGGTAACTGCCGTATTTCCATATCTGCCACTGTGCAGGAGAATCCGTATAGGTGTTCGAGTGTTCGAACCCTAATGCGTGGGAAATGGTAAGTAAACACCGTATTTACATATCTGCCGCTGTGCAGGAGAATCCGTATCGGTGTTCGAGTGTTCGAACCCTAATGCATGAGAAATGGTAGGAAACTGCCGTATTTACATATCTACCACTGTGCATGAGAATCCGTATAGGTGTTCGAGTGTTCGAACCCTAATGCGTGAGAAATGGTAAGTAAACGCCGTATTTACATATCTGCCACTGTGCAACAGAATCCGTATAGTTGTTCGAGTGTTCGAACGCTAATACGTGAGGAATGGTAGGTAAACACTGTATTTACATATCTGCCACTGCGCAGGAGAATCTGTATAGGTGTTCGAGTGTTCGAACCCTAATGCGTGAGAAATGGTCGGTAAACGCCGTATTTACATATCTGCCACTGTGCAGGAGAATCCATATAGGTGTTCGAGTGTTCGAACCCTAATGCGTGAGAAATGGTAAGTGAACGCCGTATTTACATATCTGCCACTGTGCAGGAGAATCCGTATAGGTGTTTGAGTGTTCGAACCCTAATACGTGAGAAATGGGAGGTCAACGCCGTATTTACATATCTGCCACTGTGCAGGAGAATCCGTATAGGTGTTCGAGTGTTCGAACCCTAATGCGTGGGAAATGGTAGGTAACTGCCGTATTTACATATCTGCCATTGTGCAGGAGAATCCGTATAGGTGTTCGAGTGTTCGGACCCTAATCCGTGAGAAATAGTGAGTAAACGCCGTATTTACGTATCTGCCACTGTGCAGGAGAATCCGTATAGGTGTTCGAGTGTTCGAACCCTAATGCGTGAAAAATGGTAAGTAAACGCCGTATTTACATATCTGCCACTGTGCGGGAGAATCCGTATAGGTGTTCGAGTGTTCTAACCCTAATGCGTGAGAAATAGTGAGTAAACGCCGTATTTACATATCTGCCACTGTGCAGGAGAATCCGTATAGGTGTTCGAGTGTTCGAACCCTAATGCGTGAGAAATGGTAAGTAAACGCCGTATTTACATATCTGCCACTGTGCAGGAGAATCCGTATAGGTGTTCGAGTGTTCGAACCCTAATCCGTGGGAAATGGTAAGTAAACGCCGTATTTACATATCTGCCACTGTGCAGAAGAATCCGTATAGGTGTTCGAGTGTTCGAACCCTAATACGTGAGAAATGGTAGGTAAACGCCGTATTTACATATCTGCCACTATGCAGGAGAATCTGTATAGGTGTTCGAGTGTTCGAACCCTAATGCGTGAGAAATGGTCGGTAAACGCCGTATTTACATATCTGCCACTATGCAGGACAATCCGTATAGGTGTTCGAGTGTTCGAACCGTAATGCGTGGGAAATGGTAAGTAAATGCCGTATTTACATATCAGCCACTGTGCAGGAGAATCTGTATAGGTGTTCGAGTGTTCGAACCCTAATACGTGAGAAATGGTAGGTAAACGCCGTATTTACATATCTGCCACTGGGCAGGAGAATCTGTATAGGTGTTCGAGTGTTCGAACCCTAATGCGTGAGAAATGGTAGGTAAACGCCGTATTTACATATCTGCCACTGCGCAGGAGAATCTGTATAGGTGTTCGAGTGTTCGAACCCTAATGCGTGAGAAATGGTCGGTAAACGCCGTATTTACATATCTGCCACTGTGCAGGACAATCCGTATAGGTGTTCGAGTGTTCGAACCCTAATGCGTGAGAAATGGTAAGTAAACGTCGTATTTACATATCTGCCACTCTGCAGGAGAATCCGTATAGATGCTCGAGTGTTCGAACCCTAATACGTGAGAAATGGTAAGTAAACACCGTATTTACATATCTGTCACTGTGCAGGAGAATCCGTATCGGTGTTCGAGTGTTCGAACCCTAATGCGTGAGAAATGGCAGGTAACTGCCGTATTTCCATATCTGCCACTGTGCAGGAGAATCCGTATAGGTGTTCGAGTGTTCGAACCCAAATGCGTGGGAAATGGTAAGTAAACACCGTATTTACATATCTGCCACTGTGCAGGAGAATCCGTATTGGTGTTCGAGTGTTCGAACACTAATGCATGAGAAATGGTAGGTAACTGCCGTATTTACATATCTACCACTGTGCATGAGAATCCGTATAGGTGTTCGAGTGTTCGAACCCTAATGTGTGAGAAATAGTAAGTAAACGCCGTCTTTACATATCTGCCACTGTACAGGAGAATCCGTATAGGTGTTCGAGTGTTCGAACCCTAATGCGTGAGAAACGGTAAGTAAACGCCGTATTTACATATCTGCCACTGTGCAGAAGAATCCGTATAGGTGTTCGAGTGTTCGAACCCTAATACGTGAGAAATGGTAGGTAAACGCCGTATTTACATATCTGCCACTATGCAGGAGAATCTGTATAGGTGTTCGAGTGTTCGAACCCTAATGCGTGAGAAATGGTCGGTAAACGCCGTATTTACATATCTGCCACTATGCAGGACAATCCGTATAGGTGTTCGAGTGTTCGAACCGTAATGCGTGGGAAATGGTAAGTAAACGCCGTATTTACATATCAGCCACTGTGCAGGAGAATCTGTATAGGTGTTCGAGTGTTCGAACCCTAATACGTGAGAAATGGTAGGTAAACGCCGTATTTACATATCTGCCACTGGGCAGGAGAATCTGTATAGCTGTTCGAGTGTTCGAACCCTAATGCGTGAGAAATGGTAGGTAAACGCCGTATTTACATATCTGCCACTGTGCGGGAGAATCCGTATAGGTGTTCGAGTGTTCTAACCCTAATGCGTGAGAAATAGTGAGTAAACGCCGTATTTACATATCTGCCACTGTGCAGGAGAATCCGTATAGGTGTTCGAGTGTTCGAACCCTAATGCGTGAGAAATGGTAAGTGAACGCCGTATTTACATATCTGCCACTGTGCAGGAGAATCCGTATAGGTGTTTGAGTGTTCGAACCCTAATACGTGAGAAATGGGAGGTCAACGCCGTATTTACATATCTGCCACTGTGCAGGAGAATCCGTATAGGTGTTCGAGTGTTCGAACCCTAATGCGTGGGAAATGGTAGGTAACTGCCGTATTTACATATCTGCCATTGTGCAGGAGAATCCGTATAGGTGTTCGAGTGTTCGGACCCTAATCCGTGAGAAATAGTGAGTAAACGCCGTATTTACGTATCTGCCACTGTGCAGGAGAATCCGTATAGGTGTTCGAGTGTTCGAACCCTAATGCGTGAAAAATGGTAAGTAAACGCCGTATTTACATATCTGCCACTGTGCGGGAGAATCCGTATAGGTGTTCGAGTGTTCTAACCCTAATGCGTGAGAAATAGTGAGTAAACGCCGTATTTACATATCTGCCACTGTGCAGGAGAATCCGTATAGGTGTTCGGGTGTTCGAACCCTAATGCGTGAGAAATGGTAAGTAAACGCCGTATTTACATATCTGCCACTGTGCAGGAGAATCCGTATAGGTGTTCGAGTGTTCGAACCCTAATCCGTGGGAAATGGTAAGTAAACGCCGTATTTACATATCTGCCACTGTGCAGAAGAATCCGTATAGGTGTTCGAGTGTTCGAACCCTAATACGTGAGAAATGGTAGGTAAACGCCGTATTTACATATCTGCCACTATGCAGGAGAATCTGTATAGGTGTTCGAGTGTTCGAACCCTAATGCGTGAGAAATGGTCGGTAAACGCCGTATTTACATATCTGCCACTATGCAGGACAATCCGTATAGGTGTTCGAGTGTTCGAACCGTAATGCGTGGGAAATGGTAAGTAAACGCCGTATTTACATATCTGCCACTGTGCAACAGAATCCGTATAGTTGTTCGAGTGTTCGAACGCTAATACGTGAGGAATGGTAGGTAAACACTGTATTTACATATCTGCCACTGCGCAGGAGAATCTGTATAGGTGTTCGAGTGTTCGAACCCTAATGCGTGAGAAATGGTCGGTAAACGCCGTATTTACATATCTGCCACTGTGCAGGAGAATCCATATAGGTGTTCGAGTGTTCGAACCCTAATGCGTGAGAAATGGTAAGTGAACGCCGTATTTACATATCTGCCACTGTGCAGGAGAATCCGTATAGGTGTTTGAGTGTTCGAACCCTAATACGTGAGAAATGGGAGGTCAACGCCGTATTTACATATCTGCCACTGTGCAGGAGAATCCGTATAGGTGTTCGAGTGTTCGAACCCTAATGCGTGGGAAATGGTAGGTAACTGCCGTATTTACATATCTGCCATTGTGCAGGAGAATCCGTATAGGTGTTCGAGTGTTCGGACCCTAATCCGTGAGAAATAGTGAGTAAACGCCGTATTTACGTATCTGCCACTGTGCAGGAGAATCCGTATAGGTGTTCGAGTGTTCGAACCCTAATGCGTGAAAAATGGTAAGTAAACGCCGTATTTACATATCTGCCACTGTGCGGGAGAATCCGTATAGGTGTTCGAGTGTTCTAACCCTAATGCGTGAGAAATAGTGAGTAAACGCCGTATTTACATATCTGCCACTGTGCAGGAGAATCCGTATAGGTGTTCGGGTGTTCGAACCCTAATGCGTGAGAAATGGTAAGTAAACGCCGTATTTACATATCTGCCACTGTGCAGGAGAATCCGTATAGGTGTTCGAGTGTTCGAACCCTAATCCGTGGGAAATGGTAAGTAAACGCCGTATTTACATATCTGCCACTGTGCAGAAGAATCCGTATAGGTGTTCGAGTGTTCGAACCCTAATACGTGAGAAATGGTAGGTAAACGCCGTATTTACATATCTGCCACTATGCAGGAGAATCTGTATAGGTGTTCGAGTGTTCGAACCCTAATGCGTGAGAAATGGTCGGGTAAACGCCGTATTTACATATCTGCCACTATGCAGGACAATCCGTATAGGTGTTCGAGTGTTCGAACCGTAATGCGTGGGAAATGGTAAGTAAACGCCGTATTTACATATCTGCCACTGTGCAACAGAATCCGTATAGTTGTTCGAGTGTTCGAACGCTAATACGTGAGGAATGGTAGGTAAACACTGTATTTACATATCTGCCACTGCGCAGGAGAATCTGTATAGGTGTTCGAGTGTTCGAACCCTAATGCGTGAGAAATGGTCGGTAAACGCCGTATTTACATATCTGCCACTGTGCAGGAGAATCCATATAGGTGTTCGAGTGTTCGAACCCTAATGCGTGAGAAATGGTAAGTGAACGCCGTATTTACATATCTGCCACTGTGCAGGAGAATCCGTATAGGTGTTTGAGTGTTCGAACCCTAATACGTGAGAAATGGGAGGTCAACGCCGTATTTACATATCTGCCACTGTGCAGGAGAATCCGTATAGGTGTTCGAGTGTTCGAACCCTAATGCGTGGGAAATGGTAGGTAACTGCCGTATTTACATATCTGCCATTGTGCAGGAGAATCCGTATAGGTGTTCGAGTGTTCGGACCCTAATCCGTGAGAAATAGTGAGTAAACGCCGTATTTACGTATCTGCCACTGTGCAGGAGAATCCGTATAGGTGTTCGAGTGTTCGAACCCTAATGCGTGAAAAATGGTAAGTAAACGCCGTATTTACATATCTGCCACTGTGCGGGAGAATCCGTATAGGTGTTCGAGTGTTCTAACCCTAATGCGTGAGAAATAGTGAGTAAACGCCGTATTTACATATCTGCCACTGTGCAGGAGAATCCGTATAGGTGTTCGAGTGTTCGAACCCTAATGCGTGAGAAATGGTAAGTAAACGCCGTATTTACATATCTGCCACTGTGCAGGAGAATCCGTATAGGTGTTCGAGTGTTCGAACCCTAATCCGTGGGAAATGGTAAGTAAACGCCGTATTTACATATCTGCCACTGTGCAGAAGAATCCGTATAGGTGTTCGAGTGTTCGAACCCTAATACGTGAGAAATGGTAGGTAAACGCCGTATTTACATATCTGCCACTATGCAGGAGAATCTGTATAGGTGTTCGAGTGTTCGAACCCTAATGCGTGAGAAATGGTCGGTAAACGCCGTATTTACATATCTGCCACTATGCAGGACAATCCGTATAGGTGTTCGAGTGTTCGAACCGTAATGCGTGGGAAATGGTAAGTAAATGCCGTATTTACATATCAGCCACTGTGCAGGAGAATCTGTATAGGTGTTCGAGTGTTCGAACCCTAATACGTGAGAAATGGTAGGTAAACGCCGTATTTACATATCTGCCACTGGGCAGGAGAATCTGTATAGGTGTTCGAGTGTTCGAACCCTAATGCGTGAGAAATGGTAGGTAAACGCCGTATTTACATATCTGCCACTGCGCAGGAGAATCTGTATAGGTGTTCGAGTGTTCGAACCCTAATGCGTGAGAAATGGTCGGTAAACGCCGTATTTACATATCTGCCACTGTGCAGGACAATCCGTATAGGTGTTCGAGTGTTCGAACCCTAATGCGTGAGAAATGGTAAGTAAACGTCGTATTTACATATCTGCCACTCTGCAGGAGAATCCGTATAGATGCTCGAGTGTTCGAACCCTAATACGTGAGAAATGGTAAGTAAACACCGTATTTACATATCTGTCACTGTGCAGGAGAATCCGTATCGGTGTTCGAGTGTTCGAACCCTAATGCGTGAGAAATGGCAGGTAACTGCCGTATTTCCATATCTGCCACTGTGCAGGAGAATCCGTATAGGTGTTCGAGTGTTCGAACCCAAATGCGTGGGAAATGGTAAGTAAACACCGTATTTACATATCTGCCACTGTGCAGGAGAATCCGTATTGGTGTTCGAGTGTTCGAACCCTAATGCATGAGAAATGGTAGGTAACTGCCGTATTTACATATCTACCACTGTGCATGAGAATCCGTATAGGTGTTCGAGTGTTCGAATCCTAATGTGTGAGAAATAGTAAGTAAACGCCGTCTTTACATATCTGCCACTGTACAGGAGAATCCGTATAGGTGTTCGAGTGTTCGAACCCTAATGCGTGAGAAACGGTAAGTAAACGCCGTATTTACATATCTGCCACTGTGCAGAAGAATCCGTATAGGTGTTCGAGTGTTCGAACCCTAATACGTGAGAAATGGTAGGTAAACGCCGTATTTACATATCTGCCACTATGCAGGAGAATCTGTATAGGTGTTCGAGTGTTCGAACCCTAATGTGTGAGAAATGGTCGGTAAACGCCGTATTTACATATCTGCCACTATGCAGGACAATCCGTATAGGTGTTCGAGTGTTCGAACCGTAATGCGTGGGAAATGGTAAGTAAACGCCGTATTTACATATCAGCCACTGTGCAGGAGAATCTGTATAGGTGTTCGAGTGTTCGAACCCTAATACGTGAGAAATGGTAGGTAAACGCCGTATTTACATATCTGCCACTGGGCAGGAGAATCTGTATAGCTGTTCGAGTGTTCGAACCCTAATGCGTGAGAAATGGTAGGTAAACGCCGTATTTACATATCTGCCACTGTGCGGGAGAATCCGTATAGGTGTTCGAGTGTTCTAACCCTAATGCGTGAGAAATAGTGAGTAAACGCCGTATTTACATATCTGCCACTGTGCAGGAGAATCCGTATAGGTGTTCGAGTGTTCGAACCCTAATGCGTGAGAAATGGTAAGTGAACGCCGTATTTACATATCTGCCACTGTGCAGGAGAATCCGTATAGGTGTTTGAGTGTTCGAACCCTAATACGTGAGAAATGGGAGGTCAACGCCGTATTTACATATCTGCCACTGTGCAGGAGAATCCGTATAGGTGTTCGAGTGTTCGAACCCTAATGCGTGGGAAATGGTAGGTAACTGCCGTATTTACATATCTGCCATTGTGCAGGAGAATCCGTATAGGTGTTCGAGTGTTCGGACCCTAATCCGTGAGAAATAGTGAGTAAACGCCGTATTTACGTATCTGCCACTGTGCAGGAGAATCCGTATAGGTGTTCGAGTGTTCGAACCCTAATGCGTGAAAAATGGTAAGTAAACGCCGTATTTACATATCTGCCACTGTGCGGGAGAATCCGTATAGGTGTTCGAGTGTTCTAACCCTAATGCGTGAGAAATAGTGAGTAAACGCCGTATTTACATATCTGCCACTGTGCAGGAGAATCCGTATAGGTGTTCGAGTGTTCGAACCCTAATGCGTGAGAAATGGTAAGTAAACGCCGTATTTACATATCTGCCACTGTGCAGGAGAATCCGTATAGGTGTTCGAGTGTTCGAACCCTAATCCGTGGGAAATGGTAAGTAAACGCCGTATTTACATATCTGCCACTGTGCAGAAGAATCCGTATAGGTGTTCGAGTGTTCGAACCCTAATACGTGAGAAATGGTAGGTAAACGCCGTATTTACATATCTGCCACTATGCAGGAGAATCTGTATAGGTGTTCGAGTGTTCGAACCCTAATGCGTGAGAAATGGTCGGTAAACGCCGTATTTACATATCTGCCACTATGCAGGACAATCCGTATAGGTGTTCGAGTGTTTCGAACCGTAATGCGTGGGAAATGGTAAGTAAACGCCGTATTTACATATCAGCCACTGTGCAGGAGAATCTGTATAGGTGTTCGAGTGTTCGAACCCTAATACGTGAGAAATGGTAGGTAAACGCCGTATTTACATATCTGCCACTGGGCAGGAGAATCTGTATAGGTGTTCGAGTGTTCGAACCCTAATGCGTGAGAAATGGTAGGTAAACGCCGTATTTACATATCTGCCACTGCGCAGGAGAATCTGTATAGGTGTTCGAGTGTTCGAACCCTAATGCGTGAGAAATGGTCGGTAAACGCCGTATTTACATATCTGCCACTGTGCAGGACAATCCGTATAGGTGTTCGAGTGTTCGAACCCTAATGCGTGAGAAATGGTAAGTAAACGCCGTATTTACATATCTGCCACTCTGCAGGAGAATCCGTATAGATGCTCGAGTGTTCGAACCCTAATACGTGAGAAATGGTAAGTAAACACCGTATTTACATATCTGTCACTGTGCAGGAGAATCCGTATAGGTGTTCGAGTGTTCGAACCCTAATGCGTGAGAAATGGTAGGTAACTGCCGTATTTCCATATCTGCCACTGTGCAGGAGAATCCGTATAGGTGTTCGAGTGTTCGAACCCAAATGCGTGGGAAATGGTAAGTAAACACCGTATTTACATATCTGCCACTGTGCAGGAGAATCCGTATTGGTGTTCGAGTGTTCGAACCCTAATGCATGAGAAATGGTAGGTAACTGCCGTATTTACATATCTACCACTGTGCATGAGAATCCGTATAGGTGTTTGAGTGTTCGAACCCTAATGTGTGAGAAATAGTAAGTAAACGCCGTCTTTACATATCTGCCACTGTACAGGAGAATCCGTATAGGTGCTCGAGTGTTCGAACCCTAATGCGTGAGAAACGGTAAGTAAACGCCGTATTTACATATCTGCCACTGTGCAGAAGAATCCGTATAGGTGTTCGAGTGTTCGAACCCTAATACGTGAGAAATGGTAGGTAAACGCCGTATTTACATATCTGCCACTATGCAGGAGAATCTGTATAGGTGTTCGAGTGTTCGAACCCTAATGCGTGAGAAATGGTCGGTAAACGCCGTATTTTACATATCTGCCACTATGCAGGACAATCCGTATAGGTGTTCTGAGTGTTCGAACCGTAATGCGTGGGAAATGGTAAGTAAACGCCGTATTTACATATCAGCCACTGTGCAGGAGAATCTGTATAGGTGTTCGAGTGTTCGAACCCTAATACGTGAGAAATGGTAGGTAAACGCCGTATTTACATATCTGCCACTGGGCAGGAGAATCTGTATAGGTGTTCGAGTGTTCGAACCCTAATGCGTGAGAAATGGTAGGTAAACGCCGTATTTACATATCTGCCACTGTGCGGGAGAATCCGTATAGGTGTTCGAGTGTTCTAACCCTAATGCGTGAGAAATAGTGAGTAAACGCCGTATTTACATATCTGCCACTGTGCAGGAGAATCCGTATAGGTGTTCGAGTGTTCGAACCCTAATGCGTGAGAAATGGTAAGTGAACGCCGTATTTACATATCTGCCACTGTGCAGGAGAATCCGTATAGGTGTTTGAGTGTTCGAACCCTAATACGTGAGAAATGGGAGGTCAACGCCGTATTTACATATCTGCCACTGTGCAGGAGAATCCGTATAGGTGTTCGAGTGTTCGAAAACTAATGCGTGGGAAATGGTAGGTAACTGCCGTATTTACATATCTGCCATTGTGCAGGAGAATCCGTATAGGTGTTCGAGTGTTCGGACCCTAATCCGTGAGAAATAGTGAGTAAACGCCCGTATTTACGTATCTGCCACTGTGCAGGAGAATCCGTATAGGTGTTCGAGTGTTCGAACCCTAATGCGTGAAAAATGGTAAGTAAACGCCGTATTTACATATCTGCCACTGTGCGGGAGAATCCGTATAGGTGTTCGAGTGTTCTAACCCTAATGCGTGAGAAATAGTGAGTAAACGCCGTATTTACATATCTGCCACTGTGCTGGAGAATCCGTATAGGTGTTCGAGTGTTCGAACCCTAATGCGTGAGAAATGGTAAGTAAACGCCGTATTTACATATCTGCCACTGTGCAGGAGAATCCGTATAGGTGTTCGAGTGTTCGAACCCTAATCCGTGGGAAATGGTAAGTAAACGCCGTATTTACATATCTGCCACTGTGCAGAAGAATCCGTATAGGTGTTCGAGTGCTCGAACCCTAATACGTGAGAAATGGTAGGTAAACGCCGTATTTACATATCTGCCACTATGCAGGAGAATCTGTATAGGTGTTCGAGTGTTCGAACCCTAATGCGTGAGAAATGGTCGGTAAACGCCGTATTTACATATCTGCCACTATGCAGGACAATCCGTATAGGTGTTCGAGTGTTCGAACCGTAATGCGTGGGAAATGGTAAGTAAACGCCGTATTTACATATCAGCCACTGTGCAGGAGAATCCGTATAGGTGTTCGAGTGTTCGAACCGTAATACGTGAGAAATGGTAGGTAAACGCCGTATTTACATATCTGCCACTGGGCAGGAGAATCTGTATAGGTGTTCGAGTGTTCGAACCCTAATGCGTGAGAAATGGTAGGTAAACGCCGTATTTACATATCTGCCACTGCGCAGGAGAATCTGTATAGGTGTTCGAGTGTTCGAACCCTAATGCGTGAGAAATGGTCGGTAAACGCCGTATTTACATATCTGCCACTGTGCAGGACAATCCGTATAGGTGTTCGAGTGTTCGAACCCTAATGCGTGAGAAATGGTAAGTAAACGTCGTATTTACATATCTGCCACTCTGCAGGAGAATCCGTATAGATGCTCGAGTGTTCGAACCCTAATACGTGAGAAATGGTAAGTAAACACCGTATTTACATATCTGTCACTGTGCAGGAGAATCCGTATAGGTGTTCGAGTGTTCGAACCCTAATGCGTGAGAAATGGTAGGTAACTGCCGTATTTCCATATCTGCCACTGTGCAGGAGAATCCGTATAGGTGTTCGAGTGTTCGAACCCAAATGCGTGGGAAATGGTAAGTAAACACCGTATTTACATATCTGCCACTGTGCAGGAGAATCCGTATTGGTGTTCGAGTGTTCGAACCCTAATGCATGAGAAATGGTAGGTAACTGCCGTATTTACATATCTACCACTGTGCATGAGAATCCGTATAGGTGTTCGAGTGTTCGAACCCTAATGTGTGAGAAATAGTAAGTAAACGCCGTCTTTACATATCTGCCACTGTACAGGAGAATCCGTATAGGTGTTCGAGTGTTCGAACCCTAATGCGTGAGAAACGGTAAGTAAACGCCGTATTTACATATCTGCCACTGTGCAGGAGAATCCGTATAGGTGTTCGAGTGTTCGAACCCTAATGCTGTGAGAAATGGTAAGTAACGCCGTATTTACATATCTGCCACTGTCGCAGGGGAATCCGTATAGGTGTTCGAGTGTTCGAACCCTAATGCATGAGAAATGGTAGGTAACTGCCGTATTTACATATCTGCCACTGTGCAGGAGAATCCGTATAGGTGTTCGAGTCTTCGAACCCTAATGCGTGAGAAAGAGTAAGTAAACGCCGTATTTACATATCTGCCACTGTGCAGGAGAATCCGTATAGGTGTTCGAGTGTTCGAACCCTAATACATGAGAAATGGTAGGTAAACGCCATATTTACATATCTGCCACTGCGCAGGAGAATCTGTATAGGTGTTCAAGTGTTCGAACCCTAATGCGTGAGAAATGGTCGGTAAACGCCCGTATTTACATATCTGCCACTGTGCAGGAGAATCCGTATAGGTGTTCGAGTGTTCGAACCCTAATGCGTGAGAAATGGTAAGTAAACGCCGTATTTACATATCAGCCACTGTGCAGGAGAATCCGTATAGGTGTTCGAGTGTTCGAACCCTAATGCGTGGGAAATGTAAGTAAACGCCGTATTTACATATCTGCCACTGTGCAGAAGAATCCGTATAGGTGTTCGAGTGTTCGAACCCTAATACGTGAGAAATGGTAGGTAAATGCCGTATTTACATATCTGCCACTGTGCAGGAGAATCTGTATAGGTGTTCGAGTGTTCGAACCCTAATGCGTGAGAAATGGTCGGTAAACGCCGTATTTACATATCTGCCACTGTGCAGGACAATCCGTATAGGTGTTCGAGTGTTCGAACCCTAATGCGCGGGAAATGGTAAGTAAACGCCGTATTTACATATCTGCCACTGTGCAGGAGAATCTGTATAGGTGTTCGAGTGTTCGAACCCTAATACGTGAGAAATGGTAGGTAAACGCCGTATTTACATATCTGCCACGGTGCAGGAGAATCTGTATAGGTGTTCGAGTGTTCGAACCCTAATGCGTGAGAAATGGTAGGTAAACGCCGTATTTACATATCTGCCACTGCGCAGGAGAATCTGTATAGGTGTTCGAGTGTTCGAACCCTAATGCGTGAGAAATGGTCGGTAAACGCCGTATTTACATATCTGCCACTGTGCAGGACAATCCGTATAGGTGTTCGAGTGTTCGAACCCTAATGCGTGAGAAATGGTAAGTAAACGTTGTATTTACATATCTGCCACTGTGCAGGAGAATCCGTATAGATGCTCGAGTGTTCGAACCCTAATACGTGAGAAATGGTAAGTAAACGCCGTATTTACATATCTGTCACTGTGCAGGAGAATCCGTGTAGGTGTTCGAGTGTTCGAACCCTAATGCGTGAGAAATGGTAGGTAACTGCCGTATTTCCATATCTGCCACTGTGCAGGAGAATCCGTATAGGTGTTCGAGTGTTCGAACCCAAATGCGTGGGAAGTGGTAAGTAAACACCGTATTTACTTATCTGCCACTGTGCAGGAGAATCCGTATCGGTGTTCGAGTGTTCGAACCCTAATGCATGAGAAATGGTAGGTAACTGCCGTATTTACATATCTACCACTGTGCATGAGAATCCGTATAGGTGTTCGAGCGTTCGAACCCTAATGTGTGAGAAATAGTAAGTAAACGCCGTCTTTACATATCTGCCACTGTACAGGAGAATCCGTATTGGTGTTCGAGTGTTCGAACCCTAATGCGTGAAAAACGGTAAGTAAACGCCGTATTTACATATCTGCCACTGTGCAGGAGAAT
This sequence comes from Camellia granthamiana, assembly GCA_036172215.1. Classification (NCBI taxonomy): domain Eukaryota; kingdom Viridiplantae; phylum Streptophyta; class Magnoliopsida; order Ericales; family Theaceae; genus Camellia; species Camellia granthamiana. The sequence goes on along the minus strand of CM069905.1, from coordinate 143,932,224 downwards.
CCGTATAGGTGTTCGACTGTTCGATCCCTAATGCGTGAGAAATGTAAGTAAACGCCGTATTTACATATCTGCCACTGTGCAGGGGAATCCGTATAGGTGTTCGAGTGTTCGAACCTAATGCATGAGAAATGGTAGGTAACTGCCGTATTTACATATCTGCCACTGTGCAGGAGAATCCGTATAGGTGTTCGAGTCTTCGAACCCTAATGCGTGAGAAAGAGTAAGTAAACGCCGTATTTACATATCTGCCACTGTGCAGGAGAATCCGTATAGGTGTTCGAGTGTTCGAACCCTAATACGTGAGAAATGGTAGGTAAACGCCGTATTTACATATCTGCCACTGCGCAGGAGAATCTGTATAGGAGTTCGAGTGTTCGAACCCTAATGCGTGAGAAATGGTCGGTAAACGCCGTATTTACATATCTGCCACTGTGCAGGAGAATCCGTATAGGTGTTCGAGGTGTTCGAACCCTAATGCGTGAGAAATGGTAAGTAAACGCCGTATTTACATATCTGCCACTGTGCAGGGGAATCCGTATAGGTGTTCGAGAGTTCGAACCCTAATGCATGAGAAATGGTAGGTAACTGCCGTATTTAGATATCTGCCACTGTGCAGGAGAATCCGTATAGCTGTTCGAGTCTTCGAACCCTAATGCGTGAGAAAGAGTAAGTAAACGCCGTATTTACATATCTGCCACTGTGCAGGAGAATCCGTATAGGTGTTCGAGTGTTCGAACCCTAATACGTGAGAAATGGTAGGTAAACGCCGTATTTACATATCTGCCATTGCGCAGGAGAATCTGTATAGGAGTTCGAGTGTTCGAACCCTAATGCGTGAGAAATGGTCGGTAAACGCCGTATTTACATATCTGCCACTGTGCAGGAGAATCCGTATAGGTGTTCGAGTGTTCGAACCCTAATGCGTGAGAAATGGTAAGTAAACACCGTATTTACATATCTGCCACTGTGCAGAAGAATCCGTATAGGTGTTCGAGTGTTCTAACCCTAATGCGTGAGAAATAGTGAGTAAACGCCGTATTTACATATCTGCCACTATGCAGGAGAATCCGTATAGGTGTTCGAGTGTTCGAACCCTAATGTGTGAGAAATAGTAAGTAAACGCCGTCTTTACATATCTGCCACTGTACAGGAGAATCCGTATAGGTGTTCGAGTGTTCGAACCCTAATGCGTGAAAAACGGTAAGTAAACGCCGTATTTACATATCTGCCACTGTGCAGGAGAATCCGTATAGGTGTTCGACTGTTCGAACCCTAATGCGTGAGAAATGGTAAGTAAACGTCGTATTTACATATCTGCCACTGTGCAGGGGAATCCGTATAGGTGTTCGAGTGTTCGAACCCTAATGCATGAGAAATGGTAGGTAACTGCCGTATTTACATATCTGCCACTGTGCAGGAGAATCCGTATAGGTGTTCGAGTCTTCGAACCCTAATGCGTGAGAAAGAGTTAGTAAACGCCGTATTTACATATCTGCCACTGTGCAGGAGAATCCGTATAGGTGTTCGAGTGTTCGAACCCTAATACGTGAGAAATGGTAGGTAAACGCCGTATTTACATATCTGCCACTGCGCAGGAGAATCTGTATAGGAGTTCGAGTGTTCGAACCCTAATGCGTGAGAAATGGTCGGTAAACGCCGTATTTACATATCTGCCACTGTGCAGGAGAATCCGTATAGGTGTTCGAGTGTTCGAACCCTAATGCGTGAGAAATGGTAAGTAAACACCGTATTTACATATCTGCCACTGTGCAGAAGAATCCGTATAGGTATTCGAGTGTTCTAACCCTAATGCGTGAGAAATAGTGAGTAAACGCTGTATTTACATATCTGCCACTATGCAGGAGAATCCGTATAGGTGTTCGAGTGTTCGAACCCTAATGCGTGAGAAATGGTAAGTAAACGCCGTATTTACATATCTGCCACTGTGCGGGAGAATCCGTATAGGTGTTCGAGTGTTCTAACCCTAATGCGTGGAGAAATAGTGAGTAAACGCCGTATTTTACATATCGGCCACTGTGCAGGAGAATCCGTATAGGTGTTCGAGTGTTCTAACCAAATGCGTGAGAAATAGTGAGTAAACGCCGTATTTACATATCTGCCACTGTGCAGGAGAATCCGTATAGGTGTTCGAGTGTTCGAACCCTAATACGTGAGAAATGGTAGGTAAACGCCGTATTTACATATCTGCCACTGCGCAGGAGAATCTGCATAGGTGTTCGAGTGTTCGAACCCTAATGCGTGAGAATGGTCGGTAAACGCCGTATTTACATATCTGCCACTGTGCAGGACAATCCGTATAGGTGTTCGAGTGTTCGAACCCTCATGCGTGGGAAATGGTAAGTAAACGCCGTATTTACATATCTGCCACTGTGCAGGAGAATCTGTATAGGTGTTCAAGTGTTCGAACCCTAAATACGTGAGAAATGGTAGGTAAACGCCGTATTTACATATCTGCCACTGTGTAGGAGAATTGTATAGGTGTTTCGAGTGTTCGAACCCTAATGCGTGAGAAATGGTAGGTAAACGCCGTATTTACATATCTGCCACTGTGCAGGACAATCCGTATAGGTGTTCGAGTGTTCGAACCCTAATGCGTGAGAAATGGTAAGTAAACGTCGTATTTACATATCTGCCACTGTGCAGGAGAATCCGTATAGATGCTCGAGTGTTCGAACCCTAATACGTGAGAAATGGTAAGTAAACGCCGTATTTACATATCTGTCACTGTGCAGGAGAATCCGTATAGGTGTTCGAGTGTTCGAACCCTAATGCGTGAGAAATGGTAGGTAACTGCCGTATTTCCATATCTGCCACTGTGCAGGAGAATCCGTATAGGTGTTCGAGTGTTCGAACCCTAATGCTGGGGAAATGGTAAGTAAACACCGTATTTACATATCTGCCACTGTGCAGGAGAATCCGTATCGGTGTTCGAGTGTTCGAACCCTAATGCGTGAGAAATGGTAAGTAAACGCCGTATTTACATATCTGCCACTGTGCAGGAGAATCCGTATAGGTGTTCGAGTGTTCGAACCCTAATGCGTGGGAAATGGTAAGTAAAACGCCGTATTTACATATCTGCCACTGTGCAGAAGAATCTGTATAGGTGTTCGAGTGTTCGAACCCTAATGCGTGAGAAATGGTCGGTAAACGCCGTATTTACATATCTGCCACTGTGCAGGACAATCCGTATAGGTGTTCGAGTGTTCGAACCCTAATGCGTGGGAAATGGTAAGTAAACGCCCGTATTTACATATCTGCCACTGTGCAGAGAATCTGTATAGGTGTTCAACTGTTCGAACCCTAATACGTGAGAAATGGTAGGTAAACGCCGTATTTACATATCTGCCACTGTGTAGGAGAATCTGTATAGGTGTTCGAGTGTTCGAACCCTAATGCGTGAGAAATGGTAGGTAAACGCCGTATTTACATATCTGCCACTGCGCAGGAGAATTGTATAGGTGTTCGAGTGTTCGAACCCTAATGCGTGAGAAATGGTCGGTAAACGCCGTATTTACATATCTGCCACATGGTGCAGGACAATCCGTATAGGTGTTCGAGTGTTCGAACCCTAATGCGTGAGAAATGGTAAGTAAACGTCGTATTTACATATCTGCCACTGTGCAGGAGAATCCGTATAGATGCTCGAGTGTTCGAACCCTAATACGTGAGAAATGGTAAGTAAACGCCGTATTTACATATCTGTCACTGTGCAGGAGAATCCGTATAGGTGTTCGAGTGTTCGAACCCTAATGCGTGAGAAATGGTAGGTAACTGCCGTATTTCCATATCTGCCACTGTGCAGGAGAATCCGTATAGGTGTTCGAGTGTTCGAACCCTAATGCGTGGGAAATGGTAAGTAACACCGTATTTACATATCTGCCACTGTGCAGGAGAATCCGTATCGGTGTTCGAGTGTTCGAACCCTAATGCATGAGAAATGGTAGGTAACTGCCGTATTTACATATCTAGCACTGTGCATGAGAATCCGTATAGGTGTTCGAGTGTTCGAACCCTAATGTGTGAGAAATAGTAAGTAAACGCCGTCTTTACATATCTGCCACTGTACAGGAGAATCCGTATAGGTGTTCGAGTGTTCGAACCCTAATGCGTGAAAAACGGTAAGTAAACGCCGTATTTACATATCTGCCACTGTGCAGGAGAATCCGTATAGGTGTTCGAGTGTTCGAACCCTAATGCGTGAGAAATGGTAAGTAAACGCCGTATTTACATATCTGCCACTGTGCAGGGGAATCCGTATAGGTGTTCGACTGTTCGAACCCTAATGCATGAGAAATGGTAGGTAACTGCCGTATTTACATATCTGCCACTGTGCAGGAGAATCCGTATAGGTGTTCGAGTCTTCGAACCCTAATGCGTGAGAAAGAGTAAGTAAACGCCGTATTTACATATCTGCCACTGTGCAGGAGAATCCGTATAGGTGTTCGAGTGTTCGAACCCTAATACGTGAGAAATGGTAGGTAAACGCCGTATTTACATATCTGCCACTGCGCAGGAGAATCTGTATAGGAGTTCGAGTGTTCGAACCCTAATGCGTGAGAAATGGTCGGTAAACGCCGTATTTACATATCTGCCACTGTGCAGGAGAATCCGTATAGGTGTTCGAGTGTTCGAACCCTAATGCGTGAGAAATGGTAAGTAAACACCGTATTTACATATCTGCCACTGTGCAGAAGAATCCGTATAGGTGTTCGTGTGTTCTAACCCTAATGCGTGAGAAATAGTGAGTAAACGCCGTATTTACATATCTGCCACTATGCAGGAGAATCCGTATAGGTGTTCGAGTGTTCGAACCCTAATGTGTGAGAAATAGTAAGTAAATGCCGTCTTTACATATCTGCCACTGTACAGGAGAATCCGTATAGGTGTTCGAGTGTTCGAACCGTAATGCGTGAGAAACGGTAAGTAAACGCCGTATTTACATATCTGTCACTGTGCAGGATAATCCGTATAGGTGTTCGAGTGTTCGAACCCTAATGCGTGAGAAATGGTAAGTAAACGCCGTATTTAAATATCTGCCACTATGCAGGGGAATCCGTGTAGGTGCTCGATTGTTCGAACCCTAATGCATGAGAAATGGTAGGTAACTGCCGTATTTAGATATCTGCCTCTGTGCAGGAGAATCCGTATAGGTGTTCGAGTCTTTGAACCCTAATGCGTGAGAAAGAGTAAGTAAACGCCGTATTTACATATCTGCCACTGTGCAGGAGAATCCGTACAGGTGTTCGAGTGTTCGAACCCTAATACGTGAGAAATGGTAGGTAAACGCCGTATTTACATATCTGCTACTGCGCAGGAGAATCTGTATAGGTGTTCGAGTGTTCGAACCCTAATGCGTGAGAAATGGTCGGTAAACGCCGTATTTACATGTCTGCCACTGTGCAGGAGAATCCGTATCGGTGTTCGAGTGTTCGAACCCTAATGCGTGAGAAATGGTAAGTAAACACCGTATTTACATATCTGCCACTGTGCAGAAGAATCCGTATAGGTGTTCGAGTGTTCTAACCCTAATGCGTGGGAAATAGTGAGTAAACGCTGTATTTACATATCTGCCACTGTGCAGGAGAATCCGTATACGTGTTCGAGTGTTCAAACCCCAATGCGTGAGAAATGGTAAGTAAACGCCGTATTTACATATCTGCCACTGTGCGGGAGAATCCGTATAGGTGTTCGAGTGTTCTAACCCTAATGCGTGGGAAATGGTAAGTAAACGCCGTATTTACATATCTGCCACTGTGCAGAAGAATCCGTATAGGTGTTCGAGTGTTCGAACCCTAATGCGTGAGAAATGGTAAGTAAACGCCGTATTTACATATCTGCCACTGTGCAGGAGAATCCGTATAGGTGTTCGAGTGTTCGAACCCTAATGCGTGGGAAATGGTAAGTAAACGCCGTATTTACATATCTGCCACTGTGCAGAAGAATCCGTATAGGTGTTCGAGTGTTCGAACCCTAATGCATGAGAAATGGTAGGTAACTGCCGTATTTACATATCTGCCACTGTGCAGGAGAATCCGTATAGCTGTTCGAGTGTTCGAACCCTAATGCGTGAGAAATAGTAAGTAAACACCGTATTTACATATCTGCCACTGTGCAGGAGAATCCGTATAGGTGTTCGAGTGTTCGAACCCTAATACGTGAGAAATGGTAGGTAAACGCCGTATTTACATATCTGCCACTGCGCAGGAGAATCTGTATAGGTGTTCGAGTGTTCGAACCCTAATGCGTGAGAAATGGTCGGTAAACGCCGCATTTACATATCTGCCACTGTTTAGGACAATCTGTATAGGTGTTCGAGTGTTCGAACCCTAATGCGTGAGAAATGGGAAGTAAACGTCGTATTTACATATCTGCCACTGTGCAGGAGAATCCGTATAGGTGCTCGAGTGTTCGAACCCTAATACGTGAGAAATGGTAAGTAAACGCCGTATTTACATATCAGTCACTGTGCAGGAGAATCCGTATAGGTGTTCGAGTGTTCGAACCCTAATGCGTGGGAAATGGTAAGTAAACGCCATATTTACATATCTGCCACTGTGCAGGAGAATCTGTATAGGTGTTTGAGTGTTCGAACCCTAATATGTGAGAAATGGTAGGTAAACGCCGTATTTACATATCTGCCACTGTGCAGGAGAATCTGTATAGGTGTTGGAGTGTTCGAACCCTAATGCGTGAGAAATGGTACGTAAACGCCGTATTTACATATCTGCCACTACGCTGGAGAATCTGTATAGGTGTTCGAGTGTTCGAACCCTAATGCATGAGAAATGGTCGGCAAACGCCGTATTTACATATCTGCCACTGTGCAGGACAATCCGTATAGGTGTTCGAGTGTTCGAACCCTAATGCGTGAGAAATGGTAAGTAAACGTCGTATTTACATATCTGCCACTGTGCAGGAGAATCCGTATAGGTGCTCGAGTGTTCGAACCCTAATACGTGAGAAATGGTAAGTAAACGCCGTATTTACATATCTGTCACTGTGCAGGAGAATCCGTATAGGTGTTCGAGTGTTCGAACCCTAATGCGTGGGAAATGGTAAGTAAACACCGTATTTACATATCTGCCACTGTGCAGGAGAATCCGTATCGGTGTTCGAGTGTTCGAACCCTAATGCATGAGAAATGGTAGGTAACTGCCGTATTTACATATCTACCACTGTGCATGAGAATCCGTATAGGTGTTCGAGTGTTCGAACCCTAATGTGTGAGAAATAGTAAGTAAACGCCGTCTTTACATATCTGCCACTGTACAGGAGAATCCGTATAGGTGTTCGAGTGTTCGAACCCTAATGCGTGAGAAACGGTAAGTAAACGTCGTATTTACATATCTGCCACTATGCAGGAGAATCCGTATAGGTGTTCGAGTGTTCGAACCCTAATACGTGAGAAATGGTAGGTAAACGCCGTATTTACATATCTGCCACTGCGCTGGAGAATCTGTATAGGTGTTCGAGTGTTCGAACCCTAATGCGTGAGAAATGGTCGGTAAACGCCGTATTTACATATCTGCCACTGTGCAGGAGAATCCGTATAGGTGTTCGAGTGTTCGAACCCTAATGCGTGAGAAATGGTAAGTAAACACCGTATTTACATATCTGCCACTGTGCAGAAGAATCCGTATAGGTGTTTGAGTGTTCTAACCCTAATGCGTGAGAAATATTGAGTAAACGCCGTATTTACATATCTGCCACTGTGCAGGAGAATCCGTATACGTGTTCGAGTGTTCGAACCCTAATGCGTGAGAAATGGTAAGTAAACGCCGTATTTACATATCTGCCACTGTGCGGGAGAATCCGTATAGGTGTTCGAGTGTTCTAACCCTAATGCGTGAGAAATAGTGAGTAAACGCCGTATTTACATATCTGCCACTGTGCAGAAGAATCCGTATAGGTGTTCGAGTGTTCGAACCCTAATGCATGAGAAATGGTAGGTAACTGCCGTATTTACATATCTGCCACTGTGCAGGAGAATCCGTATAGGTGTTCGAGTGTTCGAACCCTAATGCGTGAGAAATGGTAGGTAAACGCCGTATTTACATATCTGCCACTGCGCAGGAGAATCTGTATAGGTGTTCGAGTGTTCGAACCCTAATGCGTGAGAAACGGTCGGTAAACGCCGCATTTACATATCTGCCACTGTTTAGGACAATCCGTATAGGTGTTCGAGTGTTCGAACCCTAATGCGTGAGAAATGGGAAGTAAACGTCGTATTTACATATCTGCCACTGTGCAGGAGAATCCGTATAGGTGCTCGAGTGTTCGAACCCTAATACGTGAGAAATGGTAAGTAAACGCCGTATTTACATATCAGTCACTGTGCAGGAGAATCCGTATAGGTGTTCGAGTGTTCGAACCCTCATGCGTGGGAAATGGGAAGTAAACGCCGTATTTACATATCTGCCCCTGTGCAGGAGAATCTGTATAGGTGTTTGAGTGTTCGAACCCTAATACGTGAGAAATGGTAGGTAAACGCCGTATTTACATATCTGCCACTGCGCAGGAGAATCTGTATAGGTGTTCGAGTGTTCGAACCCTAATGCGTGAGAAACGGTCGGTAAACGCCGCATTTACATATCTGCCACTGTTTAGGACAATCCGTATAGGTGTTCGAGTGTTCGAACCCTAATGCGTGAGAAATGGGAAGTAAACGTCGTATTTACATATCTGCCACTGTGCAGGAGAATCCGTATAGGTGCTCGAGTGTTCGAACCCTAATACGTGAGAAATGGTAAGTAAACGCCGTATTTACATATCAGTCACTGTGCAGGAGAATCCGTATAGGTGTTCGAGTGTTCGAACCCTCATGCGTGGGAAATGGGAAGTAAACGCCGTATTTACATATCTGCCCCTGTGCAGGAGAATCTGTATAGGTGTTTGAGTGTTCGAACCCTAATATGTGAGAAATGGTAGGTAAACGCCGTATTTACATATCTGCCACTGTGCAGGAGAATCTGTATAGGTGTTCGAGTGTTCGAACCCTAATGCGTGAGAAATGGTAGGTAAACGCCGTATTTACATATCTGCCACTGCGAAGGAGAATCTGTATAGGTGTTCGAGTGTTCGAACCCTAATGCGTGAGAAATGGTCGGCAAATGCCGTATTTACATATCTGCCACTGTGCAGGACAATCCGTATAGGTGTTCGAGTGTTCGAACCCTAATGCGTGAGAAATGGTAAGTAAACGTCGTATTTACATATCTGCCACTGTGCAGGAGAATCCGTATAGGTGCTCGAGTGTTCGAACCCTAATACGTGAGAAATGGTAAGTAAACGCCGTATTTACATATCTGTCACTGTGCAGGAGAATCCGTATAGGTGTTCGAGTGTTCGAACCCTAATGCGTGGGAAATGGTAATTAAACACCGTATTTACATATCTGCCACTGTGCAGGAGAATCCGTATCGGTGTTCGAGTGTTCGAACCCTAATGCATGAGAAATGGTAGGTAACTGCCGTATTTACATATCTACCACTGTGCATGAGAATCCGTATAGGCGTTCGAGTGTTCGAACCCTAATGTGTGAGAAATAGTAAGTAAACGCCGTCTTTACATATCTGCCACTGTACAGGAGAATCCGTATAGGTGTTCGAGTGTTCGAACCCTAATGCGTGAGAAACGGTAAGTAAACGTCGTATTTACATATCTGCCACTGTGCAGGAGAATCCGTATAGGTGTTCGAGTGTTCGAACCCTAATGCGTGGGAAATGGTAAGTAAACGCCGTATTTACATATCTGCCACTGTGCAGAAGAATCCGTATAGGTGTTCGAGTGTTCGAACCCTAATGCGTGAGAAATAGTAAGTAAACGCCGTATTTACATATCTGCCACTGTGCAGGAGAATCCGTATAGGTGTTCGAGTGTTCGAACCCTAATACGTGAGAAATGGTAGGTAAACGCCGTATTTACATATCTGCCACTGCGCAGGAGAATCTGTATAGGTGTTCGAGTGTTCGAACCCTAATGCGTGAGAAATGGTAGGTAACTGCCGAATTTCCATATCTGCCACTGTGCAGGAGAATCCGTATAGGTGTTCGAGTGTTCGAACCCTAATGCGTGGGAAATGGTAAGTAAACACCGTATTTACATATCTGCCACTGTGCAGAAGAATCCGTATAGGTGTTCGAGTGTTCGAACCCTAATGCGTGAGAAATAGTAAGTAAACGCCGTATTTACATATCTTCCACTGTGCAAGAGAATCCGTATAGGTGTTCGAGTGTTCGAACCCTAAGACGTGAGAAATGGTAGGTAAACGCCGTATTTACATATCTGCCACTGCGCAGGAGAATCTGTATAGGTGTTCGAGTGTTCGAACCCTAATGCGTGAGAAATGGTCGGTAAACGCCGTATTTACATATCTGCCACTGTGCAGGACAATCCGTATAGGTGTTCGAGTGTTCGAACCCTAATGCGTGAGAAATGGTAAGTAAACGTCGTATTTATTTATCTGCCACTGTGCAGGAGAATCCGTATAGGTGCTCAAGTGTTCGAACCCTAATACGTGAGAAATGGTAAGTAAACGCCGTATTTACATATCTGTCACTGTGCAGGAGAATCCGTATAGGTGTTCGAGTGTTCGAACCCTAATGCGTGAGAAATGGTAGGTAACTGCCGAATTTCCATATCTGCCACTGTGCAGGAGAATCCGTATAGGTGTTCGAGTGTTCGAACCCTAATGCGTGGGAAATGGTAAGTAAACACCGTATTTACATATCTGCCACTGTGCAGGAGAATCCGTATCGGTGTTCGAGTGTTCGAACCCTAATGCATGAGAAATGGTAGGTAACTGCCGTATTTACATATCTACCACTGTGCATGAGAATCCGTATAGGTGTTCGAGTGTTCGAACCCTAATGTGTGAGAAATAGTAAGTAAACGCCGTCTTTACATATCTGCCACTGTACAGGAGAATCCGTATAGGTGTTCGAGTGTTCGAACCCTAATGCGTGAGAAACGGTAAGTAAGCGCCGTATTTACATATCTGCCACTGTGCAGGAGAATCCGTATAGGTGTTCGAGTGTTCGAACCCTAATGCGTGAGAAATGGTAAGTAAACGCCATATTTACATATCTGCCACTGTGTAGGGGAATCCGTATAGGTGTTCGAGTGTTCGAACCCTAATGCATGAGAAATGGTAGGTAACTGCCGTATTTACATATCTGCCACTGTGCAGGAGAATCCGTATAGGTGTTCGAGTGTTCGAACCCTAATACGTGAGAAATGGTAGGTAAACGCCGTATTTACATATCTGCCACTGCGCAGGAGAATCTGTATAGGTGTTCGAGTGTTCGAACCCTAATGCGTGAGAAATGGTCGGTAAACGCCGTATTTACATATCTGCCACTGTGCAGGAGAATCCGTATAGGTGTTCGAGTGTTCGAACCCTAATGCGTGGGAAATGGTAAGTAAACGCCGTATTTACATATCTGCCACTGTGCAGAATAATCCGTATAGGTGTTCGAGTGTTCGAACCCTAATGCCTGAGAAATGGTAGGTAACTGCCGTATTTACATATCTGCCACTGTGCAGGAGAATCCGTATAGGTGTTCGAGTCTTCGAACCCTAATGCGTGAGAAATAGTAAGTAAACGCCGTATTTACGTATCCGCCACTGTGCAGGAGAATCCGTATAGGTATTCGAGTGTTCGAACCGTAATACGTGAGAAATGGTAGGTAAACGCCGTATTTACATATCTGCCACTGCGCAGGAGAATCTGTATAGGTGTTCGAGTGTTCGAACCCTAATGCGTGAGAAATGGTCGGTAAACGCCGTATTTACATATCTGCCACTGTGCAGGACAATCCGTATAGGTGTTCGAGTGTTCGAACCCTAATGTGTGAGAAATGGTAAGTAAACGTCGTATTTACATATCTACCACTGTGCAGGAGAATCCGTATAGGTGCTCGAGTGTTCGAACCCTAATACGTGAGAAATGGTAAGTAAACGCTGTCTTTACATATCTGTCACTGTGCAGGAGAATCCGTATAGGTGTTCGAGTGTTCGAACCCTAATGCGTGAGAAATGGTAGGTAACTGCCGTATTTCCATATCTGCCACTGTGCAGGAGAATCCGTATAGGTGTTCGAGTGTTCGAACCCTAATGCGTGGGAAATGGCAAGTAAACACCATATTTACATATCTGCCACTGTGCAGGAGAATCCGTATCGGTGTTCGAGTGTTCGAACCCTAATGCCTGAGAAATGGTAGGTAACTGCCGTATTTACATATCTACCACTGTGCATGAGAATCCGTATAGGTGTTCGAGTGTTCGAACCCTAATGCGTGAGAAATGGTAAGTAAACGCCGTATTTACATATCTGCCACTGTGCGGGAGAATCCGTATAGTTGTTCGAGTGTTCTAACCCTAATGCGTGAGAAATAGTGAGTAAACGCCGTATTTACATATCTGCCACTGTGCAGGAGAATCCGTATAGGTGTTCGAGTGTTCGAACCCTAATACGTGAGAAATGGTAGGTAAACGCCGTATTTACATATCTGCCACTGCGCAGGAGAATCTGTATAGGTGTTCGAGTGTTCGAACCCTAATGCGTGAGAAATGGTCGGTAAACGCCGTATTTACATATCTGCCACTGCGCAGGAGAATCTGTATAGGTGTTCGAGTGTTCGAACCCTAATGCGTGAGAAATGGTCGGTAAACGCCGTATTTACATATCTGCCACTGTGCAGGACAATCCGTATAGGTGTTCGAGTGTTCGAACCCTAATGTGTGAGAAATGGTAAGTAAACGTCGTATTTACATATCTACCACTGTGCAGGAGAATCCGTATAGGTGCTCGAGTGTTCGAACCCTAATACGTGAGAAATGGTAAGTAAACGCTGTCTTTACATATCTGTCACTGTGCAGGAGAATCCGTATAGGTGTTCGAGTGTTCGAACCCTAATGCGTGAGAAATGGTAGGTAACTGCCGTATTTCCATATCTGCCACTGTGCAGGAGAATCCGTATAGGTGTTCGAGTGTTCGAACCCTAATGCGTGGGAAATGGCAAGTAAACACCATATTTACATATCTGCCACTGTGCAGGAGAATCCGTATCGGTGTTCGAGTGTTCGAACCCTAATGCCTGAGAAATGGTAGGTAACTGCCGTATTTACATATCTACCACTGTGCATGAGAATCCGTATAGGTGTTCGAGTGTTCGAACCCTAATGTGTGAGAAATGGTAAGTAAACGTCGTATTTACATATCTACCACTGTGCAGGAGAATCCGTATAGGTGCTCGAGTGTTCGAACCCTAATACGTGAGAAATGGTAAGTAAACGCTGTCTTTACATATCTGTCACTGTGCAGGAGAATCCGTATAGGTGTTCGAGTGTTCGAACCCTAATGCGTGAGAAATGGTAGGTAACTGCCGTATTTCCATATCTGCCACTGTGCAGGAGAATCCGTATAGGTGTTCGAGTGTTCGAACCCTAATGCGTGGGAAATGGCAAGTAAACACCATATTTACATATCTGCCACTGTGCAGGAGAATCCGTATCGGTGTTCGAGTGTTCGAACCCTAATGCCTGAGAAATGGTAGGTAACTGTCGTATTTACATATCTACCACTGTGCATGAGAATCCGTATAGGTGTTCGAGTGTTCGAACCCTAATGTGTGAGAAATAGTAAGTAAACGCCGTCTTTACATATCTGCCACTATACAGGAGAATCCGTATAGGTGTTCGAGTGTTCGAACCCTAATGCGTGAGAAACGGTAAGTAAACGCCGTATTTACATATCTGCCACTGTGCAGGAGAATCCGTATTGGTGTTCGAGTGTTCGAACCCTAATGCGTGAGAAATGGTAAGTAAACGCCGTATTTACATATGTGCCACTGTGCAGGGGAATCCGTATAGGTGTTCGAGTGTTCGAACCCTAATGCGTGAGAAATGGTAAGTAAACGCCGTATTTACATATCTGCCACTGTGCGAGAGAATCCGTATAGTTGTTCGAGTGTTCTAACCCTAATGCGTGAGAAATAGTGAGTAAACGCCGTATTTACATATCTGCCACTGTGCAGGAGAATCCGTATAGGTGTTCGAGTGTTCGAACCCTAATACGTGAGAAATGGTAGGTAAACGCCGTATTTACATATCTGCCACTGCGCAGGAGAATCTGTATAGGTGTTCGAGTGTTCGAACCCTAATGCGTGAGAAATGGTCGGTAAACGCCGTATTTACATATCTGCCACTGTGCAGGACAATCCGTATAGGTGTTCGAGTGTTCGAACCCTAATGCGTGAGAAATGGTAAGTAAACGTCGTATTTACATATCTGCCACTGTGCAGGAGAATCTGTATAGGTGCTCGACTGTTCGAACCCTAATACGTGAGAAATGGTAAGTAAACGCCGTATTTACATATCTGTCACTGTGCAGGAGAATCCGTATAGGTGTTCGAGTGTTCGAACCCTAATGCGTGAGAAATGGTAGGTAACTGCCGTATTTCCATATCTGCCACTGTGCAGGAGAATCCGTATAGGTGTTCGAGTGTTCGAACCCTAATGCGTGGGAAATGGTAAGTAAACACCGTATTTACATATCTTCCACTGTGCAGGAGAATCCGTATCGGTGTTCGAGTGTTCGAACCCAAATGCGTGAGAAATGGTAGGTAACTGCCGTATTTACATATCTACCACTGTGCATGAGAATCCGTATAGGTGTTCGAGTGTTCGAACCCTAATGTGTGAGAAATAGTAAGTAAACGCCGTCTTTACATATCTGCCACTGTACAGGAGAATCCGTATAGGTGTTCGAGTGTTCGAACCCTAATGCGTGAGAAACGGTAAGTAAACGCCGTATTTACATATGTGCCACTGTGCAGGGGAATCCGTATAGGTGTTCGAGTCTTCGAACCCTAATGCGTGAGAAAGAGTAAGTAAACGCCGTATTTACATATCTGCCACTGTGCAGGAGAATCCGTATAGGTGTTCGAGTGTTCGAACCCTAATACGTGGGAAATGGTAGGTAAACGCCGTATTTACATATCTGCCACTGCGCAGGAGAATCTGTATAGGTGTTCGAGTGTTCGAACCCTAATGCGTGAGAATTGGTCGGTAAACGCCGTATTTACATATCTGCCACTGTGCAGGAGAATCCGTATAGGTGTTCGATTGTTCGAACCCTAATGCGTGAGAAATGGTAAGTAAACACCGTATTTACATATCTGCCACTGTGCAGGAGAATCCGTATAGGTGCTCGAGTGTTCGAACCCTAATACGTAAGAAATGGTAGGTAAACGCCGTATTTACATATCTGCCACTGTGCAGGAGAATCCGTATAGGTGTTCGAGTGTTCGAACCCTAATGCGTGAGAAATGGTCGGTAACTGCCGTATTTACATATCTGCCACTGTGCAGGAGAATCCGTATAGGTGTTCGAGTGTTCGAACACTAATGCGTGAGAAATAGTGAATAAACGCCGTATTTACATATCTGCCACTGTGCAGGAGAATCCGTATAGGTGTTCGAGTGTCCGAACCCTAATGCGTGAGAAATGGTAAGTAAACGCCGTATTTACATATCTGCCACTGTGCGGGAGAATCCGTATAGTTGTTCGAGTGTTCTAACCCTAATGCGTGAGAAATAGTGAGTAAACGCCGTATTTACATATCTGCCACTGTGCAGGAGAATCCGTATAGGTGTTCGAGTGTTCGAACCCTAATACGTGAGAAATGGTAGGTAAACGCCGTATTTACATATCTGCCACTGCGCAGGAGAATCTGTATAGGTGTTCGAGGGTTCGAACTCTAATGCGTGAGAAATGTTCGGTAAACGCCGTATTTACATATCTGCCACTGTGCAGGAGAATCCGTATAGGTGTTCAAGTGTTCGAACCCTAATGCGTGAGAAATAGTAAGTAAACGCCGTATTTACATATCTGCCACTGTGCAGGAGAATCCGTATAGGTGTTCGAGTGTTCGAACCCTAATACGTGAGAAATGGTAGGTAAACGCCGTATTTACATATCTGCCACTGCGCAGGAGAATCTGTATAGGTGTTCGAGTGTTCGAACCCTAATGCGTGAGAAATGGTCGGTAAACGCCGTATTTACATATCTGCCACTGTGCAGGACAATCCGTATAGGTGTTCGAGTGTTCGAACCCTAATGCGTGAGAAATGGTAAGTAAACGTCGTATTTACATATCTGCCACTGTGCAGGAGAATTCGTATAGGTGCTCGAGTGTTCGAACCCCAATACGTTAGAAATGGTAAGTAAACGCCGTATTTACATATCTGTCACTGTGCAGTAGAATCCGTATAGGTGTTCGAGTGTTCGAACCCTAATGCGTGAGAAATGGTAGGTAACTGCCGTATTTCCATATCTGCCACTGTGCAGGAGAATCCGTATAGGTGTTCGAGTGTTCAAACCCTAATGCGTGGGAAATGGTAAGTAAACACCGTATTTACATATCTGCCACTGTGCAGGAGAATCCGTATCGGTGTTCGAGTGTTCGAACCCTAATGCATGAGAAATGGTAAGTAAACGCTGTATTTACATATGTGCCACTGTGCAGGGGAATCCGTATAGGTGTTCGAGTGTTCGAACCCTAATGCATGAGAAATGGTAGGTAACTGCCGTATTTACATATCTGTCACTGTGCAGGAGAATCCGTATAGGTGTTCGAGTCTTCGAACCCTAATGCGTGAGAAAGAGTAAGTAAACGCCGTATTTACATATCTGCCACTGTGCAGGAGAATCCGTATAGGTGTTCGAGTGTTCGAACCCTAATACGTGAGAAATGGTAGGTAAACGCCGTATTTACATATCTGCCACTGCGCAGGAGAATCTGTATAGGTGTTCGAGTGTTCGAACCCTAATGCTGGAGAAATGGTCGGTAAACGCCGTATTTACATATCTGCCACTGTGCAGGAGAATCCGTATAGGTGTTCGAGTGTTCGAACCCTAATGCGTGAGAAATGGTAAGTAAACACCGTATTTACATATCTGCCACTGTGCAGGAGAATCCGTATAGGTGCTCGAGTGTTCGAACCCTAATACGTAAGAAATGGTAGGTAAACGCCGTATTTACATATCTGCCACTGTGCGGGAGAATCCGTATAGGTGTTCGAGTGTTCTAACCCTAATGCGTGAGAAATAGTGAGTAAACGCCGTATTTACATATCTGCCACTGTGCAGGAGAATCCGTATAGGTGTTCGAGTGTTCGAACCCTAATACGTGAGAAATGGTAGGTAAACGCCGTATTTACATATCTGCCACTGCGCAGGAGAATCTGTATAGGTGTTCGAGGGTTCGAACTCTAATGCGTGAGAAATGTTCGGTAAACGCCGTATTTACATATCTGCCACTGTGCAGGAGAATCCGTATAGGTGTTCAAGTGTTCGAACCCTAATGCGTGAGAAATAGTAAGTAAACGCCGTATTTACATATCTGCCACTGTGCAGGAGAATCCGTATAGGTGTTCGAGTGTTCGAACCCTAATACGTGAGAAATGGTAGGTAAACGCCGTATTTACATATCTGCCACTGCGCAGGAGAATCTGTATAGGTGTTCGAGTGTTCGAACCCTAATGCGTGAGAAATGGTCGGTAAACGCCGTATTTACATATCTGCCACTGTGCAGGACAATCCGTATAGGTGTTCGAGTGTTCGAACCCTAATGCGTGAGAAATGGTAAGTAAACGTCGTATTTACATATCTGCCACTGTGCAGGAGAATCCGTATAGGTGCTCGAGTGTTCGAACCCCAATACGTTAGAAATGGTAAGTAAACGCCGTATTTACATATCTGTCACTGTGCAGTAGAATCCGTATAGGTGTTCGAGTGTTCGAACCCTAATGCGTGAGAAATGGTAGGTAACTGCCGTATTTCCATATCTGCCACTGTGCAGGAGAATCCGTATAGGTGTTCGAGTGTTCAAACCCTAATGCGTGGGAAATGGTAAGTAAACACCGTATTTACATATCTGCCACTGTGCAGGAGAATCCGTATCGGTGTTCGAGTGTTCGAACCCTAATGCATGAGAAATGGTAAGTAAACGCTGTATTTACATATGTGCCACTGTGCAGGGGAATCCGTATAGGTGTTCGAGTGTTCGAACCCTAATGCATGAGAAATGGTAGGTAACTGCCGTATTTACATATCTGTCACTGTGCAGGAGAATCCGTATAGGTGTTCGAGTCTTCGAACCCTAATGCGTGAGAAAGAGTAAGTAAACGCCGTATTTACATATCTGCCACTGTGCAGGAGAATCCGTATAGGTGTTCGAGTGTTCGAACCCTAATACGTGAGAAATGGTAGGTAAACGCCGTATTTACATATCTGCCACTGCGCAGGAGAATCTGTATAGGTGTTCGAGTGTTCGAACCCTAATGCTGGAGAAATGGTCGGTAAACGCCGTATTTACATATCTGCCACTGTGCAGGAGAATCCGTATAGGTGTTCGAGTGTTCGAACCCTAATGCGTGAGAAATGGTAAGTAAACACCGTATTTACATATCTGCCACTGTGCAGGAGAATCCGTATAGGTGCTCGAGTGTTCGAACCCTAATACGTAAGAAATGGTAGGTAAACGCCGTATTTACATATCTGCCACTGTGCAGGAGAATCCGTATAGGTGTTCGAGTGTTCGAACCCTAATGCGTGAGAAATGGTAGGTAACTGCCGTATTTACATATCTGCCACTGTGCAGGAGAATCCGTATAGGTGTTCGAGTGTTTGAACCCTAATGCGTGAGAAATGGTAAGTAAACACCGTATTTACATATCTGCCACTGTGCAGGAGAATCCGTATAGGTGTTCGAGTGTTCGAACCCTAATGCGTGAGAAATGGTAAGTAAACACCGTATTTACATATCTGCCACTGTGCAGGAGAATCCGTATAGGTGCTCGAGTGTTCGAACCCTAATACGTAAGAAGTGGTAGGTAAACGCCGTATTTACATATCTGCCACTGTGCAGGAGAATCCGTATAGGTGTTCGAGTGTTCGAACCCTAATGCGTGAGAAATGGTAGGTAACTGCCGTATTTACATATCTGCCACTGTGCAGGAGAATCCGTATAGGTGTTCGAGTGTTTGAACACTAATGCGTGAGAAATAGTGAATAAACGCCGTATTTACATATCTGCCACTGTGCAGGAGAATCCGTATAGGTGTTCGAGTGTTCGAACCCTAATGCGTGAGAAATGGTAAGTAAACACCGTATTTACATATCTGCCACTGTGCAGGAGAATACGTATAGGTGCTCGAGTGTTCGAACCCTAATACGTAAGAAATGGTAGGTAAACGCCGTATTTACATATCTGCCACTGTGCAGGAGAATCCGTATAGGTGTTCGAGTGTTCGAACCCTAATGCATGAGAAATGGTAGGTAACTGCCGTATTTACATATCTGTCACTATGCAGGAGAATCCGTATAGGTGTTCGAGTCTTCGAACCCTAATGCGTGAGAAAGAGTAAGTAAACGCCGTATTTACATATCTGCCACTGTGCAGGAGAATCCGTATAGGTGTTCGAGTGTTCGAACCCTAATACGTGAGAAATGGTAGGTAAACGCCGTATTTACATATCTGCCACTGCGCAGTAGAATCTGTATAGGTGTTCGAGTGTTCGAACCCTAATGCGTGAGAATTGGTCGGTAAACGCTGTATTTACATATCTGCCACTGTGCAGGAGAATCCGTATCGGTGTTCGAGTGTTCGAACCCTAATGCGTGAGAAATGGTAAGTAAACACCGTATTTACATATCTGCCACTGTGCAGGAGAATCCGTATAGGTGCTCGAGTGTTCGAACCCTAATACGTAAGAAATGGTAGGAAAACGCCGTATTTACATATCTGCCACTGTGCAGGAGAATTCGTATAGGTGTTCGAGTGTTCGAACCCTAATGCGTGAGAAATGGTCGGTAAACGCCGTATTTACATATCTGCCACTGTGCAGGAGAATCCGTATAGGTGTTCGAGTGTTCGAACCCTAATGCGTGAGAAATGGTAAGTAAACACCGTATTTACATATCTGCCACTGTGCAGGAGAATCCGTATAGGTGCTCGAGTGTTCGAACCCTAATACGTAAGAAATGGTAGGTAAACGCCGTATTTACATATCTGCCACTGTGCAGGAGAATCCGTATAGGTGTTCGAGTGTTCGAACCCTAATGCGTGAGAAATGGTAGGTAACTGCCGTATTTACATATCTGCCACTGTGCAGGAGAATCCGTATAGGTGTTCGAGTGTTTGAACACTAATGCGTGAGAAATAGTGAATAAACGCCGTATTTACATATCTGCCACTGTGCAGGAGAATCCGTATAGGTGTTCGAGTGTTCGAACCCTAATGCGTGAGAAATGGTAAGTAAACACCGTATTTACATATCTGCCACTGTGCAGGAGAATACGTATAGGTGCTCGAGTGTTCGAACCCTAATACGTAAGAAATGGTAGGTAAACGCCGTATTTACATATCTGCCACTGTGCAGGAGAATCCGTATAGGTGTTCGAGTGTTCGAACCCTAATGCGTGAGAAATGGTCGGTAAACGCCGTATTTACATATCTGCCACTGTGCAGGAGAATCCGTATAGGTGTTCGAGTGTTCGAACCCTAATGCGTGAGAAACGGTAAGTAAACGCCGTATTTACATATCTGCCACTGTGCAGGAGAATACGTATAGGTGCTCGAGTGTTCGAACCCTAATACGTAAGAAATGGTAGGTAAACGCCGTATTTACATATCTGCCACTATGCCGGAGAATCCGTATAGGTGTTCGAGTGTTCGAACCCTAATGCATGAGAAATGGTCGGTAAACGCCGTATTTACATATCTGCCACTGTGCAGGAGAATCTGTATAGGTGTTCGAGGGTTCGAACTCTAATGCGTGAGAAATGTTCGGTAAACGCCGTATTTACATATCTGCCACTGTGCAGGAGAATCCGTATAGGTGTTCAAGTGTTCGAACCCTAATGCGTGAGAAATAGTAAGTAAACGCCGTATTTACATATCTGCCACTGTGCAGGAGAATCCGTATAGGTGTTCGAGTGTTCGAACCCTAATACGTGAGAAATGGTAGGTAAACGCCGTATTTACATGTCTGCCACTGCGCAGGAGAATCTCTATAGGTGTTCGAGTGTTCGAACCCTAATGCGTGAGAAATGGTCGGTAAACGCCGTATTTACATATCTGCCACTGTGCAGGACAATCCGTATAGGTGTTCGAGTGTTCGAACCCTAATGCGTGAGAAATGGTAAGTAAACGTCGTATTTACATATCTGCCACTGTGCAGGAGAATCCGTATAGGTGCTCGAGTGTTCGAACCCTAATACGTTAGAAATGGTAAGTAAACGCCGTATTTACATATCTGTCACTGTGCAATAGAATCCGTATAGGTGTTCGAGTGTTCGAACCCTAATGCGTGAGAAATGGTAGGTAACTGCCGTATTTCCATATCTGCCACTGTGCAGGAGAATCCGTATAGGTGTTCGAGTGTTCAAACCCTAATGCGTGGGAAATGGTAAGTAAACACCGTATTTACATATCTGCCACTGTGCAGGAGAATCCGTATCGGTGTTCGAGTGTTCGAACCCTAATGCATGAGAAATGGTAAGTAAACGCTGTATTTACATATGTGCCACTGTGCAGGGGAATCCGTATAGGTGTTCGAGTGTTCGAACCCTAATGCATGAGAAATGGTAGGTAACTGCCGTATTTACATATCTGTCACTGTGCAGGAGAATCCGTATAGGTGTTCGAGTCTTCGAACCCTAATGCGTGAGAAAGAGTAAGTAAACGCCGTATTTACATATCTGCCACTGTGCAGGAGAATCCGTATAGGTGTTCGAGTGTTCGAACCCTAATACGTGAGAAATGGTAGGTAAACGCCGTATTTACATATCTGCCACTGCGCAGGAGAATCTGTATAGGTGTTCGAGTGTTCGAACCCTAATGCGTGAGAATTGGTCGGTAAACGCTGTATTTACATATCTGCCACTGTGCAGGAGAATCCGTATCGGTGTTCGAGTGTTCGAACCCTAATGCGTGAGAAATGGTAAGTAAACACCGTATTTACATATCTGCCACTGTGCAGGAGAATCCATATAGGTGCTCGAGTGTTCGAACCCTAATACGTAAGAAATGGTAGGTAAACGCCGTATTTACATATCTGCCACTGTGCAGGAGAATTCGTATAGGTGTTCGAGTGTTCGAACCCTAATGCGTGAGAAATGGTCGGTAAACGCCGTATTTACATATCTGCCACTGTGCAGGAGAATCCGTATAGGTGTTCGAGTGTTCGAACCCTAATGCGTGAGAAATGGTAAGTAAACACCGTATTTACATATCTGCCACTGTGCAGGAGAATCCGTATAGGTGTTCGAGTGTTCGAACCCTAATGCGTGAGAAATGGTAGGTAACTGCCGTATTTACATATCTGCCACTGTGCAGGAGAATCCGTATAGGTGTTCGAGTGTTTGAACACTAATGCGTGAGAAATAGTGAATAAACGCCGTATTTACATATCTGCCACTGTGCAGGAGAATCCGTATAGGTGTTCGAGTGTTCGAACCCTAATGCGTGAGAAATGGTAAGTAAACACCGTATTTACATATCTGCCACTGTGCAGGAGAATACGTATAGGTGCTCGAGTGTTCGAACCCTAATACGTAAGAAATGGTAGGTAAACGCCGTATTTACATATCTGTCACTGTGCAGGAGAATCCGTATAGGTGTTCGAGTGTTCGAACCCTAATGCATGAGAAATGGTAGGTAACTGCCGTATTTACATATCTGTCACTGTGCAGGAGAATCCGTATAGGTGTTCGAGTCTTCGAACCCTAATGCGTGAGAAAGAGTAAGTAAACGCCGTATTTACATATCTGCCACTGTGCAGGAGAATCCGTATAGGTGTTCGAGTGTTCGAACCCTAATACGTGAGAAATGGTAGGTAAACGCCGTATTTACATATTTGCCACTGCGCAGTAGAATCTGTATAGGTGTTCGAGTGTTCGAACCCTAATGCGTGAGAATTGGTCGGTAAACGCTGTATTTACATATCTGCCACTGTGCAGGAGAATCCGTATCGGTGTTCGAGTGTTCGAACCCTAATGCGTGAGAAATGGTAAGTAAACACCGTATTTACATATCTGCCACTGTGCAGGAGAATCCGTATAGGTGCTCGATTGTTCGAACCCTAATACGTAAGAAATGGTAGGAAAACGCCGTATTTACATATCTGCCACTGTGCAGGAGAATTCGTATAGGTGTTCGAGTGTTCGAACCCTAATGCGTGAGAAATGGTCGGTAAACGCCGTATTTACATATCTGCCACTGTGCAGGAGAATCCGTATAGGTGTTCGAGTGTTCGAACCCTAATGCGTGAGAAATGGTAAGTAAACACCGTATTTACATATCTGCCACTGTGCAGGAGAATCCGTATAGGTGCTCGAGTGTTCGAACCCTAATACGTAAGAAATGGTAGGTAAACGCCGTATTTACATATCTGCCACTGTGCAGGAGAATCCGTATAGGTGTTCGAGTGTTCGAACCCTAATGCGTGAGAAATGGTAGGTAACTGCCGTATTTACATATCTGCCACTGTGCAGGAGAATCCGTATAGGTGTTCGAGTGTTTGAACACTAATGCGTGAGAAATAGTGAATAAACGCCGTATTTACATATCTGCCACTGTGCAGGAGAATCCGTATAGGTGTTCGAGTGTTCGAACCCTAATGCGTGAGAAATGGTAAGTAAACACCGTATTTACATATCTGCCACTGTGCAGGAGAATACGTATAGGTGCTCGAGTGTTCGAACCCTAATACGTAAGAAATGGTAGGTAAACGCCGTATTTACATATCTGCCACTGTGCAGGAGAATCCGTATAGGTGTTCGAGTGTTCGAACCCTAATGCGTGAGAAATGGTCGGTAAACGCCGTATTTACATATCTGCCACTGTGCAGGAGAATCCGTATAGGTGTTCGAGTGTTCGAACCCTAATGCGTGAGAAACGGTAAGTAAACGCCGTATTTACATATCTGCCACTGTGCAGGAGAATACGTATAGGTGCTCGAGTGTTCGAACCCTAATACGTAAGAAATGGTAGGTAAACGCCGTATTTACATATCTGCCACTATGCAGGAGAATCCGTATAGGTGTTCGAGTGTTCGAACCCTAATGCGTGAGAAATGGTCGGTAAACGCCGTATTTACATATCTGCCACTGTGCAGGAGAATCCGTATAGGTGTTCGAGTGTTCGAACCCTAATGCGTGAGAAATGGTAAGTAAACACCGTATTTACATATCTGCCACTGTGCAGGAGAATCCGTATAGGTGCTCGAGTGTTCGAACCCTAATACGTAAGAAATGGTAAGTAAACGCCGTATTTACATATCTGCCACTGTGCAGGAGAATCCGTATAGGTGTTCGTGTGTTCGAACCCTAATGCGTGAGAAATGGTAGGTAACTGCCGTATTTACATCTCTGCCACTGTGCAGGAGAATCTGTATAGGTGTTCGAGTGTTCGAACACTAATGCGTGAGAAATAGTGAATAAACGCCGTGTTTACATATCTGCCACTGTGCAGGAGAATCCGTATAGGTGTTCGAGTGTTCAAACCCTAATGCGTGAGAAACGGTAAGTAAACGCCGTATTTACATATCTGCCACTGTGCAAGAGAATCCGTATAGGTGCTCGAGTGTTCGAACCCTAATACGTAAGAAATGGTAGGTAAACGCCGTATTTACATATCTGCCACTGTGCAGGAGAATCTGTATAGGTGTTCGAGTGTTCGAACCCTAATGCGTGAGAAATGGTCGGTAAACGCCGAATTTACATATCTGCCACTGTGCAGGAGAATCCGTATAGGTGTTCGATTGTTCGAACCCTAATGCGTGAGAAATGGTAAGTAAACACCGTATTTACATATCTGCCACTGTGCAGGAGAATCCGTATAGGTGCTCGAGTGTTCGAACCCTAATACGTAAGAAATGGTAAGTAAACGCCGTATTTACATATCTGCCACTGTGCAGGAGAATCCGTATAGGTGTTCGTGTGTTCGAACCCTAATGCGTGAGAAATGGTAGGTAACTGCCGTATTTACATCTCTGCCACTGTGCAGGAGAATCTGTATAGGTGTTCGAGTGTTCGAACACTAATGCGTGAGAAATAGTGAATAAACGCCGTGTTTACATATCTGCCACTGTGCAGGAGAATCCGTATAGGTGTTCGAGTGTTCAAACCCTAATGCGTGAGAAACGGTAAGTAAACGCCGTATTTACATATCTGCCACTGTGCAAGAGAATCCGTATAGGTGCTCGAGTGTTCGAACCCTAATACGTAAGAAATGGTAGGTAAACGCCGTATTTACATATCTGCCACTGTGCAGGAGAATCTGTATAGGTGTTCGAGTGTTCGAACCCTAATGCGTGAGAAATGGTCGGTAAACGCCGAATTTACATATCTGCCACTGTGCAGGAGAATCCGTATAGGTGTTCGATTGTTCGAACCCTAATGCGTGAGAAATGGTAAGTAAACACCGTATTTACATATCTGCCACTGTGCAGGAGAATCCGTATAGGTGCTCGAGTGTTCGAACCCTAATACGTAAGAAATGGTAGGTAAACGCCGTATTTACATATCTGCCACTCTGCAGGAGAATCCGTATAGGTGTTCGAGTGTTCGAACCCTAATGCGTGAGAAACGGTAAGTAAACGCCGTATTTACATATCTGCCACTGTGCAGGAGAATACGTATAGGTGCTCGAGTGTTCGAACCCTAATACGTAAGAAATGGTAGGTAAACGCCGTATTTACATATCTGCCACTATGCAGGAGAATCCGTATAGGTGTTCGAGTGTTCGAACCCTAATGCGTGAGAAACGGTAAGTAAACGCCGTATTTACATATCAGCCACTGTGCAGGAGAATACGTATAGGTGCTCGAGTGTTCGAACCCTAATACGTAAGAAATGGTAGGTAAACGCCGTATTTACATATCTGCCACTATGCAGGAGAATCCGTATAGGTGTTCGAGTGTTCGAACCCTAATGCGTGAGAAATGGTAGGTAACTGCCGTATTTACATATCTGCCACTGTGCAGGAGAATCTGTATAGGTGTTCGAGTGTTCGAACACTAATGCGTGAGAAATAGTGAATAAACGCCGTGTTTACATATCTGCCACTGTGCAGGAGAATCCGTATAGGTGTTCGAGTGTTCGAACCCTAATGCGTGGGAAACGGTAAGTAAACGCCGTATTTACATATCTGCCACTGTGCAGGAGAATCCGTATAGGTGTTCGAGTGTTCGAACCCTAATGCGTGAGAAATAGTGAATAAACGCCGTGTTTACATATCTGCCACTGTGCAGGAGAATCCGTATAGGTGTTCGAGTGTTCGAACCCTAATGCGTGAGAAATGGTCGGTAAACGCCGTATTTACATATCTGCCACTGTGCAGGAGAATCCGTATAGGTGTTCGAGTGTTCGAACCCTAATGCGTGAGAAACGGTAAGTAAACGCCGTATTTACATATCTGCCACTGTGCAGGAGAATACGTATAGGTGCTCGAGTGTTCGAACCCTAATACGTAAGAAATGGTAGGTAAACGCCGTATTTACATATCTGCCACTATGCAGGAGAATCCGTATAGGTGTTCGAGTGTTCGAACCCTAATGCGTGAGAAATGGTCGGTAAACGCCGTATTTACATATCTGCCACTGTGCAGGAGAATCCGTATAGGTGTTCGAGTGTTCGAACCCTAATGCGTGAGAAATGGTAAGTAAACACCGTATTTACATATCTGCCACTGTGCAGGAGAATCCGTATAGGTGCTCGAGTGTTCGAACCCTAATACGTAAGAAATGGTAGGTAAACGCCGTATTTACATATCTGCCACTGTGCAGGAGAATCCGTATAGGTGTTCGAGTGTTCGAACCCTAATGCGTGAGAAATGGTAGGTAACTGCCGTATTTACATCTCTGCCACTGTGCAGGAGAATCTGTATAGGTGTTCGAGTGTTCGAACACTAATGCGTGAGAAATAGTGAATAAACGCCGTGTTTACATATCTGCCACTGTGCAGGAGAATCCGTATAGGTGTTCGAGTGTTCAAACCCTAATGCGTGAGAAACGGTAAGTAAACGCCGTATTTACATATCTGCCACTGTGCAGGAGAATCCGTATAGGTGCTCGAGTGTTCGAACCCTAATACGTAAGAAATGGTAGGTAAACGCCGTATTTACATATCTGCCACTGTGCAGGAGAATCTGTATAGGTGTTCGAGTGTTCGAACCCTAATGCGTGAGAAATGGTCGGTAAACGCCGAATTTACATATCTGCCACTGTGCAGGAGAATCCGTATAGGTGTTCGATTGTTCGAACCCAAATGCGTGAGAAATGGTAAGTAAACACCGTATTTACATATCTGCCACTGTGCAGGAGAATCCGTATAGGTGCTCGAGTGTTCGAACCCTAATACGTAAGAAATGGTAGGTAAACGCCGTATTTACATATCTGCCACTCTGCAGGAGAATCCGTATAGGTGTTCGAGTGTTCGAACCCTAATGCGTGAGAAACGGTAAGTAAACGCCGTATTTACATATCTGCCACTGTGCAGGAGAATACGTATAGGTGCTCGAGTGTTCGAACCCTAATACGTAAGAAATGGTATGTAAACGCCGTATTTACATATCTGCCACTATGCAGGAGAATCCGTATAGGTGTTCGAGTGTTCGAACCCTAATGCGTGAGAAACGGTAAGTAAACGCCGTATTTACATATCTGCCACTGTGCAGGAGAATACGTATAGGTGCTCGAGTGTTCGAACCCTAATACGTAAGAAATGGTAGGTAAACGCCGTATTTACATATCTGCCACTATGCAGGAGAATCCGTATAGGTGTTCGAGTGTTCGAACCCTAATGCGTGAGAAATGGTAGGTAACTGCCGTATTTACATATCTGCCACTGTGCAGGAGAATCTGTATAGGTGTTCGAGTGTTCGAACTCTAATGCGTGAGAAATAGTGAATAAACGCCGTGTTTACATATCTGCCACTGTGCAGGAGAATCCGTATAGGTGTTCGAGTGTTCGAACCCTAATGCGTGAGAAACGGTAAGTAAACGCGCCGTATTTACATATCTGCCACTGTGCAGGAGAATCCGTATAGGTGTTCGAGTGTTCGAACCCTAATGCGTGAGAAATAGTGAATAAACGCCGTGTTTACATATCTGCCACTGTGCAGGAGAATCCGTATAGGTGTTCGAGTGTTCGAACCCTAATGCGTGAGAAACGGTAAGTAAACGCCGTATTTACATATCTGCCACTGTGCAGGAGAATCCGTATAGGTGTTCGAGTGTTCGAACCCTAATGCGTGAGAAATGGTAAGTAAACACCGTATTTACATATCTGCCACTGTGCAGGAGAATCCGTATAGGTGCTCGAGTGTTCGAACCCTAATACGTAAGAAATGGTAGGTAAACGCCGTATTTACATATCTGCCACTGTGCAGGAGAATCCGTATAGGTGTTCGAGTGTTCGAACCCTAATGCGTGAGAAACGGTAAGTAAACGCCGTATTTACATATCTGCCACTGTGCAGGAGAATACGTATAGGTGCTCGAGTGTTCGAACCCTAATGCGTGAGAAATGGTCTGTAAACGCCGTATTTACATATCTGCCACTGTGCAGGAGAATCCGTATAGGTGTTCGAGTGTTCGAACCCTAATGCGTGAGAAATGGTAAGTAAACACCGTATTTACATATCTGCCACTGTGCAGGAGAATCCGTATAGGTGCTCGAGTGTTCGAACCCTAATACGTAAGAAATGGTAGGTAAACGCCGTATTTACATATCTGCCACTGTGCAGGAGAATCCGTATAGGTGTTCGAGTGTTCGAACCCTAATGCGTGAGAAATGGTAGGTAACTGCCGTATTTACATATCTGCCACTGTGCAGGAGAATCTGTATAGGTGTTCGAGTGTTCGAACACTATGCGTGAGAAATAGTGAATAAACGCCGTGTTTACAATATCTGCCACTGTGCAGGAGAATCCGTATAGGTGTTCGAGTGTTCGAACCCTAATGCGTGAGAAACGGTAAGTAAACGCCGTATTTACATATCTGCCACTGTGCAGGAGAATCCGTATAGGTGTTCGAGTGTTCGAACCCTAATGCGTGAGAAATGGTAAGTAAACACCGTATTTACATATCTGCCACTGTGCAGGAGAATCCGTATAGGTGCTCGAGTGTTCGAACCCCTAATACGTAAGAAATGGTAGGTAAACGCCGTATTTACATATCTGCCACTGTGCAGGAGAATCCGTATAGGTGTTCGAGTGTTCGAACCCTAATGCGTGAGAAATGGTCGGTAAACGCCGTATTTACATATCTGCCACTGTGCAGGAGAATCCGTATAGGTGTTCGAGTGTTCGAACCCTAATGCGTGAGAAATGGTAAGTAAACACCGTATTTACATATCTGCCACTGTGCAGGAGAATCCGTATAGGTGCTCGAGTGTTCGAACCCTAATACGTAAGAAATGGTAGGTAAACGCCGTATTTACATATCTGCCACTGTGCAGGAGAATCCGTATAGGTGTTCGAGTGTTCGAACCCTAATGCGTGAGAAATGGTAGGTAACTGCCGTATTTACATATCTGCCACTGTGCAGGAGAATCTGTATAGGTGTTCGAGTGTTCGAACACTAATGCGTGAGAAATAGTGAATAAACGCCGTGTTTACATATCTGCCACTGTGCAGGAGAATCCGTATAGGTGTTCGAGTGTTCGAACCCTAATGCGTGAGAAACGGTAAGTAAACGCCGTATTTACGTATCTGCCACTGTGCAGGAGAATCCGTATAGGTGTTCGAGTGTTCGAACCCTAATGCGTGAGAAATGGTAAGTAAACACCGTATTTACATATCTGCCACTGTGCAGGAGAATCCGTATAGGTGCTCGAGTGTTCGAACCCTAATACGTAAGAAATGGTAGGTAAACGCCGTATTTACATATCTGCCACTGTGCAGGAGAATCCGTATAGGTGTTCGAGTGTTCGAACCCTAATGCGTGAGAAATGGTCGGTAAACGCCGTATTTACATATCTGCCACTGTGCAGGAGAATCCGTATAGGTGTTCGAGTGTTCGAACCCTAATGCGTGAGAAATGGTAAGTAAACACCGTATTTACATATCTGCCACTGTGCAGGAGAATCCGTATAGGTGCTCGAGTGTTCGAACCCTAACACGTAAGAAATGGTAGGTAAACGCCGTATTTACATATCTGCCACTGTGCAGGAGAATCCGTATAGGTGTTCGACTGTTCGAACCCTAATGCGTGAGAAATGGAAGGTAACTGCCGTATTTACATATCTGCCACTGTGCAGGAGAATCTGTATAGGTGTTCGAGTGTTCGAACACTAATGCGTGAGAAATAGTGAATAAACGCCGTGTTTACATATCTGCCACTGTGCAGGAGAATCCGTATAGGTGTTCGAGTGTTCGAACCCTAATGCGTGAGAAACGGTAAGTAAACGCCGTATTTACATATCTGCCACTGTGCAGGAGAATCCGTATAGGTGTTCGAGTGTTCGAACCCTAATGCGTGAGAAATAGTGAATAAACGCCGTGTTTACATATCTGCCACTGTGCAGGAGAATCCGTATAGGTGTTCGAGTGTTCGAACCCTAATGCGTGAGAAACGGTAAGTAAACGCCGTATTTACATATCTGCCACTGTGCAGGAGAATCCGTATAGGTGTTCGAGTGTTCGAACCCTAATGCGTGAGAAATGGTAAGTAAACACCGTATTTACATATCTGCCACTGTGCAGGAGAATCCGTATAGGTGCTCGAGTGTTCGAACCCTAATACGTAAGAAATGGTAGGTAAACGCCGTATTTACATATCTGCCACTGTGCAGGAGAATCCGCATAGGTGTTCGAGTGTTCGAACCCTAATGCGTGAGAAACGGTAAGTAAACGCCGTATTTACATATCTGCCACTGTGCAGGAGAATACGTATAGGTGCTCGAGTGTTCGAACCCTAATGCGTGAGAAATGGTCGGTAAACGCCGTATTTACATATCTGCCACTGTGCAGGAGAATCCGTATAGGTGTTCGAGTGTTCGAACCCTAATGCGTGAGAAATGGTAAGTAAACACCGTATTTACATATCTGCCACTGTGCAGGAGAATCCGTATAGGTGCTCGAGTGTTCGAACCCTAATACGTAAGAAATGGTAGGTAAACGCCGTATTTACATATCTGCCACTGTGCAGGAGAATCCGTATAGGTGTTCGAGTGTTCGAACCCTAATGCGTGAGAAATGGTAGGTAACTGCCGTATTTACATATCTGCCACTGTGCAGGAGAATCTGTATAGGTGTTCGAGTGTTCGAACACTAATGCGTGAGAAATAGTGAATAAACGCCGTGTTTACATATCTGCCACTGTGCAGGAGAATCCGTATAGGTGTTCGAGTGTTCGAACCCTAATGCGTGAGAAACGGTAAGTAAACGCCGTATTTACATATCTGCCACTGTGCAGGAGAATCCGTATAGGTGTTCGAGTGTTCGAACCCTAATGCGTGAGAAATGGTAAGTAAACACCGTATTTACATATCTGCCACTGTGCAGGAGAATCCGTATAGGTGCTCGAGTGTTCGAACCCTAATACGTAAGAAATGGTAGGTAAACGCCGTATTTACATATCTGCCACTGTGCAGGAGAATCCGTATAGGTGTTCGAGTGTTCGAACCCTAATGCGTGAGAAATGGTCGGTAAACGCCGTATTTACAT
This sequence comes from Camellia granthamiana, assembly GCA_036172215.1. Classification (NCBI taxonomy): domain Eukaryota; kingdom Viridiplantae; phylum Streptophyta; class Magnoliopsida; order Ericales; family Theaceae; genus Camellia; species Camellia granthamiana. The sequence goes on along the minus strand of CM069905.1, from coordinate 143,900,469 downwards.
ATCTGCCACTGTGCAGGAGAATCCGTATAGGTGTTCGAGTGTTCGAACCCTAATGCGTGAGAAATGGTAAGTAAACACCGTATTTACATATCTGCCACTGTGCAGGAGAATCCGTATAGGTGCTCGAGTGTTCGAACCCTAATACGTAAGAAATGGTAGGTAAACGCCGTATTTACATATCTGCCACTGTGCAGGAGAATCCGTATAGGTGTTCGAGTGTTCGAACCCTAATGCGTGAGAAATGGTAGGTAACTGCCGTATTTACATATCTGCCACTGTGCAGGAGAATCTGTATAGGTGTTCGAGTGTTCGAACACTAATGCGTGAGAAATAGTGAATAAACGCCGTGTTTACATATCTGCCACTGTGCAGGAGAATCCGTATAGGTGTTCGAGTGTTCGAACCCTAATGCGTGAGAAACGGTAAGTAAACGCCGTATTTACGTATCTGCCACTGTGCAGGAGAATCCGTATAGGTGTTCGAGTGTTCGAACCCTAATGCGTGAGAAATGGTAAGTAAACACCGTATTTACATATCTGCCACTGTGCAGGAGAATCCGTATAGGTGCTCGAGTGTTCGAACCCTAATACGTAAGAAATGGTAGGTAAACGCCGTATTTACATATCTGCCACTGTGCAGGAGAATCCGTATAGGTGTTCGAGTGTTCGAACCCTAATGCGTGAGAAATGGTCGGTAAACGCCGTATTTACATATCTGCCACTGTGCAGGAGAATCCGTATAGGTGTTCGAGTGTTCGAACCCTAATGCGTGAGAAATGGTAAGTAAACACCGTATTTACATATCTGCCACTGTGCAGGAGAATCCGTATAGGTGCTCGAGTGTTCGAACCCTAACACGTAAGAAATGGTAGGTAAACGCCGTATTTACATATCTGCCACTGTGCAGGAGAATCCGTATAGGTGTTCGACTGTTCGAACCCTAATGCGTGAGAATGGAAGGTAACTGCCGTATTTACATATCTGCCACTGTGCAGGAGAATCTGTATAGGTGTTCGAGTGTTCGAACACTAATGCGTGAGAAATAGTGAATAAACGCCGTGTTTACATATCTGCCACTGTGCAGGAGAATCCGTATAGGTGTTCGAGTGTTCGAACCCTAATGCGTGAGAAACGGTAAGTAAACGCCGTATTTACATATCTGCCACTGTGCAGGAGAATCCGTATAGGTGTTCGAGTGTTCGAACCCTAATGCGTGAGAAATAGTGAATAAACGCCGTGTTTAACATATCTGCCACTGTGCAGGAGAATCCGTATAGGTGTTCGAGTGTTCGAACCCTAATGCGTGAGAAACGGTAAGTAAACGCCGTATTTACATATCTGCCACTGTGCAGGAGAATCCGTATAGGTGTTCGAGTGTTCGAACCCTAATGCGTGAGAAATGGTAAGTAAACACCGTATTTACATATCTGCCACTGTGCAGGAGAATCCGTATAGGTGCTCGAGTGTTCGAACCCTAATACGTAAGAAATGGTAGGTAAACGCCGTATTTACATATCTGCCACTGTGCAGGAGAATCCGCATAGGTGTTCGAGTGTTCGAACCCTAATGCGTGAGAAACGGTAAGTAAACGCCGTATTTACATATCTGCCACTGTGCAGGAGAATACGTATAGGTGCTCGAGTGTTCGAACCCTAATGCGTGAGAAATGGTCGGTAAACGCCGTATTTACATATCTGCCACTGTGCAGGAGAATCCGTATAGGTGTTCGAGTGTTCGAACCCTAATGCGTGAGAAATGGTAAGTAAACACCGTATTTACATATCTGCCACTGTGCAGGAGAATCCGTATAGGTGCTCGAGTGTTCGAACCCTAATACGTAAGAAATGGTAGGTAAACGCCGTATTTACATATCTGCCACTGTGCAGGAGAATCCGTATAGGTGTTCGAGTGTTCGAACCCTAATGCGTGAGAAATGGTAGGTAACTGCCGTATTTACATATCTGCCACTGTGCAGGAGAATCTGTATAGGTGTTCGAGTGTTCGAACACTAATGCGTGAGAAATAGTGAATAAACGCCGTGTTTACATATCTGCCACTGTGCAGGAGAATCCGTATAGGTGTTCGAGTGTTCGAACCCTAATGCGTGAGAAACGGTAAGTAAACGCCGTATTTACATATCTGCCACTGTGCAGGAGAATCCGTATAGGTGTTCGAGTGTTCGAACCCTAATGCGTGAGAAATGGTAAGTAAACACCGTATTTACATATCTGCCACTGTGCAGGAGAATCCGTATAGGTGCTCGAGTGTTCGAACCCTAATACGTAAGAAATGGTAGGTAAACGCCGTATTTACATATCTGCCACTGTGCAGGAGAATCCGTATAGGTGTTCGAGTGTTCGAACCCTAATGCGTGAGAAATGGTCGGTAAACGCCGTATTTACATATCTGCCACTGTGCAGGAGAATCCGTATAGGTGTTCGAGTGTTCGAACCCTAATGCGTGAGAAATGGTAAGTAAACACCGTATTTACATATCTGCCACTGTGCAGGAGAATCCGTATAGGTGCTCGAGTGTTCGAACCCTAATACGTAAGAAATGGTAGGTAAACGCCGTATTTACATATCTGCCACTGTGCAGGAGAATCCGTATAGGTGTTCGAGTGTTCGAACCCTAATGCGTGAGAAATGGTAGGTAACTGCCGTATTTACATATCTGCCACTGTGCAGGAGAATCTGTATAGGTGTTCGAGTGTTCGAACACTAATGCGTGAGAAATAGTGAATAAACGCCGTGTTTACATATCTGCCACTGTGCAGGAGAATCCGTATAGGTGTTCGAGTGTTCGAACCCTAATGCGTGAGAAACGGTAAGTAAACGCCGTATTTACGTATCTGCCACTGTGCAGGAGAATCCGTATAGGTGTTCGAGTGTTCGAACCCTAATGCGAGAGAAATGGTAAGTAAACACCGTATTTACATATCTGCCACTGTGCAGGAGAATCCGTATAGGTGCTCGAGTGTTCGAACCCTAATACGTAAGAAATGGTAGGTAAATGCCGTATTTACATATCTGCCACTGTGCAGGAGAATCCGTATAGGTGTTCGAGTGTTCGAACCCTAATGCGTGAGAAATGGTCGGTAAACGCCGTATTTACATATCTGCCACTGTGCAGGAGAATCCGTATAGGTGTTCGAGTGTTCGAACCCTAATGCGTGAGAAATGGTAAGTAAACACCGTATTTACATATCTGCCACTGTGCAGGAGAATCCGTATAGGTGCTCGAGTGTTCGAACCCTAACACGTAAGAAATGGTAGGTAAACGCCGTATTTACATATCTGCCACTGTGCAGGAGAATCCGTATAGGTGTTCGACTGTTCGAACCCTAATGCGTGAGAAATGGAAGGTAACTGCCGTATTTACATATCTGCCACTGTGCAGGAGAATCTGTATAGGTGTTCGAGTGTTCGAACACTAATGCGTGAGAAATAGTGAATAAACGCCGTGTTTACATATCTGCCACTGTGCAGGAGAATCCGTATAGGTGTTCGAGTGTTCGAACCCTAATGCGTGAGAAACGGTAAGTAAACGCCGTATTTACATATCTGCCACTGTGCAGGAGAATCCGTATAGGTGTTCGAGTGTTCGAACCCTAATGCGTGAGAAATAGTGAATAAACGCCGTGTTTACATATCTGCCACTGTGCAGGAGAATCCGTATAGGTGTTCGAGTGTTCGAACCCTAATGCGTGAGAAACGGTAAGTAAACGCCGTATTTACATATCTGCCACTGTGCAGGAGAATCCGTATAGGTGTTCGAGTGTTCGAACCCTAATGCGTGAGAAATGGTAAGTAAACACCGTATTTACATATCTGCCACTGTGCAGGAGAATCCGTATAGGTGCTCGAGTGTTCGAACCCTAATACGTAAGAAATGGTAGGTAAACGCCGTATTTACATATCTGCCACTGTGCAGGAGAATCCGCATAGGTGTTCGAGTGTTCGAACCCTAATGCGTGAGAAACGGTAAGTAAACGCCGTATTTACATATCTGCCACTGTGCAGGAGAATACGTATAGGTGCTCGAGTGTTCGAACCCTAATGCGTGAGAAATGGTCGGTAAACGCCGTATTTACATATCTGCCACTGTGCAGGAGAATCCGTATAGGTGTTCGAGTGTTCGAACCCTAATGCGTGAGAAATGGTAAGTAAACACCGTATTTACATATCTGCCACTGTGCAGGAGAATACGTATAGGTGCTCGAGTGTTCGAACCCTAATACGTAAGAAATGGTAGGTAAACGCCGTATTTACATATCTGCCACTGTGCAGGAGAATCCGTATAGGTGTTCGAGTGTTCGAACCCTAATGCGTGAGAAATGGTCGGTAAACGCCGAATTTACATATCTGCCACTGTGCAGGAGAATCCGTATAGGTGTTCGAGTGTTCGAACCCTAATGCGTGAGAAATGGTAAGTAAACACCGTATTTACATATCTGCCACTGTGCAGGAGAATCCCTATAGGTGCTCGAGTGTTCGAACCCTAATACGTAAGAAATGGTAGGTAAACGCCGTATTTACATATCTGCCACTGTGCAGGAGAATCCGTATAGGTGTTCGAGTGTTCGAACCCTAATGCGTGAGAAATGGTAGGTAGCTGCCGTATTTACATATCTGCCACTGTGCAGGAGAATCTGTATAGGTGTTCGAGTGTTCGAACACTAATGCGTGAGAAATAGTGAATAAACGCCGTGTTTACATATCTGCCACTGTGCAGGAGAATCCGTATAGGTGTTCGAGTGTTCGAACCCTAATGCGTGAGAAACGGTAAGTAAACGCCGTATTTACATATCTGCCACTGTGCAGGAGAATCCGTATAGGTGTTCGAGTGTTCGAACCCTAATGCGTGAGAAATGGTAAGTAAACACCGTATTTACATATCTGCCACTGTGCAGGAGAATCCGTATAGGTGCTCGAGTGTTCGAACCCTAATACGTAAGAAATGGTAGGTAAACGCCGTATTTACATATCTGCCACTGTGCAGGAGAATCCGTATAGGTGTTCGAGTGTTCGAACCCTAATGCGTGAGAAATGGTCGGTAAACGCCGTATTTACATATCTGCCACTGTGCAGGAGAATCCGTATAGGTGTTCGAGTGTTCGAACACTAATGCGTGAGAAATAGTGAATAAACGCCGTGTTTACATATCTGCCACTGTGCAGGAGAATCCGTATAGGTGTTCGAGTGTTCGAACCCTAATGCGTGAGAAACGGTAAGTAAACGCCGTATTTACATATCTGCCACTGTGCAGGAGAATCCGTATAGGTGTTCGAGTGTTCGAACCCTAATGCGTGAGAAATGGTAAGTAAACACCGTATTTACATATCTGCCACTGTGCAGGAGAATCCGTATAGGTGCTCGAGTGTTCGAACCCTAACACGTAAGAAATGGTAGGTAAACGCCGTATTTACATATCTGCCACTGTGCAGGAGAATCCGTATAGGTGTTCGACTGTTCGAACCCTAATGCGTGAGAAATGGAAGGTAACTGCCGTATTTACATATCTGCCACTGTGCAGGAGAATCTGTATAGGTGTTCGAGTGTTCGAACACTAATGCGTGAGAAATAGTGAATAAACGCCGTGTTTACATATCTGCCACTGTGCAGGAGAATCCGTATAGGTGTTCGAGTGTTCGAACCCTAATGCGTGAGAAACGGTAAGTAAACGCCGTATTTACATATCTGCCACTGTGCAGGAGAATCCGTATAGGTGTTCGAGTGTTCGAACCCTAATGCGTGAGAAATAGTGAATAAACGCCGTGTTTACATATCTGCCACTGTGCAGGAGAATCCGTATAGGTGTTCGAGTGTTCGAACCCTAATGCGTGAGAAACGGTAAGTAAACGCCGTATTTACATATCTGCCACTGTGCAGGAGAATCCGTATAGGTGTTCGAGTGTTCGAACCCTAATGCGTGAGAAATGGTAAGTAAACACCGTATTTACATATCTGCCACTGTGCAGGAGAATCCGTATAGGTGCTCGAGTGTTCGAACCCTAATACGCAAGAAATGGTAGGTAAACGCCGTATTTACATATCTGCCACTGTGCAGGAGAATCCGCATAGGTGTTCGAGTGTTCGAACCCTAATGCGTGAGAAACGGTAAGTAAACGCCGTATTTACATATCTGCCACTGTGCAGGAGAATACGTATAGGTGCTCGAGTGTTCGAACCCTAATGCGTGAGAAATGGTCGGTAAACGCCGTATTTACATATCTGCCACTGTGCAGGAGAATCCGTATAGGTGTTCGAGTGTTCGAACCCTAATGCGTGAGAAATGGTAAGTAAACACCGTATTTACATATCTGCCACTGTGCAGGAGAATACGTATAGGTGCTCGAGTGTTCGAACCCTAATACGTAAGAAATGGTAGGTAAACGCCGTATTTACATATCTGCCACTGTGCAGGAGAATCCGTATAGGTGTTCGAGTGTTCGAACCCTAATGCGTGAGAAATGGTCGGTAAACGCCGAATTTACATATCTGCCACTGTGCAGGAGAATCCGTATAGGTGTTCGAGTGTTCGAACCCTAATGCGTGAGAAATGGTAAGTAAACACCGTATTTACATATCTGCCACTGTGCAGGAGAATCCCTATAGGTGCTCGAGTGTTCGAACCCTAATACGTAAGAAATGGTAGGTAAACGCCGTATTTACATATCTGCCACTGTGCAGGAGAATCCGTATAGGTGTTCGAGTGTTCGAACCCTAATGCGTGAGAAATGGTAGGTAGCTGCCGTATTTACATATCTGCCACTGTGCAGGAGAATCTGTATAGGTGTTCGAGTGTTCGAACACTAATGCGTGAGAAATAGTGAATAAACGCCGTGTTTACATATCTGCCACTGTGCAGGAGAATCCGTATAGGTGTTCGAGTGTTCGAACCCTAATGCGTGAGAAACGGTAAGTAAACGCCGTATTTACATATCTGCCACTGTGCAGGAGAATCCGTATAGGTGTTCGAGTGTTCGAACCCTAATGCGTGAGAAATGGTAAGTAAACACCGTATTTACATATCTGCCACTGTGCAGGAGAATCCGTATAGGTGCTCGAGTGTTCGAACCCTAATACGTAAGAAATGGTAGGTAAACGCCGTATTTACATATCTGCCACTGTGCAGGAGAATCCGTATAGGTGTTCGAGTGTTCGAACCCTAATGCGTGAGAAATGGTCGGTAAACGCCGTATTTACATATCTGCCACTGTGCAGGAGAATCCGTATAGGTGTTCGAGTGTTCGAACCCTAATGCGTGAGAAATGGTAAGTAAACACCGTATTTACATATCTGCCACTGTGCAGGAGAATCCGTATAGGTGCTCGAGTGTTCGAACCCTAACACGTAAGAAATGGTAGGTAAACGCCGTATTTACATATCTGCCACTGTGCAGGAGAATCCGTATAGGTGTTCGAGTGTTCGAACCCTAATGCGTGAGAAATGGTAGGTAACTGCCGTATTTACATATCTGCCACTGTGCAGGAGAATCTGTATAGGTGTTCGAGTGTTCGAACACTAATGCGTGAGAAATAGTGAATAAACGCCGTGTTTACATATCTGCCACTGTGCAGGAGAATCCGTATAGGTGTTCGAGTGTTCGAACCCTAATGCGTGAGAAACGGTAAGTAAACGCCGTATTTACATATCTGCCACTGTGCAGGAGAATCCGTGTAGGTGTTCGAGTGTTCGAACCCTAATGCGTGAGAAATAGTGAATAAACGCCGTGTTTACATATCTGCCACTGTGCAGGAGAATCCGTATAGGTGTTCGAGTGTTCGAACCCTAATGCGTGAGAAACGGTAAGTAAACGCCGTATTTACATATCTGCCACTGTGCAGGAGAATCCGTATAGGTGTTCGAGTGTTCGAACCCTAATGCGTGAGAAATGGTATGTAAACACCGTATTTACATATCTGCCACTGTGCAGGAGAATCCGTATAGGTGCTCGAGTGTTCGAACCCTAATACGTAAGAAATGGTAGGTAAACGCCGTATTTACATATCTGCCACTGTGCAGGAGAATCCGTATAGGTGTTCGAGTGTTTGAACCCTAATGCGTGAGAAACGGTAAGTAAACGCCGTATTTACATATCTGCCACTGTGCAGGAGAATACGTATAGGTGCTCGAGTGTTCGAACCCTAATGCGTGAGAAATGGTCGGTAAACGCCGTATTTACATATCTGCCACTGTGCAGGAGAATCCGTATAGGTGTTCGAGTGTTCGAACCCTAATGCGTGAGAAATGGTAAGTAAACACCGTATTTACATATCTGCCACTGTGCAGGAGAATCCGTATAGGTGCTCGAGTGTTCGAACCCTAATACGTAAGAAATGGTAGGTAAACGCCGTATTTACATATCTGCCACTGTGCAGGAGAATCCGTATAGGTGTTCGAGTGTTCGAACCCTAATGCGTGAGAAATGGTAGGTAACTGCCGTATTTACATATCTGCCACTGTGCAGGAGAATCTGTATAGGTGTTCGAGTGTTCGAACACTAATGCGTGAGAAATAGTGAATAAACGCCGTGTTTACATATCTGCCACTGTGCAGGAGAATCCGTATAGGTGTTCGAGTGTTCGAACCCTAATGCGTGAGAAACGGTAAGTAAACGCCGTATTTACATATCTGCCACCGTGCAGGAGAATCCGTATAGGTGTTCGAGTGTTCGAACCCTAATGCGTGAGAAATGGTAAGTAAACACCGTATTTACATATCTGCCACTGTGCAGGAGAATCCGTATAGGTGCTCGAGTGTTCGAACCCTAATACGTAAGAAATGGTAGGTAAACGCCGTATTTACATATCTGCCACTGTGCAGGAGAATCCGTATAGGTGTTCGAGTGTTCGAACCCTAATGCGTGAGAAATGGTCGGTAAACGCCGTATTTACATATCTGCCACTGTGCAGGAGAATCCGTATAGGTGTTCGAGTGTTCGAACCCTAATGCGTGAGAAATGGTAAGTAAACACCGTATTTACATATCTGCCACTGTGCAGGAGAATCCGTATAGGTGCTCGAGTGTTCGAACCCTAATACGTAAGAAATGGTAGGTAAATGCCGTATTTACATATCTGCCACTGTGCAGGAGAATCCGTATAGGTGTTCGAGTGTTCGAACCCTAATGCGTGAGAAATGGTCGGTAAACGCCGTATTTACATATCTGCCACTGTGCAGGAGAATCCGTATAGGTGTTCGAGTGTTCGAACCCTAATGCGTGAGAAATGGTAAGTAAACACCGTATTTACATATCTGCCACTGTGCAGGAGAATCCGTATAGGTGCTCGAGTGTTCGAACCCTAATACGTAAGAAATGGTAGGTAAACGCCGTATTTACATATCTGCCACTGTGCAGGAGAATCCGTATAGGTGTTCGAGTGTTCGAACCCTAATGCGTGAGAAATGGTCGGTAAACGCCGTATTTACATATCTGCCACTGTGCAGGAGAATCCGTATAGGTGTTCGAGTGTTCGAACCCTAATGCGTGAGAAATGGTAAGTAAACACCGTATTTACATATCTGCCACTGTGCAGGAGAATCCGTATAGGTGCTCGAGTGTTCGAACCCTAACACGTAAGAAATGGTAGGTAAACGCCGTATTTACATATCTGCCACTGTGCAGGAGAATCCGTATAGGTGTTCGAGTGTTCGAACCCTAATGCGTGAGAAATGGTAGGTAACTGCCGTATTTACATATCTGCCACTGTGCAGGAGAATCTGTATAGGTGTTCGAGTGTTCGAACACTAATGCGTGAGAAATAGTGAATAAACGCCGTGTTTACATATCTGCCACTGTGCAGGAGAATCCGTATAGGTGTTCGAGTGTTCGAACCCTAATGCGTGAGAAACGGTAAGTAAACGCCGTATTTACATATCTGCCACTGTGCAGGAGAATCCGTGTAGGTGTTCGAGTGTTCGAACCCTAATGCGTGAGAAATAGTGAATAAACGCCGTGTTTACATATCTGCCACTGTGCAGGAGAATCCGTATAGGTGTTCGAGTGTTCGAACCCTAATGCGTGAGAAACGGTAAGTAAACGCCGTATTTACATATCTGCCACTGTGCAGGAGAATCCGTATAGGTGTTCGAGTGTTCGAACCCTAATGCGTGAGAAATGGTATGTAAACACCGTATTTACATATCTGCCACTGTGCAGGAGAATCCGTATAGGTGCTCGAGTGTTCGAACCCTAATACGTAAGAAATGGTAGGTAAACGCCGTATTTACATATCTGCCACTGTGCAGGAGAATCCGTATAGGTGTTCGAGTGTTTGAACCCTAATGCGTGAGAAACGGTAAGTAAACGCCGTATTTACATATCTGCCACTGTGCAGGAGAATACGTATAGGTGCTCGAGTGTTCGAACCCTAATGCGTGAGAAATGGTCGGTAAACGCCGTATTTACATATCTGCCACTGTGCAGGAGAATCCGTATAGGTGTTCGAGTGTTCGAACCCTAATGCGTGAGAAATGGTAAGTAAACACCGTATTTACATATCTGCCACTGTGCAGGAGAATCCGTATAGGTGCTCGAGTGTTCGAACCCTAATACGTAAGAAATGGTAGGTAAACGCCGTATTTACATATCTGCCACTGTGCAGGAGAATCCGTATAGGTGTTCGAGTGTTCGAACCCTAATGCGTGAGAAATGGTAGGTAACTGCCGTATTTACATATCTACCACTGTGCAGGAGAATCTGTATAGGTGTTCGAGTGTTCGAACACTAATGCGTGAGAAATAGTGAATAAACGCCGTGTTTACATATCTGCCACTGTGCAGGAGAATCCGTATAGGTGTTCGAGTGTTCGAACCCTAATGCGTGAGAAACGGTAAGTAAACGCCGTATTTACATATCTGCCACCGTGCAGGAGAATCCGTATAGGTGTTCGAGTGTTCGAACCCTAATGCGTGAGAAATGGTAAGTAAACACCGTATTTACATATCTGCCACTGTGCAGGAGAATCCGTATAGGTGCTCGAGTGTTCGAACCCTAATACGTAAGAAATGGTAGGTAAACGCCGTATTTACATATCTGCCACTGTGCTGGAGAATCCGTATAGGTGTTCGAGTGTTCGAACCCTAATGCGTGAGAAATGGTCGGTAAACGCCGTATTTACATATCTGCCACTGTGCAGGAGAATCCGTATAGGTGTTCGAGTGTTCGAACCCTAATGCGTGAGAAATGGTAAGTAAACACCGTATTTACATATCTGCCACTGTGCAGGAGAATCCGTATAGGTGCTCGAGTGTTCGAACCCTAATACGTAAGAAATGGTAGGTAAATGCCGTATTTACATATCTGCCACTGTGCAGGAGAATCCGTATAGGTGTTCGAGTGTTCGAACCCTAATGCGTGAGAAATGGTAGGTAACTGCCGTATTTACATATCTGCCACTGTGCAGGAGAATCCGTATAGGTGTTCGAGTGTTCGAACACTAATGCGTGAGAAATAGTGAATAAACGCCGTATTTACATATCTGCCACTGTGCAGGAGAATCCGTATAGGTGTTCGAGTGTTCGAACCCTAATGCGTGAGAAATGGTAAGTAAACACCGTATTTACATATCTGCCGCTGTGCAGGAGAATACGTATAGGTGCTCGAGTGTTCGAACCCTAATACGTAAGAAATGGTAGGTAAACGCCGTATTTACATATCTGCCACTGTGCAGGAGAATCCGTATAGGTGTTCGAGTGTTCGAACCCTAATGCGTGAGAAATGGTCGGTAAACGCCGAATTTACATATCTGCCACTGTGCAGGAGAATCCGTATAGGTGTTCGAGTGTTCGAACCCTAATGCGTGAGAAATGGTAAGTAAACACCGTATTTACATATCTGCCACTGTGCAGGAGAATCCGTATAGGTGCTCGAGTGTTCGAACCCTAATACGTAAGAAATGGTAGGTAAACGCCGTATTTACATATCTGCCACTGTGCAGGAGAATCCGTATAGGTGTTCGAGTGTTCGAACCCTAATGCGTGAGAAATGGTAGGTAACTGCCGTATTTACATATCTGCCACTGTGCAGGAGAATCTGTATAGGTGTTCGAGTGTTCGAACACTAATGCGTGAGAAATAGTGAATAAACGCCGTGTTTACATATCTGCCACTGTGCAGGAGAATCCGTATAGGTGTTCGAGTGTTCGAACCCTAATGCGTGAGAAACGGTAAGTAAACGCCGTATTTACATATCTGCCACTGTGCAGGAGAATCCGTATAGGTGTTCGAGTGTTCGAACCCTAATGCGTGAGAAACGGTAAGTAAACACCGTATTTACATATCTGCCACTGTGCAGGAGAATCCGTATAGGTGCTCGAGTGTTCGAACCCTAACACGTAAGAAATGGTAGGTAAACGCCGTATTTACATATCTGCCACTGTGCAGGAGAATCCGTATAGGTGTTCGAGTGTTCGAACCCTAATGCGTGAGAAATGGTCGGTAAACGCCGTATTTACATATCTGCCACTGTGCAGGAGAATCCGTATAGGTGTTCGAGTGTTCGAACCCTAATGCGTGAGAAATGGTAAGTAAACACCGTATTTACATATCTGCCACTGTGCAGGAGAATCCGTATAGTTGCTCGAGTGTTCGAACCCTAACACGTAAGAAATGGTAGGTAAACGCCGTATTTACATATCTGCCACTGTGCAGGAGAATCCGTATAGGTGTTCGAGTGTTCGAACCCTAATGCGTGAGAAATGGTAGGTAACTGCCGTATTTACATATCTGCCACTGTGCAGGAGAATTTGTATAGGTGTTCGAGTGTTCGAACACTAATGCGTGAGAAATAGTGAATAAACGCCGTGTTTACATATCTGCCACTGTGCAGGACAATCCGTATAGGTGTTCGAGTGTTCGAACCCTAATGCGTGAGAAACGGTAAGTAAACGCCGTATTTACATATCTGCCACTGTGCAGGAGAATCCGTATAGGTGTTCGAGTGTTCGAACCCTAATGCGTGAGAAATGGTAAGTAAACACCGTATTTACATATCTGCCACTGTGCAGGAGAATCCGTATAGGTGCTCGAGTGTTCGAACCCTAATACGTAAGAAATGGTAGGTAAACGCCGTATTTACATATCTGCCACTGTGCAGGAGAATCCGTATAGGTGTTCGAGTGTTCGAACCCTAATGCGTGAGAAATGGTCGGTAAACGCCGTATTTACATATCTGCCACTGTGCAGGAGAATCCGTATAGGTGTTCGAGTGTTCGAACCCTAATGCGTGAGAAATGGTAAGTAAACACCGTATTTACATATCTGCCACTGTGCAGGAGAATCCGTATAGGTGCTCGAGTGTTCGAACCCTAATACGTAAGAAATGGTAGGTAAACGCCGTATTTACATATCTGCCACTGTGCAGGAGAATCCGTATAGGTGTTCGAGTGTTCGAACCCTAATGCGTGAGAAATGGTCGGTAAACGCCGTATTTACATATCTGCCACTGTGCAGGAGAATCCGTATAGGTGTTCGAGTGTTCGAACCCTAATGCGTGAGAAATGGTAAGTAAACACCGTATTTACATATCTGCCACAGTGCAGGAGAATCCGTATAGGTGCTCGAGTGTTCGAACCCTAACACGTAAGAAATGGTAGGTAAACGCCGTATTTACATATCTGCCACTGTGCAGGAGAATCCGTATAGGTGTTCGAGTGTTCGAACCCTAATGCGTGAGAAATGGTAGGTAACTGCCGTATTTACATATCTGCCACTGTGCAGGAGAATCCGTATAGGTGTTCGAGTGTTCGAACACTAATGCGTGAGAAATAGTGAATAAACGCCGTATTTACATATCTGTCACTGTGCAGGAGAATCCGTATAGGTGTTCGAGTGTTCGAACCCTAATGCGTGAGAAATGGTAAGTAAACGCCGTATTTACATATCTGCCACTGTGCGGGAGAATCCGTATAGTTGTTCGAGTGTTCTAACCCTAATGCGTGAGAAATAGTGAGTAAACGCCGTATTTACATATCTGCCACTGTGCCAGGAGAATCCGTATAGGTGTTCGAGTGTTCGAACCCTAATGCGTGAGAAATGGTATGTAAACGCCGTATTTACATATCTGCCACTGTGCAGGAGAATCCGTATAGGTGTTCGAGTGTTCGAACCCTAATGCGTGGGAAATGGCAAGTAAACACCATATTTACATATCTGCCACTGTGCAGGAGAATCCGTATAGGTGTTCGAGTGTTCGAACCCTAATGCCTGAGAAATGGTAGGTAACTGTCGTATTTACATATCTACCACTGTGCATGAGAATCCGTATAGGTGTTCGAGTGTTCGAACCCTAATGTGTGAGAAATAGTAAGTAAACGCCGTCTTTACATATCTGCCACTGTACAGGAGAATCCGTATAGGTGTTCGAGTGTTCGAACCCTAATGCGTGAGAAACGATAAGTAAACGCCGTATTTACATATCTGCCACTGTGCAGGAGAATCCGTATTGGTGTTCGAGTGTTCGAACCCTAATGCGTGAGAAATGGTAAGTAAACGCCGTATTTACATATGTGCCACTGTGCAGGGGAATCCGTATAGGTGTTCGAGTGTTCGAACCCTAATGCATGAGAAATGGTAGGTAACTGCCGTATTTACATATCTGTCACTGTGCAGGAGAATCCGTATAGGTGTTCGAGTCTTCGAACCCTAATGTGTGAGAAAGAGTAAGTAAACGCCGTATTTACATATCTGCCACTGTGCAGGAGAATCCGTATAGGTGTTCGAGTGTTCGAACCCTAATACGTGAGAAATGGTAGGTAAACGCCGTATTTACATATCTGCCACTGCGCAGGAGAATCTGTATAGGTGTTCGAGTGTTCGAACCCTAATGCGTGAGAAATGGTCGGTAAACGCCGTATTTACATATCTGCCACTGTGCAGGAGAATCCGTATAGGTGTTCGAGTGTTCGAACCCTAATGCGTGAGAAATGGTAAGTGAACGCCGTATTTACATATCTGCCACTGTGCAGGAGAATCCGTATAGGTGTTCGAGTGTTCGAACCCTAATACTTGAGAAATGGTAGGTCAACGCCGTATTTACATATCTGCCACTGTGCAGGAGAATCCGTATAGGTGCTCGAGTGTTCGAACCCTAATACGTAAGAAATGGTAGGTAAACGCCGTATTTACATATCTGCCACTGTGCAGGAGAATCCGTATAGGTGTTCGAGTGTTCGAACCCTAATGCGTGAGAAATGGTCGGTAAACGCCGTATTTACATATCTGCCACTGTGCAGGAGAATCCGTATAGGTGTTCGAGTGTTCGAACCCTAATGCGTGAGAAATGGTAAGTAAACACCGTATTTACATATCTGCCACTGTGCAGGAGAATCCGTATAGGTGCTCGAGTGTTCGAACCCTAACACGTAAGAAATGGTAGGTAAACGCCGTATTTACATATCTGCCACTGTGCAGGAGAATCCGTATAGGTGTTCGAGTGTTCGAACCCTAATGCGTGAGAAATGGTAGGTAACTGCCGTATTTACATATCTGCCACTGTGCAGGAGAATCCGTATAGGTGTTCGAGTGTTCGAACACTAATGCGTGAGAAATAGTGAATAAACGCCGTATTTACATATCTGTCACTGTGCAGGAGAATCCGTATAGGTGTTCGAGTGTTCGAACCCTAATGCGTGAGAAATGGTAAGTAAACGCCGTATTTACATATCTGCCACTGTGCGGGAGAATCCGTATAGTTGTTCGAGTGTTCTAACCCTAATGCGTGAGAAATAGTGAGTAAACGCCGTATTTACATATCTGCCACTGTGCCAGGAGAATCCGTATAGGTGTTCGAGTGTTCGAACCCTAATGCGTGAGAAATGGTATGTAAACGCCGTATTTACATATCTGCCACTGTGCAGGAGAATCCGTATAGGTGTTCGAGTGTTCGAACCCTAATGCGTGGGAAATGGCAAGTAAACACCATATTTACATATCTGCCACTGTGCAGGAGAATCCGTATAGGTGTTCGAGTGTTCGAACCCTAATGCCTGAGAAATGGTAGGTAACTGTCGTATTTACATATCTACCACTGTGCATGAGAATCCGTATAGGTGTTCGAGTGTTCGAACCCTAATGTGTGAGAAATAGTAAGTAAACGCCGTCTTTACATATCTGCCACTGTACAGGAGAATCCGTATAGGTGTTCGAGTGTTCGAACCCTAATGCGTGAGAAACGATAAGTAAACGCCGTATTTACATATCTGCCACTGTGCAGGAGAATCCGTATTGGTGTTCGAGTGTTCGAACCCTAATGCGTGAGAAATGGTAAGTAAACGCCGTATTTACATATGTGCCACTGTGCAGGGGAATCCGTATAGGTGTTCGAGTGTTCGAACCCTAATGCATGAGAAATGGTAGGTAACTGCCGTATTTACATATCTGTCACTGTGCAGGAGAATCCGTATAGGTGTTCGAGTCTTCGAACCCTAATGTGTGAGAAAGAGTAAGTAAACGCCGTATTTACATATCTGCCACTGTGCAGGAGAATCCGTATAGGTGTTCGAGTGTTCGAACCCTAATACGTGAGAAATGGTAGGTAAACGCCGTATTTACATATCTGCCACTGCGCAGGAGAATCTGTATAGGTGTTCGAGTGTTCGAACCCTAATGCGTGAGAAATGGTCGGTAAACGCCGTATTTACATATCTGCCACTGTGCAGGAGAATCCGTATAGGTGTTCGAGTGTTCGAACCCTAATGCGTGAGAAATGGTAAGTGAACGCCGTATTTACATATCTGCCACTGTGCAGGAGAATCCGTATAGGTGTTCGAGTGTTCGAACCCTAATACTTGAGAAATGGTAGGTCAACGCCGTATTTACATATCTGCCACTGTGCAGTAGAATCCGTATAGGTGTTCGAGTGTTCGAACCCTAATGCGTGAGAAATAGTGAATAAACGCCGTATTTACATATCTGCCACTGTGCAGGAGAATCCGTATAGGTGTCCGAGTGTTCGAACCCTAATGCGTGAGAAATGGTAAGTAAACGCCGTATTTACATATCTGCCACTGTGCGGGAGAATCCGTATAGGTGTTCGAGTGTTCTAACCCTAATGCGTGAGAAATAGTGAGTAAACGCCGTATTTACATATCTACCACTGTGCAGGAGAATCCGTATAGGTGTTCGAGTGTTCGAACCCTAATGCGTGAGAAATGGTAAGCAAACGCCGTATTTACATATCTGCCACTATGCGGTAGAATCCGTATAGGTGTTCGAGTGTTCTAACCCTAATGCGTGAGAAATAGTAAGTAAACGCCGTATTTAAATATCTGCCACTGTGCAGGAGAATCCGTATAGGTGTTCGAGTGTTCGAACCCTAATGCGTGGGAAATAGTAAGTAAATGCCGTATTTACGTATCTGCCACTGTGCAGGAGAATCCGTATAGGTGTTCGAGTGTTCGAACCCTAATGCGTGAGAAACGGTAAGTAAATGCCGTATTTACATATTTGCCACTGTGCAGGAGAATCCGTATAGGTGTTCGAGTGTTCGAACCCTAATGCGTGAGAAATAGTAAGTAAACGCCGTATTTACGTATCTGCCACTGTGCAGCAGAATCCGTATAGGTGTTCGAGTGTTCGAACCCTAATGCGTGAAAAACGGTAAGTAAACGCCGTATTTACATATCTGCCACTGTGCAGGAGAATCCGTATAGGTGTTCGAGTGTTCGAACCCTAATGCGTGAGAAATAGTGAGTAAACGCCGTATTTACATATCTGTCACTGTGCAGGAGAATCCGTATAGGTGTTCGAGTGTTCGAACCCTAATGCGTGAGAAATGGTAAGTAATCGCCGTATTTACATATCTGCCACTGTGCGGGAGAATCCGTATAGGTGTTCGAGTGTTCGAACCCTAATGCGTGAGAAATAGTGAGTAAACGCCGTATTTACATATCTGCCACTGTGCAGGAGAATCCGTATAGGTGTTCGAGTGTTCGAACCCTAATGCGTGAGAAATGGTAAGTAAACGCCGTATTTACATATCTGCCACTGTGCAGGGGAATCCGTATAGGTGTTCGAGTGTTCGAACCCTAATGCATGAGAAATGGTAGGTAACTGCCGTATTTACATATCTGCCACTGTGCTGGAGAATCCGTATAGGTGTTCAAGTGTTCGAACCCTAATGCGTGAGAAATAGTAAGTAAACGCCGTATTTACATATCTGCCACTGTGCAGGGGAATCCGCATAGGTGTTCGAGTGTTCGAACCCTAACGCATGAGAAATGGTAGGTAACTGCCGTATTCACATATCTGCCACTGTGCAGGAGAATCCGTATAGGTGTTCGAGTGTTCGAACCCTAATGCGTGGGAAATGGTAGGTAACTGCCGTATTTACATATCTGCCACTGTGCAGGAGAATCCGTATAGGTGTTCGAGTGTTCGAACCCTAATGCGTGAGAAATGGTAGGTAACTACCGTATTTACATATCTGCCACTGTGCAGGAGAATCCGTAAAGGTGTTCGAGTGTTCGAACCCTAATGCGTGAGAAATAGTGAATAAACGCCGTATTTACATATCTGCCACTGTGCAGGAGAATCCGTATAGGTGTTCGAGTGTTCGAACCCTAATGCGTGAGAAATGGTAAGTAAACGCCGTATTTACATATCTGCCACTGTGCGGGAGAATCCGTATAGGTGTTCGAGTGTTCTAACCCTAATGCGTGAGAAATAGTGAGTAAACGCCGTAGTTACATATCTGCCATTGTGTAGGAGAATCAGTATAGGTGTTCGAGTGTTCGAACCCTAATGCGTGAGAAATGGTAAGTAAACGCCGTATTTACATATCTGCCACTGTGCAGGAGAATCCGTATAGGTGTTCGATTGTTCGAACCCTAATACGTGAGAAATGGTAGGTAAACGCTGTATTTACATATCTGCCACTACGCCGGAGAATCTTTATAGGTGTTCGGGTGTTCGAACCCTAATGCGTGAGAAATGGTCGGTAAACGCCGTATTTACATATCTGCCACTGTGCAGGAGAATCCGTATAGGTGTTCGAGTGTTCGAACCCTAATGCGAGAGAAATGGTAAGTGAACGCCGTATTTACATATCTGCCACTGTGCAGGAGAATCCGTATAGGTGTTCGAGTGTTCGAACCCTAATACGTGAGAAATGGTAGGTCAACGCCGTATTTACATATCTGCCACTGTGCAGGAGAATCCGTATAGGTGTTCGAGTGTTCGAACCCTAATGCATGAGAAATAGTGAGTAAACGCCGTATTTACATATCTGCCACTGTGCTGGAGAATCCGTATAGGTGTTCAAGTGTTCGAACCCTAATGCGTGAGAAATAGTAAGTAAACGCCGTATTTACATATCTGCCACTGTGCAGGGGAATCCGCATAGGTGTTCGAGTGTTCGAACCCTAACGCATGAGAAATGGTAGGTAACTGCCGTATTCACATATCTGCCACTGTGCAGGAGAATCCGTATAGGTGTTCGAGTGTTCGAACCCTAATGCGTGGGAAATGGTAGGTAACTGCCGTATTTACATATCTGCCACTGTGCAGGAGAATCCGTATAGGTGTTCGAGTGTTCGAACCCTAATGCGTGAGAAATGGTAGGTAACTACCGTATTTACATATCTGCCACTGTGCAGGAGAATCCGTAAAGGTGTTCGAGTGTTCGAACCCTAATGCGTGAGAAATAGTGAATAAACGCCGTATTTACATATCTGCCACTGTGCAGGAGAATCCGTATAGGTGTTCGAGTGTTCGAACCCTAATGCGTGAGAAATGGTAAGTAAACGCCGTATTTACATATCTGCCACTGTGCGGGAGAATCCGTATAGGTGTTCGAGTGTTCTAACCCTAATGCGTGAGAAATAGTGAGTAAACGCCGTAGTTACATATCTGCCATTGTGTAGGAGAATCAGTATAGGTGTTCGAGTGTTCGAACCCTAATGCGTGAGAAATGGTAAGTAAACGCCGTATTTACATATCTGCCACTGTGCAGGAGAATCCGTATAGGTGTTCGATTGTTCGAACCCTAATACGTGAGAAATGGTAGGTAAACGCTGTATTTACATATCTGCCACTACGCCGGAGAATCTTTATAGGTGTTCGGGTGTTCGAACCCTAATGCGTGAGAAATGGTCGGTAAACGCCGTATTTACATATCTGCCACTGTGCAGGAGAATCCGTATAGGTGTTCGAGTGTTCGAACCCTAATGCGAGAGAAATGGTAAGTGAACGCCGTATTTACATATCTGCCACTGTGCAGGAGAATCCGTATAGGTGTTCGAGTGTTCGAACCCTAATACGTGAGAAATGGTAGGTCAACGCCGTATTTACATATCTGCCACTGTGCAGGAGAATCCGTATAGGTGTTCGAGTGTTCGAACCCTAATGCATGAGAAATAGTGAGTAAACGCCGTATTTACATATCTGCCACTGTGCAAGAGAATCGGTATAGGTGTTCGATTGTTCGAACCCTAATGCGTGAGAAATGGTAAGTAAACGCATTATTTACATATCTGCCACTATGCGGTAGAATCCGTATAGGTGTTCGAGTGTTCTAACCCAAATGCGTGAGAAATAGTAAGTAAACGCCGTATTTACATATCTGCCACTGTGCAGGAGAATCCGTATAGGTGTTCGAGTGTTCGAACCCTAATGCGTGGGAAATAGTAAGTAAACGCCGTATTTACGTATCTGCCACTGTGCAGGAGAATCCGTATAGGTGTTCGAGTGTTCGAACCCTAATGCGTGAGAAACGGTAAGTAAATGCCGTATTTACATATCTGCCACTGTGCAGGAGAATCCGTATAGGTGTTCGAGTGTTCGAACCCTAATGCGTGAGAAATAGTAAGTAAACGCCGTATTTACGTATCTGCCACTGTGCAGCAGAATCCGTATAGGTGTTCGAGTGTTCGAACCCTAATGCGTGAAAAACGGTAAGTAAACGCCGTATTTACATATCTGCCACTGTGCAGGAGAATCCGTATAGGTGTTCGAGTGTTCGAACCCTAATGCGTGAGAAATAGTGAGTAAACGCCGTATTTACATATCTGTCACTGTGCAGGAGAATCCGTATAGGTGTTCGAGTGTTCGAACCCTAATGCGTGAGAAATGGTAAGTAATCGCCGTATTTACATATCTGCCACTGTGCGGGAGAATCCGTATAGGTGTTCGAGTGTTCGAACCCTAATGCGTGAGAAATAGTGAGTAAACGCCGTATTTACATATCTGCCACTGTGCAGGAGAATCCGTATAGGTGTTCGAGTGTTCGAACCCTAATGCGTGAGAAATGGTAAGTAAACGCCGTATTTACATATCTGCCACTGTGCAGGGGAATCCGTATAGGTGTTCGAGTGTTCGAACCCTAATGCATGAGAAATGGTAGGTAACTGCCGTATTTACATATCTGCCACTGTGCTGGAGAATCCGTATAGGTGTTCAAGTGTTCGAACCCTAATGCGTGAGAAATAGTAAGTACACGCCGTATTTACATATCTGCCGCTGTGCAGGAGAATCCGTATAGGTGTTCGAGTGTTCTAACCCTAATGCGTGAGAAATAGTGAGTAAACGCCGTAGTTACATATCTGCCATTGTGTAGGAGAATCAGTATAGGTGTTCGAGTGTTCGAACCCTAATGCGTGAGAAATGGTAAGTAAACGCCGTATTTACATATCTGCCACTGTGCAGGAGAATCCGTATAGGTGTTCGATTGTTCGAACCCTAATACGTGAGAAATGGTAGGTAAACGCTGTATTTACATATCTGCCACTACGCCGGAGAATCTTTATAGGTGTTCGGGTGTTCGAACCCTAATGCGTGAGAAATGGTCGGTAAACGCCGTATTTACATATCTGCCACTGTGCAGGAGAATCCGTATAGGTGTTCGAGTGTTCGAACCCTAATGCGAGAGAAATGGTAAGTGAACGCCGTATTTACATATCTGCCACTGTGCAGGAGAATCCGTATAGGTGTTCGAGTGTTCGAACCCTAATACGTGAGAAATGGTAGGTCAACGCCGTATTTACATATCTGCCACTGTGCAGGAGAATCCGTATAGGTGTTCGAGTGTTCGAACCCTAATGCATGAGAAATAGTGAGTAAACGCCGTATTTACATATCTGCCACTGTGCAAGAGAATCGGTATAGGTGTTCGATTGTTCGAACCCTAATGCGTGAGAAATGGTAAGTAAACGCATTATTTACATATCTGCCACTATGCGGTAGAATCCGTATAGGTGTTCGAGTGTTCTAACCCAAATGCGTGAGAAATAGTAAGTAAACGCCGTATTTACATATCTGCCACTGTGCAGGAGAATCCGTATAGGTGTTCGAGTGTTCGAACCCTAATGCGTGGGAAATAGTAAGTAAACGCCGTATTTACGTATCTGCCACTGTGCAGGAGAATCCGTATAGGTGTTCGAGTGTTCGAACCCTAATGCGTGAGAAACGGTAAGTAAATGCCGTATTTACATATCTGCCACTGTGCAGGAGAATCCGTATAGGTGTTCGAGTGTTCGAACCCTAATGCGTGAGAAATAGTAAGTAAACGCCGTATTTACGTATCTGCCACTGTGCAGCAGAATCCGTATAGGTGTTCGAGTGTTCGAACCCTAATGCGTGAAAAACGGTAAGTAAACGCCGTATTTACATATCTGCCACTGTGCAGGAGAATCCGTATAGGTGTTCGAGTGTTCGAACCCTAATGCGTGAGAAATAGTGAGTAAACGCCGTATTTACATATCTGTCACTGTGCAGGAGAATCCGTATAGGTGTTCGAGTGTTCGAACCCTAATGCGTGAGAAATGGTAAGTAATCGCCGTATTTACATATCTGCCACTGTGCGGGAGAATCCGTATAGGTGTTCGAGTGTTCGAACCCTAATGCGTGAGAAATAGTGAGTAAACGCCGTATTTACATATCTGCCACTGTGCAGGAGAATCCGTATAGGTGTTCGAGTGTTCGAACCCTAATGCGTGAGAAATGGTAAGTAAACGCCGTATTTACATATCTGCCACTGTGCAGGGGAATCCGTATAGGTGTTCGAGTGTTCGAACCCTAATGCATGAGAAATGGTAGGTAACTGCCGTATTTACATATCTGCCACTGTGCTGGAGAATCCGTATAGGTGTTCAAGTGTTCGAACCCTAATGCGTGAGAAATAGTAAGTACACGCCGTATTTACATATCTGCCGCTGTGCAGGAGAATCCGTATAGGTGTTCGAGTGTTCGAACCCTAATGCGTGAGAAATGGTAAGTAAACGCCGTATTTACATATCTGCCACTGTGCAGGAGAATCCGTATAGGTGTTCGAGTGTTCGAACCCTAATGCGTGAGAAATAGTAAGTAAACGCCGTATTTACATATCTGCCACTGTGCAGGAGAATCCGTATAGGTGTTCGAGTGTTCGAACCCTAATGCGTGAGAAACGGTAAGTAAACGCCGTATTTACATATCTGCCACTGTGCAGGAGAATCCGTATAGGTGTTCGAGTGTTCGAACCCTAATGCGTGAGAAATGGTAAGTAAACGCCGTATTTACATATCTGCCACTGTGCAGGGGAATCCGTATAGGTGTTCGAGTGTTCGAACCCTAATGCATGAGAAATGGTAGGTAACCGCCGTATTCACATATCTGCCACTGTGTAGGAGAATCCGTATAGGTGTTCGAGTGTTCGAACCCTAATGCGTGAGAAATAGTAAGTAAACGCCGTATTTACATATCTGCCACTGTGCAGGAGAATCCGTATAGTCGTTCGAGTGTTCGAACCCTAATGCGTGAGAAATGGTAAGTAAACGCCGTATTTACATATCTGCCACTGTGCAGGAGAATCCGTATAGGTGTTCGATTGTTCGAACCCTAATACGTGAGAAATGGTAGGTAAACGCTGTATTTACATATCTGCCACTACGCCGGAGAATCTTTATAGGTGTTCGGGTGTTCGAACCCTAATGCGTGAGAAATGGTCGGTAAACGCCGTATTTACATATCTGCCACTGTGCAGGAGAATCCGTATAGGTGTTCGAGTGTTCGAACCCTAATGCGAGAGAAATGGTAAGTGAACGCCGTATTTACATATCTGCCACTGTGCAGGAGAATCCGTATAGGTGTTCGAGTGTTCGAACCCTAATACGTGAGAAATGGTAGGTCAACGCCGTATTTACATATCTGCCACTGTGCAGGAGAATCCGTATAGGTGTTCGAGTGTTCGAACCCTAATGCGTGAGAAATAGTGAGTAAACGCCATATTTACATATCTGCCACTGTGCAAGAGAATCGGTATAGGTGTTCGATTGTTCGAACCGTAATGCGTGAGAAATGGTAAGTAAACGCATTATTTACATATCTGCCACTATGCGGTAGAATCCGTATAGGTGTTCGAGTGTTCTAACCCAAATGCGTGAGAAATAGTAAGTAAACGCCGTATTTACATATCTGCCACTGTGCAGGAGAATCCGTATAGGTGTTCGAGTGTTCGAACCCTAATGCGTGGGAAATAGTAAGTAAACGCCGTATTTACGTATCTGCCACTGTGCAGGAGAATCCGTATAGGTGTTCGAGTGTTCGAACCCTAATGCGTGAGAAACGGTAAGTAAACGCCGTATTTACATATCTGCCACTGTGCAGGAGAATCCGTATAGGTGTTCGAGTGTTCGAACCCTAATGCGTGAGAAATAGTAAGTAAACGCCGTATTTACGTATCTGCCACTGTGCAGGAGAATCCGTATAGGTGTTCGAGTGTTCGAACCCTAATGCATGAGAAACGGTAAGTAAACGCCGTATTTACATATCTGCCACTGTGCAGGAGAATCCGTATAGGTGTTCGAGTGTTCGAAACCTAATGCGTGAGAAATAGTGAGTAAACGCCGTATTTACATATCTGTCACTGTGCAGGAGAATCCGTATAGGTGTTCGAGTGTTCGAACCCTAATGCGTGAGAAATGGTAAGTAATCGCCGTATTTACATATCTGCCACTGTGCGGGAGAATCCGTATAGGTGTTCGAGTGTTCGAACCCTAATGCGTGAGAAACAGTGAGTAAACGCCGTATTTACATATCTGCCATTGTGCAAGAGAATCCGTATAGGTGTTCGAGTGTTCGAACCCTCATGCGTGAGAAACGGTAAGTAAACGCCGTATTTACATATCTGCCACTGTGCAGGAGAATCCGTATAGGTGTTCGAGTGTTCGAACCCTAATGCGTGAGAAATGGTAAGTAAACACCGTATTTACATATCTGCCACTGTGCAGGGGAATCCGTATAGGTGTTCGAGTGTTCGAACCCTAATGCATGAGAGATGGTAGGTAACTGCCGTATTTACATATCTGCCACTGTGCTGGAGAATCCGTATAGGTGTTCGAGTGTTCGAACCCTAATGCGTGAGAAATAGTAAGTAAACGCCGTATTTACATATCTGCCACTGTGCAGGAGAATCCGTATAGGTGTTCGAGTGTTCGAACCCTAATGCGTGAGAAATGGTAAGTAAACGCCGTATTTACATATCTGCCACTGTGCAGGAGAATCCGTATAGGTGCTCGAGTGTTCGAACCCTAATGCGTGAGAAATAGTAAGTAAACGCCGTATTTACATATCTGCCACTGTGCAGGAGAATCCGTATAGGTGTTCGAGTGTTCGAACCCTAATGCGTGAGAAACGGTAAGTAAACGCCCTATTTACATATCTGCCACTGTGCAGGAGAATCCGTATAGGTGTTCGAGTGTTCGAACCCTAATGCGTGAGAAATGGTAAATAAAAAACGCCGTATTTACATATCTGCCACTGTGCAGGGGAATCCGCATAGGTGTTCGAGTGTTCGAACCCTAACGCATGAGAAATGGTAGGTAACTGCCGTATTCACATATCTGCCACTGTGCAGGAGAATCCGTATAGGTGTTCGAGTGTTCGAACCCTAATGCGTGGGAAATGGTAGGTAACTGCCGTATTTACATATCTGCCACTGTGCAGGAGAATCCGTATAGGTGTTCGAGTGTTCGAACCCTAATGCGTGAGAAATGGTAGGTAACTACCGTATTTACATATCTGCCACTGTGCAGGAGAATCCGTAAAGGTGTTCGAGTGTTCGAACCCTAATGCGTGAGAAATAGTGAATAAACGCCGTATTTACATATCTGCCACTGTGCAGGAGAATCCGTATAGGTGTTCGAGTGTTCGAACCCTAATGCGTGAGAAATGGTAAGTAAACGCCGTATTTACATATCTGCCACTGTGCGGGAGAATCCGTATAGGTGTTCGAGTGTTCTAACCCTAATGCGTGAGAAATAGTGAGTAAACGCCGTAGTTACATATCTGCCATTGTGTAGGAGAATCAGTATAGGTGTTCGAGTGTTCGAACCCTAATGCGTGAGAAATGGTAAGTAAACGCCGTATTTACATATCTGCCACTATGCAGTAGAATCCGTATAGGTGTTCGAGTGTTCTAACCCTAATGCGTGAGAAATAGTAAGCAAACGCCGTATTTACATATCTGCCACTGTGCAGGAGAATCCGTATAGGTGTTCGAGTGTTCGAACCCTAATGCGTCAGAAATGGTAAGTAAACGCCGTATTTACATATCTGCCACTGTGCAGGAGAATCCGTATAGGTGTTCGAGTGTTCGAACCCTAATGCGTGCGAAATGGTAAGTAAACGCCGTATTTACATATCTGCCACTGTGCAGAAGAATCCGTAGAGGTGTTCGAGTGTTCGAACCCTAATGCATGAGAAATGGTAGGTCATTGCCGTATTTACATATCGGCCACTGTGCAGGAGAATCCGTATAGGTGTTCGAGTGTTCGAACCCTAATGCGTGAGAAATAGTAAGTAAACGCCGTATTTACATATCTGCCACTGTGCAGGAGAATCCGTATAGGTGTTCGAGTGTTCAAACCCTAATGCGTGAGAAATAGTGAGTAAACGCCGTATTTACATATCTGTCACTGTGCAAGAGAATCCGTATAGGTGTTCGAGTGTTCGAACCCTAATGCATGAGAAATGGTAAGTAATCGCCGTATTTACATATCTGCCACTGTGCGGGAGAATCCGTATAGGTGTTCGAGTGTTCGAACCCTAATGCGTGAGAAATTGTGAGTAAACGCCGTATTTACATATCTGCCACTGTGCAGGAGAATCCGTATAGATGTTCGAGTGTTCGAACCCTCATGCGTGAGAAATGGTAAATAAACGCCGTATTTACATATCTGCCACTGTGGAGGAGAATCCGTATTGGTGTTCGAGTGTTCGAACCCTAATGCGTGGGAAATGGTAAGTAAACGCCGTATTTACATATCTGCCACTGTGCAGGAGAATCCGTATAGGTGTTCGTGTGTTCGAACCCTAATGCATGAGAAATGGTAGGTAACTGCCGTATTTACATATCTGCCACTGTGCAGGAGAATCCGTATAGGTGTTCGAGTGTTCGAACCGTAATGCGTGAGAAATAGTAAGTAAACGCCGTATTTACATATCTGCCACTGTGCAGGAGAATCCGTATAGGTGTTCGAGTGTTCGAACCCTAATGCGTGAGAAACGGTAAGTAAACGCCGTATTTACATATCTGCCACTGTGCAGGAGAATCCGTATAGGTGTTCGAGTGTTCGAACCCTAATGCGTGAGAAATGGTAAGTAAACGCCTTATTTACATATCTGCCACTGTGCAGGAGAATCCGTATAGGTGTTCGAGTGTTCGAACCCTAATGCGTGGGAAATGGTAAGTAAACGCCGTATTTACATATCTGCCACTGTGCAGAAGAATCCGTATAGGTGTTCGAGTGTTCGAACCCTAATGCGTGAGAAATAGTAAGTAAACGCCGTATTTACATATCTGCCACTGTGCAGGAGAATCCGTATAGGTGTTCGAGTGTTCGAACCCTAATGCGTGAGAAATAGTGAGTAAACGCCGTATTTACATATCTGTCACTGTGCAGGAGAATCTGTATAGGTGTTCGAGTGTTCGAACCCTAATGCATGAGAAATGGTAAGTAATCGCCGTATTTACATATCTGCCACTGTGCGGGAGAATCCGTATAGGTGTTCGAGTGTTCGAACCCTAAAGCGTGAGAAATTGTGAGTAAACGCCGTATTTACATATCTCCCACTGTGCAGAAGAATCCGTATAGGTGTTCGAGTGTTCGAACCCTAATGCATGAGAAATGGTAGGTAACTGCCGTATTTACATATCTGCCACTGTGCAGGAGAATCCGTATAGGTGTTCGAGTGTTCGAACCCTAATGCGTGAGAAATAGTAAGTAAACGCCGTATTTACATATCTGCCACTGTGCAGGAGAATCCGTATAGGTGTTCGAGTGTTCGAACCCTAATGCGTGAGAAATAGTGAGTAAACGCCGTATTTACATATCTGTCACTGTGCAGGAGAATCCGTATAGGTGTTCGAGTGTTCGAACCCTAATGCATGAGAAATGGTAAGTAATCGCCGTATTTACATATCTGCCACTGTGCGGGAGAATCCGTATAGGTGTTCGAGTGTTCGAACCCTAATGCGTGAGAAATTGTGAGTAAACGCCGTATTTACATATCTGCCACTGTGCAGGAGAATCCGTATAGATGTTCGAGTGTTCGAACCCTCATGCGTGAGAAATGGTAAATAAACGCCGTATTTACATATCTGCCACTGTGGAGGAGAATCCGTATTGGTGTTCGAGTGTTCGAACCCTAATGCGTGGGAAATGGTAAGTAAACGCCGTATTTACATATCTGCCACTGTGCAGGAGAATCCGTATAGGTGTTCGTGTGTTCGAACCCTAATGCATGAGAAATGGTAGGTAACTGCCGTATTTACATATCTGCCACTGTGCAGGAGAATCCGTATAGGTGTTCGAGTGTTCGAACCGTAATGCGTGAGAAATAGTAAGTAAACGCCGTATTTACATATCTGCCACTGTGCAGGAGAATCCGTATAGGTGTTCGAGTGTTCGAACCCTAATGCGTGAGAAACGGTAAGTAAACGCCGTATTTACATATCTGCCACTGTGCAGGAGAATCCGTATAGGTGTTCGAGTGTTCGAACCCTAATGCGTGAGAAATGGTAAGTAAACGCCTTATTTACATATCTGCCACTGTGCAGGAGAATCCGTATAGGTGTTCGAGTGTTCGAACCCTAATGCGTGGGAAATGGTAAGTAAACGCCGTATTTACATATCTGCCACTGTGCAGAAGAATCCGTATAGGTGTTCGAGTGTTCGAACCCTAATGCGTGAGAAATAGTAAGTAAACGCCGTATTTACATATCTGCCACTGTGCAGGAGAATCCGTATAGGTGTTCGAGTGTTCGAACCCTAATGCGTGAGAAATAGTGAGTAAACGCCGTATTTACATATCTGTCACTGTGCAGGAGAATCTGTATAGGTGTTCGAGTGTTCGAACCCTAATGCATGAGAAATGGTAAGTAATCGCCGTATTTACATATCTGCCACTGTGCGGGAGAATCCGTATAGGTGTTCGAGTGTTCGAACCCTAAAGCGTGAGAAATTGTGAGTAAACGCCGTATTTACATATCTCCCACTGTGCAGAAGAATCCGTATAGGTGTTCGAGTGTTCGAACCCTAATGCATGAGAAATGGTAGGTAACTGCCGTATTTACATATCTGCCACTGTGCAGGAGAATCCGTATAGGTGTTCGAGTGTTCGAACCCTAATGCGTGAGAAATAGTAAGTAAACGCCGTATTTACATATCTGCCACTGTGCAGGACAATCCGTATAGGTGTTCGAGTGTTCGAACCCTAATGCGTGAGAAATAGTGAGTAAACGCCGTATTTACATATCTGTCACTGTGCAGGAGAATCCGTATAGGTGTTCGAGTGTTCGAACCCTAATGCATGAGAAATGGTAAGTAATCGCCGTATTTACATATCTGCCACTGTGCGTGAGAATCCGTATAGGTGTTCGAGTGTTCGAACCCTAATGCGTGAGAAATTGTGAGTAAACGCCGTATTTACATATCTGCCACTGTGCAGGAGAATCCGTATAGGTGTTCGAGTGTTCGAACCCTCATGCGTGAGAAATGGTAAATAAACGCCGTATTTACATATCTCCCACTGTGCAGGAGAATCCGTATTGGTGTTCGAGTGTTCGAACCCTAATGCGTGGGAAATGGTAAGTAAACGTCGTATTTACATATCTGCCACTGTGCAGGAGAATCCGTATAGGTGTTCGTGTGTTCGAACCCTAATGCATGAGAAATGGTAGGTAACTGCCGTATTTACATATCTGCCACTGTGCAGGAGAATCCGTATAGGTGTTCGAGTGTTCGAACCCTAATGCGTGAGAAATAGTAAGTAAACGCCGCATTTACATATCTGCCACTGTGCAGGAGAATCCGTATAGGTGTTCGAGTGTTCGAACCCTAATGCGTGAAAAATAGTGAGTAAACGCCGTATTTACATATCTGTCACTGTGCAGGAGAATCCGTATAGGTGTTCGAGTGTTCGAACCCTAATGCATGAGAAATGGTAAGTAATCGCCGTATTTACATATCTGCCACTGTGCGGGAGAATCCGTATAGGTGTTCGAGTGTTCGAACCCTAATGCGTGAGAAATTGTGAGTAAACGCCGTATTTACATATCTGCCACTGTGCAGGAGAATCCGTATAGGTGTTCGAGTGTTCGAACCCTCATGCGTGAGAAATGGTAAATAAACGCCGTATTTACATATCTCCCACTGTGCAGGAGAATCCGTATTAGTGTTCGAGTGTTCGAACCCTAATGCATGAGAAATGGTAGGTAACTGCCGTATTTACATATCTGCCACTGTGCAGGAGAATCCGTATAGGTGTTCGAGTGTTCGAACCGTAATGCGTGAGAAATAGTAAGTAAACGCCGTATTTACATATCTGCCACTGTGCAGGAGAATCCGTATAGGTGTTCGAGTGTTCGAACCGTAATGCGTGAGAAATAGTAAGTAAACGCCGTATTTACATATCTGCCACTGTGCAGGAGAATCCGTATAGGTGTTCGAGTGTTCGAACCCTAATGCGTGAGAAACGGTAAGTAAACGCCGTATTTACATATCTGCCACTGTGCAGGAGAATCCGTATAGGTGTTCGAGTGTTCGAACCCTAATGCGTGAGAAATGGTAAGTAAACGCCTTATTTACATATCTGCCACTGTGCAGGAGAATCCGTATAGGTGTTCGAGTGTTCGAACCCTAATGCGTGGGAAATGGTAAGTAAACGCCGTATTTACATATCTGCCACTGTGCAGAAGAATCCGTATAGGTGTTCGAGTGTTCGAACCCTAATGCGTGAGAAATAGTAAGTAAACGCCGTATTTACATATCTGCCACTGTGCAGGAGAATCCGTATAGGTGTTCGAGTGTTCGAACCCTAATGCGTGAGAAATAGTGAGTAAACGCCGTATTTACATATCTGTCACTGTGCAGGAGAATCTGTATAGGTGTTCGAGTGTTCGAACCCTAATGCATGAGAAATGGTAAGTAATCGCCGTATTTACATATCTGCCACTGTGCGGGAGAATCCGTATAGGTGTTCGAGTGTTCGAACCCTAAAGCGTGAGAAATTGTGAGTAAACGCCGTATTTACATATCTCCCACTGTGCAGAAGAATCCGTATAGGTGTTCGAGTGTTCGAACCCTAATGCATGAGAAATGGTAGGTAACTGCCGTATTTACATATCTGCCACTGTGCAGGAGAATCCGTATAGGTGTTCGAGTGTTCGAACCCTAATGCGTGAGAAATAGTAAGTAAACGCCGTATTTACATATCTGCCACTGTGCAGGACAATCCGTATAGGTGTTCGAGTGTTCGAACCCTAATGCGTGAGAAATAGTGAGTAAACGCCGTATTTACATATCTGTCACTGTGCAGGAGAATCCGTATAGGTGTTCGAGTGTTCGAACTCTAATGCATGAGAAATGGTAAGTAATCGCCGTATTTACATATCTGCCACTGTGCGTGAGAATCCGTATAGGTGTTCGAGTGTTCGAACCCTAATGCGTGAGAAATTGTGAGTAAACGCCGTATTTACATATCTGCCACTGTGCAGGAGAATCCGTATAGGTGTTCGAGTGTTCGAACCCTCATGCGTGAGAAATGGTAAATAAACGCCGTATTTACATATCTCCCACTGTGCAGGAGAATCCGTATTGGTGTTCGAGTGTTCGAACCCTAATGCGTGGGAAATGGTAAGTAAACGTCGTATTTACATATCTGCCACTGTGCAGGAGAATCCGTATAGGTGTTCGTGTGTTCGAACCCTAATGCATGAGAAATGGTAGGTAACTGCCGTATTTACATATCTGCCACTGTGCAGGAGAATCCGTATAGGTGTTCGAGTGTTCGAACCCTAATGCGTGAGAAATAGTAAGTAAACGCCGCATTTACATATCTGCCACTGTGCAGGAGAATCCGTATAGGTGTTCGAGTGTTCGAACCCTAATGCGTGAAAAATAGTGAGTAAACGCCGTATTTACATATCTGTCACTGTGCAGGAGAATCCGTATAGGTGTTCGAGTGTTCGAACCCTAATGCATGAGAAATGGTAAGTAATCGCCGTATTTACATATCTGCCACTGTGCGGGAGAATCCGTATAGGTGTTCGAGTGTTCGAACCCTAATGCGTGAGAAATTGTGAGTAAACGCCGTATTTACATATCTGCCACTGTGCAGGAGAATCCGTATAGGTGTTCGAGTGTTCGAACCCTCATGCGTGAGAAATGGTAAATAAACGCCGTATTTACATATCTCCCACTGTGCAGGAGAATCCGTATTAGTGTTCGAGTGTTCGAACCCTAATGCATGAGAAATGGTAGGTAACTGCCGTATTTACATATCTGCCACTGTGCAGGAGAATCCGTATAGGTGTTCGAGTGTTCGAACCGTAATGCGTGAGAAATAGTAAGTAAACGCCGTATTTACATATCTGCCACTGTGCAGGAGAATCCGTATAGGTGTTCGAGTGTTCGAACCGTAATGCGTGAGAAATAGTAAGTAAACGCCGTATTTACATATCTGCCACTGTGCAGGAGAATCCGTATAGGTGTTCGAGTGTTCGAACCCTAATGCGTGAGAAACGGTAAGTAAACGCCGTATTTACATATCTGCCACTGTGCAGGAGAATCCGTATAGGTGTTCGAGTGTTCGAACCCTAATGCGTGAGAAATGGTAAGTAAACGCCTTATTTACATATCTGCCACTGTGCAGGAGAATCCGTATAGGTGTTCGAGTGTTCGAACCCTAATGCGTGGGAAATGGTAAGTAAACGCCGTATTTACATATCTGCCACTGTGCAGAAGAATCCGTATAGGTGTTCGAGTGTTCGAACCCTAATGCGTGAGAAATAGTAAGTAAACGCCGTATTTACATATCTGCCACTGTGCAGGAGAATCCGTATAGGTGTTCGAGTGTTCGAACCCTAATGCGTGAGAAATAGTGAGTAAACGCCGTATTTACATATCTGTCACTGTGCAGGAGAATCTGTATAGGTGTTCGAGTGTTCGAACCCTAATGCATGAGAAATGGTAAGTAATCGCCGTATTTACATATCTGCCACTGTGCGGGAGAATCCGTATAGGTGTTCGAGTGTTCGAACCCTAAAGCGTGAGAAATTGTGAGTAAACGCCGTATTTACATATCTCCCACTGTGCAGAAGAATCCGTATAGGTGTTCGAGTGTTCGAACCCTAATGCATGAGAAATGGTAGGTAACTGCCGTATTTACATATCTGCCACTGTGCAGGAGAATCCGTATAGGTGTTCGAGTGTTCGAACCCTAATGCGTGAGAAATAGTAAGTAAACGCCGTATTTACATATCTGCCACTGTGCAGGACAATCCGTATAGGTGTTCGAGTGTTCGAACCCTAATGCGTGAGAAATAGTGAGTAAACGCCGTATTTACATATCTGTCACTGTGCAGGAGAATCCGTATAGGTGTTCGAGTGTTCGAACCCTAATGCATGAGAAATGGTAAGTAATCGCCGTATTTACATATCTGCCACTGTGCGTGAGAATCCGTATAGGTGTTCGAGTGTTCGAACCCTAATGCGTGAGAAATTGTGAGTAAACGCCGTATTTACATATCTGCCACTGTGCAGGAGAATCCGTATAGGTGTTCGAGTGTTCGAACCCTCATGCGTGAGAAATGGTAAATAAACGCCGTATTTACATATCTCCCACTGTGCAGGAGAATCCGTATTGGTGTTCGAGTGTTCGAACCCTAATGCGTGGGAAATGGTAAGTAAACGTCGTATTTACATATCTGCCACTGTGCAGGAGAATCCGTATAGGTGTTCGTGTGTTCGAACCCTAATGCATGAGAAATGGTAGGTAACTGCCGTATTTACATATCTGCCACTGTGCAGGAGAATCCGTATAGGTGTTCGAGTGTTCGAACCCTAATGCGTGAGAAATAGTAAGTAAACGCCGCATTTACATATCTGCCACTGTGCAGGAGAATCCGTATAGGTGTTCGAGTGTTCGAACCCTAATGCGTGAAAAATAGTGAGTAAACGCCGTATTTACATATCTGTCACTGTGCAGGAGAATCCGTATAGGTGTTCGAGTGTTCGAACCCTAATGCATGAGAAATGGTAAGTAATCGCCGTATTTACATATCTGCCACTGTGCGGGAGAATCCGTATAGGTGTTCGAGTGTTCGAACCCTAATGCGTGAGAAATTGTGAGTAAACGCCGTATTTACATATCTGCCACTGTGCAGGAGAATCCGTATAGGTGTTCGAGTGTTCGAACCCTCATGCGTGAGAAATGGTAAATAAACGCCGTATTTACATATCTCCCACTGTGCAGGAGAATCCGTATTAGTGTTCGAGTGTTCGAACCCTAATGCATGAGAAATGGTAGGTAACTGCCGTATTTACATATCTGCCACTGTGCAGGAGAATCCGTATAGGTGTTCGAGTGTTCGAACCCTAATGCGTGAGAAATTGTGAGTAAACGCCGTATTTACATATCTGCCACTGTGCAGGAGAATCCGTATAGGTGTTCGAGTGTTCGAACCCTCATGCGTGAGAAATGGTAAATAAACGCCGTATTTACATATCTCCCACTGTGCAGGAGAATCCGTATTGGTGTTCGAGTGTTCGAACCCTACTGCGTGTGAAATGGTAAGTAAACGTCATATTTACATATCTGCCACTGTGCAGGAGAATCCGTATAGGTGTTCGTGTGTTCGAACCCTAATGCATGAGAAATGGTAGGTAACTGCCGTATTTACATATCTGCCACTGTGCAGGAGAATCCGTATAGGTGTTCGAGTGTTCGAACCCTAATGCGTGAGAAATAGTAAGTAAACGCCGTATTTACATATCTGCCACTGTGCAGGAGAATCCGTATAGGTGTTCGAGTGTTCGAACCCTAATGCGTGAGAAATAGTGAGTAAACGCCGTATTTACATATCTGTCACTGTGCAGGAGAATCTGTATAGGTGTTCGAGTGTTCGAACCCTAATGCATGAGAAATGGTAAGTAATCGCCGTATTTACATATCTGCCACTGTGCGGGAGAATCCGTATAGGTGTTCGAGTGTTCGAACCCTAATGCGTGAGAAATTGTGAGTAAACGCCGTATTTACATATCTCCCACTGTGTAGAAGAATCCGTATAGGTGTTCGAGTGTTCGAACCCTAATGCATGAGAAATGGTAGGTAACTGCCGTATTTACATATCTGCCACTGTGCAGGAGAATCCGTATAGGTGTTCGAGTGTTCGAACCCTAATGCGTGAGAAATAGTAAGTAAACGCCGTATTTACATATCTGCCACTGTGCAGGACAATCCGTATAGGTGTTCGAGTGTTCGAACCCTAATGCGTGAGAAATAGTGAGTAAACGCCGTATTTACATATCTGTCACTGTGCAGGAGAATCCGTATAGGTGTTCGAGTGTTCGAACCCTAATGCATGAGAAATGGTAAGTAATCGCCGTATTTACATATCTGCCACTGTGCGTGAGAATCCGTATAGGTGTTCGAGTGTTCGAACCCTAATGCGTGAGAAATTGTGAGTAAACGCCGTATTTACATATCTGCCACTGTGCAGGAGAATCCGTATAGGTGTTCGAGTGTTCGAACCCTCATGCGTGAGAAATGGTAAATAAACGCCGTATTTACATATCTCCCACTGTGCAGGAGAATCCGTATTGGTGTTCGAGTGTTCGAACCCTAATGCGTGGGAAATGGTAAGTAAACGTCGTATTTACATATTGCCACTGTGCAGGAGAATCCGTATAGGTGTTCGTGTGTTCGAACCCTAATGCACGAGAAATGGTAGGTAACTGCCGTATTTACATATCTGCCACTGTGCAGGAGAATCCGTATAGGTGTTCGAGTGTTCGAACCCTAATGCGTGAGAAATAGTAAGTAAACGCCGTATTTACATATCTGCCACTGTGCAGGAGAATCCGTATAGGTGTTCGAGTGTTCGAACCCTAATGCGTGAGAAATAGTGAGTAAACGCCGTATTTACATATCTGTCACTGTGCAGGAGAATCCGTATAGGTGTTCGAGTGTTCGAACCCTAATGCATGAGAAATGGTAAGTAATCGCCGTATTTACATATCTGCCACTGTGCGGGAGAATCCGTATAGGTGTTCGAGTGTTCGAACCCTAATGCGTGAGAAATTGTGAGTAAACGCCGTATTTACATATCTGCCACTGTGCAGGAGAATCCGTATAGGTGTTCGAGTGTTCGAACCCTCATGCGTGAGAAATGGTAAATAAACGCCGTATTTACATATCTCCCACTGTGCAGGAGAATCCGTATTGGTGTTCGAGTGTTCGAACCGTAATGCGTGAGAAATAGTAAGTAAACGCCGTATTTACATATCTGCCACTGTGCAGGAGAATCCGTATAGGTGTTCGAGTGTTCGAACCCTAATGCGTGAGAAATAGTGAGTAAACGCCGTATTTACATATCTGTCACTGTGCAGGAGAATCCGTATAGGTGTTCGAGTGTTCGAACCCTAATGCGTGAGAAATGGTAAGTAAACGCCGTATTTACATATCTGCCACTGTGCAGGGGAATCCGTATAGGTGTTCGAGTGTTCGAACCCTAATGCATGAGAAATGGTAGGTAACTGCCGTATTTACATATCTGCCACTGTGCAGGAGAATCCGTATAGGTGTTCGAGTGTTCGAACCCTAATGCGTGAGAAATGGTAAGTAAACGCCGTATTTACATATCTGCCACTGTGCAGGAGAATCCGTATAGGTGTTCGAGTGTTCGAACCCTAATGCGTGGGAAATGGTAAGTAAACGCCGTATTTACATATCTGCCACTGTGCAGAACAATCCGTATAGGTGTTCGAGTGTTCGAACCCTAATGCATGAGAAATGGTAGGTAACTGCCGTATTTACATATCTGCCACTGTGCAGGAGAATCCGTATAGGTGTTCGAGTGTTCGAACCCTAATGCGTGAGAAATAGTAACTAAGCGCCGTATTTACATATCTGCCACTGTGCAGGAGAATCCGTATAGGTGTTCGAGTGTTCGAACCCTAATGCGTGAGAAATTGTGAGTAAACGCCGTATTTACATATCTGCCACTGTGCAGGAGAATCCGTATAGGTGTTCGAGTGTTCGAACCCTCATGCGTGAGAAATGGTAAATAAACGCCGTATTTACATATCTCCCACTGTGCAGGAGAATCCGTATTGGTGTTCGAGTGTTCGAACCCTAATGCGTGGGAAATGGTAAGTAAACGTCGTATTTACATATCTGCCACTGTGCAGGAGAATCCGTATAGGTGTTCGTGTGTTCGAACCCTAATGCATGAGAAATGGTAGGTAACTGCCGTATTTACATATCTGCCACTGTGCAGGAGAATCCGTATAGGTGTTCGAGTGTTCGAACCCTAATGCGTGAGAAATAGTAAGTAAATGCCGTATTTACATATCTGCCACTGTGCAGGAGAATCCGTATAGGTGTTCGAGTGTTCGAACCCTCATGCGTGAGAAATGGTAAATAAACGCCGTATTTACATATCTCCCACGGTGCAGGAGAATCCGTATTGGTGTTCGAGTGTTCGAACCGTAATGCGTGAGAAATAGTAACTAAACGCCGTATTTACATATCTGCCACTGTGCAGGAGAATCCGTATAGGTGTTCGAGTGTTCGAACCCTAATGCGTGAGAAATAGTGAGTAAACGCCGTATTTACATATCTGTCACTGTGCAGGAGAATCCGTATAGGTGTTCGAGTGTTCGAACCCTAATGCGTGAGAAATGGTAAGTAAACGCCGTATTTACATATCTGCCACTGTGCAGGGGAATCCGTATAGGTGTTCGAGTGTTCGAACCCTAATGCATGAGAAATGGTAGGTAACTGCCGTATTTACATATCTGCCACTGTGCAGGAGAATCCGTATAGGTGTTCGTGTGTTCGAACCCTAATGCATGAGAAATGGTAGGTAACTGCCGTATTTACATATCTGCCACTGTGCAGGAGAATCCGTATAGGTGTTCGAGTGTTCGAACCCTAATGCGTGAGAAATAGTAAGTAAACGCCGTATTTACATATCTGCCACTGTGCAGGAGAATCCGTATAGGTGTTCGAGTGTTCGAACCCTAATGCGTGAGAAATAGTGAGTAAACGCCGTATTTACATATCTGTCACTGTGCAGGAGAATCCGTATAGGTGTTCGAGTGTTCGAACCCTAATGCATGAGAAATGGTAAGTAATCGCCGTATTTACATATCTGCCACTGTGCGGGAGAATCCGTATAGGTGTTCGAGTGTTCGAACCCTAATGCGTGAGAAATTGTGAGTAAACGCCGTATTTACATATCTGCCACTGTGCAGGAGAATCCGTATAGGTGTTCGAGCGTTCGAACCCTCATGCGTGAGAAATGGTAAATAAACGCCGTATTTACATATCTCCCACTGTGCAGGAGAATCCGTATTGGTGTTCGAGTGTTCGAACCGTAATGCGTGAGAAATAGTAAGTAAACGCCGTATTTACATATCTGCCACTGTGCAGGATAATCCGTATAGGTGTTCAAGTGTTCGAACCCTAATGCGTGAGAAATAGTGAGTAAACGCCGTATTTACATATCTGTCACTGTGCAGGAGAATCCGTATAGGTGTTCGAGTGTTCGAACCCTAATGCGTGAGAAATGGTATGTAAACGCCCTATTTACATATCTGCCACTGTGCAGGGGAATCCGTATAGGTGTTCGAGTGTTCGAACCCTAATGCATGAGAAATGGTAGGTAACTGCCGTATTTACATATCTGCCACTGTGCAGGAGAATCCGTATAGGTGTTCGAGTGTTCGAACCCTAATGCGTGAGAAATGGTAAGTAAACGCCGTATTTACATATCTGCCACTGTGCAGGAGAATCCGTATAGGTGTTCGAGTGTTCGAACCCTAATGCGTGGGAAATGGTAAGTAAACGCCGTATTTACATATCTGCCACTGTGCAGAACAATCCGTATAGGTGTTCGAGTGTTCGAACCCTAATGCATGAGAAATGGTAGGTAACTGCCGTATTTACATATCTGCCACTGTGCAGGAGAATCCGTATAGGTGTTCGAGTGTTCGAACCCTAATGCGTGAGAAATTGTGAGTAAACGCCGTATTTACATATCTGCCACTGTGCAGGAGAATCCGTATAGGTGTTCGAGTGTTCGAACCCTCATGCGTGAGAAATGGTAAATAAACGCCGTATTTACATATCTCCCACTGTGCAGGAGAATCCGTATTGGTGTTCGAGTGTTCGAACCCTAATGCGTGGGAAATGGTAAGTAAACGTCGTATTTACATATCTGCCACTGTGCAGGAGAATCCGTATAGGTGTTCGTGTGTTCGAACCCTAATGCATGAGAAATGGTTGGTAACTGCCGCATTTACATATCTGCCACTGTGCAGGAGAATCCGTATAGGTGTTCGAGTGTTCGAACCCTAATGCGTGAGAAATAGTAAGTAAACGCCGTATTTACATATCTGCCACTGTGCAGGAGAATCCGTATAGGTGTTCGAGTGTTCGAACCCTCATGCGTGAGAAATGGTAAATAAACGCCGTATTTACATATCTCCCACGGTGCAGGAGAATCCGTATTGGTGTTCGAGTGTTCGAACCGTAATGCGTGAGAAATAGTAAGTAAACGCCGTATTTACATATCTGCCACTGTGCAGGAGAATCCGTATAGGTGTTCGAGTGTTCGAACCCTAATGCGTGAGAAATAGTGAGTAAACGCCGTATTTACATATCTGTCACTGTGCAGGAGAATCCGTATAGGTGTTCGAGTGTTCGAACCCTAATGCGTGAGAAATGGTAAGTAAACGCCGTATTTACATATCTGCCACTGTGCAGGGGAATCCGTATAGGTGTTCGAGTGTTCGAACCCTAATGCATGAGAAATGGTAGGTAACTGCCGTATTTACATATCTGCCACTGTGCAGGAGAATCCGTATAGGTGTTCGAGTGTTTGAACCCTAATGCGTGAGAAATGGTAAGTAAACGCCGTATTTACATATCTGCCACTGTGCAGGAGAATCCGTATAGGTGTTCGAGTGTTCGAACCCTAATGCGTGGGAAATGGTAAGTAAACGCCGTATTTACATATCTGCCACTTTGCAGAAGAATCCGTATAGGTGTTCGAGTGTTCGAACCCTAATGCATGAGAAATGGTAGGTAACTGCCGTATTTACATATCTGCCACTGTGCAGGAGAATCCGTATAGGTGTTCGAGTTTTCGAACCCTAATGCGTGAGAAATAGTGAGTAAACGCCGTATTTACATATCTGTCACTGTGCAGGAGAATCCGTATAGGTGTTCGAGTGTTCGAACCCTAATGCATGAGAAATGGTAAGTAATCGCCGTATTTACATATCTGCCACTGTGCGGGAGAATCCGTATAGGTGTTCGAGTGTTCGAACCCTAATGCGTGAGAAATTGTGAGTAAACGCCGTATTTACATATCTGCCACTGTGCAGGAGAATCCGTATAGGTGTTCGAGCGTTCGAACCCTCATGCGTGAGAAATGGTAAATAAACGCCGTATTTACATATCTCCCACTGTGCAGGAGAATCCGTATTGGTGTTCGAGTGTTCGAACCGTAATGCGTGAGAAATAGTAAGTAAACGCCGTATTTACATATCTGCCACTGTGCAGGATAATCCGTATAGGTGTTCAAGTGTTCGAACCCTAATGCGTGAGAAATAGTGAGTAAACGCCGTATTTACATATCTGTCACTGTGCACGAGAATCCGTATAGGTGTTCGAGTGTTCGAACCCTAATGCGTGAGAAATGGTATGTAAACGCCCTATTTACATATCTGCCACTGTGCAGGGGAATCCGTATAGGTGTTCGAGTGTTCGAACCCTAATGCATGAGAAATGGTAGGTAACTGCCGTATTTACATATCTGCCACTGTGCAGGAGAATCCGTATAGGTGTTCGAGTGTTCGAACCCTAATGCGTGAGAAATGGTAAGTAAACGCCGTATTTACATATCTGCCACTGTGCAGGAGAATCCGTATAGGTGTTCGAGTGTTCGAACCCTAATGCGTGGGAAATGGTAAGTAAACGCCGTATTTACATATCTGCCACTGTGCAGAACAATCCGTATAGGTGTTCGAGTGTTCGAACCCTAATGCATGAGAAATGGTAGGTAACTGCCGTATTTACATATCTGCCACTGTGCAGGAGAATCCGTATAGGTGTTCGAGTGTTCGAACCCTAATGCGTGAGAAATTGTGAGTAAACGCCGTATTTACATATCTGCCACTGTGCAGGAGAATCCGTATAGGTGTTCGAGTGTTCGAACCCTCATGCGTGAGAAATGGTAAATAAACGCCGTATTTACATATCTCCCACTGTGCAGGAGAATCCGTATTGGTGTTCGAGTGTTCGAACCCTAATGCGTGGGAAATGGTAAGTAAACGTCGTATTTACATATCTGCCACTGTGCAGGAGAATCCGTATAGGTGTTCGTGTGTTCGAACCCTAATGCATG
The DNA here is from genome assembly GCA_036172215.1 of Camellia granthamiana. Taxonomy (NCBI): domain Eukaryota; kingdom Viridiplantae; phylum Streptophyta; class Magnoliopsida; order Ericales; family Theaceae; genus Camellia; species Camellia granthamiana. Next base: position 143,858,576 of record CM069905.1, on the reverse strand, counting down.
AGAAATGGTTGGTAACTGCCGCATTTACATATCTGCCACTGTGCAGGAGAATCCGTATAGGTGTTCGAGTGTTCGAACCCTAATGCGTGAGAAATAGTAAGTAAACGCCGTATTTACATATCTGCCACTGTGCAGGAGAATCCGTATAGGTGTTCGAGTGTTCGAACCCTCATGCGTGAGAAATGGTAAATAAACGCCGTATTTACATATCTCCCACGGTGCAGGAGAATCCGTATTGGTGTTCGAGTGTTCGAACCGTAATGCGTGAGAAATAGTAAGTAAACGCCGTATTTACATATCTGCCACTGTGCAGGAGAATCCGTATAGGTGTTCGAGTGTTCGAACCCTAATGCGTGAGAAATAGTGAGTAAACGCCGTATTTACATATCTGTCACTGTGCAGGAGAATCCGTATAGGTGTTCGAGTGTTCGAACCCTAATGCGTGAGAAATGGTAAGTAAACGCCGTATTTACATATCTGCCACTGTGCAGGGGAATCCGTATAGGTGTTCGAGTGTTCGAACCCTAATGCATGAGAAATGGTAGGTAACTGCCGTATTTACATATCTGCCACTGTGCAGGAGAATCCGTATAGGTGTTCGAGTGTTTGAACCCTAATGCGTGAGAAATGGTAAGTAAACGCCGTATTTACATATCTGCCACTGTGCAGGAGAATCCGTATAGGTGTTCGAGTGTTCGAACCCTAATGCGTGGGAAATGGTAAGTAAACGCCGTATTTACATATCTGCCACTGTGCAGAAGAATCCGTATAGGTGTTCGAGTGTTCGAACCCTAATGCATGAGAAATGGTAGGTAACTGCCGTATTTACATATCTGCCACTGTGCAGGAGAATCCGTATAGGTGTTCGAGTTTTCGAACCCTAATGCGTGAGAAATAGTAACTAAACGCCGTATTTACATATCTGCCACTGTGCAGGAGAATCCGTATAGGTGTTCGAGTGTTCGAACCCTAATGCGTGAGAAATAGTGAGTAAACGCCGTATTTACATATCTGTCACTGTGTAGGAGAATCCGTATAGGTGTTCGAGTGTTCGAACACTAATGCATGAGAAATGGTAAGTAATCGCCGTATTTACATATCTGCCACTGTGCGTGAGAATCCGTATAGGTGTTCGAGTGTTCGAACCCTAATGCGTGAGAAATTGTGAGTAAACGCCGTATTTACATATCTGCCACTGTGCAGGAGAATCCGTATAGGTGTTCGAGTGTTCGAACCCTCATGCGTGAGAAATGGTAAATAAACGCCGTATTTACATATCTCCCACTGTGCAGGAGAATCCGTATTGGTGTTCTAGTGTTCGAAACCTAATGCGTGGGAAATGGTAAGTAAACGTCGTATTTACATATCTGCCACTGTGCAGGAGAATCCGTATAGGTGTTCGTGTGTTCGAACCCTAATGCATGAGAAATGGTAGGTAACTGCCGTATTTACATATCTGCCACTGTGCAGGAGAATCCGTATAGGTGTTCGAGTGTTCGAACCCTAATGCGTGAGAAATAGTAAGTAAACGCCGTATTTACATATCTGCCACTGTGCAGGAGAATCCGTATAGGTGTTCGAGTGTTCGAACCCTAATGCGTGAGAAATAGTGAGTAAACGCCGTATTTACATATCTGTCACTGTGCAGGAGAATCCGTATAGGTGTTCGAGTGTTCGAACCCTAATGCATGAGAAATGGTAAGTAATCGCCGTATTTACATATCTGCCACTGTGCGGGAGAATCCGTATAGGTGTTCGAGTGTTCGAACCCTAATGCGTGGGAAATGGTAAGTAAACGCCGTATTTACATATCTGCCACTGTGCAGGAGAATCCGTATAGGTGTTCGTGTGTTCGAACCCTAATGCATGAGAAATGGTAGGTAACTGCCGTATTTACATATCAGCCACTGTGCAGGAGAATCCGTATAGGTGTTCGAGTGTTCGAACCCTAATGCGTGAGAAATAGTAAGTAAACGCCGTATTTACATATCTGCCACTGTGCAGGAGAATCCGTATAGGTGTTCGAGTGTTCGAACCCTAATGCGTGAGAAATAGTGAGTAAACGCCGTATTTACATATCTGTCACTGTGCAGGAGAATCCGTATAGGTGTTCGAGTGTTCGAACCCTAATGCATGAGAAATGGTAAGTAATCGCCGTATTTACATATCTGCCACTGTGCGGGAGAATCCGTATAGGTGTTCGAGTGTTCGAACCCTAATGCGTGAGAAATTGTGAGTAAACGCCGTATTTACATATCTGCCACTGTGCAGGAGAATCCGTATAGGTGTTCGAGTGTTCGAACCCTCATGCGTGAGAAATGGTAAATAAACGCCGTATTTACATATCTCCCACTGTGCAGGAGAATCCGTATTGGTGTTCGAGTGTTCGAACCGTAATGCGTGAGAAATAGTAAGTAAACGCCGTATTTACATATCTGCCACTGTGCAGGAGAATCCGTATAGGTGTTCGAGTGTTCAACCCTAATGCGTGAGAAATAGTGAGTAAACGCCGTATTTACATCTCTGTCACTGTGCAGGAGAATCCGTATAGGTGTTCGAGTGTTCGAACCCTAATGCGTGAGAAATGGTAAGTAAACGCCGTATTTACATATCTGCCACTGTGCAGGGGAATCCGTATAGGTGTTCGAGTGTTCGAACCCTAATGCGTGAGAAATGGTAAGTAAACGCCGTATTTACATATCTGCCACTGTGCAGGAGAATCCGTATAGGTGTTCGAGTGTTCGAACCCTAATGCGTGGGAAATGGTAAGTAAACGCCGTATTTACATATCTGCCACTGTGCAGAAGAATCCGTATAGGTGTTCGAGTGTTCGAACCCTAATGCATGAGAAATGGTAGGTAACTGCCGTATTTACATATCTGCCACTGTGCAGGAGAATCCGTATAGGTGTTCGAGTGTTCGAACCCTAATGCGTGAGAAATAGTAAGTAAACGCCGTATTTACATATCTGCCACTGTGCAGGAGAATCCGTATAGGTGTTCGAGTGTTCAAACCCTAATGCGTGAGAAATAGTGAGTAAACGCCGTATTTACATATCTGTCACTGTGCAGGAGAATCCGTATAGGTGTTCGAGTGTTCGAACCCTAATGCATGAGAAATGGTAAGTAATCGCCGTATTTACATATCTGCCACTGTGCAGGAGAATCCGTATAGGTGTTCGAGTGTTCGAACCCTAATGCGTGAGAAATAGTGAGTAAACGCCGTATTTACATATCTGTCACTGTGCAGGAGAATCCGTATAGGTGTTCGAGTGTTCGAACCCTAATGCATGAGAAATGGTAAGTAATCGCCGTATTTACATATCTGCCACTGTGCGTGAGAATCCGTATAGGTGTTCGAGTGTTCGAACCCTAATGCGTGAGAAATTGTGAGTAAACGCCGTATTTACATATCTGCCACTGTGTAGGAGAATCCGTATAGGTGTTCGAGTGTTCGAACCCTCATGCGTGAGAAATGGTAAATAAACGCCGTATTTACATATCTCCCACTGTGCAGGAGAATCCGTATTGGTGTTCGAGTGTTCGAACCCTAATGCGTGGGAAATGGTAAGTAAACATCGTATTTACATATCTGCCACCGTGCAGGAGAATCCGTATAGGTGTTCGTGTGTTCGAACCCTAATGCATGAGAAATGGTAGGTAACTGCCGTATTTACATATCTGCCACTGTGCAGGAGAATCCGTATAGGTGTTCGAGTGTTCGAACCGTAATGCGTGAGAAATAGTAAGTAAACGCCGTATTTACATGTCTGCCACTGTGCAGGAGAATCCGTATAGGTGTTCGAGTGTTCGAATCCTAATGCGTGAGAAACGGTAAGTAAACGCCGTATTTACATATCTGCCACTGTGCAGGAGACTCCGTATAGGTGTTCGAGTGTTCGAACCCTGATGCGTGAGAAATGGTAAGTAAACGCCGTATTTACATATCTGCCACTGTGCAGGGGAATCCGTATAGGTGTTCGAGTGTTCGAACCCTAATGCGTGGGAAATGGTAAGTAAACGCCGTATTTACATATCTGCCACTGTGCAGAAGAATCCGTATAGGTGTTCGAGTGTTCGAACCCTAATGCATGAGAAATGGTAGGTAACTGCCGTATTTACATATCTGCCACTGTGCAGGAGAATCCGTATAGGTGTTCGAGTGTTCGAACCCTAATGCGTGAGAAATAGTAAGTAAACGCCGTATTTACATATCTGCCACTGTGCAGGAGAATCCGTATAGGTGTTCGAGTGTTCAAACCCTAATGCGTGAGAAATAGTGAGTAAACGCCGTATTTACATATCTGTCACTGTGCAGGAGAATCCGTATAGGTGTTCGAGTGTTCGAACCCTAATGCATGAGAAATGGTAAGTAATCGCCGTATTTACATATCTGCCACTGTGCAGGAGAATCCGTATAGGTGTTCGAGTGTTCGAACCCTAATGCGTGAGAAATAGTGAGTAAACGCCGTATTTACATATCTGTCACTGTGCAGGAGAATCCGTATAGGTGTTCGAGTGTTCGAACCCTAATGCATGAGAAATGGTAAGTAATCGCCGTATTTACATATCTGCCACTGTGCGTGAGAATCCGTATAGGTGTTCGAGTGTTCGAACCCTAATGCGTGAGAAATTGTGAGTAAACGCCGTATTTACATATCTGCCACTGTGTAGGAGAATCCGTATAGGTGTTCGAGTGTTCGAACCCTCATGCGTGAGAAATGGTAAATAAACGCCGTATTTACATATCTCCCACTGTGCAGGAGAATCCGTATTGGTGTTCGAGTGTTCGAACCCTAATGCGTGGGAAATGGTAAGTAAACGTCGTATTTACATATCTGCCACCGTGCAGGAGAATCCGTATAGGTGTTCGTGTGTTCGAACCCTAATGCATGAGAAATGGTAGGTAACTGCCGTATTTACATATCTGCCACTGTGCAGGAGAATCCGTATAGGTGTTCGAGTGTTCGAACCGTAATGCGTGAGAAATAGTAAGTAAACGCCGTATTTACATGTCTGCCACTGTGCAGGAGAATCCGTATAGGTGTTCGAGTGTTCGAACCCTAATGCGTGAGAAACGGTAAGTAAACGCCGTATTTACATATCTGCCACTGTGCAGGAGACTCCGTATAGGTGTTCGAGTGTTCGAACCCTGATGCGTGAGAAATGGTAAGTAAACGCCGTATTTACATATCTGCCACTGTGCAGGGGAATCCGTATAGGTGTTCGAGTGTTCGAGACCCTAATGCATGAGAAATGGTAGGTAACTGCCGTATTTACATATCTGCCACTGTGCAGGAGAATCCGTATAGGTGTTCGAGTGTTCCGAACCCTAATGCGTGAGAAATGGTAAGTAAACGCCGTATTTACATATCTGCCACTGTGCAGGAGAATCCGTATAGGTGTTCGAGTGTTCGAACCCTAATGCGTGGGAAATGGTAAGTAAACGCCGTATTTACATATCTGCCACTGTGCAGAAGAATCCGTATAGGTGTTCGAGTGTTCGAACCCTAATGCATGAGAAATGGTAGGTAACTGTCGTATTTACATATCTGCCACTGTGCAGGAGAATCCGTATAGGTGTTCGAGTGTTCGAACCCTAATGCGTGAGAAATAGTAAGTAAACGCCGTATTTACATATCTGCCACTGTGCAGGAGAATCCGTATAGGTGTTCGAGTGTTCGAACCCTAATGCGTGAGAAATAGTGAGTAACGCCGTATTTACATAACTGTCACTCTGTGCAGGAGAATCCGTATAGGTGTTCGAGTGTTCGAACCCTAATGCATGAGAAATGGTAAGTAATCGCCGTATTTACATATCTGCCACTGTGCGGGAGAATCCGTATAGGTGTTCGAGTGTTCGAACCCTAATGCGTGAGAAATTGTGAGTAAACGCCGTATTTACATATCTGCCACTGTGCAGGAGAATCCGTATAGGTGTTCGAGTGTTCGAACCCTCATGCGTGAGAAATGGTAAATAAACGCCGTATTTACATAACTCCCACTGTGTAGGAGAATCCGTATTGGTGTTCGAGTGTTCGAACCGTAATGCGTGAGAAATAGTAAGTAAACGCCGTATTTACATATCTGCCACTGTGCAGGGGAATCCGTATAGGTGTTCGAGTGTTCGAACCCTAATGCGTGGGAAATGGTAAGTAAACGCCGTATTTACATATCTGCCACTGTGCAGAAGAATCCGTATAGGTGTTCGAGTGTTCGAACCCTAATGCATGAGAAATGGTAGGTAACTGCCGTATTTACATATCTGCCACTGTGCAGGAGAATCCGTATAGGTGTTCGAGTGTTCGAACCCTAATGCGTGAGAAATGGTAAGTAAACGCCGTATTTACATATCTGCCACTGTGTAGGGGAATCCGTATAGGTGTTCGAGTGTTCGAACCCTAATGCATGAGAAATGGTAGGTAACTGCCGTATTTACATATCTGCCACTGTGCAGGAGAATCCGTATAGGTGTTCGAGTGTTCGAACCCTAATGCGTGAGAAATGGTAAGTAAACGCCGTATTTACATATCTGCCACTGTGCAGGAGAATCCGTATAGGTGTTCGAGTGTTCGAACCCTAATGCGTGAGAAATAGTAAGTAAACGCCGTATTTACATATCTGCCACTGGGCAGGAGAATCCGTATAGGTGTTCGAGTGTTCGAACCCTAATGCGTGAGAAATAGTGAGTAAACGCCGTATTTACATATCTGTCACTGTGCAGGAGAATCCGTATAGGTGTTCGAGTGTTCGAACCCTAATGCATGAGAAATGGTAGGTAACTGCCGTATTTACATATCTGCCACTGTGCAGGAGAATCCGTATAGGTGTTCGAGTGTTCGAACCCTAATGCGTGAGAAATGGTAAGTAAACGCCGTATTTACATATCTGCCACTGTGCAGGGGAATCCGTATAGGTGTTCGAGTGTTCGAACCCTAATGCGTGGGAAATGGTAAGTAAACGCCGTATTTACATATCTGCCACTGTGCAGAAGAATCCGTATAGGTGTTCGAGTGTTCGAACCCTAATGCATGAGAAATGGTAGGTAACTGCCGTATTTACATATCTGCCACTGTCCAGGAGAATCCGTATAGGTGTTCGAGTGTTCGAACCCTAATGCGTGAGAAATGGTAAGTAAACGCCGTATTTACATATCTGCCACTGTGTAGGGGAATCCGTATAGGTGTTCGAGTGTTCGAACCCTAATGCATGAGAAATGGTAGGTAACTGCCGTATTTACATATCTGCCACTGTGCAGGAGAATCCGTATAGGTGTTCGAGTGTTCGAACCCTAATGCGTGAGAAATGGTAAGTAAACGCCGTATTTACATATCTGCCACTGTGCAGGAGAATCCGTATAGGTGTTCGGGTGTTCGAACCCTAATGCGTGAGAAATAGTAAGTAAACGCCGTATTTACATATCTGCCACTGGGCAGGAGAATCCGTATAGGTGTTCGAGTGTTCGAACCCCAATGCGTGAGAAATAGTGAGTAAACGCCGTATTTACATATCTGTCACTGTGCAGGAGAATCCGTATAGGTGTTCGAGTGTTCGAACCCTAATGCATGAGAAATGGTAAGTAATCGCCGTATTTACATATCTGCCACTGTGCGGGAGAATCCGTATAGGTGTTCGAGTGTTCGAACCCTCATGCGTGACAAATGGTAAATAAACGCCGTATTTACATATCTCCCACTGTGCAGGAGAATCCGTATTGGTGTTCGAGTGTTCGAACCCTAATGCGTGGGAAATGGTAAGTAAACGCCGTATTTACATATCTGCCACTGTGTAGGAGAATCCGTATAGGTGTCGTGTGTTCGAACCCTAATGCATGAGAAATGGTAGGTAACTGCCGTATTTACATATCTGCCACTGTGCAGGAGAATCCGTATAGGTGTTCGAGTGTTCGAACCGTAATACGTGAGAAATAGTAAGTAAACGCCGTATTTACATATCTGCCACTGTGCAGGAGAATCCGTATAGGTGTTCGAGTGTTCGAACCCTAATGCGTGAGAAACGGTAAGTAAACGCCGTATTTACAGATCTGCCACTGTGCAGGAGAATCCGTATAGGTGTTCGAGTGTTCGAACCCTAATGCGTGAGAAATGGTAAGTAAACGCCGTATTTACATATCTGCCACTGTGCAGGGGAATCCGTATAGGTGTTCGAGTGTTCGAACCCTAATGCATGAGAAATGGTAGGTAACTGCCGTATTTACATATCTGCCACTGTGCAGGAGAATCCGTATAGGTGTTCGAGTGTTCGAACCCTAATGCGTGAGAAATGGTACGTAAACGCCATATTTACATATCTGCCACTGTGCAGGAGAATCCGTATAGGTGTTCGAGTGTTCGAACCCTAATGCGTGGGAAATGGTAAGTAAACGTCGTATTTACATATCTGCCACTGTGCAGAAGAATCCGTATAGGTGTTCGAGTGTTCGAACCCTAATGCATGAGAAATGGTAGGTAACTGCCGTATTTACATATCTGCCACTGTGCAGGAGAATCCGTATAGGTGTTCGAGTGTTCGAACCCTAATGCGTGAGAAATAGTAAGTAAACGCCGTATTTACATATCTGCCACTGTGCAGGAGAATCCGTATAGGTGTTCGAGTGTTCGAACCCTAATGCGTGAGAAATAGTGAGTAAACGCCGTATTTACATATCTGTCACTGTGCTGGAGAATCCGTATAGGTGTTCGAGTGTTCGAACCCTAATGCATGAGAAATGGTAAGTAATCGCCGTATTTACATATCTGCCACTGTGCGTGAGAATCCGTATAGGTGTTCGAGTGTTCGAACCCTAATGCGTGAGAAATTGTGAGCAAACGCCGTATTTACATATCTGCCACTGTGCAGGAGAATCCGTATAGGTGTTCGAGTGTTCGAACCCTAATGCTTGAGAAACGGTAAGTAAACGCCGTATTTACAGATCTGCCACTGTGCAGGAGAATCCGTATAGGTGTTCGAGTGTTCGAACCCTAATGCGTGGGAAATGGTAAGTAAACGTCGTATTTACATATCTGCCACTGTGCAGAAGAATCCGTATAGGTGTTCGAAGTGTTCGAACCCTAATGCATGAGAAATGGTAGGTAACTGCCGTATTTACATATTCTGCCACTGTGCAGGAGAATCCGTATAGGTGTTCGAGTGTTCGAACCCTCATGCGTGAGAAATGGTAAATAAACGCCGTATTTACATATCTCCCACTGTGTAGGAGAATCCGTATTGGTGTTCGAGTGTTCGAACCATAATGCGTGGGAAATGGTAAGTAAACGTCGTATTTACATATCTTGCCACTGTGCAGGAGAATCCGTATAGGTGTTCGTGTGTTCGAACCCTAATGCATGAGAAATGGTAGGTAACTGCCGTATTTACATATCTGCCACTGTGCAGGAGAATCCGTATAGGTGTTCGAGTGTTCGAACCCTAATGCGTGAGAAATAGTAAGTAAACGCCGTATTTACATATCTGCCACTGTGCAGGAGAAATCCGTATAGGTGTTCGAGTGTTCGAACCCTCATGCGTGAGAAATGGTAAATAAACGCCGTATTTACATATCTCCCACGGTGCAGGAGAATCCGTATTGGTGTTCGAGTGTTCGAACCGTAATGCGTGAGAAATAGTAAGTAAACGCCGTATTTACATATCTGCACTGTGCAGGAGAATCCGTATAGGTGTTCGAGTGTTCGAACCCTAATGCGTGAGAAATAGTGAGTAAACGCCGTATTTACATATCTGTCACTGTGCAGGAGAATCCGTATAGGTGTTCGAGTGTTCGAACCCTAATGCGTGAGAAATGGTAAGTAAACGCCGTATTTACATATCTGCCACTGTGCAGGGAATCCGTATAGGTGTTCGAGTGTTCGAACCCTAATGCGTGAGAAATAGTGAGTAAACGCCGTATTTACATACTGTCACTGTGCAGGAGAATCCGTATAGGTGTTCGAGTGTTCGAACCCTAATGCATGAGAAATGGTAAGTAATCGCCGTATTTACAATCTGCCAACTGTGCGGGAGAATCCGTATAGGTGTTCGAGTGTTCGAACCCTAATGCGTGGGAAATGGTAAGTAAACGCCGTATTTACATATCTGCCACTGTGCAGGAGAATCCGTATAGGTGTTCGTTGTGTTCGAACCCTAATGCATGGGAAATGGTAGGTAACTGCCGTATTTACATATCAGCCACTGTGCAGGAGAATCCGTATAGGTGTTCGAGTGTTCGAACCCTAATGCGTGAGAAATAGTAAGTAAACGCCGTATTTACATATCTGCCACTGTGCAGCAGAATCCGTATAGGTGTTCGAGTGTTCGAACCCTAATGCGTGAGAAATAGTGAGTAAACGCCGTATTTACATATCTGTCACTGTGCAGGAGAATCCGTATAGGTGTTCGAGTGTTCGAACCCTAATGCATGAGAAATGGTAAGTAATCGCCGTATTTACATATCTGCCACTGTGCGGAGAATCCGTATAGGTGTTCGAGTGTTCGAACCCTAATGCGTGGGAAATTGTGAGTAAACGCCGTATTTACATATCTGCCACTGTGCAGGAGAATCCGTATAGGTGTTCGAGTGTTCGAACCCTCATGCGTGAGAAATGGTAAATAACGCCGTATTTACATATCTCCCACTGTGCAGGAGAATCCGTATTGGTGTTCGAGTGTTCGAACCGTAATGCGTGAGAAATAGTAAGTAAACGCCGTATTTACATATCTGCCACTGTGCAGGAGAATCCGTATAGGTGTTCGAGTGTTCAAACCCTAATGCGTGAGAAATAGTGAGTAAACGCCGTATTTACATATCTGTCACTGTGCAGGAGAATCCGTATAGGTGTTCGAGTGTTCGAACCCTAATGCGTGAGAAATGGTAAGTAAACGCCGTATTACATATCTGCCACTGTGCAGGGGAATCCGTATAGGTGTTCGAGTGTTCGAACCCTAATGCGTGAGAAATGGTAAGTAAACGCCGTATTTACATATCTGCCACTGTGCAGAGAATCCGTATAGGTGTTCGAGTGTTCGAACCCTAATGCGTGGGAAATGGTAAGTAAACGCCGTATTTACATATCTGCCACTGTGCAGAAGAATCCGTATAGGTGTTCGAGTGTTCGAACCCTAATGCCCTTGAGAAATGGTAGGTAACTGCCGTATTTACATATCTGCCACTGTGCAGGAGAATCCGTATAGGTGTTCGAGTGTTCGAACCCTAATGCGTGAGAAATAGTAAGTAAACGCCGTATTTACATATCTGCCACTGTGCAGGAGAATCCGTATAGGTGTTCGAGTGTTCAAACCCTAATGCGTGAGAAATAGTGAGTAAACGCCGTATTTACATATCTGTCACTGTGCAGGAGAATCCGTATAGGTGCTCGAGTGTTCGAACCCTAATGCATGAGAAATGGTAAGTAATCACCGTATTTACATATCTGCCACTGTGCAGGAGAATCCGTATAGGTGTTCGAGTGTTCGAACCCTAATGCGTGAGAAATAGTGAGTAAACGCCGTATTTACATATCTGTCACTGTGCGTGAGAATCCGTATAGGTGTTCGAGTGTTCGAACCCTAATGCGTGAGAAATTGTGAGTAAACGCCGTATTTACATATCTGCCACTGTGTAGGAGAATCCGTATAGGTGTTCGAGTGTTCGAACCCTCATGCGTGAGAAATGGTAAATAAACGCCGTATTTACATATCTCCCACTGTGCAGGAGAATCCGTATTGGTGTTCGAGTGTTCGAACCCTAATGCGTGGGAAATGGTAAGTAAACGTCGTATTTACATATCTGCCACTGTGCAGGAGAATCCGTATAGGTGTCGTGTGTTCGAACCCTCATGCGTGAGAAATGGTAAATAAACGCCGTATTTACATATCTCCCACTGTGCAGGAGAATCCGTATTGGTGTTCGAGTGTTCGAACCGTAATGCGTGAGAAATAGTAAGTAAACGCCGTATTTACATATCTGCCACTGTGCAGGAGAATCCGTATAGGTGTTCGTGTGTTCGAACCCTAATGCATGAGAAATGGTAGGTAACTGCCGTATTTACATATCTGCCACTGTGCAGGAGAATCCGTATAGGTGTTCGAGTGTTCGAACCCTAATGCGTGAGAAATAGTAAGTAAACGCCGTATTTACATATCTGCCACTGTGCAGGAGAATCCGTATAGGTGTTCGAGTGTTCTAACCCTCATGCGTGAGAAATGGTAAATAAACGCCGTATTTACATATCTCCCACGGTGCAGGAGAATCCGTATTGGTGTTCGAGTGTTCGAACCGTAATGCGTGAGAAATAGTAAGTAAACGCCGTATTTACATATCTGCCACTGTGCAGGAGAATCCGTATAGGTGTTCGAGTGTTCGAACCCTAATGCGTGAGAAATAGTGAGTAAACGCCGTATTTACATATCTGTCACTGTGCAGGAGAATCCGTATAGGTGTTCGAGTGTTCGAACCCTAATGCGTGAGAAATGGGAAGTAAACGCCGTATTTACATATCTGCCACTGTGCAGGGGAATCCGTATAGGTGTTCGAGTGTTCGAACCCTAATGCGTGAGAAATAGTGAGTAAACGCCGTATTTACATATCTGTCACTGTGCAGGAGAATCCGTATAGGTGTTCGAGTGTTCGAACCCTAATGCATGAGAAATGGTAAGTAATCGCCGTATTTACATATCTGCCACTGTGCGGGAGAATCCGTATAGGTGTTCGAGTGTTCGAACCCTAATGCGTGGGAAATGGTAAGTAAACGCCGTATTTACATATCTGCCACTGTGCAGGAGAATCCGTATAGGTGTTCGTGTGTTCGAACCCTAATGCATGAGAAATGGTAGGTAACTGCCGTATTTACATATCAGCCACTGTGCAGGAGAATCCGTATAGGTGTTCGAGTGTTCGAACCCTAATGCGTGAGAAATAGTAAGTAAACGCCGTATTTACATATCTGCCACTGTGCAGCAGAATCCGTATAGGTGTTCGAGTGTTCGAACCCTAATGCGTGAGAAATAGTGAGTAAACGCCGTATTTACATATCTGTCACTGTGCAGGAGAATCCGTATAGGTGTTCGAGTGTTCGAACCCTAATGCATGAGAAATGGTAAGTAATCGCCGTATTTACATATCTGCCACTGTGCGGGAGAATCCGTATAGGTGTTCGAGTGTTCGAACCCTAATGCGTGGGAAATTGTGAGTAAACGCCGTATTTACATATCTGCCACTGTGCAGGAGAATCCGTATAGGTGTTCGAGTGTTCGAACCCTCATGCGTGAGAAATGGTAAATAAACGCCGTATTTACATATCTCCCACTGTGCAGGAGAATCCGTATTGGTGTTCGAGTGTTCGAACCGTAATGCGTGAGAAATAGTAAGTAAACGCCGTATTTACATATCTGCCACTGTGCAGGAGAATCCGTATAGGTGTTCGAGTGTTCAACCCTAATGCGTGAGAAATAGTGAGTAAACGCCGTATTTACATATCTGTCACTGTGCAGGAGAATCCGTATAGGTGTTCGAGTGTTCGAACCCTAATGCGTGAGAAATGGTAAGTAAACGCCGTATTTACATATCTGCCACTGTGCAGGGGAATCCGTATAGGTGTTCGAGTGTTCGAACCCTAATGCGTGAGAAATGGTAAGCTAAACGCCGTATTTACATATCTGCCACTGTGCAGGAGAATCCGTATAGGTGTTCGAGTGTTCGAACCCTAATGCGTGGGAAATGGTAAGTAAACGCCGTATTTACATATCTGCCACTGTGCAGAAGAATCCGTATAGGTGTTCGAGTGTTCGAACCCTAATGCCTGAGAAATGGTAGGTAACTGCCGTATTTACATATCTGCCACTGTGCAGGAGAATCCGTATAGGTGTTCGAGTGTTCGAACCCTAATGCGTGAGAAATAGTAAGTAAACGCCGTATTTACATATCTGCCACTGTGCAGGAGAATCCGTATAGGTGTTCGAGTGTTCAAACCCTAATGCGTGAGAAATAGTGAGTAAACGCCGTATTTACATATCTGTCACTGTGCAGGAGAATCCGTATAGGTGCTCGAGTGTTCGAACCCTAATGCATGAGAAATGGTAAGTAATCACCGTATTTACATATCTGCCACTGTGCAGGAGAATCCGTATAGGTGTTCGAGTGTTCGAACCCTAATGCGTGAGAAATAGTGAGTAAACGCCGTATTTACATATCTGTCACTGTGCGTGAGAATCCGTATAGGTGTTCGAGTGTTCGAACCCTAATGCGTGAGAAATTGTGAGTAAACGCCGTATTTACATATCTGCCACTGTGTAGGAGAATCCGTATAGGTGTTCGAGTGTTCGAACCCTCATGCGTGAGAAATGGTAAATAAACGCCGTATTTACATATCTCCCACTGTGCAGGAGAATCCGTATTGGTGTTCGAGTGTTCGAACCCTAATGCGTGGGAAATGGTAAGTAAACGTCGTATTTACATATCTGCCACTGTGCAGGAGAATCCGTATAGGTGTCGTGTGTTCGAACCCTCATGCGTGAGAAATGGTAAATAAACGCCGTATTTACATATCTCCCACTGTGCAGGAGAATCCGTATTGGTGTTCGAGTGTTCGAACCGTAATGCGTGAGAAATAGTAAGTAAACGCCGTATTTACATATCTGCCACTGTGCAGGAGAATCCGTATAGGTGTTCGAGTGTTCAACCCTAATGCGTGAGAAATAGTGAGTAAACGCCGTATTTACATATCTGTCACTGTGCAGGAGAATCCGTATAGGTGTTCGAGTGTTCGAACCCTAATGCGTGAGAAATGGTAAGTAAACGCCGTATTTACATATCTGCCACTGTGCAGGGGAATCCGTATAGGTGTTCGAGTGTTCGAACCCTAATGCGTGAGAAATGGTAAGTAAACGCCGTATTTACATATCTGCCACTGTGCAGGAGAATCCGTATAGGTGTTCGAGTGTTCGAACCCTAATGCGTGGGAAATGGTAAGTAAACGCCGTATTTACATATCTGCCACTGTGCAGAAGAATCCGTATAGGTGTTCGAGTGTTCGAACCCTAATGCCTGAGAAATGGTAGGTAACTGCCGTATTTACATATCTGCCACTGTGCAGGAGAATCCGTATAGGTGTTCGAGTGTTCGAACCCTAATGCGTGAGAAATAGTGAGTAAACGCCGTATTTACATATCTGTCACTGTGCGTGAGAATCCGTATAGGTGTTCGAGTGTTCGAACCCTAATGCGTGAGAAATTGTGAGTAAACGCCGTATTTACATATCTGCCACTGTGTAGGAGAATCCGTATAGGTGTTCGAGTGTTCGAACCCTCATGCGTGAGAAATGGTAAATAAACGCCGTATTTACATATCTCCCACTGTGCAGGAGAATCCGTATTGGTGTTCGAGTGTTCGAACCCTAATGCGTGGGAAATGGTAAGTAAACGTCGTATTTACATATCTGCCACTGTGCAGGAGAATCCGTATAGGTGTCGTGTGTTCGAACCCTCATGCGTGAGAAATGGTAAATAAACGCCGTATTTACATATCTCCCACTGTGCAGGAGAATCCGTATTGGTGTTCGAGTGTTCGAACCGTAATGCGTGAGAAATAGTAAGTAAACGCCGTATTTACATATCTGCCACTGTGCAGGAGAATCCGTATAGGTGTTCGAGTGTTCAACCCTAATGCGTGAGAAATAGTGAGTAAACGCCGTATTTACATATCTGTCACTGTGCAGGAGAATCCGTATAGGTGCTCGAGTGTTCGAACCCTAATGCATGAGAAATGGTAAGTAATCACCGTATTTACATATCTGCCACTGTGCAGGAGAATCCGTATAGGTGTTCGAGTGTTCGAACCCTAATGCGTGAGAAATAGTGAGTAAACGCCGTATTTACATATCTGTCACTGTGCGTGAGAATCCGTATAGGTGTTCGAGTGTTCGAACCCTAATGCGTGAGAAATTGTGAGTAAACGCCGTATTTACATATCTGCCACTGTGTAGGAGAATCCGTATAGGTGTTCGAGTGTTCGAACCCTCATGCGTGAGAAATGGTAAATAAACGCCGTATTTACATATCTCCCACTGTGCAGGAGAATCCGTATTGGTGTTCGAGTGTTCGAACCCTAATGCGTGGGAAATGGTAAGTAAACGTCGTATTTACATATCTGCCACTGTGCAGGAGAATCCGTATAGGTGTCGTGTGTTCGAACCCTCATGCGTGAGAAATGGTAAATAAACGCCGTATTTACATATCTCCCACTGTGCAGGAGAATCCGTATTGGTGTTCGAGTGTTCGAACCGTAATGCGTGAGAAATAGTAAGTAAACGCCGTATTTACATATCTGCCACTGTGCAGGAGAATCCGTATAGGTGTTCGAGTGTTCAACCCTAATGCGTGAGAAATAGTGAGTAAACGCCGTATTTACATATCTGTCACTGTGCAGGAGAATCCGTATAGGTGTTCGAGTGTTCGAACCCTAATGCGTGAGAAATGGTAAGTAAACGCCGTATTTACATATCTGCCACTGTGCAGGGGAATCCGTATAGGTGTTCGAGTGTTCGAACCCTAATGCGTGAGAAATGGTAAGTAAACGCCGTATTTACATATCTGCCACTGTGCAGGAGAATCCGTATAGGTGTTCGAGTGTTCGAACCCTAATGCGTGGGAAATGGTAAGTAAACGCCGTATTTACATATCTGCCACTGTGCAGAAGAATCCGTATAGGTGTTCGAGTGTTCGAACCCTAATGCCTGAGAAATGGTAGGTAACTGCCGTATTTACATATCTGCCACTGTGCAGGAGAATCCGTATAGGTGTTCGAGTGTTCGAACCCTAATGCGTGAGAAATAGTGAGTAAACGCCGTATTTACATATCTGTCACTGTGCGTGAGAATCCGTATAGGTGTTCGAGTGTTCGAACCCTAATGCGTGAGAAATTGTGAGTAAAACGCCGTATTTACATATCTGCCACTGTGTAGGAGAATCCGTATAGGTGTTCGAGTGTTCGAACCCTCATGCGTGAGAAATGGTAAATAAACGCCGTATTTACATATCTCCCACTGTGCAGGAGAATCCGTATTGGTGTTCGAGTGTTCGAACCCTAATGCGTGGGAAATGGTAAGTAAACGTCGTATTTACATATCGGCCACTGTGCAGGAGAATCCGTATAGGTGTCGTGTGTTCGAACCCTCATGCGTGAGAAATGGTAAATAAACGCCGTATTTACATATCTCCCACTGTGCAGGAGAATCCGTATTGGTGTTCGAGTGTTCGAACCGTAATGCGTGAGAAATAGTAAGTAAACGCCGTATTTACATATCTGCCACTGTGCAGGAGAATCCGTATAGGTGTTCGAGTGTTCAACCCTAATGCGTGAGAAATAGTGAGTAAACGCCGTATTTACATATCTGTCACTGTGCAGGAGAATCCGTATAGGTGTTCGAGTGTTCGAACCCTAATGCGTGAGAAATGGTAAGTAAACGCCGTATTTACATATCTGCCACTGTGCAGGGGAATCCGTATAGGTGTTCGAGTGTTCGAACCCTAATGCGTGAGAAATGGTAAGTAAACGCCGTATTTACATATCTGCCACTGTGCAGGAGAATCCGTATAGGTGTTCGAGTGTTCGAACCCTAATGCGTGGGAAATGGTAAGTAAACGCCGTATTTACATATCTGCCACTGTGCAGAAGAATCCGTATAGGTGTTCGAGTGTTCGAACCCTAATGCCTGAGAAATGGTAGGTAACTGCCGTATTTACATATCTGCCACTGTGCAGGAGAATCCGTATAGGTGTTCGAGTGTTCGAACCCTAATGCGTGAGAAATAGTAAGTAAACGCCGTATTTACATATCTGCCACTGTGCAGGAGAATCCGTATAGGTGTTCGAGTGTTCAAACCCTAATGCGTGAGAAATAGTGAGTAAACGCCGTATTTACATATCTGTCACTGTGCAGGAGAATCCGTATAGGTGCTCGAGTGTTCGAACCCTAATGCATGAGAAATGGTAAGTAATCACCGTATTTACATATCTGCCACTGTGCAGGAGAATCCGTATAGGTGTTCGAGTGTTCGAACCCTAATGCGTGAGAAATAGTGAGTAAACGCCGTATTTACATATCTGTCACTGTGCGTGAGAATCCGTATAGGTGTTCGAGTGTTCGAACCCTAATGCGTGAGAAATTGTGAGTAAACGCCGTATTTACATATCTGCCACTGTGTAGGAGAATCCGTATAGGTTATCGAGTGTTCGAAACCCTCATGCGTGAGAAATGGTAAATAAACGCCGTATTTACATATCTCCCACTGTGCAGGAGAATCCGTATAGGTGTTCGAGTGTTCGAACCCTAATGCGTGAGAAATAGTAAGTAAACGCCGTATTTACATATCTGCCACTGTGCAGGAGAATCCGTATAGGTGTTCGAGTGTTCGAACCCTAATGCGTGAGAAATAGTGAGTAAACGCCGTATTTACATATCTGTCACTGTGCAGGAGAATCCGTATAGGTGTTCGAGTGTTCGAACCCTAATGCATGAGAAATGGTAAGTAATCGCCGTATTTACATATCTGCCACTGTGCGGGAGAATCCGTATAGGTGTTCGAGTGTTCGAACCCTCATGCGTGACAAATGGTAAATAAACGCCGTATTTACATATCTCCCACTGTGCAGGAGAATCCGTATTGGTGTTCGAGTGTTCGAACCCTAATGCGTGGGAAATGGTAAGTAAACGCCGTATTTACATATCTGCCACTGTGTAGGAGAATCCGTATAGGTGTCGTGTGTTCGAACCCTAATGCATGAGAAATGGTAGGTAACTGCCGTATTTACATATCTGCCACTGTGCAGGAGAATCCGTATAGGTGTTCGAGTGTTCGAACCGTAATACGTGAGAAATAGTAAGTAAACGCCGTATTTACATATCTGCCACTGTGCAGGAGAATCCGTATAGGTGTTCGAGTGTTCGAACCCCTAATGCGTGAGAAACGGTAAGTAAACGCCGTATTTACAGATCTGCCACTGTGCAGGAGAATCCGTATAGGTGTTCGAGTGTTCGAACCCTAATGCGTGAGAAACGGTAAGTAAACGCCGTATTTACATATCTGCCACTGTGCAGGGGAATCCGTATAGGTGTTCGAGTGTTCGAACCCTAATGCATGAGAAATGGTAGGTAACTGCCGTATTTACATATCTGCCACTGTGCAGGAGAATCCGTATAGGTGTTCGAGTGTTCGAACCCTAATGCGTGAGAAATGGTACGTAAACGCCGTATTTACATATCTGCCACTGTGCAGGAGAATCCGTATAGGTGTTCGAGTGTTCGAACCCTAATGCGTGGGAAATGGTAAGTAAACGTCGTATTTACATATCTGCCACTGTGCAGAAGAATCCGTATAGGTGTTCGAGTGTTCGAACCCTAATGCATGAGAAATGGTAGGTAACTGCCGTATTTACATATCTGCCACTGTGCAGGAGAATCCGTATAGGTGTTCGAGTGTTCGAACCCTAATGCGTGAGAAATAGTAAGTAAACGCCGTATTTACATATCTGCCACTGTGCAGGAGAATCCGTATAGGTGTTCGAGTGTTCGAACCCTAATGCGTGAGAAATAGTGAGTAAACGCCGTATTTACATATCTGTCACTGTGCTGGAGAATCCGTATAGGTGTTCGAGTGTTCGAACCCTAATGCATGAGAAATGGTAAGTAATCGCCGTATTTACATATCTGCCACTGTGCGTGAGAATCCGTATAGGTGTTCGAGTGTTCGAACCCTAATGCGTGAGAAATTGTGAGCAAACGCCGTATTTACATATCTGCCACTGTGCAGGAGAATCCGTATAGGTGTTCGAGTGTTCGAACCCTAATGCGTGAGAAACGGTAAGTAAACGCCGTATTTACAGATCTGCCACTGTGCAGGAGAATCCGTATAGGTGTTCGAGTGTTCGAACCCTAATGCGTGAGAAATGGTAAGTAAACGCCGTATTTACATATCTGCCACTGTGCAGGGGAATCCGTATAGGTGTTCGAGTGTTCGAACCCTAATGCGTGAGAAATTGTGAGTAAATGCCGTATTTACATATCTGCCACTGTGCAGGAGAATCCGTATAGGTGTTCGAGTGTTCGAACCCTCATGCGTGAGAAATGGTAAATAAACGCCGTATTTACATATCTCCCACTGTGTAGGAGAATCCGTATTGGTGTTCGAGTGTTCGAACCCTAATGCGTGGGAAATGGTAAGTAAACGTCGTATTTACATATCTGCCACTGTGCAGGAGAATCCGTATAGGTGTTCGTGTGTTCGAACCCTAATGCATGAGAAATGGTAGGTAACTGCCGTATTTACATATCTGCCACTGTGCAGGAGAATCCGTATAGGTGTTCGAGTGTTCGAACCCTAATGCGTGAGAAATAGTAAGTAAACGCCGTATTTACATATCTGCCACTGTGCAGGAGAATCCGTATAGGTGTTCGAGTGTTCGAACCCTCATGCGTGAGAAATGGTAAATAAACGCCGTATTTACATATCTCCCACGGTGCAGGAGAATCCGTATTGGTGTTCGAGTGTTCGAACCGTAATGCGTGAGAAATAGTAAGTAAACGCCGTATTTACATATCTGCCACTGTGCAGGAGAATCCGTATAGGTGTTCGAGTGTTCGAACCCTAATGCGTGAGAAATAGTGAGTAAACGCCGTATTTACATATCTGTCACTGTGCAGGAGAATCCGTATAGGTGTTTCGAGTGTTCGAACCCTAATGCGTGAGAAATGGTAAGTAAACGCCGTATTTACATATCTGCCACTGTGCAGGGGAATCCGTATAGGTGTTCGAGTGTTCGAACCCTAATGCGTGAGAAATAGTGAGTAAACGCCGTATTTACATATCTGTCACTGTGCAGGAGAATCCGTATAGGTGTTCGAGTGTTCGAACCCTAATGCATGAGAAATGGTAAGTAATCGCCGTATTTACATATCTGCCACTGTGCGGGAGAATCCGTATAGGTGTTCGAGTGTTCGAACCCTATGCGTGGGAAATGGTAAGTAAACGCCGTATTTACATATCTGCCACTGTGCAGGAGAATCCGTATAGGTGTTCGTGTGTTCGAACCCTAATGCATGAGAAATGGTAGGTAACTGCCGTATTTACATATCAGCCACTGTGCAGGAGAATCCGTATAGGTGTTCGAGTGTTCGAACCCTAATGCGTGAGAAATAGTAAGTAAACGCCGTATTTACATATCTGCCACTGTGCAGCAGAATCCGTATAGGTGTTCGAGTGTTCGAACCCTAATGCGTGAGAAATAGTGAGTAAACGCCGTATTTACATATCTGTCACTGTGCAGGAGAATCCGTATAGGTGTTCGAGTGTTCGAACCCTAATGCATGAGAAATGGTAAGTAATCGCCGTATTTACATATCTGCCACTGTGCGGGAGAATCCGTATAGGTGTTCGAGTGTTCGAACCCTAATGCGTGGGAAATTGTGAGTAAACGCCGTATTTACATATCTGCCACTGTGCAGGAGAATCCGTATAGGTGTTCGAGTGTTCGAACCCTCATGCGTGAGAAATGGTAAATAAACGCCGTATTTACATATCTGCCACTGTGCAGGAGAATCCGTATTGGTGTTCGAGTGTTCGAACCGTAATGCGTGAGAAATAGTAAGTAAACGCCGTATTTACATATCTGCCACTGTGCAGGAGAATCCGTATAGGTGTTCGAGTGTTCGAACCCTAATGCGTGAGAAACGGTAAGTAAACGCCGTATTTACAGATCTGCCACTGTGCAGGAGAATCCGTATAGGTGTTCGAGTGTTCGAACCCTAATGCGTGAGAAATGGTAAGTAAACGCCGTATTTACATATCTGCCACTGTGCAGGGGAATCCGTATAGGTGTTCGAGTGTTCGAACCCTAATGCGTGAGAAATTGTGAGTAAATGCCGTATTTACATATCTGCCACTGTGCAGGAGAATCCGTATAGGTGTTCGAGTGTTCGAACCCTCATGCGTGAGAAATGGTAAATAAACGCCGTATTTACATATCTCCCACTGTGTAGGAGAATCCGTATTGGTGTTCGAGTGTTCGAACCCTAATGCGTGGGAAATGGTAAGTAAACGTCGTATTTACATATCTGCCACTGTGCAGGAGAATCCGTATAGGTGTTCGTGTGTTCGAACCCTAATGCATGAGAAATGGTAGGTAACTGCCGTATTTACATATCTGCCACTGTGCAGGAGAATCCGTATAGGTGTTCGAGTGTTCGAACCCTAATGCGTGAGAAATAGTAAGTAAACGCCGTATTTACATATCTGCCACTGTGCAGGAGAATCCGTATAGGTGTTCGAGTGTTCGAACCCTCATGCGTGAGAAATGGTAAATAAACGCCGTATTTACATATCTCCCACGGTGCAGGAGAATCCGTATTGGTGTTCGAGTGTTCGAACCGTAATGCGTGAGAAATAGTAAGTAAACGCCGTATTTACATATCTGCCACTGTGCAGGAGAATCCGTATAGGTGTTCGAGTGTTCGAACCCTAATGCGTGAGAAATAGTGAGTAAACGCCGTATTTACATATCTGTCACTGTGCAGGAGAATCCGTATAGGTGTTCGAGTGTTCGAACCCTAATGCGTGAGAAATGGTAAGTAAACGCCGTATTTACATATCTGCCACTGTGCAGGGGAATCCGTATAGGCGTTCGAGTGTTCGAACCCTAATGCGTGAGAAATAGTGAGTAAACGCCGTATTTACATATCTGTCACTGTGCAGGAGAATCCGTATAGGTGTTCGAGTGTTCGAACCCTAATGCATGAGAAATGGTAAGTAATCGCCGTATTTACATATCTGCCACTGTGCGGGAGAATCCGTATAGGTGTTCGAGTGTTCGAACCCTAATGCGTGGGAAATGGTAAGTAAACGCCGTATTTACATATCTGCCACTGTGCAGGAGAATCCGTATAGGTGTTCGTGTGTTCGAACCCTAATGCATGAGAAATGGTAGGTAACTGCCGTATTTACATATCAGCCACTGTGCAGGAGAATCCGTATAGGTGTTCGAGTGTTCGAACCCTAATGCGTGAGAAATAGTAAGTAAACGCCGTATTTACATATCTGCCACTGTGCAGCAGAATCCGTATAGGTGTTCGAGTGTTCGAACCCTAATGCGTGAGAAATAGTGAGTAAACGCCGTATTTACATATCTGTCACTGTGCAGGAGAATCCGTATAGGTGTTCGAGTGTTCGAACCCTAATGCATGAGAAATGGTAAGTAATCGCCGTATTTACATATCTGCCACTGTGCGGGAGAATCCGTATAGGTGTTCGAGTGTTCGAACCCTAATGCGTGGGAAATTGTGAGTAAACGCCGTATTTACATATCTGCCACTGTGCAGGAGAATCCGTATAGGTGTTCGAGTGTTCGAACCCTCATGCGTGAGAAATGGTAAATAAACGCCGTATTTACATATCTCCCACTGTGCAGGAGAATCCGTATTGGTGTTCGAGTGTTCGAACCGTAATGCGTGAGAAATAGTAAGTAAACGCCGTATTTACATATCTGCCACTGTGCAGGAGAATCCGTATAGGTGTTCGAGTGTTCAACCCTAATGCGTGAGAAATAGTGAGTAAACGCCGTATTTACATATCTGTCACTGTGCAGGAGAATCCGTATAGGTGTTCGAGTGTTCGAACCCTAATGCGTGAGAAATGGTAAGTAAACGCCGTATTTACATATCTGCCACTGTGCAGGGGAATCCGTATAGGTGTTCGAGTGTTCGAACCCTAATGCGTGAGAAATGGTAAGTAAACGCCGTATTTACATATCTGCCACTGTGCAGGAGAATCCGTATAGGTGTTCGAGTGTTCGAACCCTAATGCGTGGGAAATGGTAAGTAAACGCCGTATTTACATATCTGCCACTGTGCAGAAGAATCCGTATAGGTGTTCGAGTGTTCGAACCCTAATGCCTGAGAAATGGTAGGTAACTGCCGTATTTACATATCTGCCACTGTGCAGGAGAATCCGTATAGGTGTTCGAGTGTTCGAACCCTAATGCGTGAGAAATAGTAAGTAAACGCCGTATTTACATATCTGCCACTGTGCAGGAGAATCCGTATAGGTGTTCGAGTGTTCAAACCCTAATGCGTGAGAAATAGTGAGTAAACGCCGTATTTACATATCTGTCACTGTGCAGGAGAATCCGTATAGGTGCTCGAGTGTTCGAACCCTAATGCATGAGAAATGGTAAGTAATCACCGTATTTACATATCTGCCACTGTGCAGGAGAATCCGTATAGGTGTTCGAGTGTTCGAACCCTAATGCGTGAGAAATAGTGAGTAAACGCCGTATTTACATATCTGTCACTGTGCGTGAGAATCCGTATAGGTGTTCGAGTGTTCGAACCCTAATGCGTGAGAAATTGTGAGTAAACGCCGTATTTACATATCTGCCACTGTGTAGGAGAATCCGTATAGGTGTTCGAGTGTTCGAACCCTCATGCGTGAGAAATGGTAAATAAACGCCGTATTTACATATCTCCCACTGTGCAGGAGAATCCGTATTGGTGTTCGAGTGTTCGAACCCTAATGCGTGGGAAATGGTAAGTAAACGTCGTATTTACATATCTGCCACTGTGCAGGAGAATCCGTATAGGTGTTCGTGTGTTCGAACCCTAATGCATGAGAAATGGTAGGTAACTGCCGTATTTACATATCTGCCACTGTGCAGGAGAATCCGTATAGGTGTTCGAGTGTTCGAACCCTAATGCGTGAGAAATAGTAAGTAAACGCCGTATTTACATATCTGCCACTGTGCAGGAGAATCCGTATAGGTGTTCGAGTGTTCGAACCCTCATGCGTGAGAAATGGTAAATAAACGCCGTATTTACATATCTCCCACGGTGCAGGAGAATCCGTATTGGTGTTCGAGTGTTCGAACCGTAATGCGTGAGAAATAGTAAGTAAACCCCGTATTTACATATCTGCCACTGTGCAGGAGAATCCGTATAGGTGTTCGAGTGTTCGAACCCTAATGCGTGAGAAATAGTGAGTAAACGCCGTATTTACATATCTGTCACTGTGCAGGAGAATCCGTATAGGTGTTCGAGTGTTCGAACCCTAATGCGTGAGAAATGGTAAGTAAACGCCGTATTTACATATCTGCCACTGTGCAGGGGGAATCCGTATAGGTGTTCGAGTGTTCGAACCCTAATGCGTGAGAAATAGTGAGTAAACGCCGTATTTACATATCTGTCACTGTGCAGGAGAATCCGTATAGGTGTTCGAGTGTTCGAACCCTAATGCATGAGAAATGGTAAGTAATCGCCGTATTTACATATCTGCCACTGTGCGGGAGAATCCGTATAGGTGTTCGAGTGTTCGAACCCTAATGCGTGGGAAATGGTAAGTAAACGCCGTATTTACATATCTGCCACTGTGCAGGAGAATCCGTATAGGTGTTCGTGTGTTCGAACCCTAATGCATGAGAAATGGTAGGTAACTGCCGTATTTACATATCAGCCACTGTGCAGGAGAATCCGTATAGGTGTTCGAGTGTTCGAACCCTAATGCGTGAGAAATAGTAAGTAAACGCCGTATTTACATATCTGCCACTGTGCAGCAGAATCCGTATAGGTGTTCGAGTGTTCGAACCCTAATGCGTGAGAAATAGTGAGTAAACGCCGTATTTACATATCTGTCACTGTGCAGGAGAATCCGTATAGGTGTTCGAGTGTTCGAACCCTAATGCATGAGAAATGGTAAGTAATCGCCGTATTTACATATCTGCCACTGTGCGGGAGAATCCGTATAGGTGTTCGAGTGTTCGAACCCTAATGCGTGGGAAATTGTGAGTAAATGCCGTATTTACATATCTGCCACTGTGCAGGAGAATCCGTATAGGTGTTCGAGTGTTCGAACCCTCATGCGTGAGAAATGGTAAATAAACGCCGTATTTACATATCTCCCACTGTGCAGGAGAATCCGTATTGGTGTTCGAGTGTTCGAACCGTAATGCGTGAGAAATAGTAAGTAAACGCCGTATTTACATATCTGCCACTGTGCAGGAGAATCCGTATAGGTGTTCGAGTGTTCAACCCTAATGCGTGAGAAATAGTGAGTAAACGCCGTATTTACATATCTGTCACTGTGCAGGAGAATCCGTATAGGTGTTCGAGTGTTCGAACCCTAATGCGTGAGAAATGGTAAGTAAACGCCGTATTTACATATCTGCCACTGTGCAGGGGAATCCGTATAGGTGTTCGAGTGTTCGAACCCTAATGCGTGAGAAATGGTAAGTAAACGCCGTATTTACATATCTGCCACTGTGCAGGAGAATCCGTATAGGTGTTCGAGTGTTCGAACCCTAATGCGTGGGAAATGGTAAGTAAACGCCGTATTTACATATCTGCCACTGTGCAGAAGAATCCGTATAGGTGTTCGAGTGTTCGAACCCTAATGCCTGAGAAATGGTAGGTAACTGCCGTATTTACATATCTGCCACTGTGCAGGAGAATCCGTATAGGTGTTCGAGTGTTCGAACCCTAATGCGTGAGAAATAGTAAGTAAACGCCGTATTTACATATCTGCCACTGTGCAGGAGAATCCGTATAGGTGTTCGAGTGTTCAAACCCTAATGCGTGAGAAATAGTGAGTAAACGCCGTATTTACATATCTGTCACTGTGCAGGAGAATCCGTATAGGTGCTCGAGTGTTCGAACCCTAATGCATGAGAAATGGTAAGTAATCACCGTATTTACATATCTGCCACTGTGCAGGAGAATCCGTATAGGTGTTCGAGTGTTCGAACCCTAATGCGTGAGAAATAGTGAGTAAACGCCGTATTTACATATCTGTCACTGTGCGTGAGAATCCGTATAGGTGTTCGAGTGTTCGAACCCTAATGCGTGAGAAATTGTGAGTAAACGCCGTATTTACATATCTGCCACTGTGTAGGAGAATCCGTATAGGTGTTCGAGTGTTCGAACCGTCATGCGTGAGAAATGGTAAATAAACGCCGTATTTACATATCTCCCACTGTGCAGGAGAATCCGTATTGGTGTTCGAGTGTTCGAACCCTAATGCGTGGGAAATGGTAAGTAAACGTCGTATTTACATATCTGCCACTGTGCAGGAGAATCCGTATAGGTGTTCGTGTGGTCGAACCCTAATGCATGAGAAATGGTAGGTAACTGCCGTATTTACATATCTGCCACTGTGCAGGAGAATCCGTATAGGTGTTCGAGTGTTCGAACCGTAATGCGTGAGAAATAGTAAGTAAACGCCGTATTTACATGTCTGCCACTGTGCAGGAGAATCCGTATAGGTGTTCGAGTGTTCGAACCCTAATGCGTGAGAAACGGTAAGTAAACGCCGCATTTACATATCTGCCACTGTGCAGGAGACTCCGTATAGGTGTTCGAGTGTTCGAACCCTGATGCGTGAGAAATGGTAAGTAAACGCCGTATTTACATATCTGCCACTGTGCAGGGGAATCCGTATAGGTGTTCGAGTGTTCGAACCCTAATGCATGAGAAATGGTAGGTAACTGCCGTATTTACATATCTGCCACTGTGCAGGAGAATCCGTATAGGTGTTCGAGTGTTCGAACCCTAATGCGTGAGAAATGGTAAGTAAACGCCGTATTTACATATCTGCCACTGTGCAGGAGAATCCGTATAGGTGTTCGAGTGTTCGAACCCTAATGCGTGGGAAATGGTAAGTAAACGCCGTATTTACATATCTGCCACTGTGCAGAAGAATCCGTATAGGTGTTCGAGTGTTCGAACCCTAATGCATGAGAAATGGTAGGTAACTGTCGTATTTACATATCTGCCACTGTGCAGGAGAATCCGTATAGGTGTTCGAGTGTTCGAACCCTAATGCGTGAGAAATAGTAAGTAAACGCCGTATTTACATATCTGCCACTGTGCAGGAGAATCCGTATAGGTGTTCGAGTGTTCGAACCCTAATGCGTGAGAAATAGTGAGTAAACGCCGTATTTACATATCTGTCACTGTGCAGGAGAATCCGTATAGGTGTTCGAGTGTTCGAACCCTAATGCATGAGAAATGGTAAGTAATCGCCGTATTTACATATCTGCCACTGTGCGGGAGAATCCGTATAGGTGTTCGAGTGTTCGAACCCTAATGCGTGAGAAATTGTGAGTAAACGCCGTATTTACATATCTGCCACTGTGCAGGAGAATCCGTATAGGTGTTCGAGTGTTCGAACCCTCATGCGTGAGAAATGGTAAATAAACGCCGTATTTACATATCTCCCACTGTGTAGGAGAATCCGTATTGGTGTTCGAGTGTTCGAACCGTAATGCATGAGAAATAGTAAGTAAACGCCGTATTTACATATCTGCCACTGTGCAGGAGAATCCGTATAGGTGTTCGAGTGTTCGAACCCTAATGCGTGAGAAATAGTGAGTAAACGCCGTATTTACATATCTGTCACTGTGCAGGAGAATCCGTATAGGTGTTCGAGTGTTCGAACCCTAATGCGTGAGAAATGGTAAGTAAACGCCGTATTTACATATCTGCCACTGTGCAGGGGAATCCGTATAGGTGTTCGAGTGTTCGAACCCTAATGCGTGGGAAATGGTAAGTAAACGCCGTATTTACATATCTGCCACTGTGCAGAAGAATCCGTATAGGTGTTCGAGTGTTCGAACCCTAATGCATGAGAAATGGTAGGTAACTGCCGTATTTACATATCTGCCACTGTGCAGGAGAATCCGTATAGGTGTTCGAGTGTTCGAACCCTAATACGTGAGAAATGGTAAGTAAACGCCGTATTTACATATCTGCCACTGTGCAGGGGAATCCGTATAGGTGTTCGAGTGTTCGAACCCTAATGCGTGGGAAATGGTAAGTAAACGCCGTATTTACATATCTGCCACTGTGCAGAAGAATCCGTATAGGTGTTCGAGTGTTCGAACCCTAATGCATGAGAAATGGTAGGTAACTGCCGTATTTACATATCTGCCACTGTCCAGGAGAATCCGTATAGGTGTTCGAGTGTTCGAACCCTAATGCGTGAGAAATGGTAAGTAAACGCCGTATTTACATATCTGCCACTGTGTAGGGGAATCCGTATAGGTGTTCGAGTGTTCGAACCCTAATGCATGAGAAATGGTAGGTAACTGCCGTATTTACATATCTGCCACTGTGCAGGAGAATCCGAATAGGTGTTCGAGTGTTCGAACCCTAATGCGTGAGAAATGGTAAGTAAACGCCGTATTTACATATCTGCCACTGTGCAGGAGAATCCGTATAGGTGTTCGAGTGTTCGAACCCTAATGCGTGAGAAATAGTAAGTAAACGCCGTATTTACGTATCTGCCACTGTGCAGGAGAATCCGTATAGGTGTTCGAGTGTTCGAACCCTAATGCGTGAGAAATAGTGAGTAAACGCCGTATTTACATATCTGTCACTGTGCAGGAGAATCCGTATAGGTGTTCGAGTGTTCGAACCCTAATGCATGAGAAATGGTAAGTAATCGCCGTATTTACATATCTGCCACTGTGCGGGAGAATCCGTATAGGTGTTCGAGTGTTCGAACCCTCATGCGTGACAAATGGTAAATAAACGCCGTATTTACATATCTCCCACTGTGCAGGAGAATCCGTATTGGTGTTCGAGTGTTCGAACCCTAATGCGTGGGAAATGGTAAGTAAACGCCGTATTTACATATCTGCCACTGTGTAGGAGAATCCGTATAGGTGTCGTGTGTTCGAACCCTAATGCATGAGAAATGGTAGGTAACTGCCGTATTTACATATCTGCCACTGTGCAGGAGAATCCGTATAGGTGTTCGAGTGTTCGAACCGTAATACGTGAGAAATAGTAAGTAAACGCCGTATTTACATATCTGCCACTGTGCAGGAGAATCCGTATAGGTGTTCGAGTGTTCGAACCCTAATGCGTGAGAAACGGTAAGTAAACGCCGTATTTACAGATCTGCCACTGTGCAGGAGAATCCGTATAGGTGTTCGAGTGTTCGAACCCTAATGCGTGAGAAATGGTAAGTAAACGCCGTATTTACATATCTGCCACTGTGCAGGGGAATCCGTATAGGTGTTCGAGTGTTCGAACCCTAATGCATGAGAAATGGTAGGTAACTGCCGTATTTACATATCTGCCACTGTGCAGGAGAATCCGTATAGGTGTTCGAGTGTTCGAACCCTAATGCGTGAGAAATGGTAAGTAAACGCCGTATTTACATATCTGCCACTGTGCAGGAGAATCCGTAGAGGTGTTCGAGTGTTCGAACCCTAATGCGTGGGAAATGGTAAGTAAACGTCGTATTTACATATCTGCCACTGTGCAGAAGAATCCGTATAGGTGTTCGAGTGTTCGAACCCTAATGCATGAGAAATGGTAGGTAACTGCCGTATTTACATATCTGCCACTGTGCAGGAGAATCCGTATAGGTGTTCGAGTGTTCGAACCCTAATGCGTGAGAAATAGTAAGTAAACGCCGTATTTACATATCTGCCACTGTGCAGGAGAATCCGTATAGGTGTTCGAGTGTTCGAACCCTAATGCGTGAGAAATGGTAAGTAAACGCCGTATTTACATATCTGCCACTGTGCAGGGTTCGAACCCTAATGCATGAGAAATGGTAGGTAACTGCCGTATTTACATATCTGCCACTGTGCAGGAGAATCCGTATAGGTGTTCGAGCGTTCGAACCCAAATGCGTGAGAAATAGTAAGTAAACGCCGTATTTACATATCTGCCACTGTGCAGGAGAATCCGTATAGGTGTTCGAGTGTTCGAACCCTAATGCGTGAGAAATAGTGAGTAAACGCCGTATTTACATATCTGTCACTGTGCAGGAGAATCCGTATAGGTGTTCGAGTGTTCGAACCCTAATGCATGAGAAATGGTAAGTAATCGCCGTATTTAAATATCTGCCACTGTGCGGGAGAATCCGTATAGGTGTT
The DNA here is from genome assembly GCA_036172215.1 of Camellia granthamiana. NCBI lineage: Eukaryota > Viridiplantae > Streptophyta > Magnoliopsida > Ericales > Theaceae > Camellia > Camellia granthamiana. Next base: position 143,827,659 of record CM069905.1, on the reverse strand, counting down.
TGAGTGTTCGAACCCTAATGCGTGAGAAATTGTGAGTAAACGCCGTATTTACATATCTGCCACTGTGCAGGAGAATCCGTATAGGTGTTCGAGTGTTCGAACCCTCATGCGTGAGAAATGGTAAATGAACGCCGTATTTACATATCTCCCACTGTGCAGGAGAATCCGTATTGGTGTTCGAGTGTTCGAACCGTAATGCGTGAGAAATAGTAAGTAAACGCCGTATTTACATATCTGCCACTGTGCAGGAGAATCCGTATAGGTGTTCGAGTGTTCGAACCCTAATGCGTGAGAAATAGTGAGTAAACGCCGTATTTACATATCTGTCACTGTGCAGGAGAATCCGTATAGGTGTTCGAGTGTTCGAACCCTAATGCGTGAGAAATGGTAAGTAAACGCCGTATTTACATATCTGCCACTGTGCCGGGGAATCCGTATAGGTGTTCGAGTGTTCGAACCCAAATGCATGAGAAATGGTAGGTAACTGCCGTATTTACATATCTGCCACTGTGCAGGAGAATCCGTATAGGTGTTCGAGTGTTCGAACCCTAATGCGTGAGAAATGGTAAGTAAACGCCGTATTTACATATCTGCCACTGTGCAGGAGAATCCGTATAGGTGTTCGAGTGTTCGAACCCTAATGCGTGGGAAATGGTAAGTAAACGCCGTATTTACATATCTGCCACTGTGCAGGAGAATCCGTATAGGTGTTCGAGTGTTCGAACCCTAATGCATGAGAAATGGTAGGTAACTGCCGTATTTACATATCTGCCTCTGTGCAGGAGAATCCGTATAGGTGTTCGAGTGTTCGAACCCTAATGCGTGGGAAATGGTAAGTAAACACCGTATTTACATATCTGCCACTGTGCAGGGGAATCCGTATAGGTGTTCGAGTGTTCGAACCCTAATGCATGAGTAATGGTAGGTAACTGCCGTATTTACATATCTGCCACTGTGCAGGAGAATCCGTATAGGTGTTCGAGTGTTCGAACCCTAATGCGTGAGAAATAGTGAATAAACGCCGTATTTACATATCTGCCACTGTGCAGGAGAATCCGTATAGGTGTTCGAGTGTTCGAACCATAATGCGTGAGAAATGGTAAGTAAACGCCGTATTTACGTATCTGCCACTGTGCGGGAGAATCCGTACAGGTGTTCGAGTGTTCTAACCCTAATGCGTGAGAAATAGTGAGAAAAACCCCGTATTTAGATATCTGCCACTGTGCAGGAGAATCCGTATAGGTGTTCGAGTGTTCGAACCCTAATGCGTGAGAAATGGTAAGTAAACGCCGTATTTACATATCTGCCACTGTGCAGGAGAATCCGTATAGGTGTTCGAGTGTTCGAAACCTAATGCGTGGGAAATGGTAAGTAAATGCCGTATTTACATATCTGCCACTGTGCAGAAGAATCCGTATAGGTGTTCGAACCCTAATGCATGAGAAATGGTAGGTAACTGCCGTATTTACATATCTGCCACTGTGCAGGAGAATCCGTATAGGTGTTCGAGTGTTCGAACCCTAATGCGTGAGAAATGGTAAGTAAACGCCGTGTTTACATATCTGCCACTGTGCGGGAGAATCCGTATAGGTGTTCGATTGTTCGAACCCTAATGCGTGAGAAATAGTGAGTAAACACCGTATTTACATATCTGCCACTGTGCAGGAGAATCCGTATAGGTGTTCGAGTGTTCGAACCCTAATGCGTGAGAAATAGTGAATAAACGCCGTATTTACATATCTGCCACTGTGCAGGAGAATCCGTATAGGTGTTCGAGTGTTCGAACCCTAATGCGTGAGAAATGGTAAGTAAACGCCGTATTTACATATCTGCCACTGTGCGGGAGAGTCCGTATAGGTGTTCGAGTGTTCTAACCCTAATGCGTGAGAAATAGTGAGTAAACGCCGTATTTACATATCTGCCACTGTGCAGGAGAATCCGTATAGGTGTTCGAGTGTTCGAACCCTAATGCGTGAGAAATGGTAAGTAAACGCCGTATTTACATATCTGCCACTGCGCGGGAGAATCCGTATAGGTGTTCGAGTGTTCTAACCCTAATGCGTGAGAAATAGTGAGTAAACGCCGTATTTAGATATCTGCCACTGTGCAGGAGAATCCCTATAGGTGTTCGAGTGTTCGAACCCTAATCCGTGAGAAATAGTGAGTAAACGCCGTATTTACGTATCTGCCACTGTGCAGGAGAATCCGTATAGGTGTTCGAGTGTTCGAACCGTAATGCGTGAGAAATGGTAAGTAAACGCCGTATTTACATATCTACCACTGTGCGGGAGAATCCGTATAGGTGTTCGGGTGTTCGAACCCTAATGCGTGAGAAATAGTGAGTAAACGCCGTATTTACATATCTGCCACTGTGCAGGAGAATCCGTATAGGTGTTCGAGTGTTCGAACCCTAATTCGTGAGAAATGGTAAGTAAATGCCGTATTTACATATCTGCCACTGTGCAGGAGAATCCGTATAGGTGTTCGAGTGTTCGAACCCTAATGCGTGGGAAATGGTAAGTAAACGCCGTATTTACATATCTGCCACTGTGCAGGGGAATCCGTATAGGTGTTCGAGTGTTCGAACCCTAATGCATGAGAAATGGTAGGTAACTGCCGTATTTACATATCTTCCACTGTGCAGGAGAATCCGCATAGGTGTTCGAGTGTTCGAACCCTAATGCGTGAGAAATAGTGAATAAACGCCGTATTTACATATCTGCCACTGTGCAGGAGAATCCGTATAGGTGTTCGAGTGTTCGAACCATAATGCGTGAGAAATGGTAAGTAAACGCCGTATTTACGTATCTGCCACTGTGCGGGAGAATCCGTACAGGTGTTCGAGTGTTCGAACCCTAATGCGTGAGAAATAGTTAGTAAAGGCCGTATTTACATATCTGCCACTGTGCAGGAGAATCCGTATAGGTGTTCGAGTGTTCGAACCCTAATGCGTGGGAAATGGTAAGTAAACGCCGTATTTACATATCTGCCACTGTGCAGGGGAATCCGTATAGGTGTTCGAGTGTTCGAACCCTAATGCATGAGAAATGGTAGGTAACTGCCGTATTTACATATCTTCCACTGTGCAGGAGAATCCGTATAGGTGTTCGAGTGTTCGAACCCTAATGCGTGAGAAATAGTGAATAAACGCCGTATTTACATATCTGCCACTGTGCAGGAGAATCCGTATAGGTGTTCGAGTGTTCGAACCATAATGCGTGAGAAATGGTAAGTAAACGCCGTATTTACACATCTGCCTCTGTGCAGGAGAATCCGTATAGGTGTTCGAGTGTTCGAACCCTAATACGTGAGAAATGGTAGGTAAACGCTGTATTTACATATCTGCCACTGCGCAGGAGAATCTGTATAGGTGTTCGAGTGTTCGAACCCTAATGCGTGAGAAATGGTCGGTAAACGCCGTATTTACATATCTGCCACTGTGCAGGAGAATCCGTATAGGTGTTCGAGTGGTCGAACCGTAATGCGTGAGAAATGGGAAGTGAACGCCGTATTTACATATCTGCCACTGTGCAGGAGAATCCGTATAGGTGTTCGAGTGTTCGAACCCTAATATGTGAGAAATGGTAGGTCAACGCCGTATTTACATATCTGCCACTGTGCAGGAGAATCCGTATAGGTGTTCGACTGTTCGAACCCTAATGCGTGGGAAATGGTAGGTAACTGCCGTATTTACATATCTGCCACTGTGCAGGAGAATCCGTATAGGTGTTCGAGTGTTCGAACCCTAATCCGTGAGAAATAGTGAGTAAACGCCGTATTTACGTATCTGCCACTGTGCAGGAGAATCCGTATAGGTGTTCGAGTGTTCGAACCCTAATGCGTGAGAAATGGTAAGTAAACGCCGTATTTACATATCTACCACTGTGCGGGAGAATCCGTATAGGTGTTCGAGTGTTCGGACCCTAATGCGTGAGAAATAGTGTGTAAACGCCGTATTTACATATCTGCCACTGTGCAGGAGAATCCGTATAGGTGTTCGAGTGTTCGAACCCTAATGCGTGAGAAATGGTAAGTAAACGCCGTATTTACATATCTGCCACTGTGCAGGGTTCGAACCCTAATGCATGAGAAATGGTAGGTAACTGCCGTATTTACATATCTGCCACTGTGCAGGAGAATCCGTATAGGTGTTCGAGTGTTCGAACCCTAATGCGTGAGAAATGGTAAGTAAACGCCGTATTTACATATCTGCCACTGTGCAGGGTTCGAACCCTAATGCATGAGAAATGGTAGGTAACTGCCGTATTTACATATCTGCCACTGTGTAGGAGAATCCGTATAGGTGTTCGAGTGTTCGAACCCTAATGCGTGAGAAATAGTGAATAAATGCCGTATTTACATATCTGCCACTGTGCAGGAGAATCCGTATAGGTGTTCGAGTGTTCGAACCCTAATGCGTGAGAAATGGCAAGTAAACGCCGTATTTACGTATCTGCCACTGTGCTGGAGAATTCGTATAGGTGTTCGAGTGTTCTAACCCTAATGCGTGAGAAATAGTTAGTAAACGCCGTATTTACATATCTGCCACTGTGCAGGAGAAGCCGTATAGGTGTTCGAGTGTTCGAACCCTAATGCGTGAGAAATGGTAAGTAAACGCCGTATTTACATATCTGCCTCTGTGCGGGAGAATCCGTATAGGTGTTCGAGTGTTCTAACCCTAATGCGTGAGAAATAGTGAGTAAACGCCGTATTTAGATATCTGCCACTGTGCAGTAGAATCCGTATAGGTGTTCGAGTGTTCGAACCCTAATGCGTGAGAAATGGTAAGTAAACGCCGTATTTACATATCTGCCACTGTGCAGGAGAATCCGTATAGGTGTTCGAGTGTTCGAAACCTAATGCGTGGGAAATGGTAAGTAAACGCCGTATTTACATATCTGCCACTGTGCAGAAGAATCCGTATAGGTGTTCGAGTGTTCAAACCCTAATGCATGAGAAATGGTAGGTAACTGCCGTATTTACATATCTGCCACTGTGCAGGAGAATCCGTATAGGTGTTCGAGTGTTCGAACCCTAATGCGTGAGAAACGGTAAGTAAATGCCGTATTTACATATCTGCCACTGTGCAAGAGAATCAGTATAGGTGTTCGAGTGTTCGAACCCTAATGCGTGAGAAATGGTCGGTAAACGCCGTATTGACATATCTGCCAGTGTGCAGGAGAATCCGTATAGGTGTTCGAGTGTTCGAACCCTAATGCGTGAGAAATGGTAAGTAAACGCCGTATTTACATATCTGCCACTGTGCAGGAGAATCCGCATAGGTGTTCGAGTGTTCGAACCCTAATGCGTGAGAAATAGTGAGTAAACGCCGTATTTACATATCTGCCACTGTCCAGGAGAATCCGTATAGGTGTTCGAGTGTTCGAACCCTAATGCGTGAGAAATAGTGAATAAACGCCGTATTTACATATCTGCCACTGTGCAGGAGAATCCGTATAGGTGTTCGAGTGTTCGAACCCTAATGCGTGAGAAATGGTAAGTAAACGCCGTATTTACATATCTGCCACTGTGCGGGAGAGTCCGTATAGGTGTTCGAGTGTTCTAACCCTAATGCGTGAGAAATAGTGAGTAAACGCCGTATTTACATATCTGGCACTGTGCAGGAGAATCCGTATAGGTGTTCGAGTGTTCGAACCCTAATGCGTGAGAAATGGTAAGTAAACGCCGTATTTACATATCTGCCACTGCGCGGGAGAATCCGTATAGGTGTTCGAGTGTTCTAACCCTAATGCGTGAGAAATAGTGAGTAAACGCCGTATTTAGATATCTGCCACTGTGCAGGAGAATCCCTATAGGTGTTCGAGTGTTCGAACCCTAATCCGTGAGAAATAGTGAGTAAACGCCGTATTTACGTATCTGCCACTGTGCAGGAGAATCCGTATAGGTGTTCGAGTGTTCGAACCGTAATGCGTGAGAAATGGTAAGTAAACGCCGTATTTACATATCTACCACTGTGCGGGAGAATCCGTATAGGTGTTCGAGTGTTCGAACCCTAATGCGTGAGAAATAGTGAGTAAACGCCGTATTTACATATCTGCCACTGTGCAGGAGAATCCGTATAGGTGTTCGAGTGTTCGAACCCTAATTCGTGAGAAATGGTAAGTAAACGCTGTATTTACATATCTGCCACTGTGCAGGAGAATCCGTATAGGTGTTCGAGTGTTCGAACCCTAATGCGTGGGAAATGGTAAGTAAACGCCGTATTTACATATCTGCCACTGTGCAGGGGAATCCGTATAGGTGTTCGAGTGTTCGAACCCTAATGCATGAGAAATGGTAGGTAACTGCCGTATTTACATATCTTCCACTGTGCAGGAGAATCCGTATAGGTGTTCGAGTGTTCGAACCCTAATGCGTGAGAAATAGTGAATAAACGCCGTATTTACATATCTGCCACTGTGCAGGAGAATCCGTATAGGTGTTCGAGTGTTCGAACCATAATGCGTGAGAAATGGTAAGTAAACGCCGTATTTACGTATCTGCCACTGTGCGGGAGAATCCGTACAGGTGTTCGAGTGTTCGAACCCTAATGCGTGAGAAATAGTTAGTAAAGGCCGTATTTACATATCTGCCACTGTGCAGGAGAATCCGTATAGGTGTTCGAGTGTTCGAACCCTAATGCGTGAGAAATGGTAAGTAAACGCCGTATTTACACATCTGCCTCTGTGCAGGAGAATCCGTATAGGTGTTCGAGTGTTCGAACCCTAATACGTGAGAAATGGTAGGTAAACGCTGTATTTACATATCTGCCACTGCGCAGGAGAATCTGTATAGGTGTTCGAGTGTTCGAACCCTAATGCGTGAGAAATGGTCGGTAAACGCCGTATTTACATATCTGCCACTGTGCAGGAGAATCCGTATAGGTGTTCGAGTGGTCGAACCGTAATGCGTGAGAAATGGGAAGTGAACGCCGTATTTACATATCTGCCACTGTGCAGGAGAATCCGTATAGGTGTTCGAGTGTTCGAACCCTAATATGTGAGAAATGGTAGGTCAACGCCGTATTTACATATCTGCCACTGTGCAGGAGAATCCGTATAGGTGTTCGACTGTTCGAACCCTAATGCGTGGGAAATGGTAGGTAACTGCCGTATTTACATATCTGCCACTGTGCAGGAGAATCCGTATAGGTGTTCGAGTGTTCGAACCCTAATCCGTGAGAAATAGTGAGTAAACGCCGTATTTACGTATCTGCCACTGTGCAGGAGAATCCGTATAGGTGTTCGAGTGTTCGAACCCTAATGCGTGAGAAATGGTAAGTAAACGCTGTATTTACATATCTACCACTGTGCGGGAGAATCCGTATAGGTGTTCGAGTGTTCGGACCCTAATGCGTGAGAAATAGTGTGTAAACGCCGTATTTACATATCTGCCACTGTGCAGGAGAATCCGTATAGGTGTTCGAGTGTTCGAACCCTAATGCGTGAGAAATGGTAAGTAAACGCCGTATTTACATATCTGCCACTGTGCAGGGTTCGAACCCTAATGCATGAGAAATGGTAGGTAACTGCCGTATTTACATATCCGCCACTGTGTAGGAGAATCCGTATAGGTGTTCGAGTGTTTGAACCCTAATGCGTGAGAAATAGTGAATAAATGCCGTATTTACATATCTGCCACTGTGCAGGAGAATCCGTATAGGTGTTCGAGTGTTCGAACCCTAATGCGTGAGAAATGGCAAGTAAACGCCGTATTTACGTATCTGCCACTGTGCTGGAGAATTCGTATAGGTGTTCGAGTGTTCTAACCCTAATGCGTGAGAAATAGTTAGTAAACGCCGTATTTACATATCTGCCACTGTGCAGGAGAAGCCGTATAGGTGTTCGAGTGTTCGAACCCTAATGCGTGAGAAATGGTAAGTAAACGCCGTATTTACATATCTGCCTCTGTGCGGGAGAATCCGTATAGGTGTTCGAGTGTTCTAACCCTAATGCGTGAGAAATAGTGAGTAAACGCCGTATTTAGATATCTGCCACTGTGCAGGAGAATCCGTATAGGTGTTCGAGTGTTCGAACCCTAATGCGTGAGAAATGGTAAGTAAACGCCGTATTTACATATCTGCCACTGTGCAGGAGAATCCGTATAGGTGTTCGAGTGTTCGAAACCTAATGCGTGGGAAATGGTAAGTAAACGCCGTATTTACATATCTGCCACTGTGCAGAAGAATCCGTATAGGTGCTCGAGTGTTCAAACCCTAATGCATGAGAAATGGTAGGTAACTGCCGTATTTACATATCTGCCACTGTGCAGGAGAATCCGTATAGGTGTTCGAGTGTTCGAACCCTAATGCGTGAGAAACGGTAAGTAAATGCCGTATTTACATATCTGCCACTGTGCAAGAGAATCAGTATAGGTGTTCGAGTGTTCGAACCCTAATGCGTGAGAAATGGTCGGTAAACGCCGTATTGACATATCTGCCAGTGTGCAGGAGAATCCGTATAGGTGTTCGAGTGTTCGAACCCTAATGCGTGAGAAATGGTAAGTAAACGCCGTATTTACATATCTGCCACTGTGCGGGAGAATCCGCATAGGTGTTCGAGTGTTCGAACCCTAATGCGTGAGAAATAGTGAGTAAACGCCGTATTTACATATCTGCCACTGTGCAGGAGAATCCGTATAGGTGTTCGAGTGTTCGAACCCTAATGCGTGAGAAATAGTGAATAAACGCCGTATTTACATATCTGCCACTGTGCAGGAGAATCCGTATAGGTGTTCGAGTGTTCGAACCCTAATGCGTGAGAAACGGTAAGTAAACGCCGTATTTACATATCTGCCACTGTGCGGGAGAGTCCGTATAGGTGTTCGAGTGTTCTAACCCTAATGCGTGAGAAATAGTGAGTAAACGCCGTATTTACATATCTGCCACTGTGCAGGAGAATCCGTATAGGTGTTCGAGTGTTCGAACCCTAATGCGTGAGAAATGGTAAGTAAACGCCGTATTTACATATCTGCCACTGTGCGGGAGAATCCGTATAGGTGTTCGAGTGTTCTAACCCTAATGCGTGAGAAATAGTGAGCAAACGCCGTATTTAGATATCTGCCACTGTGCAGGAGAATCCGTATAGGTGTTCGAGTGTTCGAACCCTAATGCGTGAGAAATGGTAAGTAAACGCCGTATTTACATATCTGCCACTGTGCAGGAGAATCCGTATAGGTGTTCGAGTGTTCGAACCCTAATGCGTGGGAAATGGTAAGTAAACGCCGTATTTACATATCTGCCACTGTGCAGGAGAATCCGTATAGGTGTTCGAGTGTTCGAACCCTAATTCGTGAGAAATGGTAAGTAAACGCTGTATTTACATATCTGCCACTGTGCAGGAGAATCCGTATAGGTGTTCGAGTGTTCGAACCCTAATGCGTGGGAAATGGTAAGTAAACGCCGTATTTACATATCTGCCACTGTGCAGGGGAATCCGTATAGGTGTTCGAGTGTTCGAACCCTAATGCATGAGAAATGGTAGGTAACTGCCGTATTTACATATCTTCCACTGTGCAGGAGAATCCGTATAGGTGTTCGAGTGTTCGAACCCTAATGCGTGAGAAATAGTGAATAAACGCCGTATTTACATATCTGCCACTGTGCAGGAGAATCCGTATAGGTGTTCGAGTGTTCGAACCATAATGCGTGAGAAATGGTAAGTAAACGCCGTATTTACGTATCTGCCACTGTGCGGGAGAATCCGTACAGGTGTTCGAGTGTTCGAACCCTAATGCGTGAGAAATAGTTAGTAAAGGCCGTATTTACATATCTGCCACTGTGCAGGAGAATCCGTATAGGTGTTCGAGTGTTCGAACCCTAATACGTGAGAAATGGTAGGTCAACGCCGTATTTACATATCTGCCACTATGAAGGAGAATCCGTATTGGTGTTCGACTGTTCGAACCCTAATGCGTGGGAAATGGTAGGTAACTGCCGTATTTACATATCTGCCACTGTGCAGGAGAATCCGTATAGGTGTTCGAGTGTTCGAACCCAAATCCGTGAGAAATAGTGAGTAAACGCCGTATTTACGTATCTGCCACTGTGCAGGAGAATCCGTATAGGTGTTCGAGTGTTCGAACCCTAATGCGTGAGAAATGGTAAGTAAACGCCGTATTTACATATCTACCACTGTGCGGGAGAATCCGTATAGGTGTTCGAGTGTTCGAACCCTAATGCGTGAGAAATAGTGAGTAAACGCCGTATTTACATATCTGCCACTGTGCAGGAGAATCCGTATAGGTGTTCGAGTGTTCGAACCCTAATGCGTGAGAAATGGTAAGTAAACGCCGTATTTACATATCTGCCACTGTGCAGGGGAATCCGTATAGGTGTTCGAGTGTTCGAACCCTAATGCATGAGAAATGGTAGGTAACTGCCGTATTTACATATCTGCCACTGTGCAGGAGAATCCGTATAGGTGTTCGAGTGTTCGAACCCTAATGCGTGAGAAACGGTAAGTAAACGCCGTATTTACATATCTGCCACAGTGCAGGAGAATCAGTATAGGTGTTCGAGTGTTCGAACCCTAATGCGTGAGAAATGGTCAGTAAACGCCGTATTGACATATCTGCCAGTGTGCAGGAGAATCCGTATAGGTGTTCGAGTGTTCGAACCCTAATGCGTGAGAAATGGTAAGTAAACGCTGTATTTACATATCTGCCACTGTGCGGGAGAATCCGTATGGGTGTTCGAGTGTTCGAACCCTAATGCGTGAGAAATAGTGAGTAAACGCCGTATTTACATATCTGCCACTGTGCAGGAGAATCCGTATAGGTGTTCGAGTGTTCGAACCCTAATGCGTGAGAAATGGTAAGTAAACGCCGTATTTACATATCTGCCACTGTGCGGGAGAGTCCGTATGGGTGTTCGAGTGTTCTAACCCTAATGCGTGAGAAATAGTGAGTAAACGCCGTATTTACATATCTGCCACTGTGCAGGAGAATCCGTATAGGTGTTCGAGTGTTCGAACCCTAATGCGTGAGAAATAGTGAATAAACGCCGTATTTACATATCTGCCACTGTGCAGGAGAATCCGTATAGGTGTTCGAGTGTTCGAACCCTAATGCGTGAGAAATGGTAAGTAAACGCCGTATTTACATATCTGCCACTGTGCGGGAGAGTCCGTATAGGTGTTCGAGTGTTCTAACCCTAATGCGTGAGAAATAGTGAGTAAAAGACGTATTTAGATATCTGCCATTGTGCAGGAGAATCCGTATAGGTGTTCGAGTGTTCGAATCCTATTGCGTGAGAAATGGTAAGTAAACGCCGTATTTACATATCTGGCACTGTGCAGGAGAATCCGTATAGGTGTTCGAGTGTTCGAACCCTAATGCGTGGGAAATGGTAAGTAAACGCCGTATTTACATATCTGCCACTGTGCAGAAGAATCCGTATAGGTGTTCGAGTGTTCGAACCCTAATGCATGAGAAATGGTAGGTAACTGCCGTATTTACATATCTGCCACTGTGCAGGAGAATCCGTATAGCTGTTCGAGTGTTCGAACCCTAATGCGTGAGAAATAGTAAGTAAACGCCGTATTTACATATCTGCCACTGTACAGGAGAATCCGTATAGGTGTTCGAGTGTTCGAACCCTAATGCGTGAGAAATGGTAAGTTAACGCCGTATTTACATATCTGCCACTGTGCAGGAGAATCCGTATAGGTGTTCAAGTGTTCGAACCCTAATACGTGAGAAATTGTAGGTAAACGCTGTATTTACATATCTGCCACTGCGCAGGAGAATCTGTATAGGTGTTCGAGTGTTCGAACCCTAATGCGTGAGAAATGGTCGGTAAACGCCGTATTTACATATCTGCCACTGTGCAGGAGAATCCGTATAGGTGTTCGAGTGGTCGAACCGTAATGCGGGAGAAATGGTAAGTGAACGTAGTATTTACATATCTGCCACTGTGCAGGAGAATCCGTATAGGTGTTCGAGTGTTCGAACCCTAATACGTGAGAAATGGTAGGTCAACGCCGTATTTACATATCTGCCACTGTGCAGGAGAATCCGTATAGGTGTTCGACTGTTCGAACCCTAATCCGTGAGAAATAGTGAGTAAACGCCGTATTTACGTATCTGCCACTGTGCAGGAGAATCCGTATAGGTGTTCGAGTGTTCGAACCCTAATGCGTGAGAAATGGTAAGTAAACGCCGTATTTACATATCTACCACTGTGCGGGAGAATCCGTATAGGTGTTCGAGTGTTCGGACCCTAATGCGTGAGAAATAGTGTGTAAACGCCGTATTTACATATCTGCCACTGTGCAGGAGAATCCGTATAGGTGTTCGAGTGTTCGAACCCTAATGCGTGAGAAATGGTAAGTAAACGCCGTATTTACATATCTGCCACTGTGCAGGGTTCGAACCCTAATGCATGAGAAATGGTAGGTAACTGCCGTATTTACATATCTGCCACTGTGTAGGAGAATCCGTATAGGTGTTCGAGTGTTCGAACCCTAATGCGTGAGAAATAGTGAATAAATGCCGTATTTACATATCTGCCACTGTGCAGGAGAATCCGTATAGGTGTTCGAGTGTTCAAACCCTAATGCGTGAGAAATGGCAAGTAAACGCCGTATTTACGTATCTGCCACTGTGCGGGAGAATCCGTATAGGTGTTCGAGTGTTCTAACCCTAATGCGTGAGAAATAGTTAGTAAACGCCGTATTTACATATCTGCCACTGTGCAGGAGAAGCCGTATAGGTGTTCGAGTGTTCGAACCCTAATGCGTGAGAAATGGTATGTAAACGCCGTATTTACATATCTGCCTCTGTGCGGGAGAATCCGTATAGGTGTTCGAGTGTTCTAACCCTAATGCGTGAGAAATAGTGAGTAAACGCCGTATTTAGATATCTGCCACTGTGCAGGAGAATCCGTATAGGTGTTCGAGTGTTCGAACCCTAATGCGTGAGAAATGGTAAGTAAACGCCGTATTTACATATCTGCCACTGTGCAGGAGAATCCGTATAGGTGTTCGAGTGTTCGAAACCTAATGCGTGGGAAATGGTAAGTAAACGCTGTATTTACATATCTGCCACTGTTCAGAAGAATCCGTATAGGTGTTCGAGTGTTCAAACCCTAATGCATGAGAAATGGTAGGTAACTGCCGTATTTACATATCTGCCACTGTGCAGGAGAATCCGTATAGGTGTTCGAGTGTTCGCACCCTAATGCGTGAGAAACGGTAAGTAAATGCCGTATTTACATATCTGCCACTGTGCAAGAGAATCAGTATAGGTGTTCGAGTGTTCGAACCCTAATGCGTGAGAAATGGTCGGTAAACGCCGTATTGACATATCTGCCAGTGTGCAGGAGAATCCGTATAGGTGTTCGAGTGTTCGAACCCTGATGCGTGAGAAATGGTAAGTAAACGCCGTATTTACATATCTGCCACTGTGCGGGAGAATCCGCATAGGTGTTCGAGTGTTCGAACCCTAATGCGTGAGAAATAGTGAGTAAACGCCGTATTTACATATCTGCCACTGTGCAGGAGAATCCGTATAGGAGTTCGAGTGTTCGAACCCTAATGCGTGAGAAATGGTAAGTAAACGCCGTATTTACATATCTGCCACTGTGCAGGAGAATCCGTATAGGTGTTCGAGTGTTCGAACCCTAATGCGTGAGAAATGGTAAGTAAACGCCGTATTTACATATCTGCCACTGTGCGGGAGAGTCCGTATAGGTGTTCGAGTGTTCTAACCCTAATGCGTGAGAAATAGTGAGTAAATGCCGTATTTACATATCTGCCACTGTGCAGGAGAATCCGTATAGGTGTTCGAGTGTTCGAACCCTAATGCGTGAGAAATGGTAAGTAAACGCCGTATTTACATATCTGCCACTGTGCAGGAGAATCCGTATAGGTGTTCGAGTGTTCGAACCCTAATGCGTGAGAAATGGTAAGTAAACGCCGTATTTACATATCTGCCACTGTGCGGGAGAGTCCGTATAGGTGTTCGAGTGTTCTAACCCTAATGCGTGAGAAATAGTGAGTAAACGCCGTATTTACATATCTGCCACTGTGCAGGAGAATCCGTATACGTGTTCGAGTGTTCGAACCCTAATGCGTGAGAAATGGTAAGTAAACGCCGTATTTACATATCTGCCACTGTGCAGGAGAATCCGTATAGGTGTTCGAGTGTTCGAACCCTAATGCGTGAGAAATGGTAAGTAAACGCCGTATTTACATATCTGCCACTGTGCAGAAGAATCCGTATAGGTGTTCGAGTGTTCGAACCCTAATGCATGAGAAATGGTAGGTAACTGCCGTATTTACATATCTGCCACTGTGCAGGAGAATCTGTATAGGTGTTCGAGTGTTCGAACCCTAATGCGTGAGAAACAGTAAGTAAACACCGTATTTACATATCTGCCACTGTGCAGGAGAATCCGTATAGGTGTTCGAGTGTTCGAACCCTAATGCGTGAGAAATGTTAAGTTAACGCCGTATTTACATATCTGCCACTATGCAAGAGAATCCGTATAGGTGTTCAAGTGTTCGAACCCTAATACGTGAGAAATGGTAGGTAAACGCTGTATTTACATATCTGCCACTGCGCAGGAGAATCTGTATAGGTGTTCGAGTGTTCGAACCCTAATACGTGAGAAATGGTCGGTAAACGCCGTATTTACATATCTGCCACTGTGCGGGAGAGTCCGTATAGGTGTTCGAGTGTTCTAACCCTAATGCGTGAGAAATAGTGAGTAAACGCCGTATTTACATATCTGCCACTGTGCAGGAGAATCCGTATACGTGTTCGAGTGTTCGAACCCTAATGCGTGAGAAATGGTAAGTAAACGCCGTATTTACATATCTGCCACTGTGCAGGAGAATCCGTATAGGTGTTCGAGTGTTCGAACCCTAATGCGTGGGAAATGGTAAGTAAACGCCGTATTTACATATCTGCCACTGTGCAGAAGAATCCGTATAGGTGTTCGAGTGTTCGAACCCTAATGCATGAGAAATGGTAGGTAACTGCCGTATTTACATATCTGCCACTGTGCAGGAGAATCTGTATAGGTGTTCGAGTGTTCGAACCCTAATGCGTGAGAAACAGTAAGTAAACACCGTATTTACATATCTGCCACTGTGCAGGAGAATCCGTATAGGTGTTCGAGTGTTCGAACCCTAATGCGTGAGAAATGGTAAGTTAACGCCGTATTTACATATCTGCCACTGTGCAAGAGAATCCGTATAGGTGTTCATGTGTTCGAACCCTAATACGTGAGAAATGGTAGGTAAACGCTGTATTTACATATCTGCCACTGCGCAGGAGAATCTGTATAGGTGTTCGAGTGTTCGAACCCTAATGCGTGAGAAATGGTCGGTAAACGCCGTATTTACATATCTGCCACTGTGCAGGAGAATCCGTATAGGTGTTCGAGTGGTCGAACCGTAATGCGTGAGAAATGGTAAGTGAACGCCGTATTTACATATCTGCCACTGTGCAGGAGAATCCGTATAGGTGTTCGAGTGTTCGAACCCTAATACGTGAGAAATGGTAGGTCAACGCCGTATTTACATATCTACCACTATGAAGGAGAATCCGTATTGGTGTTCGACTGTTCGAACCCTAATGCGTGGGAAATGGTAGGTAACTGCCGTATTTACATATCTGCCACTGTGCAGGAGAATCCGTATAGGTGTTCGAGTGTTCGAACCCAAATCCGTGAGAAATAGTGAGTAAACGCCGTATTTACGTATCTGCCACTGTGCAGGAGAATCCGTATAGGTGTTCGAGTGTTCGAACCCTAATGCGTGAGAAATGGTAAGTAAACGCCGTATTTACATATCTACCACTGTGCGGGAGAATCCGTATAGGTGTTCGAGTGTTCGAACCCTAATGCGTGAGAAATAGTGAGTAAACGCCGTATTTACATATCTGCCACTGTGCAGGAGAATCCGTATAGGTGTTCGAGTGTTCGAACCCTAATGCGTGAGAAATGGTAAGTAAACGCCGTATTTACATATCTGCCACTGTGCAGGAGAATTCGTATAGGTGTTCGAGTGGTCGAACCGTAATGCGTGAGAAATGGTAAGTGAACGCCGTATTTACATATCTGCCACTGTGCAGGAGAATCCGTATAGGTGTTCGAGTGTTCAAACCCTAATACGTGAGAAATGGTAGGTCAACGCCGTATTTACATATCTACCACTATGAAGGAGAATCCGTATTGGTGTTCGACTGTTCGAACCCTAATGCGTGGGAAATGGTAGGTAACTGCCGTATTTACATATCTGCCACTGTGCAGGAGAATCCGTATAGGTGTTCGAGTGTTCGAACCCAAATCCGTGAGAAATAGTGAGTAAACGCCGTATTTACGTATCTGCCACTGTGCAGGAGAATCCGTATAGGTGTTCGAGTGTTCGAACCCTAATGCGTGAGAAATGGTAAGTAAACGCCGTATTTACATATCTACCACTGTGCGGGAGAATCCGTATAGGTGTTCGAGTGTTCGAACCCTAATGCGTGAGAAATAGTGAGTAAACGCCGTATTTACATATCTGCCACTGTGCAGGAGAATCCGTATAGGTGTTCGAGTGTTCGAACCCTAATGCGTGAGAAATGGTAAGTAAACGCCGTATTTACATATCTGCCACTGTGCAGGGGAATCCGTATAGGTGTTCGAGTGTTCGAACCCTAATGCATGAGAAATGGTAGGTAACTGCCGTATTTACATATCTGCCACTGTGCAGGAGAATCCGTATAGGTGTTCGAGTGTTCGAACCCTAATGCGTGAGAAATGGTAAGTAAACGCTGTATTTACATATCTGCCACTGTGCGGGAGAATCCGTATGGGTGTTCGAGTGTTCGAACCCTAATGCGTGAGAAATAGTGAGTAAACGCCGTATTTACATATCTGCCACTGTGCAGGAGAATCCGTATAGGTGTTCGAGTGGTCGAACCGTAATGCGTGAGAAATGGTAAGTGAACGTCGTATTTACATATCTGCCACTGTGCAGGAGAATCCGTATAGGTGTTCCAGTGTTCGAACCCTAATACGTGAGAAATGGTAGGTCAACGCCGTATTTACATATCTGCCACTATGAAGGAGAATCCGTATTGGTGTTCGACTGTTCGAACCCTAATGCGTGGGAAATGGTAGGTAACTGCCGTATTTACATATCTGCCACTGTGCAGGAGAATCCGTATAGGTGTTCGAGTGTTCGAACCCAAATCCGTGAGAAATAGTGAGTAAACGCCGTATTTACGTATCTGCCACTCTGCAGGAGAATCCGTATAGGTGTTCGAGTGTTCGAACCCTAATGCGTGAGAAATGGTAAGTAAACGCCGTATTTACATATCTACCACTGTGCGGGAGAATCCGTATAGGTGTTCGAGTGTTCGAACCCTAATGCGTGAGAAATAGTGAGTAAACGCCGTATTTACATATCTGCCACTGTGCAGGAGAATCCGTATAGGTGTTCGAGTGTTCGAACCCTAATGCGTGAGAAATGGTAAGTAAACGCCGTATTTGCATATCTGCCACTGTGCAGGGGAATCCGTATAGGTGTTCGAGTGTTCGAACCCTAATGCATGAGAAATGGTAGGTAACTGCCGTATTTACATATCTGCCACTGTGCAGGAGAATCCGTATAGGTGTTCGAGTGTTCGAACCCTAATGCGTAAGAAACGGTAAGTAAACGCCGTATTTACATATCTGCCACTGTGCAGGGGAATCCGTATAGGTGTTCGAGTGTTCGAACCCTAATGCATGAGAAATGGTAGGTAACTGCCGTATTTACATATCTGCCACTGTGCAGGAGAATCCGTATAGGTGTTCGAGTGTTCGAACCCTAATGCGTGAGAAATGGTAAGTAAACGCTGTATTTACATATCTGCCACTGTGCGGGAGAATCCGTATGGGTGTTCGAGTGTTCGAACCCTAATGCGTGAGAAATAGTGAGTAAACGCCGTATTTACATATCTGCCACTGTGCAGGAGAATCCGTATAGGTGTTCGAGTGTTCGAACCCTAATGCGTGAGAAATGGTAAGTAAACGCCGTATTTACATATCTGCCACTGTGCGGGAGAGTCCGTATGGGTGTTCGAGTGTTCTAACCCTAATGCGTGAGAAATAGTGAGTAAACGCCGTATTTACATATCTGCCACTGTGCAGGAGAATCCGTATAGGTGTTCGAGTGTTCGAACCCTAATGCGTGAGAAATAGTGAATAAACGCCGTATTTACATATCTGCCACTGTGCAGGAGAATCCGTATAGGTGTTCGAGTGTTCGAACCCTAATGCGTGAGAAATGGTAAGTAAACGCCGTATTTACATATCTGCCACTGTGCGGGAGAGTCCGTATAGGTGTTCGAGTGTTCTAACCCTAATGCGTGAGAAATAGTGAGTAAGCGCCGTATTTACATATCTGCCACTGTGCAGGAGAATCCCTATAGGTGTTCGCGTGTTCGAACCCTAATGCGTGAGAAATGGTAAGTAAACGCCGTATTTACATATCTGCCACTGTGCGGGAGAATCCGTATAGGTGTTCGAGTGTTCTAACCCTAATGCGTGACAAATAGTGAGTAAAAGACGTATTTAGATATCTGCCATTGTGCAGGAGAATCCGTATAGGTGTTCGAGTGTTCGAACCCTAATGCGTGAGAAATGGTAAGTAAACGCCGTATTTACATATCTGGCACTGTGCAGGAGAATCCGCATAGGTGTTCGAGTGTTCGAACCCTAATGCGTGAGAAATAGTGAGTAAACGCCGTATTTACATATCTGCCACTGTGCAGGAGAATCCGTATAGGTGTTCGAGTGTTCTAACCCTAATGCGTGAGAAATAGTGAGTAAACGCCGTATTTAGATATCTGCCACTGTGCAGGAGAATCCGTATAGGTGTTCGAGTGTTCGAACCCTAATGCGTGAGAAATGGTAAGTAAACGCCGTATTTACATATCTGCCACTGTGCAGGAGAATCCGTATAGGTGTTCGAGTGTTCGAAACCTAATGCGTGGGAAATGGTAAGTAAACGCCGTATTTACATATCTGCCACTGTGCAGAAGAATCCGTATAGGTGTTCGAGTGTTCAAACCCTAATGCATGAGAAATGGTAGGTAACTGCCGTATTTACATATCTGCCACTGTGCAGGAGAATCCGTATAGGTGTTCGAGTGTTCGAACCCTAATGCGTGAGAAACGGTAAGTAAATGCCGTATTTACATATCTGCCACTGTGCAAGAGAATCAGTATAGGTGTTCGAGTGTTCGAACCCTAATGCGTGAGAAATGGTCGGTAAACGCCGTATTGACATATCTGCCAGTGTGCAGGAGAATCCGTATAGGTGTTCGAGTGTTCGAACCCTAATGCGTGAGAAATGGTAAGTAAACGCCGTATTTACATATCTGCCACTGTGCGGGAGAATCCGCATAGGTGTTCGAGTGTTCGAACCCTAATGCGTGAGAAATAGTGAGTAAACGCCGTATTTACATATCTGCCACTGTGCAGGAGAATCCGTATAGGTGTTCGAGTGTTCGAACCCTAATGCGTGAGAAATAGTGAATAAACGCCGTATTTACATATCTGCCACTGTGCAGGAGAATCCGTATAGGTGTTCGAGTGTACGAACCCTAATGCGTGAGAAATGGTAAGTAAACGCCGTATTTACATATCTGCCACTGTGCGGGAGAGTCCGTATAGGTGTTCGAGTGTTCTAACCCTAATGCGTGAGAAATAGTGAGTAAACGCCGTATTTACATATCTGCCACTGTGCAGGAGAATCCGTATAGGTGTTCGAGTGTTCGAACCCTAATGCGTGAGAAATGGTAAGTAAACGCCGTATTTACATATCTGCCACTGCGCGGGAGAATCCGTATAGGTGTTCGAGTGTTCTAACCCTAATGCGTGAGAAATAGTGAGTAAACGCCGTATTTAGATATCTGCCACTGTGCAGGAGAATCCCTATAGGTGTTCGAGTGTTCGAACCCTAATCCGTGAGAAATAGTGAGTAAACGCCGTATTTACGTATCTGCCACTGTGCAGGAGAATCCGTATAGGTGTTCGAGTGTTCGAACCGTAATGCGTGAGAAATGGTAAGTAAACGCCGTATTTACATATCTACCACTGTGCGGGAGAATCCGTATAGGTGTTCGAGTGTTCGAACCCTAATGCGTGAGAAATAGTGAGTAAACGCCGTATTTACATATCTGCCACTGTGCAGGAGAATCCGTATAGGTGTTCGAGTGTTCGAACCCTAATTCGTGAGAAATGGTAAGTAAACGCTGTATTTACATATCTGCCACTGTGCAGGAGAATCCGTATAGGTGTTCGAGTGTTCGAACCCTAATGCGTGGGAAATGGTAAGTAAACGCCGTATTTACATATCTGCCACTGTGCAGGGGAATCCGTATAGGTGTTCGAGTGTTCGAACCCTAATGCATGAGAAATGGTAGGTAACTGCCGTATTTACATATCTTCCACTGTGCAGGAGAATCCGTATAGGTGTTCGAGTGTTCGAACCCTAATGCGTGAGAAATAGTGAATAAACGCCGTATTTACATATCTGCCACTGTGCAGGAGAATCCGTATAGGTGTTCGAGTGTTCGAACCATAATGCGTGAGAAATGGTAAGTAAACGCCGTATTTACGTATCTGCCACTGTGCGGGAGAATCCGTACAGGTGTTCGAGTGTTCGAACCCTAATGCGTGAGAAATAGTTAGTAAAGGCCGTATTTACATATCTGCCACTGTGCAGGAGAATCCGTATAGGTGTTCGAGTGTTCGAACCCTAATGCGTGAGAAATGGTAAGTAAACGCCGTATTTACACATCTGCCTCTGTGCAGGAGAATCCGTATAGGTGTTCGAGTGTTCGAACCCTAATACGTGAGAAATGGTAGGTAAACGCTGTATTTACATATCTGCCACTGCGCAGGAGAATCTGTATAGGTGTTCGAGTGTTCGAACCCTAATGCGTGAGAAATGGTCGGTAAACGCCGTATTTACATATCTGCCACTGTGCAGGAGAATCCGTATAGGTGTTCGAGTGGTCGAACCGTAATGCGTGAGAAATGGGAAGTGAACGCCGTATTTACATATCTGCCACTGTGCAGGAGAATCCGTATAGGTGTTCGAGTGTTCGAACCCTAATATGTGAGAAATGGTAGGTCAACGCCGTATTTACATATCTGCCACTGTGCAGGAAAATCCGTATAGGTGTTCGACTGTTCGAACCCTAATGCGTGGGAAATGGTAGGTAACTGCCGTATTTACATATCTGCCACTGTGCAGGAGAATCCGTATAGGTGTTCGAGTGTTCGAACCCTAATCCGTGAGAAATAGTGAGTAAACGCCGTATTTACGTATCTGCCACTGTGCAGGAGAATCCGTATAGGTGTTCGAGTGTTCGAACCCTAATGCGTGAGAAATGGTAAGTAAACGCCGTATTTACATATCTACCACTGTGCGGGAGAATCCGTATAGGTGTTCGAGTGTTCGGACCCTAATGCGTGAGAAATAGTGTGTAAACGCCGTATTTACATATCTGCCACTGTGCAGGAGAATCCGTATAGGTGTTCGAGTGTTCGAACCCTAATGCGTGAGAAATGGTAAGTAAACGCCGTATTTACATATCTGCCACTGTGCAGGGTTCGAACCCTAATGCATGAGAAATGGTAGGTAACTGCCGTATTTACATATCTGCCACTGTGTAGGAGAATCCGTATAGGTGTTCGAGTGTTCGAACCCTAATGCGTGAGAAATAGTGAATAAATGCCGTATTTACATATCTGCCACTGTGCAGGAGAATCCGTATAGGTGTTCGAGTGTTCGAACCCTAATGCGTGAGAAATGGCAAGTAAACGCCGTATTTACGTATCTGCCACTGTGCTGGAGAATTCGTATAGGTGTTCGAGTGTTCTAACCCTAATGCGTGAGAAATAGTTAGTAAACGCCGTATTTACATATCTGCCACTGTGCAGGAGAAGCCGTATAGGTGTTCGAGTGTTCGAACCCTAATGCGTGAGAAATGGTAAGTAAACGCCGTATTTACATATCTGCCTCTGTGCGGGAGAATCCGTATAGGTGTTCGAGTGTTCTAACCCTAATGCGTGAGAAATAGTGAGTAAACGCCGTATTTAGATATCTGCCACTGTGCAGGAGAATCCGTATAGGTGTTCGAGTGTTCGAACCCTAATGCGTGAGAAATGGTAAGTAAACGCCGTATTTACATATCTGCCACTGTGCAGGAGAATCCGTATAGGTGTTCGAGTGTTCGAAACCTAATGCGTGGGAAATGGTAAGTAAACGCCGTATTTACATATCTGCCACTGTGCAGAAGAATCTGTATAGGTGTTCGAGTGTTCAAACCCTAATGCATGAGAAATGGTAGGTAACTGCCGTATTTACATATCTGCCACTGTGCAGGAGAATCCGTATAGGTGTTCGAGTGTTCGAACCCTAATGCGTGAGAAACGGTAAGTAAATGCCGTATTTACATATCTGCCACTGTGCAAGAGAATCAGTATAGGTGTTCGAGTGTTCGAACCCTAATGCGTGAGAAATGGTCGGTAAACGCCGTATTGACATATCTGCCAGTGTGCAGGAGAATCCGTATAGGTGTTCGAGTGTTCGAACCCTAATGCGTGAGAAATGGTAAGTAAACGCCGTATTTACATATCTGCCACTGTGCGGGAGAATCCGCATAGGTGTTCGAGTGTTCGAACCCTAATGCGTGAGAAATAGTGAGTAAACGCCGTATTTACATATCTGCCACTGTGCAGGAGAATCCGTATAGGTGTTCGAGTGTTTGAACCCTAATGCGTTAGAAATAGTGAATAAACGCCGTATTTACATATCTGCCACTGTGCAGGAGAATCCGTATAGGTGTTCGAGTGTTCGAACCCTAATGCGTGAGAAATGGTAAGTAAACGCCGTATTTACATATCTGCCACTGTGCGGGAGAGTCCGTATAGGTGTTCGAGTGTTCTAACCCTAATGCGTGAGAAATAGTGAGTAAACGCCGTATTTACATATCTGCCACTGTGCAGGAGAATCCGTATAGGTGTTCGAGTGTTCGAACCCTAATGCGTGAGAAATGGTAAGTAAACGCCGTATTTACATATCTGCCACTGTGCGGGAGAATCCGTATAGGTGTTCGAGTGTTCTAACCCTAATGCGTGAGAAATAGTGAGTAAACGCCGTATTTAGATATCTGCCACTGTGCAGGAGAATCCGTATAGGTGTTCGAGTGTTCGAACCCTAATGCGTGAGAAATGGTAAGTAAACGCCGTATTTACATATCTGCCACTGTGCAGGAGAATCCGTATAGGTGTTCGAGTGTTCGAACCCTAATGCGTGGGAAATGGTAAGTAAACGCCGTATTTACATATCTGCCACTGTGCAAAAGAATCCGTATAGGTGTTCGAGTGTTCGAACCCTAATGCATGAGAAATGGTAGGTAACTGCCGTATTTACATATCTGCCACTGTGCAGGAGAATCTGTATAGGTGTTCGAGTGTTCGAACCCTAATGCGTGAGAAACAGTAAGTAAACGCCGTATTTACATATCTGCCACTGTGCAGGAGAATCCGTATAGGTGTTCGAGTGTTCGAACCCTAATACGTGAGAAATGGTAAGTTAACGCCGTATTTACATATCTGCCACTGTGCAAGAGAATCCGTATAGGTGTTCAAGTGTTCGAACCCTAATACGTGAGAAATGGTAGGTAAACGCTGTATTTACATATCTGCCACTGCGCAGGAGAATCTGTATAGGTGTTCGAGTGTTCGAACCCTAATGCGTGAGAAATGGTCGGTAAACGCCGTATTTACATATCTGCCACTGTGCAGGAGAATCCGTATAGGTGTTCGAGTGGTCGAACCGTAATGCGTGAGAAATGGTAAGTGAACGCCGTATTTACATATCTGCCACTGTGCAGGAGAATCCGTATAGGTGTTCGAGTGTTCGAACCCTAATACGTGAGAAATGGTAGGTCAACGCCGTATTTACATATCTGCCACTATGAAGGAGAATCCGTATTGGTGTTCGACTGTTCGAACCCTAATGCGTGGGAAATGGTAGGTAACTGCCGTATTTACATATCTGCCACTGTGCAGGAGAATCCGTATAGGTGTTCGAGTGTTCGAACCCAAATCCGTGAGAAATAGTGAGTAAACGCCGTATTTACGTATCTGCCACTGTGCAGGAGAATCCGTATAGGTGTTCGAGTGTTCGAACCCTAATGCGTGAGAAATGGTAAGTAAACGCCGTATTTACATATCTACCACTGTGCGGGAGAATCCGTATAGGTGTTCGAGTGTTCGAACCCTAATGCGTGAGAAATAGTGAGTAAACGCCGTATTTACATATCTGCCACTGTGCAGGAGAATCCGTATAGGTGTTCGAGTGTTCGAACCCTAATGCGTGAGAAATGGTAAGTAAACGCCGTATTTACATATCTGCCACTGTGCAGGGGAATCCGTATAGGTGTTCGAGTGTTCGAACCCTAATGCATGAGAAATGGTAGGTAACTGCCGTATTTACATATCTGCCACTGTGCAGGAGAATCCGTATAGGTGTTCGAGTGTTCGAACCCTAATGCGTGAGAAACGGTAAGTAAACGCCGTATTTACATATCTGCCACAGTGCAGGAGAATCAGTATAGGTGTTCGAGTGTTCGAACCCTAATGCGTGAGAAATGGTCAGTAAACGCCGTATTGACATATCTGCCAGTGTGCAGGAGAATCCGTATAGGTGTTCGAGTGTTCGAACCCTAATGCGTGAGAAATGGTAAGTAAACGCTGTATTTACATATCTACCACTGTGCGGGAGAATCCGTATGGGTGTTCGAGTGTTCGAACCCTAATGCGTGAGAAATAGTGAGTAAACGCCGTATTTACATATCTGCCACTGTGCAGGAGAATCCGTATAGGTGTTCGAGTGTTCGAACCCTAATGCGTGAGAAATGGTAAGTAAACGCCGTATTTACATATCTGCCACTGTGCGGGAGAGTCCGTATGGGTGTTCGAGTGTTCTAACCCTAATGCGTGAGAAATAGTGAGTAAACGCCGTATTTACATATCTGCCACTGTGCAGGAGAATCCGTATAGGTGTTCGAGTGTTCGAACCCTAATGCGTGAGAAATAGTGAATAAACGCCGTATTTACATATCTGCCACTGTGCAGGAGAATCCGTATAGGTGTTCGAGTGTTCGAACCCTAATGCGTGAGAAATGGTAAGTAAACGCCGTATTTACATATCTGCCACTGTGCGGGAGAGTCCGTATAGGTGTTCGAGTGTTCTAACCCTAATGCGTGAGAAATAGTGAGTAAACGCCGTATTTACATATCTGCCACTGTGCAGGAGAATCCCTATAGGTGTTCGAGTGTTCGAACCCTAATGCGTGAGAAATGGTAAGTAAACGCCGTATTTACATATCTGCCACTGTGCGGGAGAATCCGTATAGGTGTTCGAGTGTTCTAACCCTAATGCGTGAGAAATAGTGAGTAAAAGACGTATTTAGATATCTGCCATTGTGCAGGAGAATCCGTATAGGTGTTCGAGTGTTCGAACCCTAATGCGTGAGAAATGGTAAGTAAACGCCGTATTTACATATCTGGCACTGTGCAGGAGAATCCGTATAGGTGTTCGAGTGTTCGAACCCTAATGCGTGGGAAATGGTAAGTAAACGCCGTATTTACATATCTGCCACTTTGCAGAAGAATCCGTATAGGTGTTCGAGTGTTCGAACCCTAATGCATGAGAAATGGTAGATAACTGCCGTATTTACATATCTGCCACTGTGCAGGAGAATCCGTATAGCTGTTCGAGTGTTCGAACCCTAATGCGTGAGAAATAGTAAGTAAACGCCGTATTTACATATCTGCCACTGTACAGGAGAATCCGTATAGGTGTTCGAGTGTTCGAACCCTAATGCGTGAGAAATGGTAAGTTAACGCCGTATTTACATATCTGCCACTGTGCAGGAGAATCCGTATAGGTGTTCAAGTGTTCGAACCCTAATACGTGAGAAATTGTAGGTAAACGCTGTATTTACATATCTGCCACTGCGCAGGAGAATCTGTATAGGTGTTCGAGTGTTCGAACCCTAATGCGTGAGAAATGGTCGGTAAACGCCGTATTTACATATCTGCCACTGTGCAGGAGAATCCGTATAGGTGTTCGAGTGGTCGAACCGTAATGCGGGAGAAATGGTAAGTGAACGTAGTATTTACATATCTGCCACTGTGCAGGAGAATCCGTATAGGTGTTCGAGTGTTCGAACCCTAATACGTGAGAAATGGTAGGTCAACGCCGTATTTACATATCTGCCACTGTGCAGGAGAATCCGTATAGGTGTTCGACTGTTCGAACCCTAATCCGTGAGAAATAGTGAGTAAACGCCGTATTTACGTATCTGCCACTGTGCAGGAGAATCCGTATAGGTGTTCGAGTGTTCGAACCCTAATGCGTGAGAAATGGTAAGTAAACGCCGTATTTACATATCTACCACTGTGCGGGAGAATCCGTATAGGTGTTCGAGTGTTCGGACCCTAATGCGTGAGAAATAGTGTGTAAACGCCGTATTTACATATCTGCCACTGTGCAGGAGAATCCGTATAGGTGTTCGAGTGTTCGAACCCTAATGCGTGAGAAATGGTAAGTAAACGCCGTATTTACATATCTGCCACTGTGCAGGGTTCGAACCCTAATGCATGAGAAATGGTAGGTAACTGCCGTATTTACATATCTGCCACTGTGTAGGAGAATCCGTATAGGTGTTCGAGTGTTCGAACCCTAATGCGTGAGAAATAGTGAATAAATGCCGTATTTACATATCTGCCACTGTGCAGGAGAATCCGTATAGGTGTTCGAGTGTTCGAACCCTAATGCGTGAGAAATGGCAAGTAAACGCCGTATTTACGTATCTGCCACTGTGCGGGAGAATCCGTATAGGTGTTCGAGTGTTCTAACCCTAATGCGTGAGAAATAGTTAGTAAACGCCGTATTTACATATCTGCCACTGTGCAGGAGAAGCCGTATAGGTGTTCGAGTGTTCGAACCCTAATGCGTGAGAAATGGTATGTAAACGCCGTATTTACATATCTGCCTCTGTGCGGGAGAATCCGTATAGGTGTTCGAGTGTTCTAACCCTAATGCGTGAGAAATAGTGATTAAACGCCGTATTTAGATATCTGCCACTGTGCAGGAGAATCCGTATAGGTGTTGGAGTGTTCGAACCCTAATGCGTGAGAAATGGTAAGTAAACGCCGTATTTACATATCTGCCACTGTGCAGGAGAATCCGTATAGGTGTTCGAGTGTTCAAACCCTAATGCATGAGAAATGGTAGGTAACTGCCGTATTTACATATCTGCCACTGTGCAGGAGAATCCGTATAGGTGTTCGAGTGTTCGAACCCTAATGCGTGAGAAACGGTAAGTAAATGCCGTATTTACATATCTGCCACTGTGCAAGAGAATCAGTATAGGTGTTCGAGTGTTCGAACCCTAATGCCTGAGAAATGGTCGGTAAACGCCGTATTGACATATCTGCCAGTGTGCAGGAGAATCCGTATAGGTGTTCGAGTGTTCGAACCCTAATGCGTGAGAAATGGTAAGTAAACGCCGTATTTACATATCTGCCACTGTGCGGGAGAATCCGCATAGGTGTTCGAGTGTTCGAACCCTAATGCGTGAGAAATAGTGAGTAAACGCCGTATTTACATATCTGCCACTGTGCAGGAGAATCCGTATAGGAGTTCGAGTGTTCGAACCCTAATGCGTGAGAAATGGTAAGTAAACGCCGTATTTACATATCTGCCACTGTGCAGGAGAATCCGTATAGGTGTTCGAGTGTTCGAACCCTAATGCGTGAGAAATGGTAAGTAAACGCCGTATTTACATATCTGCCACTGTGCGGGAGAGTCCGTATAGGTGTTCGAGTGTTCTAACCCTAATGCGTGAGAAATAGTGAGTAAACGCCGTATTTACATATCTGCCACTGTGCAGGAGAATCCGTATAGGTGTTCGAGTGTTCGAACCCTAATGCGTGAGAAATGGTAAGTAAACGCCGTATTTACATATCTGCCACTGTGCAGGAGAATCCGTATAGGTGTTCGAGTGTTCGAACCCTAATGCGTGAGAAATGGTAAGTAAACGCCGTATTTACATATCTGCCACTGTGCGGGAGAGTCCGTATAGGTGTTCGAGTGTTCTAACCCTAATGCGTGAGAAATAGTGAGTAAACGCCGTATTTACATATCTGCCACTGTGCAGGAGAATCCGTATACGTGTTCGAGTGTTCGAACCCTAATGCGTGAGAAATGGTAAGTAAACGCCGTATTTACATATCTGCCACTGTGCAGGAGAATCCGTATAGGTGTTCGAGTGTTCGAACCCTAATGCGTGGGAAATGGTAAGTAAACGCCGTATTTACATATCTGCCACTGTGCAGAAGAATCCGTATAGGTGTTCGAGTGTTCGAACCCTAATGCATGAGAAATGGTAGGTAACTGCCGTATTTACATATCTGCCACTGTGCAGGAGAATCTGTATAGGTGTTCGAGTGTTCGAACCCTAATGCGTGAGAAACAGTAAGTAAACACCGTATTTACATATCTGCCACTGTGCAGGAGAATCCGTATAGGTGTTCGAGTGTTCGAACCCTAATGCGTGAGAAATGGTAAGTTAACGCCGTATTTACATATCTGCCACTGTGCAAGAGAATCCGTATAGGTGTTCAAGTGTTCGAACCCTAATACGTGAGAAATGGTAGGTAAACGCTGTATTTACATATCTGCCACTGCGCAGGAGAATCTGTATAGGTGTTCGAGTGTTCGAACCCTAATGCGTGAGAAATGGTCGGTAAACGCCGTATTTACATATCCGCCACTGTGCAGGAGAATCCGTATAGGTGTTCGAGTGGTCGAACCGTAATGCGTGAGAAATGGTAAGTGAACGCCGTATTTACATATCTGCCACTGTGCAGGAGAATCCGTATAGGTGTTCGAGTGTTCGAACCCTAATACGTGAGAAATGGTAGGTCAACGCCGTATTTACATATCTGCCACTATGAAGGAGAATCCGTATTGGTGTTCGACTGTTCGAACCCTAATGCGTGGGAAATGGTAGGTAACTGCCGTATTTACATATCTGCCACTGTGCAGGAGAATCCGTATAGGTGTTCGAGTGTTCGAACCCAAATCCGTGAGAAATAGTGAGTAAACGCCGTATTTACGTATCTGCCACTGTGCAGGAGAATCCGTATAGGTGTTCGAGTGTTCGAACCCTAATGCGTGAGAAATGGTAAGTAAACGCCGTATTTACATATCTACCACTGTGCGGGAGAATCCGTATAGGTGTTCGAGTGTTCGAACCCTAATGCGTGAGAAATAGTGAGTAAACGCCGTATTTACATATCTGCCACTGTGCAGGAGAATCCGTATAGGTGTTCGAGTGTTCGAACCCTAATGCGTGAGAAATGGTAAGTAAACGCCGTATTTACATATCTGCCACTGTGCAGGGGAATCCGTATAGGTGTTCGAGTGTTCGAACCCTAATGCATGAGAAATGGTAGGTAACTGCCGTATTTACATATCTGCCACTGTGCAGGAGAATCCGTATAGGTGTTCGAGTGTTCGAACCCTAATGCGTAAGAAACGGTAAGTAAACGCCGTATTTACATATCTGCCACTGTGCAGGGGAATCCGTATAGGTGTTCGAGTGTTCGAACCCTAATGCATGAGAAATGGTAGGTAACTGCCGTATTTACATATCTGCCACTGTGCAGGAGAATCCGTATAGGTGTTCGAGTGTTCGAACCCTAATGCGTGAGAAATGGTAAGTAAACGCTGTATTTACATATCTGCCACTGTGCGGGAGAATCCGTATGGGTGTTCGAGTGTTCGAACCCTAATGCGTGAGAAATAGTGAGTAAACGCCGTATTTACATATCTGCCACTGTGCAGGAGAATCCGTATAGGTGTTCGAGTGGTCGAACCGTAATGCGTGAGAAATGGTAAGTGAACGCCGTATTTACATATCTGCCACTGTGCAGGAGAATCCGTATAGGTGTTCAAGTGTTCGAACCCTAATACGTGAGAAATGGTAGGTCAACGCCGTATTTACATATCTGCCACTATGAAGGAGAATCCGTATTGGTGTTCGACTGTTCGAACCCTAATGCGTGGGAAATGGTAGGTAACTGCCGTATTTACATATCTGCCACTGTGCAGGAGAATCCGTATAGGTGTTCGAGTGTTCGAACCCAAATCCGTGAGAAATAGTGAGTAAACGCCGTATTTACGTATCTGCCACTGTGCAGGAGAATCCGTATAGGTGTTCGAGTGTTCGAACCCTAATGCGTGAGAAATGGTAAGTAAACGCCGTATTTACATATCTACCACTGTGCGGGAGAATCCGTATAGGTGTTCGAGTGTTCGAACCCTAATGCGTGAGAAATAGTGAGTAAACGCCGTATTTACATATCTGCCACTGTGCAGGAGAATCCGTATAGGTGTTCGAGTGTTCGAACCCTAATGCGTGAGAAATGGTAAGTAAACGCCGTATTTGCATATCTGCCACTGTGCAGGGGAATCCGTATAGGTGTTCGAGTGTTCGAACCCTAATGCATGAGAAATGGTAGGTAACTGCCGTATTTACATATCTGCCACTGTGCAGGAGAATCCGTATAGGTGTTCGAGTGTTCGAACCCTAATGCGTAAGAAACGGTAAGTAAACGCCGTATTTACATATCTGCCACTGTGCAGGGGAATCCGTATAGGTGTTCGAGTGTTCGAACCCTAATGCATGAGAAATGGTAGGTAACTGCCGTATTTACATATCTGCCACTGTGCAGGAGAATCCGTATAGGTGTTCGAGTGTTCGAACCCTAATGCGTGAGAAATGGTAAGTAAACGCTGTATTTACATATCTGCCACTGTGCGGGAGAATCCGTATGGGTGTTCGAGTGTTCGAACCCTAATGCGTGAGAAATAGTGAGTAAACCCCGTATTTACATATCTGCCACTGTGCAGGAGAATCCGTATAGGTTTTCGAGTGTTCGAACCCTAATGCGTGAGAAATAGTGAATAAACGCCGTATTTACATATCTGCCACTGTGCAGGAGAATCCGTATAGGTGTTCGAGTGTTCGAACCCTAATGCGTGAGAAATGGTAAGTAAACGCCGTATTTACATATCTGCCACTGTGCGGGAGAGTCCGTATGGGTGTTCGAGTGTTCTAACCCTAATGCGTGAGAAATAGTGAGTAAACGCCGTATTTACATATCTGCCACTGTGCAGGAGAATCCGTATAGGTGTTCGAGTGTTCGAACCCTAATGCATGAGAAATAGTGAATAAACGCCGTATTTACATATCTGCCACTGTGCAGGAGAATCCGTATAGGTGTTCGAGTGTTCGAACCCTAATGCGTGAGAAATGGTAAGTAAACGCCGTATTTACATATCTGCCACTGTGCGGGAGAGTCCGTATAGGTGTTCGAGTGTTCTAACCCTAATGCGTGAGAAATAGTGAGTATGCGCCGTATTTACATATCTGCCACTGTGCAGGAGAATCCCTATAGGTGTTCGAGTGTTCGAACCCTAATGCGTGAGAAATGGTAAGTAAACGCCGTATTTACATATCTGCCACTGTGCGGGAGAATCCGTATAGGTGTTCGAGTGTTCTAACCCTAATGCGTGACAAATAGTGAGTAAAAGACGTATTTAGATATCTGCCATTGTGCAGGAGAATCCGTATAGGTGTTCGAGTGTTCGAACCCTAATGCGTGAGAAATGGTAAGTAAACGCCGTATTTACATATCTGGCACTGTGCAGGAGAATCCGTATAGGTGTTCGAGTGTTCGAACCCTAATGCGTGGGAAATGGTAAGTAAACGCCGTATTTACATATCTGCCACTGTGCAGAAGAATCCGTATAGGTGTTCGAGTGATCGAACCCTAATGCATGAGAAATGGTAGGTAACTGCCGTATTTACATATCTGCCGCTGTGCAGGAGAATCCGTATAGCTGTTCGAGTGTTCGAACCCTAATGCGTGAGAAATAGTAAGTAAACGCCGTATTTACATATCTGCCACTGTACAGGAGAATCCGTATAGGTGTTCGAGTGTTCGAACCCTAATGCGTGAGAAATGGTAAGTTAACGCCGTATTTACATATCTGCCACTGTGCAGGAGAATCCGTATAGGTGTTCAAGTGTTCGAACCCTAATACGTGAGAAATTGTAGGTAAACGCTGTATTTACATATCTGCCACTGCGCAGGAGAATCTGTATAGGTGTTCGAGTGTTCGAACCCTAATGCGTGAGAAATGGTCGGTAAACGCCGTATTTACATATCTGCCACTGTGCAGGAGAATCCGTATAGGTGTTCGAGTGGTCGAACCGTAATGCGTGAGAAATGGTAAGTGAACGTAGTATTTACATATCTGCCACTGTGCAGGAGAATCCGTATAGGTGTTCGAGTGTTCGAACCCTAATACGTGAGAAATGGTAGGTCAACGCCGTATTTACATATCTGCCACTGTGCAGGAGAATCCGTATAGGTGTTCGACTGTTCGAACCCTAATGCGTGGGAAATGGTAGGTAACTGCCGTATTTACATATCTGCCACTGTGCAGGAGAATCCGTATAGGTGTTCGAGTGTTCGAACCCTAATCCGTGAGAAATAGTGAGTAAACGCCGTATTTACGTATCTGCCACTGTGCAGGAGAATCCGTATAGGTGTTCGAGTGTTCGAACCCAAATCCGTGAGAAATAGTGAGTAAACGCCGTATTTACGTATCTGCCACTGTGCAGGAGAATCCGTATAGGTGTTCGAGTGTTCGAACCCTAATGCATGAGAAATGGTAGGTAACTGCCGTATTTACATATCTGCCACTGTGCAGGAGAATCCGTATAGGTGTTCGAGTGTTCGAACCCTAATGCGTGAGAAATGGGAAGTAAACGCCGTATTTACATATCTGCCACTGTGCAGGGGAATCCGTATAGGTGTTCGAGTGTTCGAACCCTAATGCATGAGAAATGGTAGGTAACTGCCGTATTTACATATCTGCCACTGTGCAGGAGAATCCGTATAGGTGTTCGAGTGTTCGAACCCTAATGCGTGAGAAACGGTAAGTAAACGCCGTATTTACATATCTGCCACTGTGCAGGAGAATCAGTATAGGTGTTCGAGTGTTCGAACCCTAATGCGTGGGAAATGGTCGGTAAACGCCGTATTGACATATCTGCCAGTGTGCAGGAGAATCCGTATAGGTGTTCGAGTGTTCGAACCCTAATGCGTGAGAAATGGTAAGTAAACGCCGTATTTACATATCTGCCACTGTGCGGGAGAATCCGTATAGGTGTTCGAGTGTTCGAACCCTAATGCGTGAGAAATAGTGAGTAAACGCCGTATTTACATATCTGCCACTGTGCAGGAGAATCCGTATAGGTGTTCGAGTGTTCGAACCCTAATGCGTGAGAAATAGTGAATAAACGCCGTATTTACATATCTGCCACTGTGCAGGAGAATCCGTATAGGTGTTCGAGTGTTCGAACCCTAATGCGTGAGAAATGGTAAGTAAACGCCGTATTTACATATCTGCCACTGTGCGGGAGAGTCCGTATAGGTGTTCGAGTGTTCTAACCCTAATGCGTGAGAAATAGTGAGTAAACGCCGTATTTACATATCTGCCACTGTGCAGGAGAATCCCTATAGGTGTTCGAGTGTTCGAACCCTAATGCGTGAGAAATGGTAAGTAAACGCCGTATTTACATATCTGCCACTGTGCGGGAGAATCCGTATACGTGTTCGAGTGTTCTAACCCTAATGCGTGAGAAATAGTGAGTAAACGCCGTATTTAGATATCTGCCATTGTGCAGGAGAATCCGTATAGGTGTTCGAGTGTTCGAACCCTAATGCGTGAGAAATGGTAAGTAAACGCCGTATTTACATATCTGCCACTGTGCAGGAGAATCCGTATAGGTGTTCGAGTGTTCGAACCCTAATGCGTGGGAAATGGTAAGTAAACGCCGTATTTACATATCTGCCACTGTGCAGAAGAATCCGTATAGGTGTTCGAGTGTTCGAACCCTAATGCATGAGAAATGGTACGTAACTGCCGTATTTACATATCTGCCACTGTGCAGGAGAATCTGTATAGGTGTTCGAGTGTTCGAACCCTAATGCGTGAGAAATAGTAAGTAAACGCCGTATTTACATATCTGCCACTGTGCAGGAGAATCCGTATAGGTGTTCGAGTGTTCGAACCCTAATGCGTGAGAAATGGTAAGTTAACGCCGTATTTACATATCTACCACTGTGCAGGAGAATCCGTATAGGTGTTCAAGTGTTCGAACCCTAATACGTGAGAAATTGTAGGTAAACGCTGTATTTACATATCTGCCACTGCGCAGGAGAATCTGTATAGGTGTTCGAGTGTTCGAACCCTAATGCGTGAGAAATGGTCGGTAAACGCCGTATTTACATATCTGCCACTGTGCAGGAGAATCCGTATAGGTGTTCGAGTGGTCGAACCGTAATGCGTGAGAAATGGTAAGTGAACGCCGTATTTACATATCTGCCACTGTGCAGGAGAATCCGTATAGGTGTTCGAGTGTTCGAACCCTAATACGTGAGAAATGGTAGGTCAACGCCGTATTTACATATCTGCCACTGTGCAGGAGAATCCGTATAGGTGTTCGACTGTTCGAACCCTAATGCGTGGGAAATGGTAGGTAACTGCCGTATTTACATATCTGCCACTGTGCAGGAGAATCCGTATAGGTGTTCGAGTGTTCGAACCCTAATCCGTGAGAAATAGTGAGTAAACGCCGTATTTACGTATCTGCCACTGTGCAGGAGAATCCGTATAGGTGTTCGAGTGTTCGAACCCAAATCCGTGAGAAATAGTGAGTAAACGCCGTATTTACGTATCTGCCACTGTGCAGGAGAATCCGTATAGGTGTTCGAGTGTTCGAACCCTAATGCATGAGAAATGGTAGGTAACTGCCGTATTTACATATCTGCCACTGTGCAGGAGAATCCGTATAGGTGTTCGAGTGTTCGAACCCTAATGCGTGAGAAATGGGAAGTAAACGCCGTATTTACATATCTGCCACTGTGCAGGGGAATCCGTATAGGTGTTCGAGTGTTCGAACCCTAATGCATGAGAAATGGTAGGTAACTGCCGTATTTACATATCTGCCACTGTGCAGGAGAATCCGTATAGGTGTTCGAGTGTTCGAACCCTAATGCGTGAGAAACGGTAAGTAAACGCCGTATTTACATATCTGCCACTGTGCAGGAGAATCAGTATAGGTGTTCGAGTGTTCGAACCCTAATGCGTGGGAAATGGTCGGTAAACGCCGTATTGACATATCTGCCACTGTGCGGGAGAATCCGTATAGGTGTTCGAGTGTTCGAACCCTAATGCGTGAGAAATGGTCGGTAAACGCCGTATTTACATATCTGCCACTGTGCAGGAGAATCCGTATAGGTGTTCGAGTGGTCGAACCGTAATGCGTGAGAAATGGTAAGTGAACGCCGTATTTACATATCTGCCACTGTGCAGGAGAATCCGTATAGGTGTTCGAGTGTTCGAACCCTAATACGTGAGAAATGGTAGGTCAACGCCGTATTTACATATCTGCCACTGTGCAGGAGAATCCGTATATGTGTTCGACTGTTCGAACCCTAATGCGTGGGAAATGGTAGGTAACTGCCGTATTTACATATCTGCCACTGTGCAGGAGAATCCGTATAGGTGTTCGACTGTTCGAACCCTAATCCGTGAGAAATAGTGAGTAAACGCCGTATTTACGTATCTGCCACTGTGCAGGAGAATCCGTATAGGTGTTCGAGTGTTCCAACCCTAATGCGTGAGAAATGGTAAGTAAACGCCGTATTTACATATCTGCCACTGTGCAGGAGAATCCGTATAGGTGTTCGAGTGTTCGAACCCTAATGCGTGGGAAATGGTAAGTAAACGCCGTATTTACATATCTGCCACTGTGCAGAAGAATCCGTATAGGTGTTCGAGTGTTCGAACCCTAATGCATGAGAAATGGTACGTAACTGCCGTATTTACATATCTGCCACTGTGCAGGAGAATCTGTATAGGTGTTCGAGTGTTCGAACCCTAATGCGTGAGAAATAGTAAGTAAACGCCGTATTTACATATCTGCCACTGTGCAGGAGAATCCGTATAGGTGTTCGAGTGTTCGAACCCTAATGCGTGAGAAATGGTAAGTTAACGCCGTATTTACATATCTGCCACTGTGCAGGAGAATCCGTATAGGTGTTCAAGTGTTCGAACCCTAATACGTGAGAAATTGTAGGTAAACGCTGTATTTACATATCTGCCACTGCGCAGGAGAATCTGTATAGGTGTTCGAGTGTTCGAACCCTAATGCGTGAGAAATGGTCGGTAAACGCCGTATTTACATATCTGCCACTGTGCAGGAGAATCCGTATAGGTGTTCGAGTGGTCGAACCGTAATGCGTGAGAAATGGTAAGTGAACGCCGTATTTACATATCTGCCACTGTGCAGGAGAATCCGTATAGGTGTTCGAGTGTTCGAACCCTAATACGTGAGAAATGGTAGGTCAACGCCGTATTTACATATCTGCCACTGTGCAGGAGAATCCGTATATGTGTTCGACTGTTCGAACCCTAATGCGTGGGAAATGGTAGGTAACTGCCGTATTTACATATCTGCCACTGTGCAGGAGAATCCGTATAGGTGTTCGAGTGTTCGAACCCTAATCCGTGAGAAATAGTGAGTAAACGCCGTATTTACGTATCTGCCACTGTGCAGGAGAATCCGTATAGGTGTTCGAGTGTTCCAACCCTAATGCGTGAGAAATGGTAAGTAAACGCCGTATTTACATATCTACCACTGTGCGGGAGAATCCGTATAGGTGTTCGAGTGTTCGAACCCTAATGCGTGAGAAATAGTGAGTAAACGCCGTATTTACATATCTGCCACTGTGCAGGAGAATCCGTATAGGTGTTCGAGTGTTCGAACCCTAATGCGTGAGAAATGGTAAGTAAACGCCGTATTTACATATCTGCCACTGTGCAGGGGAATCCGTATAGGTGTTCGAGTGTTCGAACCCTAATGCATGAGAAATGGTAGGTAACTGCCGTATTTACATATCTGCCACTGTGCAGGAGAATCCGTATAGGTGTTCGAGTGTTCGAACCCTAATGCGTGAGAAACGGTAAGTAAACGCCGTATTTACATATCTGCCACAGTGCAGGAGAATCAGTATAGGTGTTCGAGTGTTCGAACCCTAATGCGTGAGAAATGGTCGGTAAACGCCGTATTGACATATCTGCCAGTGTGCAGGAGAATCCGTATAGGTGTTCGGGTGTTCGAACCCTAATGCGTGAGAAATGGTAAGTAAACGCCGTATTTACATATCTGCCACTGTGCGGGAGAATCCGTATGGGTGTTCGAGTGTTCGAACCCTAATGCGTGAGAAATAGTGAGTAAACGCCGTATTTACATATCTGCCACTGTGCAGGAGAATCCGTATAGGTGTTCGAGTGTTCGAACCCTAATGCGTGAGAAATAATGAATAAACGCCGTATTTACATATCTGCCACTGTGCAGGAGAATCCGTATAGGTGTTCGAGTGTTCGAACCCTAATGCGTGAGAAATGGTAAGTAAACGCCGTATTTACATATCTGCCACTGTGCGGGAGAGTCCGTATAGGTGTTCGAGTGTTCTAACCCTAATGCGTGAGAAATAGTGAGTAAACGCCGTATTTACATATCTGCCACTGTGCAGGAGAATCCCTATAGGTGTTCGAGTGTTCGAACCCTAATGCGTGAGAAATGGTAAGTAAACGCCGTATTTACATATCTGCCACTGTGCGGGAGAATCCGTATGGGTGTTCGAGTGTTCGAACCCTAATGCGTGAGAAATAGTGAGTAAACGCCGTATTTACATATCTGCCACTGTGCAGGAGAATCCGTATAGGTGTTCGTGTGTTCGAACCCTAATGCGTGAGAAATAGTGAATAAACGCCGTATTTACATATCTGCCACTGTGCAGGAGAATCCGTATAGGTGTTCGAGTGTTCGAACCCTAATGCGTGAGAAATGGTAAGTAAACGCCGTATTTACATATCTGCCACTGTGCGGGAGAGTCCGTATAGGTGTTCGAGTGTTCTAACCCTAATGCGTGAGAAATAGTGAGTAAACGCCGTATTTACATATCTGCCACTGTGCAGGAGAATCCCTATAGGTGTTCGAGTGTTCGAACCCTAATGCGTGAGAAATGGTAAGTAAACGCCGTATTTACATATCTGCCACTGTGCGGGAGAATCCGTATAGGTGTTCGAGTGTTCTAACCCTAATGCGTGAGAAATAGTGAGTAAAAGACGTATTTAGATATCTGCCATTGTGCAGGAGAATCCGTATAGGTGTTCGAGTGTTCGAACCCTAATGCGTGAGAAATGGTAAGTAAACGCCGTATTTACATATCTGGCACTGTGCAGGAGAATCCGTATAGGTGTTCGAGTGTTCGAACCCTAATGCGTGGGAAATGGTAAGTAAACGCCGTATTTACATATCTGCCACTGTGCAGAAGAATCCGTATAGGTGTTCGAGTGTTCGAACCCTAATGCATGAGAAATGGTAGGTAACTGCCGTATTTACATATCTGCCACTGTGCAGGAGAATCCGTATAGGTGTTCGAGTGTTCGAACCCTAATGCGTGAGAAATAGTAAGTAAACGCCGTATTTACATATCTGCCACTGTGCAGGAGAATCCGTATAGGTGTTCGAGTGTTCGAACCCTAATGCGTGAGAAATGGTAAGTTAACGCCGTATTTACATATCTGCCACTGTGCAGGAGAATCCGTATAGGTGTTCAAGTGTTCGAACCCTAATACGTGAGAAATTGTAGGTAAACGCTGTATTTACATATCTGCCACTGCGCAGGAGAATCTGTATAGGTGTTCGAGTGTTCGAACCCTAATGCGTGAGAAATGGTCGGTAAACGCCGTATTTACATGTCTGCCACTGTGCAGGAGAATCCGTATAGGTGTTCGAGTGGTCGAACCGTAATGCGTGAGAAATGGTAAGTGAACGTAGTATTTACATATCTGCCACTGTGCAGGAGAATCCGTATAGGTGTTCGAGTGTTCGAACCCTAATACGTGAGAAATGGTAGGTCAACGCCGTATTTACATATCTGCCACTGTGCAGGAGAATCCGTATAGGTGTTCGACTGTTCGAACCCTAATGCGTGGGAAATGGTAGGTAACTGCCGTATTTACATATCTGCCACTGTGCAGGAGAATCCGTATAGGTGTTCGAGTGTTCGAACCCTAATCCGTGAGAAATAGTGAGTAAACGCCGTATTTACGTATCTGCCACTGTGCAGGAGAATCCGTATAGGTGTTCGAGTGTTCGAACCCAAATCCGTGAGAAATAGTGAGTAAACGCCGTATTTACGTATCTGCCACTGTGCAGGAGAATCCGTATAGGTGTTCGAGTGTTCGAACCCTAATGCATGAGAAATGGTAGGTAACTGCCGTATTTACATATCTGCCACTGTGCAGGAGAATCCGTATAGGTGTTCGAGTGTTCGAACCCTAATGCGTGAGAAATGGGAAGTAAACGCCGTATTTACATATCTGCCACTGTGCAGGGGAATCCGTATAGGTGTTCGAGTGTTCGAACCCTAATGCATGAGAAATGGTAGGTAACTGCCGTATTTACATATCTGCCACTGTGCAGGAGAATCCGTATAGGTGTTCGAGTGTTCGAACCCTAATGCGTGAGAAACGGTAAGTAAACGCCGTATTTACATATCTGCCACTGTGCAGGAGAATCAGTATAGGTGTTCGAGTGTTCGAACCCTAATGCGTGAGAAATGGTCGGTAAACTCCGTATTGACATATCTGCCAGTGTGCAGGAGAATCCGTATAGGTGTTCGAGTGTTCGAACCCTAATGCGTGAGAAATGGTAAGTAAACGCCGTATTTACATATCTGCCACTGTGCGGGAGAATCCGTATAGGTGTTCGAGTGTTCGAACCCTAATGCGTGAGAAATAGTGAGTAAACGCCGTATTTACATATCTGCCACTGTGCAGGAGAATCCGTATAGGTGTTCGAGTGTTCGAAACGTAATGCGTGGGAAATGGTAAGTAAACGCCGTATTTACATATCTGCCACTGTGCAGAAGAATCCGTATAGGTGTTCGAGTGTTCGAACCCTAAGGCGTGAGAAATAGTGAGTAAAAGCCGTATTTACATATCTGCCACTGTGCAGGAGAATCCGTATAGGTGTTCGAGTGTTCGAACCCTAATGCGTGAGAAATAGTGAATAAACGCCGTATTTACATATCTGCCACTGTGCAGGAGAATCCGTATAGGTGTTCGATTGTTCGAACCCTAATGCGTGAGAAATGGTAAGTAAACGCCGTATTTACATATCTGCCACTGTGCGGGAGAGTCCGTATAGGTGTTCGAGTGTTCTAACCCTAATGCGTGAGAAATAGTGAGTAAACGCCGTATTTACATATCTGCCACTGTGCAGGAGAATCCGTATAGGTGTTCGAGTGTTCGAACCCTAATGCGGGAGAAATGGTAAGTAAACGCCGTATTTACATATCTGCCATTGTGCGGGAGAATTCGTATAGGTGTTCGAGTGTTCTAACCCTAATGCGTGAGAAATAGTGAGTAAACGCCGTATTTAGATATCTGCCACTGTGCAGGAGAATCCGTATAGGTGTTCGAGTGTTCGAACCCTAATGCATGAGAAATGGTAGGTAACTGCCGTATTTACATATCTGCCACTGTGCAGGAGAATCCGTATAGGTGTTCGAGTGTTCGAACCCTAATGCGTGAGAAATAGTAAGTAAACGCCGTATTTACATATCTGCCACTGTGCAGGAGAATCCGTATAGGTGTTCGAGTGTTCGAACCCTAATGCGTGGGAAATGGTAAGTAAACGCCGTATTTACATATCTGCCACTGTGCAGAAGAATCCGTATAGGTGTTCGACTGTTCGAACCCTAATGCATGAGAAATGGTAGGTAACTGCCGTATTTACATATCTGCCACTGTGCAGGAGAATCCGTATAGGTGTTCGAGTGTTCGAACCCTAATGCGTGAGAAATGGTAAGTAAACGCCGTATTTACATATCTGCCACTGTGCAGGGGAATCCGTATAGGTGTTCGAGTGTTCGAACCCTAATG
The DNA here is from genome assembly GCA_036172215.1 of Camellia granthamiana. NCBI lineage: Eukaryota > Viridiplantae > Streptophyta > Magnoliopsida > Ericales > Theaceae > Camellia > Camellia granthamiana. The sequence continues at coordinate 143,786,488 of CM069905.1, read as the reverse complement.
CATGAGAAATGGTAGGTAACTGCCGTATTTACATATCTGCCACTGTGCAGGAGAATCCGTATAGGTGTTCGAGTGTTCGAACCCTAATGCGTGAGAAATAGTGAATAAACGCCGTATTTACATATCTGCCACTGTGCAGGAGAATCCGTATAGGTGTTCGAGTGTTCGAACCCTAATGCGTGAGAAATGGTAAGTAAACGCCGTATTTACGTATCTGCCACTGTGCGGGAGAATCCGTATAGGTGTTCGAGTGTTCTAACCCTAATGCGTGAGAAATAGTTAGTAAACGCCGTATTCACATATCTGCCACTGTGCAGGAGAATCCGTATAGGTGTTCGAGTGTTCGAACCCTAATGCGTGAGAAATGGTAAGTAAACGCCGTATTTACATATCTGCCTCTGTGCGGGAGAATCCGTATAGGTGTTCGAGTGTTCTAACTCTAATGCGTGAGAAGTAGTGAGTAAACGCCGTATTTAGATATCTGCCACTGTGCAGGAGAATCCGTATAGGTGTTCGAGTGTTCGAACCCTAATGCGTGAGAAATGGTAAGTAAACGCCGTATTTACATATCTACCACTGTGCGGGAGAATCCGTATAGGTGTTCGAGTGTTCGAACCCTAATGCGTGAGAAATAGTGAGTAAACGCCGTATTTACATATCTGCCACTGTGCAGGAGAATCCGTATAGGTGTTCGAGTGTTCGAACCCTAATGCGTGCGAAATGGTAAGTAAACGCCGTATTTACATATCTGCCACTGTGCAGGGGAATCCGTATAGGTGTTCGAGTGTTCGAACCCTAATGCATGAGAAATGGTAGGTAACTGCCGTATTTACATATCTGCCGCTGTGCAGGAGAATCCGTATAGGTGTTCGAGTGTTCGAACCCTAATGCGTGAGAAATAGTGAATAAACGCCGTATTTACATATCTGCCACTGTGCAGGAGAATCCGTATAGGTGTTCGAGTGTTCGAACCCTAATGCGTGAGAAATGGTAAGTAAACGCCGTATTTACGTATCTGCCACTGTACGGGAGAGTCCGTATAGGTGTTCGAGTGTTCTAACCCTAATGCGTGAGAAATAGTTAGTAAACGCCGTATTCACATATCTGCCACTGTGCAGGAGAATCCGTATAGGTGTTCGAGTGTTCGAACCCTAATGCGTGAGAAATGGTAAGTAAACGCCGTATTTACATATCTGCCTCTGTGCGGGAGAATCCATATAGGTGTTCGAGTGTTCTAACTCTAATGCGTGAGAAGTAGTGAGTAAACGCCGTATTTAGATATCTGCCACTGTGCAGGAGAATCCGTATAGGTGTTCGAGTGTTCGAACCCTAATGCGTGAGAAATGGTAAGTAAACGCCGTATTTACATATCTGCCACTGTGCAGGAGAATCCGTATAGGTGTTTGAGTGTTCGAAACCTAATGCGTGGGAAATGGTAAGTAAACGCCGTATTTACATATCTGCCACTGTGCAGAAGAATCCGTATAGGTGTTCGAGTGTTCGAACCCTAATGCATGAGAAATGGTAGGTAACTGCCGTATTTACATATCTGCCACTGTGCAGGAGAATCCGTATAGGTGTTCGAGTGTTCGAACCCTAATGCGTGAGAAACGGTAAGTAAACGCCGTATTTACATATCTGCCACTGTGCAGGAGAATCAGTATAGGTGTTCGAGTGTTCGAACCCTAATGCGTGAGAAATGGTCGGTAAACGCCGTATTGACATATCTGCCAGTGTACAGGAGAATCCGTATAGGTGTTCGAGTGTTCGAACCCTAATGCGTGAGAAATGGTAAGTAAACGCCGTATTTACATATCTGCCACTGTGCGGGAGAATCCGTATAGGTGTTCGAGTGTTCGAACCCTAATGCGTGAGAAATAGTGAGTAAACGCCGTATTTACATATCTGCCACTGTGCAGGAGAATCCGTATAGGTGTTCGAGTGTTCGAACCCTAATGCGTGAGAAATAGTGAATAAACGCCGTATTTACGTATCTGCCACTGTGCAAGAGAATCCGTATAGGTGTTCGAGTGTTCGAACCCTAATGCGTGAGAAATGGTAAGTAAACGCCGTATTTACATATCTGCCACTGTGCGGGAGAGTCCGTATAGGTGTTCGAGTGTTCTAACCCTAATGCGTGAGAAATAGTGAGTAAACGCCGTATTTACATATCTGCCACTGTGCAGGAGAATCCGTATAGGTGTTCGAGTGTTCGAACCCTAATGCGGGAGAAATGGTAAGTAAACGCCGTATTTACATATCTGCCATTGTGCGGGAGAATCCGTATAGGTGTTCGAGTGTTCTAACCCTAATGCGTGAGAAATAGTGAGTAAACGCCGTATTTAGATATCTGCCACTGTGCAGGAGAATCCGTATAGGTGTTCGAGTGTTCGAACCCTAATGCATGAGAAATGGTAGGTAACTGCCGTATTTACATATCTGCCACTGTGCAGGAGAATCCGTATAGGTGTTCGAGTGTTCGAACCCTAATGCGTGAGAAATAGTAAGTAAACGCCGTATTTACATATCTGCCACTGTGCAGGAGAATCCGTATAGGTGTTCGAGTGTTCGAACCCTAATGCGTGGGAAATGGTAAGTAAACGCCGTATTTACATATCTGCCACTGTGCAGAAGAATCCGTATAGGTGTTCGAGTGTTCGAACCCTAATGCATGAGAAATGGTAGGTAACTGCCGTATTTACATATCTGCCACTGTGCAGGAGAATCCGTATATTTGTTCGAGTGTTCGAACCCTAATGCGTGAGAAATAGTAAGTAAACGCCGTATTTACATATCTGCCACTGTGCAGGAGAATCCGTATAGGTGTTCGAGTGTTCGAACCCTAATGCGTGAGAAACGGTAAGTAAACGCCGTATTTACATATCTGCCACTGTGCAGGAGAATCCGTATAGGTGTTCGAGTGTTCGATCCCTAATGCGTGAGAAATAGTGAGTAAACGGCGTATTTACATATCTGTCACTGTGCAGGAGAATCCGTATAGGTGTTCGAGTGTTCGAACCCTAATGCGTGAGAAATGGTAAGTAATCACCGTATTTACATATCTGCCACTGTGCGGGAGAATCCGTATAGGTGTTCGAGTGTTCGAACCCTAATGCGTGAGAAATAGTGAGTAAACGCCGTATTTACATATCTGCCACTGTGCAGCAGAATCCGTATAGGTGTTCGAGTGTGGAACCCTCATGCGTGAGAAATGGTAAATAAACGCCGTATTTACATATCTGCCACTGTGCAGGAGAATCCGTATTGGTGTTCGAGTGTTCGAACCCTAATGCATGGGAAATGGTAAGCAAACGCCGTATTTACGTATTGGCCACTGTGCAGGAGAATCCGTATAGGTGTTCGTGTGTTCGAACCCTAATGCATGAGAAATGGTAGGTAACTGCCGTATTTACATATCTGCCACTGTGCAGGAGAATCCGTATAGGTGTTCGAGTGTTCGAACCCTAATGCGTGAGAAATAGTGAGTAAACGCCGTATTTACATATCTGCCACTGTGCAGGAGAATCCGTATAGGTGTTCGAGTGTTCGAACCCTAATGCGGGAGAAATGGTAAGTAAACGCCGTATTTACATATCTGCCATTGTGCGGGAGAATCCGTATAGGTGTTCGAGTGTTCTAACCCTAATGCGTGAGAAATAGTGAGTAAACGCCGTATTTAGATATCTGCCACTGTGCAGGAGAATCCGTATAGGTGTTCGAGTGTTCGAACCCTAATGCATGAGAAATGGTAGGTAACTGCCGTATTTACATATCTGCCACTGTGCAGGAGAATCCGTATAGGTGTTCGAGTGTTCGAACCCTAATGCGTGAGAAATAGTAAGTAAACGCCGTATTTACATATCTGCCACTGTGCAGGAGAATCCGTATAGGTGTTCGAGTGTTCGAACCCTAATGCGTGGGAAATGGTAAGTAAACGCCGTATTTACATATCTGCCACTGTGCAGAAGAATCCGTATAGGTGTTCGAGTGTTCGAACCCTAATGCATGAGAAATGGTAGGTAACTGCCGTATTTACATATCTGCCACTGTGCAGGAGAATCCGTATAGGTGTTCGAGTGTTCGAACCCTAATGCGTGAGAAATAGTAAGTAAACGCCGTATTTACATATCTGCCACTGTGCAGGAGAATCCGTATAGGTGTTCGAGTGTTCGAACCCTAATGCGTGAGAAACGGTAAGTAAACGCCGTATTTACATATCTGCCACTGTGCAGGAGAATCCGTATAGGTGTTCGAGTGTTCGATCCCTAATGCGTGAGAAATAATGAGTAAACGCCGTATTTACATATCTGTCACTGTGCAGGAGAATCCGTATAGGTGTTCGAGTGTTCGAACCCTAATGCGTGAGAAATGGTAAGTAATCACCGTATTTACATATCTGCCACTGTGCGGGAGAATCCGTATAGGTGTTCGAGTGTTCGAACCCTAATGCGTGAGAAATAGTGAGTAAACGCCGTATTTACATATCTGCCACTGTGCAGCAGAATCCGTATAGGTGTTCGAGTGTGGAACCCTCATGCGTGAGAAATGGTAAATAAACACCGTATTTACATATCTGCCACTGTGCAGGAGAATCCGTATTGGTGTTCGAGTGTTCGAACCCTAATGCATGGGAAATGGTAAGCAAACGCCGTATTTACGTATTTGCCACTGTGCAGGAGAATCCGTATAGGTGTTCGTGTGTTCGAACCCTAATGCATGAGAAATGGTAGGTAACTGCCGTATTTACATATCTGCCACTGTGCAGGAGAATCCGTATAGGTGTTCGAGTGTTCGAACCCTAATGCGTGAGAAATAGTAAGTAAACGCCGTATTTACATATCTGCCACTGTGCAGGAGAATCCGTATAGGTGTTCGAGTGTTCGAACCCTAATGCGTGAGAAACGGTAAGTAAACGCCGTATTTACATATCTGCCACTGTGCAGGAGAATCCGTATAGGTGTTCGAGTGTTCGAACCCTAATGCGTGAGAAATGGTAAGTAAACGCCGTATTTACATATCTGCCACTGTGCGGGAGAGTCCGTATAGGTGTTCGCGTGTTCTAACCCTAATGCGTGAGAAATAGTGAGTAAACGCCGTATTTACATATCTGCCACTGTGCAGGAGAATCCGTATAGGTGTTCGAGTGTTCGAACCCTAATGTGGGAGAAATGGTAAGTAAACGCCGTATTTACATATCTGCCACTGTGCGGGAGAATCCGTATAGGTGTTCGAGTGTTCTAACCCTAATGCGTGGGAAATAGTGAGTAAACGCCGTATTTAGATATCTGCCACTGTGCAGGAGAATCCGTATAGGTGTTCGAGTGTTCGAACCCTAATGCATGAGAAATGGTAGGTAACTGCCGTATTTACATATCTGCCACTGTGCAGGAGAATCCGTATAGGTGTTCGAGTGTTCGAACCCTAATGCGTGAGAAATAGTAAGTAAACGCCGTATTTACATATCTGCCACTGTGCAGGAGAATCCATATAGGTGTTCGCGTGTTCGAACCCTAATGCGTGGGAAATGGTAAGTAAACGCCGTATTTACATATCTGCCACTGTGCAGAAGAATCCGTATAGGTGTTCGAGTGTTCGAACCCTAATGCATGAGAAATGGTAGGTAACTGCCGTATTTACATATCTGCCACTGTGCAGGAGAATCCGTATAGGTGTTCGAGTGTTCGAACCCTAATGCGTGAGAAATAGTAAGTAAACGCCGTATTTACATATCTGCCACTGTGCAGGAGAATCCGTATAGGTGTTCGAGTGTTCGAACCCTAATGCGTGGGAAATGGTAAGTAAACGCCGTATTTACATATCTGCCACTGTGCAGAAGAATCCGTATAGGTGTTCGAGTGTTCGAACCCTAATGCATGAGAAATGGTAGGTAACTGCCGTATTTACATATCTGCCACTGTGCAGGAGAATCCGTATAGGTGTTCGAGTGTTCGAACCCTAATGCGTGAGAAATAGTAAGTAAACGCCGTATTTACATATCTGCCACTGTGCAGGAGAATCCGTATTGGTGTTCGAGTGTTCGAACCCTAATGCATGGGAAATGGTAAGCAAACGCCGTATTTACGTATTTGCCACTGTGCAGGAGAATCCGTATAGGTGTTCGTGTGTTCGAACCCTAATGCATGAGAAATGGTAGGTAACTGCCGTATTTACATATCTGCCACTGTGCAGGAGAATCCGTATAGGTGTTCGAGTGTTCGAACCCTAATGCGTGAGAAATAGTGAGTAAACGCCGTATTTACATATCTGCCACTGTGCAGGAGAATCCGTATAGGTGTTCGAGTGTTCGAACCCTAATGCGGGAGAAATGGTAAGTAAACGCCGTATTTACATATCTGCCATTGTGCGGGAGAATCCGTATAGGTGTTCGAGTGTTCTAACCCTAATGCGTGAGAAATAGTGAGTAAACGCCGTATTTAGATATCTGCCACTGTGCAGGAGAATCCGTATAGGTGTTCGAGTGTTCGAACCCTAATGCATGAGAAATGGTAGGTAACTGCCGTATTTACATATCTGCCACTGTGCAGGAGAATCCGTATAGGTGTTCGAGTGTTCGAACCCTAATGCGTGAGAAATAGTAAGTAAACGCCGTATTTACATATCTGCCACTGTGCAGGAGAATCCGTATAGGTGTTCGAGTGTTCGAACCCTAATGCGTGGGAAATGGTAAGTAAACGCCGTATTTACATATCTGCCACTGTGCAGAAGAATCCGTATAGGTGTTCGAGTGTTCGAACCCTAATGCATGAGAAATGGTAGGTAACTGCCGTATTTACATATCTGCCACTGTGCAGGAGAATCCGTATAGGTGTTCGAGTGTTCGAACCCTAATGCGTGAGAAATAGTAAGTAAACGCCGTATTTACATATCTGCCACTGTGCAGGAGAATCCGTATAGGTGTTCGAGTGTTCGAACCCTAATGCGTGAGAAACGGTAAGTAAACGCCGTATTTACATATCTGCCACTGTGCAGGAGAATCCGTATAGGTGTTCGAGTGTTCGATCCCTAATGCGTGAGAAATAATGAGTAAACGCCGTATTTACATATCTGTCACTGTGCAGGAGAATCCGTATAGGTGTTCGAGTGTTCGAACCCTAATGCGTGAGAAATGGTAAGTAATCACCGTATTTACATATCTGCCACTGTGCGGGAGAATCCGTATAGGTGTTCGAGTGTTCGAACCCTAATGCGTGAGAAATAGTGAGTAAACGCCGTATTTACATATCTGCCACTGTGCAGCAGAATCCGTATAGGTGTTCGAGTGTGGAACCCTCATGCGTGAGAAATGGTAAATAAACACCGTATTTACATATCTGCCACTGTGCAGGAGAATCCGTATTGGTGTTCGAGTGTTCGAACCCTAATGCATGGGAAATGGTAAGCAAACGCCGTATTTACGTATTTGCCACTGTGCAGGAGAATCCGTATAGGTGTTCGTGTGTTCGAACCCTAATGCATGAGAAATGGTAGGTAACTGCCGTATTTACATATCTGCCACTGTGCAGGAGAATCCGTATAGGTGTTCGAGTGTTCGAACCCTAATGCGTGAGAAATAGTAAGTAAACGCCGTATTTACATATCTGCCACTGTGCAGGAGAATCCGTATAGGTGTTCGAGTGTTCGAACCCTAATGCGTGAGAAACGGTAAGTAAACGCCGTATTTACATATCTGCCACTGTGCAGGAGAATCCGTATAGGTGTTCGAGTGTTCGAACCCTAATGCGTGAGAAATGGTAAGTAAACGCCGTATTTACATATCTGCCACTGTGCGGGAGAGTCCGTATAGGTGTTCGCGTGTTCTAACCCTAATGCGTGAGAAATAGTGAGTAAACGCCGTATTTACATATCTGCCACTGTGCAGGAGAATCCGTATAGGTGTTCGAGTGTTCGAACCCTAATGTGGGAGAAATGGTAAGTAAACGCCGTATTTACATATCTGCCACTGTGCGGGAGAATCCGTATAGGTGTTCGAGTGTTCTAACCCTAATGCGTGGGAAATAGTGAGTAAACGCCGTATTTAGATATCTGCCACTGTGCAGGAGAATCCGTATAGGTGTTCGAGTGTTCGAACCCTAATGCATGAGAAATGGTAGGTTACTGCCGTATTTACATATCTGCCACTGTGCAGGAGAATCCGTATAGGTGTTCGAGTGTTCGAACCCTAATGCGTGAGAAATAGTAAGTAAACGCCGTATTTACATATCTGCCACTGTGCAGGAGAATCCGTATAGGTGTTCGCGTGTTCGAACCCTAATGCGTGGGAAATGGTAAGTAAACGCCGTATTTACATATCTGCCACTGTGCAGAAGAATCCGTATAGGTGTTCGAGTGTTCGAACCCTAATGCATGAGAAATGGTAGGTAACTGCCGTATTTACATATCTGCCACTGTGCAGGAGAATCCGTATAGGTGTTCGAGTGTTCGAACCCTAATGCGTGAGAAATAGTAAGTAAACGCCGTATTTACATATCTGCCACTGTGCAGGAGAATCCGTATAGGTGTTCGAGTGTTCGAACCCTAATGCGTGAGAAACGGTAAGTAAACGACGTATTTACATATCTGCCACTCTGCAGGAGAATCCGTATAGGTGTTCGAGTGTTCGAACCCTAATGCGTGAGAAACGGTAAGTAAACGCCGTATTTACATATCTGCCACTGTGCAGGAGAATCCGTATAGGTGTTCGAGTGTTCGAACCCTAATGCGTGAGAAATGGTAAGTAAACGCCGTATTTACATATCTGCCACTGTGCGGGAGAGTCCGTATAGGTGTTCGCGTGTTCTAACCCTAATGCGTGAGAAATAGTGAGTAAACGCCGTATTTACATATCTGCCACTGTGCAGGAGAATCCGTATAGGTGTTCGAGTGTTCGAACCCTAATGTGGGAGAAATGGTAAGTAAACGCCGTATTTACATATCTGCCACTGTGCGGGAGAATCCGTATAGGTGTTCGAGTGTTCTAACCCTAATGCGTGAGAAATAGTGAGTAAACGCCGTATTTAGATATCTGCCACTGTGCAGGAGAATCCGTATAGGTGTTCGAGTGTTCGAACCCTAATGCATGAGAAATGGTAGGTAACTGTCGTATTTACATATCTGCCACTGTGCAGGAGAATCCGTATAGGTGTTCGAGTGTTCGAACCCTAATGCGTGAGAAATAGTAAGTAAACGCCGTATTTACATATCTGCCACTGTGCAGGAGAATCCGTATAGGTGTTCGCGTGTTCGAACCCTAATGCGTGGGAAATGGTAAGTAAACGCCGTATTTACATATCTGCCACTGTGCAGAAGAATCCATATAGGTGTTCGAGTGTTCGAACCCTAATGCATGAGAAATGGTAGGTAACTGCCGTATTTACATATCTGCCACTGTGCAGGAGAATCCGTATAGGTGTTCGAGTGTTCGAACCCTAATGCGTGAGAAATAGTAAGTAAACGCCGTATTTACATATCTGCCACTGTGCAGGAGAATCCGTATAGGTGTTCGAGTGTTCGATCCCTAATGCGTGAGAAATAGTGAGTAAACGCCGTATTTACATATCTGTCACTCTGCAGGAGAATCCGTATAGGTGTTCGAGTGTTCGAACCCTAATGCGTGAGAAATGGTAAGTAATCACCGTATTTACATATCTGCCACTGTGCGGGAGAATCCGTATAGGTGTTCGAGTGTTCTAACCCTAATGCGTGAGAAATAGTTAGTAAACGCCGTATTCACATATCTGCCACTGTGCAGGAGAATCCGTATAGGTGTTCGAGTGTTCGAACCCTAATGCGTGAGAAATGGTAAGTAAACGCCGTATTTACATATCTGCCTCTGTGCGGGAGAATCCATATAGGTGTTCGAGTGTTCTAACTCTAATGCGTGAGAAGTAGTGAGTAAACGCCGTATTTAGATATCTGCCACTGTGCAGGAGAATCCGTATAGGTGTTCGAGTGTTCGAACCCTAATGCGTGAGAAATGGTAAGTAAACGCCGTATTTACATATCTGCCACTGTGCAGGAGAATCCGTATAGGTGTTTGAGTGTTCGAAACCTAATGCGTGGGAAATGGTAAGTAAACGCCGTATTTACATATCTGCCACTGTGCAGAAGAATCCGTATAGGTGTTCGAGTGTTCGAACCCTAATGCATGAGAAATGGTAGGTAACTGCCGTATTTACATATCTGCCACTGTGCAGGAGAATCCGTATAGGTGTTCGAGTGTTCGAACCCTAATGCGTGAGAAACGGTAAGTAAACGCCGTATTTACATATCTGCCACTGTGCAGGAGAATCAGTATAGGTGTTCGAGTGTTCGAACCCTAATGCGTGAGAAATGGTCGGTAAACGCCGTATTGACATATCTGCCAGTGTACAGGAGAATCCGTATAGGTGTTCGAGTGTTCGAACCCTAATGCGTGAGAAATGGTAAGTAAACGCCGTATTTACATATCTGCCACTGTGCGGGAGAATCCGTATAGGTGTTCGAGTGTTCGAACCCTAATGCGTGAGAAATAGTGAGTAAACGCCGTATTTACATATCTGCCACTGTGCAGGAGAATCTGTATAGGTGTTCGAGTGTTCGAACCCTAATGCGTGAGAAATAGTGAATAAACGCCGTATTTACGTATCTGCCACTGTGCAGGAGAATCCGTATAGGTGTTCGAGTGTTCGAACCCTAATGCGTGAGAAATGGTAAGTAAACGCCGTATTTACATATCTGCCACTGTGCGGGAGAGTCCGTATAGGTGTTCGAGTGTTCTAACCCTAATGCGTGAGAAATAGTGAGTAAACGCCGTATTTACATATCTGCCACTGTGCAGGAGAATCCGTATAGGTGTTCGAGTGTTCGAACCCTAATGCGGGAGAAATGGTAAGTAAACGCCGTATTTACATATCTGCCATTGTGCGGGAGAATCCGTATAGGTGTTCGAGTGTTCTAACCCTAATGCGTGAGAAATAGTGAGTAAACGCCGTATTTAGATATCTGCCACTGTGCAGGAGAATCCGTATAGGTGTTCGAGTGTTCGAACCCTAATGCATGAGAAATGGTAGGTAACTGCCGTATTTACATATCTGCCACTGTGCAGGAGAATCCGTATAGGTGTTCGAGTGTTCGAACCCTAATGCGTGAGAAATAGTAAGTAAACGCCGTATTTACATATCTGCCACTGTGCAGGAGAATCCGTATAGGTGTTCGAGTGTTCGAACCCTAATGCGTGGGAAATGGTAAGTAAACGCCGTATTTACATATCTGCCACTGTGCAGAAGAATCCGTATAGGTGTTCGAGTGTTCGAACCCTAATGCATGAGAAATGGTAGGTAACTGCCGTATTTACATATCTGCCACTGTGCAGGAGAATCCGTATATTTGTTCGAGTGTTCGAACCCTAATGCGTGAGAAATAGTAAGTAAACGCCGTATTTACATATCTGCCACTGTGCAGGAGAATCCGTATAGGTGTTCGAGTGTTCGAACCCTAATGCGTGAGAAACGGTAAGTAAACGCCGTATTTACATATCTGCCACTGTGCAGGAGAATCCGTATAGGTGTTCGAGTGTTCGATCCCTAATGCGTGAGAAATAGTGAGTAAACGGCGTATTTACATATCTGTCACTGTGCAGGAGAATCCGTATAGGTGTTCGAGTGTTCGAACCCTAATGCGTGAGAAATGGTAAGTAATCACCGTATTTACATATCTGCCACTGTGCAGGAGAATCCGTATAGGTGTTCGAGTGTTCGAACCCTAATGCGTGAGAAATAGTGAGTAAACGCCGTATTTACATATCTGCCACTGTGCAGCAGAATCCGTATAGGTGTTCGAGTGTGGAACCCTCATGCGTGAGAAATGGTAAATAAACGCCGTATTTACATATCTGCCACTGTGCAGGAGAATCCGTATTGGTGTTCGAGTGTTCGAACCCTAATGCATGGGAAATGGTAAGCAAACGCCGTATTTACGTATTTGCCACTGTGCAGGAGAATCCGTATAGGTGTTCGTGTGTTCGAACCCTAATGCATGAGAAATGGTAGGTAACTGCCGTATTTACATATCTGCCACTGTGCAGGAGAATCCGTATAGGTGTTCGAGTGTTCGAACCCTAATGCGTGAGAAATAGTGAGTAAACGCCGTATTTACATATCTGCCACTGTGCAGGAGAATCCGTATAGGTGTTCGAGTGTTCGAACCCTAATGCGGGAGAAATGGTAAGTAAACGCCGTATTTACATATCTGCCATTGTGCGGGAGAATCCGTATAGGTGTTCGAGTGTTCTAACCCTAATGCGTGAGAAATAGTGAGTAAACGCCGTATTTAGATATCTGCCACTGTGCAGGAGAATCCGTATAGGTGTTCGAGTGTTCGAACCCTAATGCATGAGAAATGGTAGGTAACTGCCGTATTTACATATCTGCCACTGTGCAGGAGAATCCGTAAAGGTGTTCGAGTGTTCGAACCCTAATGCGTGAGAAATAGTAAGTAAACGCCGTATTTACATATCTGCCACTGTGCAGGAGAATCCGTATAGGTGTTCGAGTGTTCGAACCCTAATGCGTGGGAAATGGTAAGTAAACGCCGTATTTACATATCTGCCACTGTGCAGAAGAATCCGTATAGGTGTTCGAGTGTTCGAACCCTAATGCATGAGAAATGGTAGGTAACTGCCGTATTTACATATCTGCCACTGTGCAGGAGAATCCGTATAGGTGTTCGAGTGTTCGAACCCTAATGCGTGAGAAATAGTAAGTAAACGCCGTATTTACATATCTGCCACTGTGCAGGAGAATCCGTATAGGTGTTCGAGTGTTCGAACCCTAATGCGTGAGAAACGGTAAGTAAACGCCGTATTTACATATCTGCCACTGTGCAGGAGAATCCGTATAGGTGTTCGAGTGTTCGATCCCTAATGCGTGAGAAATAATGAGTAAACGCCGTATTTACATATCTGTCACTGTGCAGGAGAATCCGTATAGGTGTTCGAGTGTTCGAACCCTAATGCGTGAGAAATGGTAAGTAATCACCGTATTTACATATCTGCCACTGTGCGGGAGAATCCGTATAGGTGTTCGAGTGTTCGAACCCCAATGCGTGAGAAATAGTGAGTAAACGCCGTATTTACATATCTGCCACTGTGCAGCAGAATCCGTATAGGTGTTCGAGTGTGGAACCCTCATGCGTGAGAAATGGTAAATAAACACCGTATTTACATATCTGCCACTGTGCAGGAGAATCCGTATTGGTGTTCGAGTGTTCGAACCCTAATGCATGGGAAATGGTAAGCAAACGCCGTATTTACGTATTTGCCACTGTGCAGGAGAATCCGTATAGGTGTTCGTGTGTTCGAACCCTAATGCATGAGAAATGGTAGGTAACTGCCGTATTTACATATCTGCCACTGTGCAGGAGAATCCGTATAGGTGTTCGAGTGTTCGAACCCTAATGCGTGAGAAATAGTAAGTAAACGCCGTATTTACATATCTGCCACTGTGCAGGAGAATCCGTATAGGTGTTCGAGTGTTCGAACCCTAATGCGTGAGAAACGGTAAGTAAACGCCATATTTACATATCTGCCACTGTGCAGGAGAATCCGTATAGGTGTTCGAGTGTTCGAACCCTAATGCGTGAGAAATGGTAAGTAAACGCCGTATTTACATATCTGCCACTGTGCGGGAGAGTCCGTATAGGTGTTCGCGTGTTCTAACCCTAATGCGTGAGAAATAGTGAGTAAACGCCGTATTTACATATCTGCCACTGTGCAGGAGAATCCGTATAGGTGTTCGAGTGTTCGAACCCTAATGTGGGAGAAATGGTAAGTAAACGCCGTATTTACATATCTGCCACTGTGCGGGAGAATCCGTATAGGTGTTCGAGTGTTCTAACCCTAATGCGTGGGAAATAGTGAGTAAACGCCGTATTTAGATATCTGCCACTGTGCAGGAGAATCCGTATAGGTGTTCGAGTGTTCGAACCCTAATGCATGAGAAATGGTAGGTAACTGCCGTATTTACATATCTGCCACTGTGCAGGAGAATCCGTATAGGTGTTCGAGTGTTCGAACCCTAATGCGTGAGAAATAGTAAGTAAACGCCGTATTTACATATCTGCCACTGTGCAGGAGAATCCGTATAGGTGTTCGCGTGTTCGAACCCTAATGCGTGGGAAATGGTAAGTAAACGCCGTATTTACATATCTGCCACTGTGCAGAAGAATCCGTATAGGTGTTCGAGTGTTCGAACCCTAATGCATGAGAAATGGTAGGTAACTGCCGTATTTACATATCTGCCACTGTGCAGGAGAATCCGTATAGGTGTTCGAGTGTTCGAACCCTAATGCGTGAGAAATAGTAAGTAAACGCCGTATTTACATATCTGCCACTGTGCAGGAGAATCCGTATAGGTGTTCGAGTGTTCGAACCCTAATGCGTGAGAAACGGTAAGTAAACGACGTATTTACATATCTGCCACTGTGCAGGAGAATCCGTATAGGTGTTCGAGTGTTCGAACCCTAATGCGTGAGAAACGGTAAGTAAACGCCGTATTTACATATCTGCCACTGTGCAGGAGAATCCGTATAGGTGTTCGAGTGTTCGAACCCTAATGCGTGAGAAATGGTAAGTAAACGCCGTATTTACATATCTGCCACTGTGCGGGAGAGTCCGTATAGGTGTTCGCGTGTTCTAACCCTAATGCGTGAGAAATAGTGAGTAAACGCCGTATTTACATATCTGCCACTGTGCAGGAGAATCCGTATAGGTGTTCGAGTGTTCGAACCCTAATGTGGGAGAAATGGTAAGTAAACGCCGTATTTACATATCTGCCACTGTGCGGGAGAATCCGTATAGGTGTTCGAGTGTTCTAACCCTAATGCGTGAGAAATAGTGAGTAAACGCCGTATTTAGATATCTGCCACTGTGCAGGAGAATCCGTATAGGTGTTCGAGTGTTCGAACCCTAATGCATGAGAAATGGTAGGTAACTGCCGTATTTACATATCTGCCACTGTGCAGGAGAATCCGTATAGGTGTTCGAGTGTTCGAACCCTAATGCGTGAGAAATAGTAAGTAAACGCCGTATTTACATATCTGCCACTGTGCAGGAGAATCCGTATAGGTGTTCGCGTGTTCGAACCCTAATGCGTGGGAAATGGTAAGTAAACGCCGTATTTACATATCTGCCACTGTGCAGAAGAATCCATATAGGTGTTCGAGTGTTCGAACCCTAATGCATGAGAAATGGTAGGTAACTGCCGTATTTACATATCTGCCACTGTGCAGGAGAATCCGTATAGGTGTTCGAGTGTTCGAACCCTAATGCGTGAGAAATAGTAAGTAAACGCCGTATTTACATATCTGCCACTGTGCAGGAGAATCCGTATAGGTGTTCGAGTGTTCGATCCCTAATGCGTGAGAAATAGTGAGTAAACGCCGTATTTACATATCTGTCACTGTGCAGGAGAATCCGTATAGGTGTTCGAGTGTTCGAACCCTAATGCGTGAGAAATGGTAAGTAATCACCGTATTTACATATCTGCCACTGTGCGGGAGAATCCGTATAGGTGTTCGAGTGTTCGAACCCTAATGCGTGAGAAATAGTGAGTAAACGCCGTATTTACATATCTGCCACTGTGCAGGAGAATCCGTATAGGTGTTCGAGTGTGGAGCCCTCATGCGTGAGAAATGGTAAATAAACGCCGTATTTACATATCTGCCACTGTGCAGGAGAATCCGTATTGGTGTTCGAGTGTTCGAACCCTAATGCATGGGAAATGGTAAGCAAACGCCGTATTTACGTATTTGCCACTGTGCAGGAGAATCCGTATAGGTGTTCGTGTGTTCGAACCCTAATGCATGAGAAATGGTAGGTAACTGCCGTATTTACATATCTGCCACTGTGCAGGAGAATCCGTATAGGTGTTCGAGTGTTCGAACCCTAATGCGTGAGAAATAGTAAGTAAACGCCGTATTTACATATCTGCCACTGTGCAGGAGAATCCGTATAGGTGTTCGACTGTTCGAACCCTAATGCGTGAGAAACGGTAAGTAAACGCCGTATTTACATATCTGCCACTGTGCAGGAGAATCCGTATAGGTGTTCGAGTGTTCGAACCCTAATGCGTGAGAAATGGTAAGTAAACGCCGTATTTACATATCTGCCACTATGCGGGAGAGTCCGTATAGGTGTTCGCGTGTTCTAACCCTAATGCGTGAGAAATAGTGAGTAAACGCCGTATTTACATATCTGCCACTGTGCAGGAGAATCCGTATAGGTGTTCGAGTGTTCGAACCCTAATGTGGGAGAAATGGTAAGTAAACGCCGTATTTACATATCTGCCACTGTGCGGGAGAATCCGTATAGGTGTTCGAGTGTTCTAACCCTAATGCGTGGGAAATAGTGAGTAAACGCCGTATTTAGATATCTGCCACTGTGCAGGAGAATCCGTATAGGTGTTCGAGTGTTCGAACCCTAATGCATGAGAAATGGTAGGTAACTGCCGTATTTACATATCTGCCACTGTGCAGGAGAATCCGTATAGGTGTTCGAGTGTTCGAACCCTAATGCGTGAGAAATAGTAAGTAAACGCCGTATTTACATATCTGCCACTGTGCAGGAGAATCCGTATAGGTGTTCGCGTGTTCGAACCCTAATGCGTGGGAAATGGTAAGTAAACGCCGTATTTACATATCTGCCACTGTGCAGAAGAATCCGTATAGGTGTTCGAGTGTTCGAACCCTAATGCATGAGAAATGGTAGGTAACTGCCGTATTTACATATCTGCCACTGTGCAGGAGAATCCGTATAGGTGTTCGAGTGTTCGAACCCTAATGCGTGAGAAATAGTAAGTAAACGCCGTATTTACATATCTGCCACTGTGCAGGAGAATCCGTATAGGTGTTCGAGTGTTCGAACCCTAATGCGTGAGAAACGGTAAGTAAACGACGTATTTACATATCTGCCACTGTGCAGGAGAATCCGTATAGGTGTTCGAGTGTTCGAACCCTAATGCGTGAGAAACGGTAAGTAAACGCCGTATTTACATATCTGCCACTGTGCAGGAGAATCCGTATAGGTGTTCGAGTGTTCGAACCCTAATGCGTGAGAAATGGTAAGTAAACGCCGTATTTACATATCTGCCACTGTGCGGGAGAGTCCGTATAGGTGTTCGCGTGTTCTAACCCTAATGCGTGAGAAATAGTGAGTAAACGCCGTATTTACATATCTGCCACTGTGCAGGAGAATCCGTATAGGTGTTCGAGTGTTCGAACCCTAATGTGGGAGAAATGGTAAGTAAACGCCGTATTTACATATCTGCCACTGTGCGGGAGAATCCGTATAGGTGTTCGAGTGTTCTAACCCTAATGCGTGAGAAATAGTGAGTAAACGCCGTATTTAGATATCTGCCACTGTGCAGGAGAATCCGTATAGGTGTTCGAGTGTTCGAACCCTAATGCATGAGAAATGGTAGGTACCTGCCGTATTTACATATCTGCCACTGTGCAGGAGAATCCGTATAGGTGTTCGAGTGTTCGAACCCTAATGCGTGAGAAATAGTAAGTAAACGCCGTATTTACATATCTGCCACTGTGCAGGAGAATCCGTATAGGTGTTCGCGTGTTCGAACCCTAATGCGTGGGAAATGGTAAGTAAACGCCGTATTTACATATCTGCCACTGTGCAGAAGAATCCATATAGGTGTTCGAGTGTTCGAACCCTAATGCATGAGAAATGGTAGGTAACTGCCGTATTTACATATCTGCCACTGTGCAGGAGAATCCGTATAGGTGTTCGAGTGTTCGAACCCTAATGCGTGAGAAATGGTAAGTAATCACCGTATTTACATATCTGCCACTGTGCGGGAGAATCCGTATAGGTGTTCGAGTGTTCGAACCCTAATGCGTGAGAAATAGTGAGTAAACGCCGTATTTACATATCTGCCACTGTGCAGGAGAATCCGTATAGGTGTTCGAGTGTGGAGCCCTCACGCGTGAGAAATGGTAAATAAACGCCGTATTTACATATCTGCCACTGTGCAGGAGAATCCGTATTGGTGTTCGAGTGTTCGAACCCTAATGCATGGGAAATGGTAAGCAAACGCCGTATTTACGTATTTGCCACTGTGCAGGAGAATCCGTATAGGTGTTCGTGTGTTCGAACCCTAATGCATGAGAAATGGTAGGTAACTGCCGTATTTACATATCTGCCACTGTGCAGGAGAATCCGTATAGGTGTTCGAGTGTTCGAACCCTAATGCGTGAGAAATAGTAAGTAAACGCCGTATTTACATATCTGCCACTGTGCAGGAGAATCCGTATAGGTGTTCGACTGTTCGAACCCTAATGCGTGAGAAACGGTAAGTAAACGCCGTATTTACATATCTGCCACTGTGCAGAAGAATCCGTATAGGTGTTCGAGTGTTCGAACCCTAATGCATGAGAAATGGTAGGTAACTGCCGTATTTACATATCTGCCACTGTGCAGGAGAATCCGTATAGGTGTTCGAGTGTTCGAACCCTAATGCGTGAGAAATAGTAAGTAAACGCCGTATTTACATATCTGCCACTGTGCAGGAGAATCCGTATAGGTGTTCGAGTGTTCGAACCCTAATGCGTGAGAAACGGTAAGTAAACGACGTATTTACATATCTGCCACTGTGCAGGAGAATCCGTATAGGTGTTCGAGTGTTCGAACCCTAATGCGTGAGAAACGGTAAGTAAACGCCGTATTTACATATCTGCCACTGTGCAGGAGAATCCGTATAGGTGTTCGAGTGTTCGAACCCTAATGCGTGAGAAATGGTAAGTAAACGCCGTATTTACATATCTGCCACTGTGCGGGAGAGTCCGTATAGGTGTTCGCGTGTTCTAACCCTAATGCGTGAGAAATAGTGAGTAAACGCCGTATTTACATATCTGCCACTGTGCAGGAGAATCCGTATAGGTGTTCGAGTGTTCGAACCCTAATGTGGGAGAAATGGTAAGTAAACGCCGTATTTACATATCTGCCACTGTGCGGGAGAATCCGTATAGGTGTTCGAGTGTTCTAACCCTAATGCGTGAGAAATAGTGAGTAAACGCCGTATTTAGATATCTGCCACTGTGCAGGAGAATCCGTATAGGTGTTCGAGTGTTCGAACCCTAATGCATGAGAAATGGTAGGTAACTGCCGTATTTACATATCTGCCACTGTGCAGGAGAATCCGTATAGGTGTTCGAGTGTTCGAACCCTAATGCGTGAGAAATAGTAAGTAAACGCCGTATTTACATATCTGCCACTGTGTAGGAGAATCCGTATAGGTGTTCGCGTGTTCGAACCCTAATGCGTGGGAAATGGTAAGTAAACGCCGTATTTACATATCTGCCACTGTGCAGAAGAATCCATATAGGTGTTCGAGTGTTCGAACCCTAATGCATGAGAAATGGTAGGTAACTGCCGTATTTACATATCTGCCACTGTGCAGGAGAATCCGTATAGGTGTTCGAGTGTTCGAACCCTAATGCGTGAGAAATAGTAAGTAAACGCCGTATTTACATATCTGCCACTGTGCAGGAGAATCCGTATAGGTGTTCGAGTGTTCGATCCCTAATGCGTGAGAAATAGTGAGTAAACGCCGTATTTACATATCTGTCACTGTGCAGGAGAATCCGTATAGGTGTTCGAGTGTTCGAACCCTAATGCGTGAGAAATGGTAAGTAATCACCGTATTTACATATCTGCCACTGTGCGGGAGAATCCGTATAGGTGTTCGAGTGTTCGAACCCTAATGCGTGAGAAATAGTGAGTAAACGCCGTATTTACATATCTGCCACTGTGCAGGAGAATCCGTATAGGTGTTCGAGTGTGGAGCCCTCATGCGTGAGAAATGGTAAATAAACGCCGTATTTACATATCTGCCACTGTGCAGGAGAATCCGTATTGGTGTTCGAGTGTTCGAACCCTAATGCATGGGAAATGGTAAGCAAACGCCGTATTTACGTATTTGCCACTGTGCAGGAGAATCCGTATAGGTGTTCGTGTGTTCGAACCCTAATGCATGAGAAATGGTAGGTAACTGCCGTATTTACATATCTGCCACTGTGCAGGAGAATCCGTATAGGTGTTCGAGTGTTCGAACCCTAATGCGTGAGAAATAGTAAGTAAACGCCGTATTTACATATCTGCCACTGTGCAGGAGAATCCGTATAGGTGTTCGACTGTTCGAACCCTAATGCGTGAGAAACGGTAAGTAAACGCCGTATTTACATATCTGCCACTGTGCAGGAGAATCCGTATAGGTGTTCGAGTGTTCGAACCCTAATGCGTGAGAAATGGTAAGTAAACGCCGTATTTACATATCTGCCACTATGCGGGAGAGTCCGTATAGGTGTTCGCGTGTTCTAACCCTAATGCGTGAGAAATAGTGAGTAAACGCCGTATTTACATATCTGCCACTGTGCAGGAGAATCCGTATAGGTGTTCGAGTGTTCGAACCCTAATGTGGGAGAAATGGTAAGTAAACGCCGTATTTACATATCTGCCACTGTGCGGGAGAATCCGTATAGGTGTTCGAGTGTTCTAACCCTAATGCGTGAGAAATAGTGAGTAAACGCCGTATTTAGATATCTGCCACTGTGCAGGAGAATCCGTATAGGTGTTCGAGTGTTCGAACCCTAATGCATGAGAAATGGTAGGTAACTGCCGTATTTACATATCTGCCACTGTGCAGGAGAATCCGTATTGGTGTTCGAGTGTTCGAACCCTAATGCATGGGAAATGGTAAGCAAACGCCGTATTTACGTATTTGCCACTGTGCAGGAGAATCCGTATAGGTGTTCGTGTGTTCGAACCCTAATGCATGAGAAATGGTAGGTAACTGCCGTATTTACATATCTGCCACTGTGCAGGAGAATCCGTATAGGTGTTCGAGTGTTCGAACCCTAATGCGTGAGAAATAGTAAGTAAATGCCGTATTTACATATCTGCCACTGTGCAGGAGAATCCGTATAGGTGTTCTAGTGTTCGAACCCTAATGCGTGAGAAACGGTAAGTAAACGCCGTATTTACATATCTGCCACTGTGCAGGAGAATCCGTATAGGTGTTCGAGTGTTCGAACCCTAATGCGTGAGAAATGGTAAGTAAACGCCGTATTTACATATCTGCCACTGTGCGGGAGAGTCCGTATAGGTGTTCGCGTGTTCTAACCCTAATGCGTGAGAAATAGTGAGTAAACGCCGTATTTACATATCTGCCACTGTGCAGGAGAATCCGTATAGGTGTTCGAGTGTTCGAACCCTAATGTGGGAGAAATGGTAAGTAAACGCCGTATTTACATATCTGCCACTGTGCGGGAGAATCCGTATAGGTGTTCGAGTGTTCTAACCCTAATGCGTGAGAAATAGTGAGTAAACGCCGTATTTAGATATCTGCCACTGTGCAGGAGAATCCGTATAGGTGTTCGAGTGTTCGAACCCTAATGCATGAGAAATGGTAGGTAACTGCCGTATTTACATATCTGCCACTGTGCAGGAGAATCCGTATAGGTGTTCGAGTGTTCGAACCCTAATGCGTGAGAAATAGTAAGTAAACGCCGTATTTACATATCTGCCACTGTGCAGGAGAATCCGTATAGGTGTTCGCGTGTTCGAACCCTAATGCGTGGGAAATGGTAAGTAAACGCCGTATTTACATATCTGCCACTGTGCAGAAGAATCCGTATAGGTGTTCGAGTGTTCGAACCCTAATGCATGAGAAATGGTAGGTAAACTGCCGTATTTACATATCTGCCACTGTGCAGGAGAATCCGTATAGGTGTTCGAGTGTTCGAACCCTAATGCGTGAGAAATAGTAAGTAAACGCCGTATTTACATATCTGCCACTGTGCAGGAGAATCCGTATAGGTGTTCGAGTGTTCGATCCCTAATGCGTGAGAAATAGTGACTAAACGCCGTATTTACATATCTGTCACTGTGCAGGAGAATCCGTATAGGTGTTCGAGTGTTCGAACCCTAATGCGTGAGAAATGGTAAGTAATCACCGTATTTACATATCTGCCACTGTGCGGGAGAATCCGTATAGGTGTTCGAGTGTTCGAACCCTAATGCGTGAGAAATAGTGAGTAAACGCCGTATTTACATATCTGCCACTGTGCAGGAGAATCCGTATAGGTGTTCGAGTGTGGAGCCCTCACGCGTGAGAAATGGTAAATAAACGCCGTATTTACATATCTGCCACTGTGCAGGAGAATCCGTATTGGTGTTCGAGTGTTCGAACCCTAATGCATGGGAAATGGTAAGCAAACGCCGTATTTACGTATTTGCCACTGTGCAGGAGAATCCGTATAGGTGTTCGTGTGTTCGAACCCTAATGCATGAGAAATGGTAGGTAACTGCCGTATTTACATATCTGCCACTGTGCAGGAGAATCCGTATAGGTGTTCGAGTGTTCGAACCCTAATGCGTGAGAAATAGTAAGTAAACGCCGTATTTACATATCTGCCACTGTGCAGGAGAATCCGTATAGGTGTTCGACTGTTCGAACCCTAATGCGTGAGAAACGGTAAGTAAACGCCGTATTTACATATCTGCCACTGTGCAGGAGAATCCGTATAGGTGTTCGAGTGTTCGAACTCTAATGCGTGAGAAATGGTAAGTAAACGCCGTATTTACATATCTGCCACTGTGCGGGAGAGTCCGTATAGGTGTTCGAGTGTTCTAACCCTAATGCGTGAGAAATAGTGAGTAAACACCGTATTTACATATCTGCCACTGTGCAAGAGAATCCGTATAGGTGTTCGAGTGTTCGAACCCTAATGTGGGAGAAATGGTAAGTAAACGCCGTATTTACATATCTGCCACTGTGCGGGAGAATCCATATAGGTGTTCGAGTGTTCTAACCCTAATGCGTGAGAAATAGTGAGTAAACGCTGTATTTAGATATCTGCCACTGTGCAGGAGAATCCGTATAGGTGTTCGATGTGTTCGAACCCTAATGCATGAGAAATGGTAGGTAACTGCCGTATTTACATATCTGCCACTGTGCAGGAGAATCCGTGTAGGTGTTCGAGTGTTCGAACCCTAATGCGTGAGAAACGGTAAGTAAACGCCGTATTTACATATCTGCCACGGTGCAGGAGAATCCGTATAGGTGTTCGAGTGTTCGAACCCTAATGCGTGAGAAATGGTAAGTAAACGCCGTCTTTACATATCTGCCACTGTGCGGGAGAGTCCGTATAGGTGTTCGCGTGTTCTAACCCTAATGCGTGAGAAATAGTGAGTAAACGCCGTATTTACATATCTGCCACTGTGCAGGAGAATCCGTATAGGTGTTCGAGTGTTCGAACCCTAATGTGGGAGAAATGGTAAGCAAACGCCGTATTTACATATCTGCCACTGTGCGGGAGAATCCGTATAGGTGTTCGAGTGTTCTAACCCTAATGCGTGAGAAATAGTGAGTAAACGCCGTATTTAGATATCTGCCACTGTGCAGGAGAATCCGTATAGGTGTTCGAGTGTTCGAACCCTAATGCATGAGAAATGGTAGGTAACTGCCGTATTTACATATCTGCCACTGTGCAGGAGAATCCGTATAGGTGTTCGAGTGTTCGAACCCTAATGCGTGAGAAATAGTAAGTAAACGCCGTATTTACATATCTGCCACTGTGCAGGAGAATCCGTATAGGTGTTCGCGTGTTCGAACCCTAATGCGTGGGAAATGGTAAGTAAACGCCGTATTCACATATCTGCCACTGTGCAGAAGAATCCGTATAGGTGTTCGAGTGTTCGAACCCTAATGCATGAGAAATGGTAGGTAACTGCCGTATTTACATATCTGCCACTGTGCAGGAGAATCCGTATAGGTGTTCGAGTGTTCGAACCCTAATGCGTGAGAAATAGTAAGTAAACGCCGTATTTACATATCTGCCACTGTGCAGGAGAATCCGTATAGGTGTTCGAGTGTTCGATCCCTAATGCGTGAGAAATAGTGAGTAAACGCCGTATTTACATATCTGTCACTGTGCAGGAGAATCCGTATAGGTGTTCGAGTGTTCGAACCCTAATGCGTGAGAAATGGTAAGTAATCACCGTATTTACATATCTGCCACTGTGCGGGAGAATCCGTATAGGTGTTCGAGTGTTCGAACCCTAATGCGTGAGAAATAGTGAGCAAACGCCGTATTTACATATCTGCCACTGTGCAGGAGAATCCGTATAGGTGTTCGAGTGTGGAGCCCTCATGCGTGAGAAATGGTAAATAAACGCCGTATTTACATATCTGCCACTGTGCAGGAGAATCCGTATTGGTGTTCGAGTGTTCGAACCCTAATGCATGGGAAATGGTAAGCAAACGCCGTATTTACGTATTTGCCACTGTGCAGGAGAATCCGTATAGGTGTTCGTGTGTTCGAACCCTAATGCATGAGAAATGGTAGGTAACTGCCGTATTTACATATCTGCCACTGTGCAGGAGAATCCGTATAGGTGTTCGAGTGTTCGAACCCTAATGCGTGAGAAATAGTAAGTAAACGCCGTATTTACATATCTGCCACTGTGCAGGAGAATCCGTATAGGGTGTTCGACTGTTCGAACCCTAATGCGTGAGAAACGGTAAGTAAACGCCGTATTTACATATCTGCCACTGTGCAGGAGAATCCGTATAGGTGTTCGAGTGTTCGAACCCTAATGCGTGAGAAATGGTAAGTAAACGCCGTATTTACATATCTGCCACTGTGCGGGAGAGTCCGTATAGGTGTTCGAGTGTTCTAACCCTAATGCGTGAGAAATAGTGAGTAAACACCGTAT
Organism: Camellia granthamiana; assembly: GCA_036172215.1. Classification (NCBI taxonomy): domain Eukaryota; kingdom Viridiplantae; phylum Streptophyta; class Magnoliopsida; order Ericales; family Theaceae; genus Camellia; species Camellia granthamiana. Next base: position 143,761,725 of record CM069905.1, on the reverse strand, counting down.
TTACATATCTGCCACTGTGCAGGAGAATCCGTATAGGTGTTCGAGTGTTCGAACCCTAATGTGGGAGAAATGGTAAGTAAACGCCGTATTTACATATCAGCCACTGTGCGGGAGAATCCGTATAGGTGTTCGAGTGTTCTAACCCTAATGCGTGAGAAATAGTGAGTAAACGCCGTATTTAGATATCTGCCACTGTGCAGGAGAATCCGTATAGGTGTTCGAGTGTTCGAACCCTAATGCATGAGAAATGGTAGGTAACTGCCGTATTTACATATCTGCCACTGTGCAGAGAATCCGTGTAGGTGTTCGAGTGTTCGAACCCTAATGCGTGAGAAATAGTAAGTAAACGCCGTATTTACATATCTGCCACTGTGCAGGAGAATCCGTATAGGTGTTCGAGTGTTCGAACCCTAATGCGTGGGAAATGGTAAGTAAACGCCGTATTTACATATCTGCCACTGTGCAGAAGAATCCGTATAGGTGTTCGAGTGTTCGAACCCTAATGCATGAGAAATGGTAGGTAACTGCCGTATTTACATATCTTGCCACTGTGCAGGAGAATCCGTATAGGTGTTCGAGTGTTCGAACCCTAATGCGTGAGAAATAGTAAGTAAACGCCGTATTTACATATCTGCCACTGTGTAGGAGAATCCGTATAGGTGTTCGAGTGTTCGAACCCTAATGCGTGAGAAACGGTAAGTAAACGCCGTATTTACATATCTGCCACTGTGCAGGAGAATCCGTATAGGTGTTCGAGTGTTCGAACCCTAATGCGTGAGAAATAGTGAGTAAACGCCGTATTTACATATCTGTCACTGTGCAGGAGAATCCGTATAGGTGTTCGAGTGTTCGAACCCTAATGCGTGAGAAATGGTAAGTAATCGCCGTATTTACATATCTGCCACTGTGCGGAGAATCCGTATAGGTGTTCGAGTGTTCGAACCCTAATGCGTGAGAAATAGTGAGTAAACGCCGTATTTACATATCTGCCACTGTGCAGGAGAATCCGTATAGGTGTTCGAGTGTTCGAACCCTCATGCCTGAGAAATGGTAAATAAACGCCGTATTTACATATCTGCCACTGTGCAGGAGAATCCGTATTGGTGTTCGAGTGTTCGAACCCTAATGCATGGGAAATGGTAAGCAAACGCCGTATTTACATATTTGCCACTGTGCAGGAGAATCCGTATAGGCGTTCGGGTGTTCGAACCCTAATGCATGAGAAATGGTAGGTAACAGCCGTATTTACATTTCTGCCACTGTGCAGGAGAATCCGTATAGGTGTTTGAGTGTTCGAACCCTAATGCGTGAGAAATAGTAAGTAAACGCTGTATTTACATATCTGCCACTGTGTAGGAGAATCCGTATAGGTGTTCGAGTGTTCGAACCCTAATGCGTGAGAAACGGTAAGTAAACGCCGTATTTACATATCTGCCACTGTGCAGGAGAATTCGTATAGGTGTTCGAGTGTTCGAACCCTAATGCGTGAGAAATGGTAAGTAAACGCCGTATTTACATATCTGCCACTGTGCAGGGGAATCCGTATAGGTGTTCGAGTGCTCGAACCCTAATGCATGAGAAATGGTAGGTAACTGCCGTATTTACATATCTGCCACTATGCAGGAGAATCCGTATAGGTGTTAGAGTGTTCGAACCCTTATGCGTGAGAAATAGTAAGTAAACGCCGTATTTACATATCTGCCACTGTGCAGGAGAATCCGTATAGGTGTTCGAGTGTTCGAACCCTAATGCGTGAGAAATGGTAAGTAAACGCCGTATTTACATATCTGCCACTGTGCAGGAGAATCCGTATAGGTGTTCCAGTGTTCGAACCCTAATACGAGAGAAATGGTGGGTAAACGCTGTATTGACATATCTGCCACTGCGCAGGAGAATCCGTATAGGTGTTCGAGTGTTCGAACCCTAATGCGTGAGAAATGGTCGGTAAACGCCATATTTACATATCTGCCACTGTGCAGGAGAATCCGTATAGGTGTTCGAGTGTTCGAACCGTAATGCGTCAGAAATGGTAAGTGAACGCCGTATTTACATATCTGCCACTGTGCAGGAGAATCCGTATAGGTGTTCGAGTGTTCGAACCCTAATACGTGAGAAATGGTAGGTCAACGCCGTATTTACATATCTGCCACTGTGCAGGAGAATCCGTGTAGGTGTTCGAGTGTTCGAACCCTAATGCGTGGGAAATGGTAGGTAACTGCCGTATTTACATATCTGCCACTGTGCAGGAAAATCCGTATAGGTGTTCGAGTGTTCGAACCCTAATCCGTGAGAAATAGTGAGTAAACGCCGTCTTTACGTATCTGCCACTGTGCAGGAGAATCCGTATAGGTGTTTGAGTGTTCGAACCCTAATGCGTGAGAAATGGTAAGTAAACGCCGTATTTAAATATCTACCACTGTGTGGGAGAATCTGTATAGGTGTTCGAATGTTCGAACCCTAATGCGTGAGAAATAGTGAGTAAACGCCGTATTTACATATCTGCCACTGTGCAGGAGAATCCGTATAGGTGTTCGAGCGTTCGAACCCTAATGCGTGAGAAATGGTAAGTAAATGCCGTATTTGCATATCTGCCACTGTGCAGGAGAATCCGTATACGTGTTCGAGTGTTCGAACCCTAACGCGTGGGAAATGGTAAGTAAACGCCGCATTTACATATCTGCCACTGTGCAGGAGAATCCGTATAGGTGTCCGAGTGTTCGAACCCTAATGCGTGAGAAATGGTAAGTAAACGCCGTATTTACATATCTGCCACTGTGCAGGGGAATCCGTATAGGTGTTCGAGTGTTCGAACCCTAATGCATGAGAAATGGTAGGTAACTGCCGTATTTACATATCTGCCACTGTGCAGGAGAATCCGTATAGGTGTTCGAGTGTTCGAACCCTTATGCGTGAGAAATAGTGAGTAAACGCCGTATTTACATATCTGCCACTGTGCAGGAGAATCCGTATAGGTGTTCGAGTGTTCGAACCCTAATGCGTGAGAAATGGTAAGTAAACGCCGTATTTACATATCTGCCACTGTGTAGGAGAATCCGTATAGGTGTTCAAGTGTTCGAACCCTAATACGTGAGAAATGGTGGGTAAACGCCGTATTTACATATCTGCCACTGCGCAGGAGAATCTGTATAGGTGTTCGAGTGTTCGAACCCTAACGCGTGAGAAATGGTCGGTAAACGCCGTATTTACATATCTGCCACTGTGCAGGAGAATCCGTATAGGTGTTCGAGTGTTCGAACCGTAATGCGTGAGAAATGGTAAGTGAACGCCGTATTTACAAATCTGCCACTGTGCAGGAGAATCCGTATAGGTGTTCGAGTGTTCGAACCCTAATACGTGAGAAATGGTAGGTCAACGCCGTATTTACATATCTGGCTCTGTGCAGGAGAATCCGTATAGGTGTTCGAGTGTTCTAACCCTAATGCGTGAGAAATAGTGAGTAAACGCCGTATTTAGATATCTGCCACTGTGCAGGAGAATCCGTATAGGTGTTCGAGTGTTCGAACCCTAATGCGTGAGAAATGGTAAGTAAACGCCGTATTTACATATCTGCCACTGTGCGGGAGAGTCCGTATAGGTGTTCGCGTGTTCTAACCCTAATGCGTGAGAAATAGTGAGTAAACGCCGTATTTACATATCTGCCACTGTGCAGGAGAATCCGTATAGGTGTTCGAGTGTTCGAACCCTAATGTGGGAGAAATGGTAAGTAAACGCCGTATTTACATATCTGCCACTGTGCGGGAGAATCCGTATAGGTGTTCGAGTGTTCTAACCCTAATGCGTGAGAAATAGTGAGTAAACGCCGTATTTAGATATCTGCCACTGTGCAGGAGAATCCGTATAGGTGTTCGAGTGTTCGAACCCTAATGCATGAGAAATGGTAGGTAACTGCCGTATTTACATATCTGCCACTGTGCAGGAGAATCCGTATAGGTGTTCGAGTGTTCGAACCCTAATGCGTGAGAAATAGTAAGTAAACGCCGTATTTACATATCTGCCACTGTGCAGGAGAATCCGTATAGGTGTTCGCGTGTTCGAACCCTAATGCGTGGGAAATGGTAAGTAAACGCCGTATTTACATATCTGCCACTGTGCAGAAGAATCCGTATAGGTGTTCGAGTGTTCGAACCCTAATGCATGAGAAATGGTAGGTAACTGCCGTATTTACATATCTGCCACTGTGCAGGAGAATCCGTATAGGTGTTCGAGTGTTCGAACCCTAATGCGTGAGAAATAGTAAGTAAACGCCGTATTTACATATCTGCCACTGTGCAGGAGAATCCGTATAGGTGTTCGAGTGTTCGATCCCTAATGCGTGAGAAATAGTGACTAAACGCCGTATTTACATATCTGTCACTGTGCAGGAGAATCCGTATAGGTGTTCGAGTGTTCGAACCCTAATGCGTGAGAAATGGTAAGTAATCACCGTATTTACATATCTGCCACTGTGCGGGAGAATCCGTATAGGTGTTCGAGTGTTCGAACCCTAATGCGTGAGAAATAGTGAGTAAACGCCGTATTTACATATCTGCCACTGTGCAGGAGAATCCGTATAGGTGTTCGAGTGTGGAGCCCTCACGCGTGAGAAATGGTAAATAAACGCCGTATTTACATATCTGCCACTGTGCAGGAGAATCCGTATTGGTGTTCGAGTGTTCGAACCCTAATGCATGGGAAATGGTAAGCAAACGCCGTATTTACGTATTTGCCACTGTGCAGGAGAATCCGTATAGGTGTTCGTGTGTTCGAACCCTAATGCATGAGAAATGGTAGGTAACTGCCGTATTTACATATCTGCCACTGTGCAGGAGAATCCGTATAGGTGTTCGAGTGTTCGAACCCTAATGCGTGAGAAATAGTAAGTAAACGCCGTATTTACATATCTGCCACTGTGCAGGAGAATCCGTATAGGTGTTCGACTGTTCGAACCCTAATGCGTGAGAAACGGTAAGTAAACGCCGTATTTACATATCTGCCACTGTGCAGGAGAATCCGTATAGGTGTTCGAGTGTTCGAACTCTAATGCGTGAGAAATGGTAAGTAAACGCCGTATTTACATATCTGCCACTGTGCGGGAGAGTCCGTATAGGTGTTCGAGTGTTCTAACCCTAATGCGTGAGAAATAGTGAGTAAACACCGTATTTACATATCTGCCACTGTGCAAGAGAATCCGTATAGGTGTTCGAGTGTTCGAACCCTAATGTGGGAGAAATGGTAAGTAAACGCCGTATTTACATATCTGCCACTGTGCGGGAGAATCCATATAGGTGTTCGAGTGTTCTAACCCTAATGCGTGAGAAATAGTGAGTAAACGCTGTATTTAGATATCTGCCACTGTGCAGGAGAATCCGTATAGGTGTTCGAGTGTTCGAACCCTAATGCATGAGAAATGGTAGGTAACTGCCGTATTTACATATCTGCCACTGTGCAGGAGAATCCGTGTAGGTGTTCGAGTGTTCGAACCCTAATGCGTGAGAAACGGTAAGTAAACGCCGTATTTACATATCTGCCACGGTGCAGGAGAATCCGTATAGGTGTTCGAGTGTTCGAACCCTAATGCGTGAGAAATGGTAAGTAAACGCCGTCTTTACATATCTGCCACTGTGCGGGAGAGTCCGTATAGGTGTTCGCGTGTTCTAACCCTAATGCGTGAGAAATAGTGAGTAAACGCCGTATTTACATATCTGCCACTGTGCAGGAGAATCCGTATAGGTGTTCGAGTGTTCGAACCCTAATGTGGGAGAAATGGTAAGCAAACGCCGTATTTACATATCTGCCACTGTGCGGGAGAATCCGTATAGGTGTTCGAGTGTTCTAACCCTAATGCGTGAGAAATAGTGAGTAAACGCCGTATTTAGATATCTGCCACTGTGCAGGAGAATCCGTATAGGTGTTCGAGTGTTCGAACCCTAATGCATGAGAAATGGTAGGTAACTGCCGTATTTACATATCTGCCACTGTGCAGGAGAATCCGTATAGGTGTTCGAGTGTTCGAACCCTAATGCGTGAGAAATAGTAAGTAAACGCCGTATTTACATATCTGCCACTGTGCAGGAGAATCCGTATAGGTGTTCGCGTGTTCGAACCCTAATGCGTGGGAAATGGTAAGTAAACGCCGTATTCACATATCTGCCACTGTGCAGAAGAATCCGTATAGGTGTTCGAGTGTTCGAACCCTAATGCATGAGAAATGGTAGGTAACTGCCGTATTTACATATCTGCCACTGTGCAGGAGAATCCGTATAGGTGTTCGAGTGTTCGAACCCTAATGCGTGAGAAATAGTAAGTAAACGCCGTATTTACATATCTGCCACTGTGCAGGAGAATCCGTATAGGTGTTCGAGTGTTCGATCCCTAATGCGTGAGAAATAGTGAGTAAACGCCGTATTTACATATCTGTCACTGTGCAGGAGAATCCGTATAGGTGTTCGAGTGTTCGAACCCTAATGCGTGAGAAATGGTAAGTAATCACCGTATTTACATATCTGCCACTGTGCGGGAGAATCCGTATAGGTGTTCGAGTGTTCGAACCCTAATGCGTGAGAAATAGTGAGCAAACGCCGTATTTACATATCTGCCACTGTGCAGGAGAATCCGTATAGGTGTTCGAGTGTGGAGCCCTCATGCGTGAGAAATGGTAAATAAACGCCGTATTTACATATCTGCCACTGTGCAGGAGAATCCGTATTGGTGTTCGAGTGTTCGAACCCTAATGCATGGGAAATGGTAAGCAAACGCCGTATTTACGTATTTGCCACTGTGCAGGAGAATCCGTATAGGTGTTCGTGTGTTCGAACCCTAATGCATGAGAAATGGTAGGTAACTGCCGTATTTACATATCTGCCACTGTGCAGGAGAATCCGTATAGGTGTTCGAGTGTTCGAACCCTAATGCGTGAGAAATAGTAAGTAAACGCCGTATTTACATATCTGCCACTGTGCAGGAGAATCCGTATAGGTGTTCGACTGTTCGAACCCTAATGCGTGAGAAACGGTAAGTAAACGCCGTATTTACATATCTGCCACTGTGCAGGAGAATCCGTATAGGTGTTCGAGTGTTCGAACCCTAATGCGTGAGAAATGGTAAGTAAACGCCGTATTTACATATCTGCCACTGTGCGGGAGAGTCCGTATAGGTGTTCGAGTGTTCTAACCCTAATGCGTGAGAAATAGTGAGTAAACACCGTATTTACATATCTGCCACTGTGCAGGAGAATCCGTATAGGTGTTCGAGTGTTCGAACCCTAATGTGGGAGAAATGGTAAGTAAACGCCGTATTTACATATCAGCCACTGTGCGGGAGAATCCGTATAGGTGTTCGAGTGTTCTAACCCTAATGCGTGAGAAATAGTGAGTAAACGCCGTATTTAGATATCTGCCACTGTGCAGGAGAATCCGTATAGGTGTTCGAGTGTTCGAACCCTAATGCATGAGAAATGGTAGGTAACTGCCGTATTTACATATCTGCCACTGTGCAGGAGAATCCGTGTAGGTGTTCGAGTGTTCGAACCCTAATGCGTGAGAAATAGTAAGTAAACGCCGTATTTACATATCTGCCACTGTGCAGGAGAATCCGTATAGGTGTTCGAGTGTTCGAACCCTAATGCGTGGGAAATGGTAAGTAAACGCCGTATTTACATATCTGCCACTGTGAAGAAGAATCCGTATAGGTGTTCGAGTGTTCGAACCCTAATGCATGAGAAATGGTAGGTAACTGCCGTATTTACATATCTGCCACTGTGCAGGAGAATCCGTATAGGTGTTCGAGTGTTCGAACCCTAATGCGTGAGAAATAGTAAGTAAACGCCGTATTTACATATCTGCCACTGTGTAGGAGAATCCGTATAGGTGTTCGAGTGTTCGAACCCTAATGCGTGAGAAACGGTAAGTAAACGCCGTATTTACATATCTGCCACTGTGCAGGAGAATCCGTATAGGTGTTCGAGTGTTCGAACCCTAATGCGTGAGAAATAGTGAGTAAACGCCGTATTTACATATCTGTCACTGTGCAGGAGAATCCGTATAGGTGTT
>CM069905.1:143227690-143753477 GCA_036172215.1 Camellia granthamiana | reverse complement strand
CTGAAAGGAGTTTTGTCAAACAGGATTGCCAAGAATAAAAACCTAACACCTTCCACTATAAGCTTTCTGCTAGGTGTGTCACTAGGTAGGGAGGGGTTCCGGTTGCCGACCTCCTCTTTTCTCCTTCTACCTCGTTTTTCTTTTTTTCTTTGTCTTTTTGCTTTATAATGAAGTTTGTCCTTCCAACCATTTTCAATGCCGCCATTACCACACCACCACCAAATCTGCCACATTCCCGCCTTCATGGATCCACCCTTACTAGATCTGTCTCATCTCCTTCAAATTTACCTCTGGCTACCAATGTTGGCATTGCTTCTCCCTTTTTTCGATATTCTAGATCTGATATTTTACTTGCGCCCAAATTTTCACCCTCGCCCCCAAAACTTTAAGATTTGGTTTTAGATCTTCTCACAATTCGAAGACTAACAATGCTTAACGCATTCGTTTCATGTTATGCGACCACCTCAACCTCAATGTTCCATCTTGACCAATGAATATAGGATCTTTAGATTTCAAGTTGAAAGTTATGGTATAATGGAGTTTCGGATGCATTTAGCAACTTAGATTTAGTTATTTTCAATTTGCTTCAAATTTCAAAGACTTTTTTAAGTGAGACTAAGCTAGTCCCCATTGTGACCTCTGATAACCTTTCAATAAGAATCTGACCACCTCCTCAACTTGGTGACACTTTAGCCATCTTTTATCATCGGTTACCACATATGTTCACCCTCACATCCAACAACTCACGAAATATGTATATATATATTTTTTAATTTATTTAAAAAATATTTTTTTTATACTAATCAAACATTTTGATTTTATTTTAAAAAACAATTAAAAAACTTGTTTTATAAGAACTTTGTAAAGTTGTTAAGATTTGTTTGATTTTCTTATGAAAAGAAATACAAAAAATAAAGAGACTTTTTTGTTAGTCCCAAAGTTCGTAAAGTTTGTTTGGGAATTGCTTGTGTTGGAAATTGGGTCGGGTTTAGAACCCATACCTGATTGGATCACTCATGGTGGTATGACCCACAACCTATTGAGAGACTATGTTAGGAGAGATTTATTTTGAATCAACTTGTCTTGGGGATAAGTGTATACCCACTATCTCATCTCTTAAGGAGATAGAGTTGTGGGTGGTTATCACTCTCCCACATAATATATGCATTATATTTTAGGAAGTTAAGATTTTAACAGTATGGGTAATCTATTTTCTCTCTCTCCTAGACTTTCTCTTCTTTCTCTCTCCGTGGAAATATAGAACCATGCCTTTGTATTGTGAACAGTGTAGGTAATTCTCTAGTAGTTTTACCCCACTGTTGAGAATTATTTAAAGACATCAATGGAGGCACGTGATTCAGCCACTTGATCCATGGATTCAATTTGAGTGTAAAAAGTATATCTAAATTAGTTTATTTTCGCTATATATTATTTTTTATTTTTCCTACAATTTGGGAATTAAATTGATTTTGCAAAAAAATTAAGAAAACCTAACTTGTGTGATGTAGTAAATAAATAACAAAGAATTGATTTGGTTTGTTTGGAAATTGAATCATTGCAAAAAAAAAAATTAAAGAAACTTAGGCCTTGTTTATTTGTTTGTTTCAACGTAAAATATTTTATACAAGAACAAAAAATGTTTTTATTTTTCAATATTTAGTTGACACTTAAAATAAAAATATTTTAATTTGTGTATTGTAATTAAATAAATAAATAACCACATAGTGAGCTCTACCGACTAGTTAAGATGGCCCTTGCTAAGAGCATCTCTAATGGTTTGCTATTGGAGCTGCCATTGCTGTAATTTGGCAGTAGAAGATGAAAAGTGGTGCTCCAATGGTGCCATATGGCAGCTGCTATATGTGCCAACTCAAGCAAAACCTCACTTCTTCCACTTTTTGTTCATATTTTAGACAATTTTAGCAACATCAATGTTACTCACACAAAGGACCAAACATAGGATGACCGAAAGACTCTAAAAAGTTGGTTGAGATTTGCCAAAATGGTATTTGACCATTGGAGTATCATTGCTATAATTTGAATAATTTGCTAGTATTCATTGCCAAATTATAACAATGGTAATCCTATAGCATTTGTGATTAGTTAATTGAGAAGTGTCTAGGTGCATATCATATGCACTTGCATAAATTTTCACAAATATATATAAGTTGCGATTTCTCAAATTTTTATGGGTTAATTTATGTATGTTTGTGAAAACTTACATGATTTTGTAAAATAATTTACATATATTTGTGAGAACTTACGCAAGTGCATATGATATGCATTTGCACACTTAAAAATTGCTCTAATTAATTAACTATTTAAAATTTTGGTCAACCCTACATCACATAAAATCAAGAGGTTGTCCAAACTCAATTTAAGTTGGGCTAAGAGCTGCCCAGGCCAGGCATATCAAAATATGAATTGTAATTTGAGATTATCTGTTAAAGTCCAACCCAAGTTAGGACTGAGATAATCAAATTGCATAAAATTTTGAGGTTTTTTTTGTTTTTTTGTTTTTTGTGCAACTAAGTTAATTAATTTGTTAAAAGTAGACTCTATTAAGGCTTTATTTGACTAAGTTGGTTGAGACTAAAAGAGTACAAAAGATAAAATAGGCTAAATAAGTCAATAAGATAAAATGTGACATCTAAATCATAATTATTTAACTTTTTCTCTCACAAAAGTCAAAAAAAACTTAAAAAATTTTGCCAAACGAACTTTTTAATTCCAAACTAAAAAAGTTCCAACTTGAAAAAGTCAACTAAATTTTTTTTGGCCAAACGACGACTAATATTTTTTATTTGTAAAATCATTAATAATATCAAGCCAAATAATTAATATAATGTGAGAGAGATAAGAATTAAAGAACTGATGAGTCGCTCGATAGTTGTAGACACCCCATTTTTGACCGACCTTAAGACTCAGACGTTACCGGTTGAGCGCTCGGTGATGTTGCATGCTGTGCTCGTTCAGAAGTCTCAGAGTTGCGGCCGCGCGCCCTGCCTCCGGACTTCCGAACCCTCTTCTCTACCTTGTCTCGGTTTGCGAACCAGGCTCGGTTTTCTCTGTTTTCTTCCCTGAGGGAAGGGAATGGTCCCGTAGACTATCTCCCGGTGGCCGTGAGCTACGTTTCGTGGCCGTAGGCCATTTTGCCCATTTCGGAGCCCGGTTCCCGGTTTTCGGGACCGTTAGGCCGTGTGCCTCGGCTCGGGACCGCCCAACCATCTCCAAGTTCTCCGGTTTTTGGCATGTGCCTCTGTTTTAATGTTCCGAGGAACACTGGGGTCGCAGATACCCACTTCGCTGCTGAACACCACTTCCGGCACCAGATGCCCATTTTCGGGATCCCGAATTGCTCGGTTTCGGTCCCGAGCGTTCATTTCTCATTAGTTTTTGTTCAAACTTGGCAGGTACCTCTGTTTCAACATCAGGAAGATCACTGGGGGGTGAGAAGCCAGCAATTATCCCAGATAGCCAGTTTCGCTCCTCCGGAGCCCGTTTTTCTCACTTCCGGGCCAATGTTGAACACCCTGGGGGTATTTTCTTCCAACCAAAGCTGCATATTTGTGATGAGGGGACATGGGAGGACCCTAAACAAGCATGGTCGGCCAGAAACTGTGGGTTTCATTTTTGGGCCTCTCCTTCAAGCTCTATGTTGTGGCTCCTGCTTCAGTGTTGCCAAATTCCAACCTTGGATCCTTGTTCTACACATCTTGGAGGACACAAAAAGTATATGGTCGGCCAGAAATTGTTGAGTTCATTTTTGAGCCTCTTCTTCAAGCTCTATGTTGTGACTTCTGCTTCAGAGTTGCCAGATTCCGACCTTGGGGCCTTATTCTACACACATTGGAGGACAACTTGGCATACAGGTCGGCCAGAAAATATTTTGTTCATTTTTTGGGGGTGGCCGGCCGGCCATGATGAGTGGCTGGCCGACCAGGTGGGGTGGCCGGCCGGCCCCCTTGCAGAAAACCACCTGGCCGGCCAGCTTCTTCCTTTCCAGTGCATCCCAGCTGTCCGGATATTTTTCTTAAAATATCCCCCCATCCGGGGGATATTTCAGGAGGGAGGGATTGTCTCCATTTCCCTCCCACTCTACACCTTGTTTTGTCTACTTAAAGGGACCATCACCTCCTTCCTCAAGGTTACAAAATTTGGTCTCAAGAGCACCTCTCTCAAAACCCTAATCTCCATAGCCAAAACCTCAAAAAACTTCTAAGTCCCTAGGTCTTCTCTTCATCAACCCTTAGCTCCACCATCCCTACTACCATTTCAGCAGCAAGGAGGTGTTCTTCAGAGGTCAAGAGGCTACAAATCAAAGCCAAGAATCAAAGAAAGACAAGTCTTCAAGGGTAAGTCTTCAAAACCAACTTTTAGGGCTTTTTCTTGATTCATTTCTCTACTCCAATTGGTTGAGAATTTGGGCTTTGACCCATAATGATTTTATGCTTATTTTGAGCCCCTCTACAACTTTGTAGAAGGGCTCAACTTCATTTGATGCTTCCATGATATACTTGTTTCAATACCTAGCTTTTATGCCATTATCTTGCATGCTAGTTTTGACCTATTTGTGTTGGTTTTTAGGGGTCCGACCCCTACTGCTTTCTTGCTTATTTTGAGCCCCTCTACAACATTGTAGAGGAGCTCAACTTCATTTGGCCACTGTATATACCACTTCCTTCAAATTTCATCAAGTGTGCCCATTTTGTATGCAATTTTTGACCTATTTTTATTTGTTTTTGGGACTTCGACCCCTACTGACTTTGGTCTTATTTTGACCCCCTTTACATGTTTCATGAAGAAAAGTTTGCTGTTTGGTGTATAGTTTGGCATGTCTCTTGTTATAGTCTATTTGGAGCCTATTTTGCATGGATCTTTTAGCATGTTTGTGTTCTGATTTTGAGGATGTCATCTTCTGCATATATGCTTATTTTTAGCTAATATTCAATGTTGTAGAAGAAAGTTTGTTCATTTGGTGTTTGTATATACCATCTCCCATTATACTCCTCTTTTGGCCACTAACTTTGCATGCTAATATTGCCATGCCTATGCTTGCATTTTGGCTAAGTTTGTTACTAAAATAAGCCATTTTTTGGGACTGTCTTGCTACTGTTCTTTCTGTCTTGATCATATTTTGCATGTATAGCATGACTATAGGCCATTTCGGGGCTTATTTTCGCATTTTCGGGATGATTGCATGCTTCGGGTGTCATTTCGATTTGTTTCGGGGCTGTTTCCCCCTTCATTTAGGTGCTGAAATTCCATTGCCATGCTTGCATATCATTTCCCATGCCATTTCATGCCTTAATGCATTGCCTCGGTTTGCGTGCCCGGGGGGCGCGTACTTCGAGGCACTCTATTTTCATTCATCGGCAGCTTATGTGAGTGAGCTGAGGCTCTCTCATATCGGCGTAAGCCCAATTCGCATTCCGTATGCCATTTCATATCTGTATGTCACTGTCTCGGTTTGCGCGCCTGCGGGCACGCATTTCGAGGCACCTTCACTTTTATCCGCTGGCAGCCTATGTGAGTGCGGCAGAGGCTCTCTCATGTTGGCGTAAGCCCATCTTTGCATTTCGTATGTCATTTGATGCATTCCTCGGTTTGCGTGTCCGCGGGCACGCATTTCGAGGCAACTTTGTTTTTATCCGACGGCAGCCTATGTGAGTGAGCTGAGGCTCTCCCATGTTGGTGTAAGCCCATCGTCGCATTCCGTATGCCTTTTCATTGCATTTTGTCATTGCCTCGGTTTGCGCGCCTGTGGGCACGCACTTCGAGGCACTTCGGTTTTATCCGATTTTCTCATTTCTTCATCGTCTCGGTTTGCGCGCCTGTGGGCACGCACTTCGAGGCACTTCGGTTTTATCCGATTTTGCATTGCATATCATTGCCTCGGTTTGCGTGCCCGTGTGCACGCATTTCAAGGCACTTCGGTTTTATCCGCTTGGCATTGCGTATGCCTCCGCCTCGGTTTGCGTGCCCGTGTGCACGCATTTCGAGACATTCTGTTTTATCCGGTTTGCATTGCATATGGTTTGCATTGCATATGTTGTAACAGAAGAATTGGACGATTTGGATGAACTTAATGAGAATGAGGTGAATGTGGTTTCCGAGTACTTTTCTGTGCCCCTAATTTATTGCTTAAATCAGGACTTTCAAAATTTTGATCAAAACGACGAGGACGAAGTTCCTCCGGTTTTACAACGACTAATTGAGCAAGAGCAAGAGAGGTTTGTTAAGCCCTTAATGGATGAAATCATTTTTGTGAATATTGGTACTGAGGAGGACCCGCGGCTGGTCCAGATCGGGTCCACGCTGTCTTCAGAGGAACGCGAGCGCTTAGTCGCTTTATTAAAAGATTTCAAAGATGTTTTCGCGTGGTCCTACGAAGACATGCCTGGGATCGATCCTGAGATTGTACAGCATCGGATCCCCCTTGACCCCGAGGCCCGACCTGTCAAACAGAAGCTCAGAAGGATCCGTCCGGATTGGGCTCTTAAGATCAAGGAAGAGGTCACCAAGCAAATTGACGCAGGCTTCCTGCTAGTCTCTGAATATCCGACTTGGTTGGCCAACATAGTTCCGGTGCCGAAGAAAGATGGCAGGATCCGGGTGTGCGTAGACTTCAGGGATTTGAACCGAGCCAGTCCGAAGGACGATTTTCCCCTACCGCACATTGATGAGTTAGTGGACTTCACAGCAGGGCATGCATTGCTCTCATTCATGGATGGCTTCTCGGGCTATAACCAGATAGTGATGGCGCCAGAGGACAGAGAAAAGACTGCATTCACCACCCCGTGGGGGACATACTGCTATCGGGTCATGCCGTTTGGGTTGAAAAATGCTGGGGCTACTTATCAACGGGCCGCGACCACAATATTACACGATATGATCCACAAAGAGGTTGAGGTGTACGTGGACGACATGATTGTCAAGTCCAAAGAAAGAGAGGGCCACTACACCGCCTTGCACAAGTTTTTCCAAAGGATCAGGGAATTCCGGTTGCGGCTAAACCCTCAGAAATGTACGTTTGGTGTTACAGCGGGAAAAATGCTGGGGTTTTTGATTACACAAAGGGGCATCGAGGTCGACCCTTCCAAAATCAAGGCCATCTTAGAAATGCCACCACCAAGGACTGAAAAGGAGGTGCGAGGCTTTCTGGGTAAAGTGCAATTCATAAGACGGTTTATTTCAAAACTAACCTTGACTTGTGAACCACTTTTTGGCCTCCTGAAGAAAGGAAAGAAGTTCCAATGGGACGGCCGATGTCAAGCTGCATTTGAAAAGATTAAAGAATATCTACAGAACCCGCCCGTTTTATCACCACCAGAACCGGGGAAACCGTTGATTTTGTATCTGTCAGTGACTGAAACCACAATGGGCTGCATGCTTGCACAAGAATCAGAAGATAAGGTGGAAAAAGCCATCTATTATTTGAGCAAGAAGATGCTGGAGTATGAGACCCGGTATACGCCACTGGAAAAGGCTTGCCTAGCTCTGGTATGGGCTACCAGGAAGTTGCGGCACTACCTGTTAGCTCACTCTGTAATGTTGGTTTCACGACTAGATCCCATCAAATATCTTTTCGAGAAACCAGCGCTTACGGGTAGGCTAGCTCGTTGGTTGCTGTTGCTCTCCGAATTTGATCTTACATATGTGACGCGCAAGTCAGTGAAGGGAAGAGCAGTGGCAGAGTTCCTTGCCGACCACCCGGTTGAGGGGGATGAAGCAGTTGAGTATTTATTCCCAGATGAATCAATTTTGCATATCGACGAGGAAACTTGGACAATGTACTTTGACGGAGCGTCAAATCAACATGGGTATGGGATAGGAGTGTTGCTGATAGCACCCGACAATTCCCGTATCCCTCTAGCCTTCAAACTCCGGTTCAAAGTCTCGAATAATGAAGCAGAATATGAAGCATGCATTGCTGGTTTGGAGGCAGCCCTAGAACTAGGGGCAAGACGGCTGGACGTCATTGGGGATTCGAATCTTGTTGTGTCTCAAGCTAAAGGAGACTGGAAAGTAAAAGAAGAAAATATGATAATGTATCACCAAACCTTGGATTTGCTGATTCCTCGGTTTGAGAAGCTGAATTTCGCTCATCTACTAAGAGAGAACAACAAGTTCGCAGACGCCTTAGCAACTCTATCATCCATGATAGACATCCCGTGTGGAGTCCGAATGCGTCCAGTCATCATCGACCAGAAATTTGTACCTGCTTATGAGTCGATTGCAACCATAGATGAAGTTCAGGATGAACACCCCTGGTACTACAATATCTGGAACTTTTTAGAGAAAGAAGCATACCCGCCAGGGGTAAATGCCAAAGACAAGAGGGCAATCAGAAGAATGTCGGTTCAGTTCATCATCTGTGGGGGTAAGCTGTATAGAAGAGGTCATCTGGGAATGCATAAACTGTGTGTTGATGCTGAAGAGTCCAAACGACTGATGGAAGCCATCCACGGGGGTGAATGTGGTGCACATATGAATGGGGTGATGTTGGCTAGGAAGATCCTTAGACAAGGTTATTACTGGTCTACCATGGAGGAGGATTGTATCGGTTTCGTCAGGCGATGCCACAAATGCCAGATTCATGCAAATCGTATGAACATTCCGCCGTCAAAGCTGTACAACATGACTTCACCATGGCCTTTTTCTGTCTGGGGAATTGATGTAATTGGAGTTGTTACGCCGAAGGGGTCGAACGGGCATGAGTTCATCCTCGTAGCGATAGACTATTTCACGAAGTGGGTTGAGGCCCAATCTTATGCAGTGTTGAAAGCTTCACACGTTGCAAAATTCATCAGAAACAACATTATCTGTCGCTATGGAGTCCCAAATGAAATAGTCTCTGACAATGGTTCCCACTTCAAGAAAGAGGTGATTGACTTGTTGAAGAAATACAATGTGGTTTTTCATAAGTCGTCTACTTACCGGCCGCAAACCAACGGAGCAGTTGAGGCCGCCAACAAGAACATCAAGCGCATCCTACAGAAGATGGTGGAAACCTATCGGGACTGGCCAGATAAGCTGCCATTTGCTCTGTGGGGCTACAGGACTTCGATCAGAACTTCTACTGGGGCGACTCCGTACTCATTAGTCTATGGGATGGAGGCCGTCCTGCCTATTGAGATTGAAGTCCCGTCATTGAGAGTATTGGCCGAGTGCCAGATAGCCGAAGCAGATTGGCAGCAGAATAGATTTGAGGAACTCATGCTTGTCGATGAAAGAAGGCTGAAAGCACTGTACCACGTCCAAGGCTATCAACGCAGAATCGCCCGGGCTTTCAACAAGAAGGTTAAGTCCAGGAATTTGAAAGAAGGAGATTTGGTACTAAAGGACAACCGAGCTCCTATCCACGACCCAAGGGGCAAGTTCAGACCTAATTGGACTGGTCCTTACATCATCAAGTCAATCTGGTCAGGTGGAGCTGTGGTTCTGATGGATCTAGATGGCTTAGAGTTTTCCCAACTGATCAATATGGACAAGTTGAAGAAATACTACCCCTGAGAGGCTCGCTAGGCCGAAAACCCAAAAGGGCGACCTAGGCAAAATTCAGAGCATAGAAAATTTGAAATTATAAAAACTGAGCTCGCAAGGTTGAAAACCCGCAAAGGGCGGCCTTGGCAAAAGTTAGAGCGCAAAAGGAGAGCAAAAATACTCGAGCGAACCTGAGCCTGAACTACGTAAGACTTGATTCCCATCTTTGGGATACGTAGGCAGCTTCATCTTGAAGTTCAGTCACAATCTTTTCCCCGATCAAATTTGTCCATTCTGATCATCTCAGTCATCTCTATTCATCAGCATTTATTGTGATCTCCGGTACAGTGCTATCCAGACTAGGGGCAACTTTCCGTTGCTATGAATTGCCGAGGCACTTTTCAGACTAGGGGCAACTTTCCAGTTGCTAGGATTCGGGGTTGTGCATTTCAGTGACAGATCTCAGGTGTGTCCAGTTCTGATCCATACCGAAAATAGTTTTGAAAAGTTTTAATAAAAGTTGACTTTGTTCAAATTAATCTCTTTACAACTAAGACCATTTTTGGACCAAAAGTGGAGAATTTTCAGTACCACAACCTTCTATTTCATTGATTTCAAAACAGAGTTCTGTTGCTCTTGCATACAATTGAAGTTGCTTTTTATTACATTCATAACGAAAACTTGAAAGTACTAATAAAGCAATAAATCTGGGGCACAGTCTAGTCAGATGTCCCTGCGCCCCCTTCCAGAGCTAGTCGAAGCTTCAGATGCCAGCTTAGGCCCAACTTGTGCTTCTTCATTGAGCCAATCCCAGCACTCATCAGACAACGTGCAATTGAAAGCAGGGGCGGGGGCCAGAAGCTCTCTAACTCTCCATGCTGCGGCCTGTCGAGCCAGTTGTGCGCCTCGAACTGGAAATGTAGCCGGATACTCTAGTCCCTCTGGTGGGCAAGTCTGATCATGGCCGAACTGGCGCAGAATACGGAATGGGAAGTAGAACACGCAGTGAGTCAAGCCGATCAATCTAATCCCGACCTGCCGTGACATGCTATAGCTCATTGCCGGGAGATTGAGCCAAGAGCAACGCCACGCAATGCGATCTGCTGACAAGTTGCACATCCATTCAAACCACCAGCCCTCATCAGGAGCATTAACTAAGGCGTTGCCGAAAGAAGTAGCCGCGAGCTGAATAAGCAGGGCAAGAGTCCACAACTTGCAACTTATCCATCAACCATATCTGGGGAGGGATGAAAAATGAGAGAATAAAGAATAGAGAGATGTGCGATGAAGGAAAAGTGAGATAAGGGTTTTGTGAGAAAAATCGAGCCCGAGGGCCGAGTGATATAAGCAAATACATGTGAGCTTGGGTGGGAAACATTACCTGTAGCAGTAGTGGACTCCCTGCAAACCTGGTTGTCTCTTGGCGGTAGAAAGCATCTAGACCTATCAGTGTCTCGGCCAAGGTCATGGCAATACAACTCTTTCCATCCCTCAAGCCTTGAGCGACTTCAATCAAACGGATGTTAGCTCCTCCGGAGCCCGAGACAAACAGAAAATGAGATAGCATGCACAAGCAGAGGGCATGCTGCCGGAAACCTTGCCAGTAGTGGTCGCTGCGGTCACCGGCATCGGAGAATCGGTAAACCAGGCTCGGAATGTCCAACATTCCGTCACCAATCAAAGATCTAGCATCGTGCGCATTAAGACCGCACATCCGCCCTAAGGCTTGGGCATAGCTGAAATTGAGCTGGGGCAGAATTTCCTCGCCTCGCTCGGACTCCATCAAGATTTGAAAATCTTCAAAAGTAGGACATACCTCTTGCCCGCCAAAGCTAAAGACGTGCGTCACCGGGTTCCAAAACCTTGCCGCGGCAGAGAGGAAAGGAAAATGTAGTGGAGTCCGGCTTAGCGTGAATAGTGCATTCAAGCCAAAACCCCGGAAATTCAACTTCTCCGAGCCATCTAGAGAAGAAATCCAAGATATGAGATTTTCTGTGAGAAATGCTTCCATTTTGGTGAGGAAAGGTGATGAAATGAATAAGTTCCAAGAGTGGAGCTTTTATAGAGAGGCAAAACACTATTCAAAGGACACGTGTCACATTTCTGGCGGATGTGGGAGGGGTGGCCGGCCGGCCACCTATCCTAGTAGGCCGGCCACCTTTTGGTTTTCAACTTCAAAATGTTTTCGGCCTCGCATTGGTCCTATTTTGCCCGCCGGAAGAAAGTTTGAAGCATTTCCCATGCATCGGGAATGTCGAAGGCCTCCATTTCTCTCGATTTCGAGTGCGTTCCGTCATCCAGATTGTCCATCCGAAGTACATTGTGTTGTATTTTGCTTATCGAGTTGTTGCTTTGCTTATCAAGTTGTAAGTTTTGTCGAGCTGGCGCATTTTGTGTTTTGAGTTGTTACTTTTTGCTTATGCAATGTTGTTAAGTCTTGTCGATTGAGTCGTTAACATTGTTGTTATTTTGTTTATCGAGTTGTAAACTTGCTAAGATTCTGTTTTATTTCTTAGTGAGTCGATTTGTTTTTATTTGTTGCGTCGGTTCACTACCTGACCCAGTAATACATGAGGCACATTTTCCATTCAATTCCATTTTGTACAAAACGCTGCGATGCA
The DNA here is from genome assembly GCA_036172215.1 of Camellia granthamiana. NCBI lineage: Eukaryota > Viridiplantae > Streptophyta > Magnoliopsida > Ericales > Theaceae > Camellia > Camellia granthamiana. The sequence goes on along the minus strand of CM069905.1, from coordinate 143,741,370 downwards.
ATGCTGAGAATTTCAAATACAACATCTTTTCAAAAGCTGTTTCATTCCATCATGTTTTACAACAAAGTAAAGGTACAAGTTTTACAGAAAATAAAACTGCCTAACAATGTGCAAAGTGCTACAAACTACTAGCTAAAAAGTAGAATAAAGCAGGAAATAACATCAGTGCCCTCGGGAGCGGGAATGGGGAGGCCCTCTCATCCTCTTCTGCGGGATAATCTCTGCATCATCATCACCATCTGGATCGGAGCTGTCATCCTCTGGATCCCCCTCAGGCTCGTCTCCGCTCCCGGAACCAAGACCGGAGCCTCCCTCTCCAGGAGATGTGTCTGACACATGATCTGCGACCTCCTCCTCGTCATCCTCAACAATGGGTGCCCTGCGTCTGCGAGACGACCCTCCTCCTCGAGCTCCTCGGTGAGGCCGAGGTGACCCAGCTCCTCGAGGCCCAGTACCTCTACCTCTCTGAAAAGGCCCAGGAGGCCCACCTTATGTCGGAGCATAGACTGGAGGCATCTGAAAATGCAAAGTGCAATACATCAGTTCAAACATAAAAAGCAGGTGCAAGTACAGTATGGGAGTGGGGTGTGTGCCAGATGTGTTCTACACAGCCTATCAGTGCAATGGAATGTTTAAAGCCAGAGCATTAACAGAAATATGATAAATGCAAGAAAGATGAAGGGTACCTGGAAGCCCATGATGGACATCTGTGCCTCTCTGTGCAGGACCATCCCCTCGAGTGAGGCCACCACTCCGAGCATCTGATCTATGTAATCCCGAGGTGGATGCAGATACAAGCTCGATTCATCAATTAATAAGCAACTGTCAAAATGTCTGTGTGACAAATGAAGAATGGTAGAACATACCGGTGGTGAGTCAGGATCACTGACGTATCTGTGACCAGGCGTCGGAGGCTCCATAGGGATCGGAATCGGGGAGGTAGCCCCATACTGCCAACACGTCAACTCAGTCGGCATCTCTGGCCATCCAGGGTGATCAAGAGTCGGAGGGATCGGAGGAATCGAACTGCCTCTACCTCTAGATGTGCCAGCCCTGCTAGAAGAAGGGATGTCTGTAGCACGAGCGTGACTCGAAGATGGTGCACCAGTGGACCTCCGTGCCGGAGCCCGTACTCCCGTCAAGGGGGGCATCAGATATATACGGCGGTAGGTGGCGTAGCTCCCCTCAAGGAGATGTAATAACGCATCACTGCCCTGCATAGCACTACTGACCTCCTCAGGAGATAATCTATCAGCAGTCCGCATGGTGTCTGGAGGCACAGCAGGAGGGTCCTGAGAATTCCCCCCCCATAGCTGGCGCTGGAAGCGTTCCCCCAGGAACCAGACTCTACCCACTGGTCCCTCGAGCAGGAACCTATACTGGGAACTAGTCGACCCTCCGGGGTACTGATCCTCGAGATCATCGCCGAAGATTGCCCAAGGCTGCCAAGTGATCTGCGGATAACCAGTGCATAAGTCAATCAGAAATCAGAACATACAAAGCAGATCAAAGATGAAAATGAAAAAGCACTGAGAGTTCTAAAATACCTCTGTCGCTCGAACAGTGTCGAAGTACTGCCGCAGAGAGAAGAGAGTCTCTTGAGGTCTCGGCAAGTGCTCGCCCTCAAACATCAATGAATACGGGGTCATAGGAGGTCCTGCCACCTCCATCTCCGGGGCTAATGTGGGAAAATATGCATATACCCATAGCTGAGAAAAGCAGTGCGGGATGTGAATACAAGGTGCTAAAGGCAGAATACAGAGTGCAAAGTGCGCCGTGTGTGCAGTGAACAAGTAATGAGAAGCAAAAATGTAAATCAAAAGGACAGAATGTACCTCCCAGGTTCTCCAGTAGCCGCCGAGTAAATCTCCCCGCCCGCGAGAGACTGCGCTCATGTAACAATAAAGGGTAGCCAGGCCAGCGCCGCCCCAATCATACTGACCGACCTGTGATAGGTCTACCAGAGCGCTCAGTAGATATAACCCTACCATGTTCCCTCTATCAGCGAACAAGGTGGTGCCAAGGAGATACATGAGAAAACCGCGGGCATACTGCTCCGCCTCCTCAGGAGTATCGGGCTCCATCTGTGGCCGCCGGAAGTGCAAAGCAAACCAGGAGTATCGGACTCTCCCCGAACCCCTGTCTACAGGCGGGTGTGTCCCCAATAGGTGCATCCAAGCAGCCTCCCACTGGCCCATATCCTCGTCATAGGGAATGGGTACACCGCCTACGTCTAGGCCGGTGAGTATAGCGAAGTCCAGCGGGGTCATGGTCATATCCCCGGCCGCAGAAAAATGGAAAGAATTGGTGGTGTCCCACCATCTCTCCGCCAGAGCAGCAAAAAGAGTCCTACTGATGAGGCAATGAGATAACCCTCTGCAGAATGGCCCGAATCCTGCAAAGTCAACCAAGCCCCGGACAGCTTCCGGAAGCTCAAAATACCACTCCCTCGCGGTGACGGAGCCATACCCTCGCACCGTGCGAGAGTGAACCTGCATTCAGAATAAATGCGTAGATCAGCAAATGAAGCGAAAATGAGCTGTGTGCAAATGAAGTAAAAATGAGCTGTGTGCAAATGAAGTGAAAATGAGCTGTGTGCAAATAGAGTGTTTTGGGCTGCGTGTTCGAATTTCAGAGAATTTGTGGGCTGTGTGTTCACCTCAAATCTGGGATGTGTGTTCAGTACATCAAAGTTTGGGACTGTGTGTTCTACTCAACATCAGTGGGCTGTGTGTTCGCTTCAAATTGGGACTGTGTGTTCTACTCAACATCAGTGGGCTGTGTGTTCGCTTCAAATTGGGACTGTGTGTTCTACTCAACATCAGTGGGCTGTGTGTTCGCTTCAAATTGGGACTGTGTGTTCTACTCAACATCAGTGGGCTGTGTGTTCGCTTCAAATTGGGACTGTGTGTTCTACTCAACATCAGTGGGCTGTGTGTTTGCTTCAAATTGGGACTGTGTGTTCTCCTCAACATCAGTGGGCTGTGTGTTCGCTTCAAATTGGGACTGTGTGTTCTACTCAACATCAGTGGGCTGTGTGTTCGCTTCAAATTGGGACTGTGTGTTCTACTCAACATCAGTGGGCTGTGTGTTCGCTTCAAATTGGGACTGTGCGTTCTACTCAACATCAGTGGGCTGTGTGTTCGCTTCAAATCTGGGCTGTGTGTTCAGTACATCAAGTTTGGGGCTGTGTGTTCTACTCTCAATCAGTGGGCTGTGTGTTCGCTTCAAATCTGGGCTGTGTGTTCAGTGCATCAAAGTTTGGGACTGTGTGTTCTACTTTTAATCAGTGGGCTGTGTGTTCGCTTCAAAGCTAGGCTGTGCGTTCAGAAAATCTGAGTTTTGGGACTATGTGTTCTACTCTTAGTCAGTATGTGCTGTGTGCTCATTTTCAACTTCGGGCTGTGTGTTTGGCGAATCAATGTTTGAGCCGTGTGTTCAATTTCTAACTAATGTATACTATGCGTTCACAATTATTCAATGAGCTGTGTTCGCAAAATTCAAGTGGCTAAGTCACATGCTCAGGATGCAAGTACTATGTCATAAGCTAAACTGTGTGTCTAAGCATGGCAGGGGAATGAAATGCACGAAAAGCAGGAAAGAAAGTAAAATACCTCTGCATCATGAGAGAGATGCTGCTCTGGCTCTCGTAGGAGAAGATCCCCGGGTACCCGGTCGTTAAACTCAGTAAAATGACGAAAAGTGGCTCGCGGAAGCCTATGAACCGCTGGGGCATATCGATCGGGAATGAAAGGGCGAACCCTCGGAGGCAATGTCATAATGTCGTAATCATCCCCGGCGCCAGGAAAACCTCCACCATGAGGGAAATGGCCCGCCATGTCGAGAAATCTGCAAAGAGGAGCAAAAATGAGCAAAATGGGCCAAAGTTGGAAAAAGTCAACAAAAGTTAACTCTCGGGAAACGAAAAAGTTAACAAAAGTCAACTCCCGGGAAAATTTTCCAAATAATGAGACAAACTTACCTCAAGTGATGATAATGAGAAGAGAAGCTCCAAAATCAAACTTTAGTCGGCTTAAAGTGCTTAACGCGGGAAGATTTCGCAGAAACAACTTGCGTGGGAGGCCGAGGGGCGCGTACAAAATGCAGATCTGAGAGAGAAAATGGCTTAGAGAGCAAGAGGAGAGAATTTCACACTTGGGGGAGTGATTTCGGATGGCATTGGAGGTGTGTATATATAGAAAATGCCAAAATGACCATTTTGCCCCTGCTTTTGGCAGGTGGCCGGCCGGCCACCTAACCTGGCTGGCCGGCCATGTCCTTTTTGCCCCTGGCCGATGGCTTCTCCTAGGGCAATGGGCTGGCCGACCATGCTCCCCACCCCCTCCCCTACCTCTCTGCAAATTTTGAGGAAAATCGGAGTTCCCGGGACCCGAAAAAGTTGAAGAAAAGTGCACTTTTTGGCGCCGAACTGCTCCACCAGAACTTTAACTGCAATTTCTGATATGTGTCTTGTCATTATTCATCAAAATCAGAGTGTATCCTTTTTAAACATGTTCTGACCTCTCCGGGAGTTGAATCAGAGGCCGCGATTGAGTTGCCGTCGCCGAACTGCGCGTTTTTTCGGTTCATCATTTCATGTCAAACGGGCATCCTGACTTGTGCTCGTTTTGCATTATTTGGCTCATAATTTGCATTCTCATGAATGATTTGCATTGTCATGCATGATTTCTCGGCGTATAATACGTCTATGCTTGAACGCGCGTTGACACGCATTATCTTTTCTCACGTTATGTTGCATTCGTTCATCGACACTGTGTGTGTCAGACTTTTGGAATCATAGGAATTACATTGAATATATGTTGTTAGCATATCGTTCTTGTTGAATTTCTCTATTTTCGCAGGCACGATATTGTATGTACGGTTCATTTGAGGCTGGTGCGACCAGACGAATCGCGCAGGTATCGTATCTTCTCCGTGTGAGACGCGACGAGAATTGAATGATTCTCCGCATTCCTAATTGCATGAAATGTAGTTGTTTGCTTTGCATTCTTGCTTATAACTGTTGCATCTATTTGTCAATACTTGCTTCATTACAGCTTGCTGCATTTGCATGATCACCTGACTCCGCGGCTATCATTTTGCATTTTGCCCCCCCTTTTTTTTTTTGCCTGCAGGCACGCATCTCTGTTTACTTTGCATGATTGTCTAAGTCTTCGGCCTTGTCAAAAATGGGTCGTCTCTGGGCTTTGACATTCACTCCCGTCACTTCTTGACTTCCGAGTTCTGTCAAAGAGGGGCAACTGTAGACACCCCATTTTTGACCGACCTTAAGACTCAGACGTCACCGGTTGAGCGCTCGGTGATGTTGCATGCTGTGCTCGTTCAGAAGTCTCAGAGTTGCGGCTGCGCGCCCTGCCTCCGGACTTCCGAACCCTCTTCTCTACCTTGTCTCGGTTTGCGAACCAGGCTCGGTTTTCTCTGTTTTCTTCCCTGAGGGAAGGGAATGGTCCCATAGACTATCTCCCGGTGGCCGTGAGCTACGTTTCGTGGCCGTAGGCCATTTTGCCCATTTCGGAGCCCGGTTCCCGGTTTTCGGGACCGTTAGGCCGTGTGCCTCAGCTCGGGACCGCCCAACCATCTCCAAGTTCTCCGGTTTTTGGCATGTGCCTCTGTTTTAATGTTCCGAGGAACACTGGGGTCGCAGATACCCACTTCGCTGCTGAACACCACTTCCGGCACCAGATGCCCATTTTCGGGATCCCGAATTGCTCGGTTTCGGTCCCGAGCGTTCATTTCTCATTAGTTTTTGTTCAAACTTGGCAGGTACCTCTGTTTCAACATCAGGAAGATCACTGGGGGGTGAGAAGCCAGCAATTATCCCAGATAGCCAGTTTCGCTCCTCCGGAGCCCGTTTTTCTCACTTCCGGGCCAATGTTGAACACCCTGGGGGTATTTTCTTCCAACCAAAGCTGCATATTTGTGATGAGGGGACATGGGAGGACCCTAAACAAGCATGGTCGGCCAGAAACTGTGGGTTTCATTTTTGGGCCTCTCCTTCAAGCTCTATGTTGTGGCTCCTGCTTCAGTGTTGCCAAATTCCAACCTTGGATCCTTGTTCTACACATCTTGGAGGACACAAAAAGTATATGGTCGGCCAGAAATTGTTGAGTTCATTTTTGAGCCTCTTCTTCAAGCTCTATGTTGTGACTTCTGCTTCAGAGTTGCCAGATTCCGACCTTGGGGCCTTATTCTACACACATTGGAGGACAACTTGGCATACAGGTCGGCCAGAAAATATTTTGTTCATTTTTTGGGGGTGGCCGGCCGGCCATGATGAGTGGCTGGCCGACCAGGTGGGGTGGCCGGCCGGCCCCCTTGCAGAAAACCACCTGGCCGGCCAGCTTCTTCCTTTCCAGTGCATCCCAGCTGTCCGGATATTTTTCTTAAAATATCCCCCCATCCGGGGGATATTTCAGGAGGGAGGGATTGTCTCCATTTCCCTCCCACTCTACACCTTGTTTTGTCTACTTAAAGGGACCATCACCTCCTTCCTCAAGGTTACAAAATTTGGTCTCAAGAGCACCTCTCTCAAAACCCTAATCTCCATAGCCAAAACCTCAAAAAACTTCTAAGTCCCTAGGTCTTCTCTTCATCAACCCTTAGCTCCACCATCCCTACTACCATTTCAGCAGCAAGGAGGTGTTCTTCAGAGGTCAAGAGGCTACAAATCAAAGCCAAGAATCAAAGAAAGACAAGTCTTCAAGGGTAAGTCTTCAAAACCAACTTTTAGGGCTTTTTCTTGATTCATTTCTCTACTCCAATTGGTTGAGAATTTGGGCTTTGACCCATAATGATTTTATGCTTATTTTGAGCCCCTCTACAACTTTGTAGAAGGGCTCAACTTCATTTGATGCTTCCATGATATACTTGTTTCAATACCTAGCTTTTATGCCATTATCTTGCATGCTAGTTTTGACCTATTTGTGTTGGTTTTTAGGGGTCCGACCCCTACTGCTTTCTTGCTTATTTTGAGCCCCTCTACAACATTGTAGAGGAGCTCAACTTCATTTGGCCACTGTATATACCACTTCCTTCAAATTTCATCAAGTGTGCCCATTTTGTATGCAATTTTTGACCTATTTTTATTTGTTTTTGGGACTTCGACCCCTACTGACTTTGGTCTTATTTTGACCCCCTTTACATGTTTCATGAAGAAAAGTTTGCTGTTTGGTGTATAGTTTGGCATGTCTCTTGTTATAGTCTATTTGGAGCCTATTTTGCATGGATCTTTTAGCATGTTTGTGTTCTGATTTTGAGGATGTCATCTTCTGCATATATGCTTATTTTTAGCTAATATTCAATGTTGTAGAAGAAAGTTTGTTCATTTGGTGTTTGTATATACCATCTCCCATTATACTCCTCTTTTGGCCACTAACTTTGCATGCTAATATTGCCATGCCTATGCTTGCATTTTGGCTAAGTTTGTTACTAAAATAAGCCATTTTTTGGGACTGTCTTGCTACTGTTCTTTCTGTCTTGATCATATTTTGCATGTATAGCATGACTATAGGCCATTTCGGGGCTTATTTTCGCATTTTCGGGATGATTGCATGCTTCGGGTGTCATTTCGATTTGTTTCGGGGCTGTTTCCCCCTTCATTTAGGTGCTGAAATTCCATTGCCATGCTTGCATATCATTTCCCATGCCATTTCATGCCTTAATGCATTGCCTCGGTTTGCGTGCCCGGGGGGCGCGTACTTCGAGGCACTCTATTTTCATTCATCGGCAGCTTATGTGAGTGAGCTGAGGCTCTCTCATATCGGCGTAAGCCCAATTCGCATTCCGTATGCCATTTCATATCTGTATGTCACTGTCTCGGTTTGCGCGCCTGCGGGCACGCATTTCGAGGCACCTTCACTTTTATCCGCTGGCAGCCTATGTGAGTGCGGCAGAGGCTCTCTCATGTTGGCGTAAGCCCATCTTTGCATTTCGTATGTCATTTGATGCATTCCTCGGTTTGCGTGTCCGCGGGCACGCATTTCGAGGCAACTTTGTTTTTATCCGACGGCAGCCTATGTGAGTGAGCTGAGGCTCTCCCATGTTGGTGTAAGCCCATCGTCGCATTCCGTATGCCTTTTCATTGCATTTTGTCATTGCCTCGGTTTGCGCGCCTGTGGGCACGCACTTCGAGGCACTTCGGTTTTATCCGATTTTCTCATTTCTTCATCGTCTCGGTTTGCGCGCCTGTGGGCACGCACTTCGAGGCACTTCGGTTTTATCCGATTTTGCATCGCATATCATTGCCTCGGTTTGCGTGCCCGTGTGCACGCATTTCAAGGCACTTCGGTTTTATCCGCTTGGCATTGCGTATGCCTCCGCCTCGGTTTGCGTGCCCGTGTGCACGCATTTCGAGACATTCTGTTTTATCCGGTTTGCATTGCATATGCCTCTGCCTCGGTTTCCATGTCCGCGTGCACGCATTTCGAGGCACTCTGTTTTGTCCTATTTGCATTTCATCATTGCCTCGGTTTGCGTGCCCGTGAGCACGCATTTCGAGGCACCTCATTCTTATCATTCCGGCATCCCGTGTGAGTGTGGCTGAGGCCCTCTCATATTGGTGTAAGCCCATCATCGCGTTTCTTGCCTTTTTGTCATCGCCTCGGTTTGCGTGCCAGTGGGCACGCATTTCGAGGCATCTCATTTTCATAGCATTGCGCATGCTAGGATTGTATGTTAGTTGCATTTCATGCATATCATGCATATTGCACGGGAAACGAGGCGCGTTCCGTACTCCGCGTACCGGAACATGTCTCAATTCCCCAATCACCGACACTCCGGATTACCCATGATGGAGTTAGGTTTTCATTGTAGCATTCATGTGCATTCATCCTATATTGAGTTGTGCAATTCGGTTCCTCGGCCATCATGCATTGATATGCGTGATTGGTGGCACGAGGATCGAGACATGCATATATTTGTGAAATACATTGCTATGCCCTTTTCCTGCTCTCTGTTGCAGCAAAATGAAGAATCAGCTACTTTTCGGAGTCCGGCGCGCATTTCGAGAAACACTGCAAACAGAGGCTAATTGGGGCATCCCAGTGGATTTCAGCGCCAAGGCAGCCCAGCATACACTACTCATCAGAAGCAAGGCAGCCCCTGGCTTACATGCCAGTTTACTGCTTTCTTAGTTAATTGTTAATTAATTAGGAATTTGTACTTTATCTGTATATTTCGGACTGTATTATTCTTTTATTTCGGACTGTATATTTATTCGGACCCTCTGCGCGAGGGCATAATTGTAATAAGTGTGGGTGAGTGTGATGTATGTCTTCCAACCCCACGTCTTTCTCCCTTTTATTTACCTGCTTACGATGGTTAGATATAGGGCATATTTCAAATAGCATACAGTATGACAGCATGTTTGCATCATTCATCTGTTTTGCATGCACCGGGCTCGGCGCATCATACAAACTGCATCTGTATTTCAATTCCAAATTGAGTACGTGATAGTCGTAGCATTTCATATGCCATGTTTAGAATAGCCGAGCCTGCTATAGTTTGCATTTTTGCATGTGTTGCATTAGGCAATCTGTGTATCTTAGGATCATGCATGATTTCTAATCAGCTTTTGTTTTGGCTGGGAGTACTCGGTAAGTGGTTATGCTTTAGCATCCTTGCATGTGTGTGAGTGTTGCCATGATAGCATGCTTACCATGAGGCTATGTGCTTATGTGATATAACTGCCTTGAATGCCTGTGGTTGGAGGTTGAGTTATCTGAAGTGGAACAAATCATTGACTGTTTGTTTTAAGCCCACTAGATAGTGGCAAAATCATGTTTTTACTAAGCCCACCTGAGGGTGGCAAATCCGCGTCTTAGCCTACTTTCGGGTAGCACCATCAAACCATTTTCAAATAAACAAACATGAAATGTTTCGTTCCAATTCAGGCGATTCAGTCTATACTTGTATGCTGTGCGCATCACATAGTAACCTAGGCTAATAACCGGAATAAGAACTCACAGTGTTTTCAAAAACAGATATCATGGTTAGTAGAGGCCGGTCTTTGACCGGGCGAGCGGGGGTGCTCACGATGTGACCTTCCCCAATCGTACCCAAGTTCCCGAGCCAACTTTGGTGATGACGGACACGTGGCCTTTTGGCACCGAGTCAGGGTTTCCTAAATTTCCCATTTTAAAATATTTAGGTGGCGACTCTGTTATCTGGCAAAGCAGTCCATGTTTGGCACTTCTTTCAAAAATCTGTTTTTCTCAAAAACGATTTGCCGGATTTGGACTCTTTGGTTCAAGATTTGGAAACGTAGCACAAAATCGAGAGTCCGAACTGTAGCGAGGTCCCTCGCGGGCCTGTTACAGTTTCTGGCGACTCTGCTGGGGATTTAGAGAACTTGACTCGAACTCGTGATATCAGCTTTTGACTATATTTGTGTGTTTCTTTGCATTGCATTTGCATTGGTGCGCCTAGGACACCGTGTTTGCCATATGCCATTCCCGAACGATTTGCCGGAGGCTTGTCTTGTCAAGTCATGTCCGTAAGGCTGATCGGCTCTGGGCCTCTGACAGCATGGGAACACAAACCCCGGTTTTACCGGGGCACCCTTTCTGACCATTCGACCTAGTGCATATTCGGATCCATAGTGACCATTCCAAACTAGGACAGGTTGCTTACCCGTTTATAGGTTGTTTGAAGCCGCTGCGTGCGTAGTGAACCCCTAGTTCCTGACGAAATAGGACAGGGAAACCCTACCCCAACATAGGGGTGTTTTGGCTCTCACTTATCTGTTATGTGCTTGTTGGAGTGCGTCTCTACAGGGGAATGCATGTATCAGTATGAGTTTGGGCATCAGGCCTGCGGGCATCAGTTTTTGAGTTTGGGCATCAGGCCTGCGGGCATTATTCAGTATATTTGGGAATCAGTTGTCCGTGGATATCAGATTCAGTTTATCAGAACAGTGGTACAGGAACAATGATCAGTGGTTGAGGACAGTGTATTTCCAGCTTATCTAAACTGTGTGTTGTATGCTCGACTGTGTGTTGTGTGTATTTAAATTTAAGCTGTTATGCTGCCCGTGTTTCTGGTCATTTATTTTCCTTTTGCTTTATTATCTTTTTGCTAGGGCAGTTTGTAGCACGATTGCTTCTGAGCCAGTCGATACTCCCCAAGCAATCTGGACACGTGGTCGCCGACTTAATCGATCCGAGGATCTAGTTGACGGACATCCAGTGTTCCACTCACTACCCCCAATCGCCAGAAGAAGGCCGAGGAGGCGCAGTCCGTCAGAACAGAGATTACTGGGACAGCAGTCTGTTTTAGTAGCAAACAGTCAGGTTGAGATTCCTGTTTCTGCTATAGAGATACACTTGCCGGTTATTCAGATGGAACAACAGAATACAGCTATGGAGGCGATGATGCGCCAGATGGGTGAAAGCATGAAACAAATGCACGACGATGCTATCCGCCAGGCGGAGTTTTCTAAACAACAGGCTGCGGTCATGGCCCAGCAGTCTGAGTTGATTACCAGATTACAACAGCAGAACGCTGCATCTGCTTCCCACCAGGTCCCTCCTCCACCAGGGGTACAGCAGGTTCCTCCTCCACCCGGGGCCCCATTACCTGAGCAACTGGCTACTGGCCAGAATGCCCCTCCAAATCTGCAGAATACCCAGAATACCCTCCCAAACCCACAGAACCCTCCACCTAACCTCCAAAACACCCAAGAGGACACGGGTCTTCCAACGGGGCTGGCTCCGCCTCCGCTTCTACCACAACTGTCCAAAAACATTACACCAAACTACCCGGACGCTCCATTTGAGTTCGAGGTAGACCAGACAGCTCTGAAATTGAGCAAGTTGGAAAAACTTTTCAAGAAGTCACAGGGGGTGAAGGCCATCCCAGATATTGAAGACGGCTATACTGATGTGGCCGTGACATTGCCGGATAGATTTAAGATGCCCCAGATCGATCGCTTTGATGGATCCGGAGACCCTATGGTTCACCTCCGGCTATTCTCAGACGTTCTAAGACCAATGGGCCTAACCCGACCGCAAAAGCTTTCCTTGTTCGGTCGAACCTTGTCGGGTGTGGCATCTACTTGGTATTCAAAGCTGGAAGATCAGGTGAAAATAAACTGGGATGAGATGGCTGAGGCCTTCCTTGCACAATATTCATACAACACGCAGATCGAGATCACAACTCGTGATCTCGAGACAACGAGGCAGGAGCCCAAGGAATCTTTCTCTGACTTTGTGACCCGGTGGAGGGCGAAGGCATCGATGATGACCTTAAGGCCAACAGACAGAGATCAAATACGGATGATTGTGCGCAATCTCCAGCCGGCATTAATGAAGAAGATGATTGTAGTTCCCTTCCTCACTTTCGCAGATCTGCATGATATGGGGATGCAAATAGAGAACGCGATGAAGCAGGGTCTGTTTGACCAAGATCGGGATCAACCCCGGAGAACATTCAGCCGGAATACCAATGCAGGCCCGAGTGGCTCTTCCAATACCAGAACTTCAGAGGTCGGAATGGTCACCACCAATCCCCCTCCCCAACCAAGGTCCGCAGCGGCCACACCTTTTTCCGATGCCTCTGGGAGCAGTGACCAAACTTCAAGGTACCAACCCAGGGGTCAACGAACCTTCTCTCCACTACATATGCCTTTATCCAAAGTCCTCGGCGTTCTAGTCAGAAAAGGGCATCTGAAACCCTTGGAACCGAGGCCCCCACCAAATCCACTCCCTCCTTCCCATAACCCAGCCAAATATTGCAAATACCACCAACAGCATGGTCATGACACCGACCAATGCTACAGGCTGCGTCATGAGATTCAAGATCTCATTGACAAGAACATCATTCTACCTCCCCAAGGACCCAATGTCACAAACAACCCACTCCCCAAACACAACCAAGATCCACCAAAAAGAGTCAACCTCATCCATACGGGGGTCGCTTCATATGATCCCAGTATCTATATCACTCCCTCCCACCTACCCAAGCCGGAGGTGATCCTCCCTGATAGCACGGACTTGTGCATGGTGGACACCTCCACAACCCAACCAGAGCCAAAGGTGGTGACCGCCGAGAACGGAACGGGGCAGGCTTCCGAGGAGAGCAAAACTGAGTCTGGGATGGAGCAAACTGAGAATTTAACTGGCAGAGCTAATGATCCGAGTGGGTATATCTTGTCAGTGAGCCAACCAAAGCTGAGTGCAGGGCTGTTGCCAGGGGTTGAATTGTGTATGATCCGGGGGGATAAACTTGAATCAGCGGGGGATGATCTGACTACGGTGGAAGAGGACTTCGCCAACCTTCAATTCTTCAATAATCAGGAATCAGGGGATGCATCAGTCAACTGGTTTGAATACGAGGAGTCAGCAGAAGTCGTCGGATGGTTGGATGATCAGCCCGATATAGTGGAGTTTCAACCAGAACAGAGCCCGGCAGGGGCGAGGGTAGCAACTGTGGCCGGAAGGGCCGAGGATCAGATTGAATTGCCGGAGAGCGCCGGTACGAAGAATTCCGCTCGGGACCAAGATATTTTGACAACCGAACAGCTGACACTAGAGGAACAAGAAAAGAGATGGGTTTCTGAGAGAGCCCGAAAAGCAAAGAATCATGAGGAATTTGAAAGTGCTGCGAGCACGAAAACTGAACATGCTGTGAGCATGTGGGAGGAAAATGCTGAGAGCGCAAATAAGCCGGAACCAGACAGGTGCCTGCTAGATGCTGATGGAATGTGGTGGGAAGATGACGATTTGTATCTTGCCCACACAGACGAAGACTGGGCAGGTGATCAACCAGACAGTACCTGGTACCTCGAAGAGGTGGACCATATGACGAGAAGTGGGCGGTATTTCAAGCCCCCACACCTTGATCAACCCGAGGCATCAGGGAAAGATAAGGAGGCAGAGAAACAGAAAGAGAAGCAAGTGGAAGAAGAGGCTGTACTGAAGCAGCTGAAGAAAATACAGGCAGACATCTCCATTTGGGGACTGCTTATGGCTTCGAGGGTGCACCGGCAGGCTGTCTTATCTGCCATGGACAGAGCCAAACTTTCCATCGAAACTACGCCTGAACAGCTAGTTGGGCTAGTCTTTCCGGGAGGAGGTTCCCCGGCGTTGATTTTTTCAGACAAGGAATTGCCGCCTGAGGGCGTGGATCACAATAGACCTCTCTACATCTCTGTAGAATGCAGAGATAAATGGATTCCGGTGGTACTTGTCGACACCGGGTCCGCTATCAATGTTTGTCCGGCCAGAACGGCGTATGCAATTGGGTTAAAGCCTGCGGACTTCACACCCACTACTCAAGTAATCAAGGCCTATGATAATACAAGCAGGGATGTCCTGGGGACAGTAAAAATCCAAACCAAGATTGGGCCTGGACAACACGAAGTGGATTTTCATGTCTTGGAGGTCCCTGCATCTTTCAACATGCTTTTGGGGCGACCCTGGTTGCATCAGGTGAAGGCCGTCTCATCCACTTTACATCAAATGGTGAAGTACCCCTACGGAAAGGGAGTAGCCATTATTTTTGGGAACTCATCAATCCATCCCCCTCCGGAGGTATCCACGCCAGTCCTGGAGATTGAACACGGCATGGAGGACATGTTCATATCGGGATTTACTTTGGCTGAGGCCCGGGTGGTGCAAAACATAATGGCTGTGAATGAGGGTTTGTATGTCAGCGCTCAAGCCGTATACCTCATGAACAAGCTACAGCATATCCCTGGGATGGGATTGGGAAGAAGCGGCCGGAAAGGAGTCGCAACATTGGCCGAAGTGCCGCATAATCCACATACCTTTGGACTGGGTTATCTGCCCACCAAAGAAGACTGGGCAAGGAAAGGAAAGGAAATGGCCGGCAGGGCCAGGGCGAAGCAGGCTGGGAAGCCTTTTGATCTAATGCATAGGCCCATCTGGGGTACCCTGAACGGACGCTTTGTCCGGGAGGGGGAAGATTTTCCATTCTGTGGCTTCCCAGAGCCGTGGCTGAACGCGGAGAGGAAGCGCGTGCCAGGCTTCGAAATCTTTTTCGACCTGCAACTATCCGGGGATGACGTTGCCACAGAGCAGACAGACCCAACAACTGAGGCTGAACAGAATAAGGCAGAGGAGCCTGAGGGCACTGAATTGGAAATGGGGGTAGCACTGGCAAGTCTCCTCTCTGATCCTCTGATCGACCAAGATTGCTTGGGGAATAACGCCGTGGTTTCCATGATTGGAGATGAAATGGCCGTGAGCCAACCAGCAGCTATTTTGGACGCATCAATCGCACCCTCTCTCATTTGGCAGTACGAGGAGGGATTCTTATCCAGCAGTTCCGGGTCAGGTAGTGAGCCGGAATCTGATTCCACCAAGTCTTCTGGGTCGGAATCAGATTCCAGCTCGACTGAGTCTGAGTCTGGTACTCCTGGGGGTGTCAACCCGGATGCCACAGTCCTGTCCAGGTCGTCTTTTTCCTTTTCTTTTGAGTCTGTTGTAACAGAAGAATTGGACGATTTGGATGAACTTAATGAGAATGAGGTGAATGTGGTTTCCGAGTACTTTTCTGTGCCCCTAATTTATTGCTTAAATCAGGACTTTCAAAATTTTGATCAAAACGACGAGGACGAAGTTCCTCCGGTTTTACAACGACTAATTGAGCAAGAGCAAGAGAGGTTTGTTAAGCCCTTAATGGATGAAATCATTTTTGTGAATATTGGTACTGAGGAGGACCCGCGGCTGGTCCAGATCGGGTCCACGCTGTCTTCAGAGGAACGCGAGCGCTTAGTCGCTTTATTAAAAGATTTCAAAGATGTTTTCGCGTGGTCCTACGAAGACATGCCTGGGATCGATCCTGAGATTGTACAGCATCGGATCCCCCTTGACCCCGAGGTCCGACCTGTCAAACAGAAGCTCAGAAGGATCCGTCCGGATTGGGCTCTTAAGATCAAGGAAGAGGTCACCAAGCAAATTGACGCAGGCTTCCTGCTAGTCTCTGAATATCCGACTTGGTTGGCCAACATAGTTCCGGTGCCGAAGAAAGATGGCAGGATCCGGGTGTGCGTAGACTTCAGGGATTTGAACCGAGCCAGTCCGAAGGACGATTTTCCCCTACCGCACATCGATGAGTTAGTGGACTTCACAGCAGGGCATGCATTGCTCTCATTCATGGATGGCTTCTCGGGCTATAACCAGATAGTGATGGCGCCAGAGGACAGAGAAAAGACTGCATTCACCACCCCGTGGGGGACATACTGCTATCGGGTCATGCCGTTTGGGTTGAAAAATGCTGGGGCTACTTATCAACGGGCCGCGACCACAATATTACACGATATGATCCACAAAGAGGTTGAGGTGTACGTGGACGACATGATTGTCAAGTCCAAAGAAAGAGAGGGCCACTACACCGCCTTGCACAAGTTTTTCCAAAGGATCAGGGAATTCCGGTTGCGGCTAAACCCTCAGAAATGTACGTTTGGTGTTACAGCGGGAAAAATGCTGGGGTTTTTGATTACACAAAGGGGCATCGAGGTCGACCCTTCCAAAATCAAGGCCATCTTAGAAATGCCACCACCAAGGACTGAAAAGGAGGTGCGAGGCTTTCTGGGTAAAGTGCAATTCATAAGACGGTTTATTTCAAAACTAACCTTGACTTGTGAACCACTTTTTGGCCTCCTGAAGAAAGGAAAGAAGTTCCAATGGGACGGCCGATGTCAAGCTGCATTTGAAAAGATTAAAGAATATCTACAGAACCCGCCCGTTTTATCACCACCAGAACCGGGGGAAACCGTTGATTTTGTATCTGTCAGTGACTGAAACCACAATGGGCTGCATGCTTGCACAAGAATCAGAAGATAAGGTGGAAAAAGCCATCTATTATTTGAGCAAGAAGATGCTGGAGTATGAGACCCGGTATACGCCACTGGAAAAGGCTTGCCTAGCTCTGGTATGGGCTACCAGGAAGTTGCGGCACTACCTGTTAGCTCACTCTGTAATGTTGGTTTCACGACTAGATCCCATCAAATATCTTTTCGAGAAACCAGCGCTTACGGGTAGGCTAGCTCGTTGGTTGCTGTTGCTCTCCGAATTTGATCTTACATATGTGACGCGCAAGTCAGTGAAGGGAAGAGCAGTGGCAGAGTTCCTTGCCGACCACCCGGTTGAGGGGGATGAAGCAGTTGAGTATTTATTCCCAGATGAATCAATTTTGATATCGACGAGGAAACTTGGACGATGTACTTTGACGGAGCGTCAAATCAACATGGGTATGGGATAGGAGTGTTGCTGATAGCACCCGACAACTCCCGTATCCCTCTAGCCTTCAAACTCCGGTTCAAAGTCTCAAATAATGAAGCAGAATATGAAGCATGCATTGCTGGTTTGGAGGCAGCCCTAGAACTAGGGGCAAGACGGCTGGACGTCATTGGGGATTCGAATCTTGTTGTGTCTCAAGCTAAAGGAGACTGGAAAGTAAAAGAAGAAAATATGATAATGTATCACCAAACCTTGGATTTGCTGATTCCTCGGTTTAAGAAGCTGAATTTCGCTCATCTACTAAGAGAGAACAACAAGTTCGCAGACGCCTTAGCAACTCTATCATCCATGATAGACATCCCGTGTGGAGTCCGAATGCGTCCAGTCATCATCGACCAGAAATTTGTACCTGCTTATGAGTCGATTGCAACCATAGATGAAGTTCAGGACGAACACCCTTGGTACTACGATATCTGGAACTTTTTAGAGAAAGAAGCATACCCGCCAGGGGTGAATGCCAAAGACAAGAGGGCAATCCGAAGAATGTCGGTTCAGTTCATCATCTGTGGGGGGTAAGCTGTATAGAAGAGGTCATCTGGGAATGCATAAACTGTGTGTGGATGCAGAAGAGTCAAGGCGTCTGATGGAAGCCATCCACGGGGGTGAATGTGGTGCACATATGAATGGGGTGATGTTGGCTAGGAAGATCCTTAGACAAGGTTATTACTGGTCTACCATGGAGGAGGATTGTATCGGTTTCGTCAGGCGATGCCACAAATGCCAGATTCATGCAAATCGTATGAACATTCCGCCGTCAAAGCTGTACAACATGACTTCACCATGGCCTTTTTCTGTCTGGGGAATTGATGTAATTGGAGCTGTTACGCCGAAGGGGTCGAACGGGCATGAGTTCATCCTCGTAGCGATAGACTATTTCACGAAGTGGGTTGAGGCCCAATCTTATGCAGTGTTGAAAGCTTCACGCGTTGCAAAATTCATCAGAAACAACATTATCTGTCGCTATGGAGTCCCAAATGAAATAGTCTCTGACAATGGTTCCCACTTCAAGAAAGAGGTGATTGACTTGTTGAAGAAATACAATGTGGCTTTTCATAAGTCGTCTACTTACCGGCCGCAAACCAACGGAGCAGTTGAGGCCGCCAACAAGAACATCAAGCGCATCCTACAGAAGATGGTGGAAACCTATCGGGACTGGCCAGATAAGCTGCCATTTGCTCTGTGGGGCTACAGGACTTCGATCAGAACTTCTACTGGGGCGACTCCGTACTCATTAGTCTATGGGATGGAGGCCGTCCTGCCTATTGAGATTGAAGTCCCGTCATTAAGAGTATTGGCCGAGTGCCAGATAGCCGAAGCAGATTGGCAGCAGAATAGATTTGAGGAACTCATGCTTTTCGATGAAAGAAGGTTGAAAGCACTGTACCACGTCCAAGGCTATCAACGCAGAATCGCCCGGGCTTTCAACAAGAAGGTTAAGTCCAGGAATCTGAAAGAAGGAGATTTAGTACTCAAGGACAACCGAGCTCCTATCCACGACCCAAGGGGCAAGTTCAGACCTAATTGGACTGGTCCTTACATCATCAAGTCAATCTGGTCAGGTGGAGCTGTGGTTCTGATGGATCTAGATGGCTTGGAGTTTTCCCAACCGATCAATATGGACAAGTTGAAGAAATATTATCCCTGAGAGGCTCGCTAGGCCGAAAACCCGAAAGGGCGACCTAGGCAAAACTCAGAGCACAAAAAAATTTGAAATTATAAAAACTGAGCTCGCAAGGTTGAAAACCCGCAAAGGGCGGCCTTGGCAAAAGTTAGAGCGCAAAAGGAGAGCAAAAATACTCGAGCGAACCTGAGCCTGAACTACGTAAGACTTGATTCCCATCTTTGGGATACGTAGGCAGCTTCATCTTGAAGTTCAGTCATAATCTTTTTCCCCGATCAACTTTGTCCATTTTGATCATCTCAGTCATCTTTATTCATCAGCATTTATTGTGATCTCCGGTACAGTGCTGTTCAAACTAGGGGCAACTTTCCGTTGCAGTGGAGTGTTCCGGCGTCATCCAGACTAGGGGCAACTTTCCGTTGCTGTGAATTGCCGAGGCACTTTTCAGACTAGGGGCAACTTTCTAGTTGCTAGGATTCGGGGTTGTGCATCTCTGTGACAGATCTCAGGCGTGTCCAGTTCTGATCCATATTCGAAAATAGTTTTGAAAAGTTTTAATAAAAGTTGACTTTGTTCAAATTAATCTTTTTACAACTAAGACCATTTTTGGACCAAAAGTGGAGAATTTTCAGTACCACAACCTTCAATTTCATTGATTTCAAAACAGAGTTCTGTTGCTCTTGCATACAATTGAAGTTGCTTTTTATTACATTCATAACGAAAACCTGAAAGTACTAATAAAGCAATAAATCTGGGGCACAGTCCAGTCAGGTGTCCCTGCGCCCCCTTCCAGAGCTAGTCGAAGCTTCTGATGCCAACTTGGGCCAAACTTGTGCTTCTTCGTTGAGCCAATCCCAGCACTCATCAGACAAAGTGCAGCTGAAGACAGGGGCGGGGGACAGGAGCTCTCTGGTCCTCCAAGCTGTAATATGCCGAGCAAGATGTGCACCTCGGACTGGGAATGTAGCCGGATACTCTAGTCCCTCCGGAGGGCAAGTCTGATCATGGCCGAACTGGCGCAGAATGCGGAATGGAAAATAGAATACACAGTGAGTCAAGCCGATCAGACGGATCCCGGTATCCTGGAACATGCTATAGCTCATCGCTGGAAGATTAAGCCAGGGACAGCGCCAAGCAATGCGGTCTGCTGATAAGTTGCACATCCATTCAAACCACCAGCTCTCATCAGGAGCATTAACTAGGCGTTGCCGAAAGAAGTAGCCGCGAGCTGAATAAGCAGGGCAAGAGTCCACAACTTGCAACTTATCCATCAACCATATCTGGGGAGGGACGAAAAATGAGAGAGTAAAGAATAGAGAGATGTGCGATGAGAGAAAAGTAAGATAAGGGTTTTGCGAGAAAAATCGAGCCCGAGGGCCGAGTGATGTAAGCAAATACATGTGAGCTTGGGTGGGAAACATTACCTGTAGCAGTAGTGGACTCCCTGCAAACCTGGTTGTCTCTTGGCGGTAGAAGGCATCTAGACCCATCAGCGTCTCGGCCAAAGCCATGGCAATACAACTCTTTCCTTCCCTCAAGCCTTGAGCGACTTCAATCAAACGGATGCTAGCTCCTCCAGGGCCCGAGACAAACAGAAAATGAGATAGCATGCACAAGCAGAGGGCATGCTGCCGGAAACCCTGCCAATAGTGGTCGCTGCGATCGCCAGCATCAGAGAATCGGTAAATCAAGCTCGGAATATCCAACATCCCATTACCGATCAAAGATCGAGCATCATGCGCGTTGAGACCGCACATCCGCCCTAAAGCTTGGGCATGGCCGAAACGAGACTGAGGCAAGATCTCTTCTGAGCGTTCAGACTCCATCAAAGTTTGAAAATCTTCAAAAGTAGGACATACCTCTTGCCCTCCGAAGCTGAAGACATGCGTCACCGGGTTCCAAAACCTTGCCGCGGCAGAAAGGAAAGGAAAATGTAGTGGAGTCCGGCTTAGCGTGAATAGTGCATTCAAGCCAAAACCCCGGAAATTCAACTTCTCCGAGCCATCTAGAGAAGAAATCCAAGATATGAGATTTTCTGTGAGAAATGCTTCCATTTTGGTGAGGAAAGGTGATGAAATGAATAAGTTCCAAGAGTGGAGCTTTTATAGAGAGGCAAAACACTATTCAAGGGACACGTGTCAGATTTCTGGCGGATGTGGGGGGGGGTGGCCGGCCGGCCACCTATCCTAGTAGGCCGGCCACCTTTTGGTTTTCAACTTCAAAATGTTTTCGGCCTCGCATTGGTCCTGTTTTGCCCGCCGGAAGAGAGTTTGAAGCACTGTCACGCATCGGGAATGTTGAAGGCCTCAATTTCTCTTAGTTTTGGATACATTCCGTCATCCAGATTGTCCGTCTGAAGTATGCTTTGTTTTTCTTATCGAGTTGTTGTTTTGCTTATCGAGTTGTAAGTTTTGTCGAGCTGGCGCATTTTGTGTTTTGAGTTGTTACTTTTTGCTTGTGCAATGTTGTTAAGTCTTGTCGATTGAGTCGTTAACATTGTTGTTATTTTGTTTATCGAGTTGTAAACTTGCTAAGATTCTGTTTTATTTCTTAGTGAGTCAATTTGTTTTTATTTGTTGCGTCGGTTCACTACCTGACCCGGTAATACATGAGGCACATTTCCATTCAATTCCATTTTGTACAAAACGCTGCGATGCAATGCTAAGAATTTCAAACGCCAACATCTTTTCAAAAGCTGTTTCATTTCATCATGTTTTACAACAAAGTAAAGGTACAAGTTTTACAGAAAATAAAACTGCCTAACAATGTGCAAAGTGCTACAAACTATTAGCTAAAAAGTAGAATAAAGCAGGAAATAACATCAGTGCCCTCGGGAGCGGGAATGGGGAGGCCCTCTCATCCTCTTCTGCGGGATAATCTCTACATCATCATCACCATCTGGATCGGAGCTGTCGTCCTCCGGATCCCCCTCAGGCTCATCTCCACTCCCGGAACCAAGACCGGAGCCTCCCTCTCCAGGAGATGTGTCTGACACATGATCTGCGACCTCCTCCTCGTCATCCTCAACAATGGGTGCCCTGCGTCTGCGAGACGACCCTCCTCCTCGAGCTCCTCGGTGAGGCCGAGATGACCCAGCTCCTCGAGGCCCAGTACCTCTACCTCTCTGAAAAGGCCCGGGAGGCCCACCTTGTGTCGGAGCATAGACTGGAGGCATCTGAAAATGCAAAGTGCAATACATCAGTTCAAACATAAAAAGCAGGTGCAAGTACAGTATGGGAGTGGGGTGTGTGCCAGATGTGTTCTACACAGCCTATCAGTGCAATGGAATGTTTAAAGCCAGAGCATTAACAGAAATATGATAAATGCAAGAAAGATGAAGGGTACCTGGAAGCCCATGATGGACATCTGTGCCTCTCTACGCAGGACCATCCCCTCGAGTGAGGCCACCACTCCGAGCATCTGATCTATGTAATCCCGAGGTGGCTGCAGATACAAGCTCGATTCATCAATTAATAAGCAACTGTCAAAATGTCTGTGTGACAAATGAAGAATGGTAGAACATACCGATGGTGAGTCAGGATCACTGACGTATCTGTGACCAGGCGTCGGAGGCTCCATAGGGATCGGAATCGGGGAGGTAGCCCCATACTGCCAACACGTCAACTCAGTCGGCATCTCTGGCCATCCAGGGTGATCAAGAGTCGGAGGGATCGGAGGAATCGAACTGCCTCTACCCCTAGATGTGCCAGCCCTGCTAGAAGAAGGAATATCTGTAGCATGGACGCGACTCGAAGATGGTGCGCCAGTGGGCCTCCGTGCCGGAGCCCGTACTCCCGTCAAGGGGGGCATCAGATATATACGGCGGTAGGTGGCGTAGCTCCCATCAAGGAGATGTATCAAAGCATCACTGCCCTGCATAGCACTGCTGACCTCCTCGGGAGATAATCTATCAGCAGTCCGCATGGTGTCTGGAGGCACAGCAGGAGGGTCCTGAGAATTACCCCCCCATATCTGACGCTGAAAGCGTTCTCCCAGAAACCAGGCCCTACCAACTGGTCCCTCGAGCAAGAATCTGTACTGCGAACTAGTCGACCCTCCGGGGTATTGATGCTCGAGGTCGTCGCCAAAGACTGCCCAAGGCTGCCAAGTGATCTGCGGATAACCAGTGCATAAATCAATCAGAAAACAAGAATGTACAAAGCAGATCAAAGATGAAAATGAAAGGAACTGAGAGTTTTGAAATACCTCTGTCGCCCGAACAGTGTCAAAGTATCGTCGCAGAGAGCAGAGAGTCTCTCGAGGCCTCGGTAGGTGCTCACCATCAAACACCAATGAATACGGAGTCGTCGGAGGCCCCGCCACCTCCATCTCCGGAGCCAATGTGGGAAAATACACATACACCCATAGCTGAGAAAAGCAGTGCGGGATGTGAGTATAATGTGCTAAAAGCAGAATACAGAATGCAAAGTGCGCCGTGTGTGTAGTGAACAAGTAATGAGGAGCAAAATGTAAAGCAAGAGGGCAGAATGTACCTCCCAGGCTCTCCAGTAGCCGCCGAGTAAGTCCCCTCGTGTGCGAGAGACTGCGCTCATGTAACAGTACAGGGTAGCCAGGCTAGCGCCGCCCCAATCATACTGGCTGACCTGTGATAGGTCTACCAGAGCGCTCAGTAGATATAACCCTACCATGTTCCCTCTATCAGCGAACAAGGTGGTGCCGAGGAGATACATGAGAAAACCGCGGGCATACTGCTCCGCCTCCTCAGGAGTATCGGGCTCCATCTGTGGCCGCCGGAAGTGCAAAGCAAACCAGGAGTATCGGACTCTCCCTGAACCTCTGTCTACAGGCGGGTGTGCCCCCAATAAGTGCATCCAGGCAGCCTCCCACTGGCCCATATCCTCGTCGTAAGGAATGGGTGCACCGCCTATGTCTAGGCCGGTGAGCATAGCGAAGTCCAGCGGGGTCATGGTCATATCCCCCGTCGCAGAAAAATGGAAGGAATTGGTGGTGTCCCACCACCTCTCTGCTAGAGCCGCAAATAAAGTCCTACTGATGAGGCAACGAGATAATCCTCTGCAGAATGGTCCAAATCCTGCAAGGTCGACCAACCCCCGGACAGCTTCCGGAAGCTCAGAATACCACTCCCTCGCGGCGACGGAGCCATATCCTCGCACTGTGCGAGAATGAACCTGCATTTAGAATGAATGCATAGATCAGCAAGTGAAGTGAAAATGAGCTGTGTGCAAATGAAGTGAAAATGAGCTGTGTGCAAATAAAGTGTTTTGGGCTGCGTGTTCAAATTTCAGAGAATTTGTGGGCTGTGTGTTCACCTCAAATCTGGGCTGTGTGTTCAGTACATCAAATTGGGACTGTGTGTTCTACTCAACATCAGTGGGCTGTGTGTTCGCTTCAAATTGGGACTGTGTGTTCTACTCAACATCAGTGGGCTGTGTGTTCGCTTCAAATTGGGACTGTGTGTTCTACTTTCATCAGTGGGCTGTGTGTTCGCTTCAAATTGGGACTGTGTGTTCTACTCAACATCAGTGGGCTGTGTGTTCGCTTCAAATTGGGACTGTGTGTTCTACTCAACATCAGTGGGCTGTGTGTTCGCTTCAAATTGGGACTGTGTGTTCTACTCAACATCAGTGGGCTGTGTGTTCGCTTCAAATTGGGACTGTGTGTTCTACTCAACATCAGTGGGCTGTGTGTTCGCTTCAAATTGGGACTGTGTGTTCTACTCAACATCAGTGGGCTGTGTGTTCGCTTCGAATTGGGACTGTGTGTTCTACTCAACATCAGTGGGCTGTGTGTTCGCTTCAAATTAGGACTGTGTGTTCTACTCAACATCAGTGGGCTGTGTGTTCGCTTCAAATTAGGACTGTGTGTTCTACTCAACATCAGTGGGCTGTGTGTTCGCTTCAAATTGGGACTGTGTGTTCTACTTTCAATCAAGTAGGCTGTGTGTTCGCTTCAAAGCTGGGCTGCGTGTTCAGAAAATCTGAGTTTTGGGACTGTGTGTTCTACTCTTAGTCAGTATGTGCTGTGTGCTCATTTTCAACTTCGGGCTGTGTGTTTGGTAAATCAATGTTTGAGCCGTGTGTTCAATTTCTAACTAATGTGCACTATGCGTTCACAACTATTCAAATGTGCCTTGTGTTCATGAAATTCAAGTGGCTAAGTCACATGCTCAAGATGCAAGTTGTAAACTAAACTGTGTATCTAAGCATGGCAAAAGTACAGAATGCACGAAAGATGCGGAAAATAAAGTAAAATACCTCTGCGTCATGGGAGAGATGCTGCTCTGGCTCTCGTAGAAGAAGATCCCTGGGTGCCCGATCGTTAAAATCGGTGAAATGACGAAAAGTGGCTCGCGGAAGCCTGTGCACCACTGGAGCATATCGCTCAGGAATGAAAGGGCGGATCCTCGGGGGCAGTGTCATGAGATCAAAATCATCCCCGGCACCTGGAAGACCTCCACCGAATGGGAAATGACCCGCCATTGCAAGAAATCTGCAAAGAGGAGCAAAAATGAGCAAAATGGGCTAAAATTGGAAAAAGTCAACAAAAGTCAACTCTCGGGAAATGAAAAGTCAACAAAAGTCAACCCCCGGGAAAATTTTCCAAATATTGAAACAAAATTACCTCAAGTGGTGAAAATGAGAAGAGAAGCCCCAAAGTCGAAATTTAGTCGCTTCAAAGTGCTTAAATCTGAAAGATTTCGCAAAAACAACTTGCGTGGGAGGCCGAGGGACGCGTATAAAATGCAGATCTGAGAGAGAAAATGGCTTAGAGAGCAAGAGGAGAGAATTCCACACTTGGGGGTGTGATTTCGGAGGTAATGGGCAAGCATATATATAGAAACATGAAAAATGACCATTTTGCCCCTGCTTTTAGCAAGTGGCCGACCGACCACCTAACCTGGCTGGCCGGCCACCTACTTTTTTGCCCCTGGCCGATGGCCTCTCCTAGGATGGTGTGCTGGCCGACCATGTCCCCCACCCCCTCCCCTACCTCTCTGCAAATTTTGAGGACAATCGGAGTTCCCGGGACCTGAAAAAGTTGAAGAAAAGTGCACTTTCTGGCGCCGAATTGCTCCGCCGGAACTTTGATTGCAATTATTGACATGTGTCTCGTCATTATTCATCAAAATCAGAGTGTATCCTTTTTAAACATGTTGTGACCTCTCCGGGAGTTGAATCAGAGGCCGCGATTGAGTTGCCGCCGCCAAACTGCGCGTTTTCCGGTTCATCATTTCATGTCAAATGGGCATCCTGATTTATGTTTGTTTTGCTTTATTCGGCTCATAATTCGCATTCTCATGAATGTTTTGCATTGTCATGCATGATTTCTTGGTGTACAATACTTCTATGCTTGAACATGCGTTGACACGCATTATCTTTTCTCGCGTTATGTTACATTCGTTCACCGACACTGTGTGTGTCGAACCTTTGGAATCATACGGATTACATTGAATATATGTTGTTAGCATGTTGTTCTTGTTGAATTTCTCTGTTTTGCAGGCACGATATTGTATGTACGGTTCATTTGAGGCTGGTGCGACCAGACGAATCGCGCAGGTATCGTATCTTCTCCGTGTGAGACGCGACGAGAATTGAATGATTCTCCGCATTCCTAACTGCATGAAATGTAGTTGTTTGCTTTGCATTCTTGCTTATAACTGTTGCATCTATTTGTCAATACTTGCTTCATTACAGCTTGCTGCACTTGCATGATCACTTGGCTCCGTGCCTATCATTTGCATTTTGCCCCCCGCCTGCGGGCACACATCTCTGTTTACTTTGTATGATTGTCTAAGTCTTCGGCCTTGTCAAAAATGGGTCGTCTCTGGGCTTTGACATTCACTCCCGTCACTTCTTGACTTTCGAGTTCTGTCAAAGAGGGGCAACTGTAGACACCCCATTTTTGACCGACCTTAAGACTCAGACGTCACCGGTTGAGCGCTCGGTGATGTTGCATACTGTGCTCGTTCAGAAGTCTCAGAGTCGCGGCCGCGTGCCCTGCCTCCGGACTTCCGAACCATCTTCTTTACCTTGTCTCGGTTTGCGAGCCAGGCTCGGTTTTCTCTGTTTTCTTTCTTGAGGGAAAGGAGTGGTCCCATAGACTATCTCCCGGTGGCCGTGAGCTACGTTTCGTGGCCGTAGGCCATTTTGCCCATTTCGGAGCCCGGTTCCCGGTTTTCGGGACCGTTAGGCCGTGTGCCTCGGCTCGGGACCGCCCAACCATCTCCGAGTTCTCCGGTTTTTGGCATGTGCCTCTGTTTTAATATTCCGAGGAGCACTGGGGCCCCTGATGCCCACTTCGCAGCCGAACACCACTTCCGGTGCCCGGCGACCCATTTTCGGGACCCCGAACTGCGTGATTTAGGCCCCGAGCATTCATTTTGCATCAGCCTTCGCCGATTTTTGGCGGAGACCTCTGTTTTAATGTTTCGAGGAACACTGGGTTCTCAGAAACCCACTTCGCGGCCGTATGCCACTTCCGGGGCCTGTAGCCGGTTTTCGGGACCCAAAACCGCGCGGTTTTGGTCCCGAGCATTCATTTCGCATCCGCTTTCTCCGGTTTTTGGCAGGTACCTCTGTTTTGTCATTCCGAGGGACACTGGGGTCGCAGATACCCACTTCGCTGCTGAACACCACTTCCGGCACCAGATGCCCATTTTCGGGATCCCGAATTGCTCGGTTTTGGCTCCGAGCGCTCATTTCTCATTAGTTTTTGTTCAAACTTGGCAGGTACCTCTGTTTCAACATCAGGAAGATCACTGGGGGGTGAGAAGCCAGCAATTATCCCAGATAGCCAGTTTTGCTCCTCCGGAGCCCGTTTTTCTCACTTCCGGGCCAATGTTGAATACCTTGGGGGTATTTTCTTCCAACCAAAGCTACATATCTGTGATCAGGGAACATGGGAGGACCCTAAACAAGAGTGGTCGGCCAGAAACTGTGGGTTTCATTTTTGGGCCTCTCCTTCAAGTCTAATGTTGTGGCTCCTGCTTCAGTGTTGCCAAATTCCAACCTTGGATCCTTGTTCTACACACATTGGAGGACACAAAAAACTACTGGTCGGCCAGAAATTATGCAGTTCATTTTTGAGCCTCCTCTTCAAGCTCTATGTTGTGACTCCTGCTTCAGAGTTGCCAGATTTCAACCATGGGGCCTTATTCTACACACTTGGGAGGACACCTTGGCATGGTGGTCGGCCAGAAAATCCTCACTTCATTTTTTGGTGGTGGCCGGCCGGCCATGGTGAGTGGCTGGCCGACCAGGTGGGGTGGCCGGCCGGCCACCTTGCAGAAAAATACCTGGCCGGCCAGATTCTTGCTTTCCAGCTCAGGACAGCTGTCCGGATATTTTGTTCAAAATATCACCCCATCCAGGGGATATTTCAGGAGGGAGGGATTGTCTCCATTTCCCTCCCACTCTACACCTTGTTTTGCCTATTAAAGGGGCTGGAGAGCTCCTTTGCCTAGGTTACAAAATTTGTCTTCAAGAACACTTAAGCAAAAACCCTAATCTCCATAGCCAAAACCTCCAAAAAAGCTTCAAGTCTTGCTTGATTTCTTCACCAACACCTAGCCTCACCATTCCAACTTCGATTCCAGCAGCTAGGAAGTGAATTTCAGAGGTTGAGAAGCTACAAATCAAAGCCAAGAAGCAAAGAAAGACAAGTCTTCAAGGGTAAGTATTCAAAACCAACTTTTAGGGCTTTTTCTTGATCTTTTTTTATACTCTAATTGGTTAAGAATTGGGGCTCCGACCCATACTGCTTTTGTGCTCATTTTGAGCCCCTCTACAACATTGTAGAAGGGCTCAACTTCATTTGGTATTTCTATATACTAGTTCCTTCAATATTCACAAAGTTTGTCACATTTTTGCATGCTAAAATTGACCTATTTGTGTTGGTTTTTAGGGGTCCGACCCCTACTGCTTTCTTGCTTATTTTGAGCCCCTCTACAACATTGTAGAGGAGCTCAACTTCATTTGGCCATTGTATATACCACCTCCTTCAAATTTCATCAAGTGTGCCCCATTTTGTATGCAATTTTTGACCTATTTCTATTTGATTTTGGGACTTCGACCCCTACTGACTTTGGTCTTATTTTGACCCCCTTTACACATTTCATGAAGAAAGTTTGGTCATTTGATGTATAGATAGCATGTCTCTTGTTATAACCTCTTTTGAGCTCCATTTTGCATGGAATTGTTAGCATGATTTTATTCTGATTTTGGGGTTGCCATAAACTGAATATATGCTTATTTTTGGGCCCTCTTCAGTGTTGTAGAAGAAAGTTTTTCCATTTGAATTTTCTATACACTACTTGCTTTGTAAATCTTCTTTTTTACCGTATTCTTGCGAGCTATTGTTGATCTATCTATGCTTGCATTTTGGCCAAGTTTGTTACTAAAATAAGCCATTTTTGGGACTGCCTTGCTACTGTTCTTGCTGCCATGATCATATTTTGCATGTATAGCATGGCTATAGGCCATTTCGGGGCTTAATTTTACATTTTCGGGATGATTGCATGCTTCGGGTGTCATTTCGAATTGTTTCGGGGCTGTTTTCCCCTTCATTTAGCTGCTGAAATTTGATTTGCATGCTTGCATATCATTTCCCATGTCATTTCATGCCTTAATGCTTTGCCTCGGTTTGCGTGCCCGTGTGCACGCACTTCGAGGCACCTCTGTTTTTATCCGACGGCCTCCTATGTGAGTGAGCTGAGGCTCTCCCATGTAGGTGTAAGCCCATCGTTGCATTCCGTATGCCATTTCATCCCATTTCATCATCGCCTCGATTTGCGTGCCCGTATGCACGCATTTCGAGGCACTTCGGTTTTATCCGATTTGCATTTCATATCATCGCCTCGGTTTGCGTGCCTGTGTGCACGCATTTCGAGGCACTTCGGTTTTATCCGATTTGCATTTCATATCATCGCCTCGGTTTGCGTGCCTGTGTGCACGCATTTCGAGGCACTTCGGTTTTATCCGATTTGCATTTCATATCATCGCGTCGGTTTGCGTGCCCGTGTGCACACATTTCGAGACACTCTGTTTTATCCGATTGGCATTGCGTATGCCTCTGCCTCGGTTTGCGTGCCCGTGTGCACGCATTTCGAGACATTCTGTTTTATCCATTTTGCATTTCATATCATCGCCTCGGTTTGCGTGCCTGTGTGCACGCATTTCGAGGCACTTCGATTTTATCCGATTTGCATTTCATCATTGCCTCGGTTTGCGTGCCAGTGGGCACGCATTTCGAGGCACCTCATTCTTATCATTCCGGCATCCTATGTGAGTGTGGCTGAGGCCCCCTTCATGTTGGTATAAGCCCATCATTACATTTCGCATTTCATTCCGCATCGCCTCGGTTTGCGTGCCCGTGGACACGCATTTCGAGGCATCTCATTTTCATAGCATCGTACATGCTAGGATTGAATGTTAGTTGCATTTCATGCATATCATGCATATTGCACGGGAAACGAGGCGCGTTTCGCACTCCGAGTGGCGGAGCATGTCTCAATTCCCCAGTCACCGACACTCCGGATTACCCATGATGGAGTTAGGTTTTTGCTGTAGCATCCATATGCATTCATCCTATATTAAGTTGTGCAATTCGGCTCCTCGGCCATCATGCATCGGTATGCGTGATTGGTGGCACGAGGATCGAGGCATGCATATATTTGTGAAATACACTGCTGTGCCCTTTTCCTGCTCTCTGTTGCAGCAAAATCCAGAGTTGGCAACTTTTCAGAATCCGGCGCGCATTTCGAGAAATACTGCAAACAGAGGCTAATTGGGGCATCCCAGTGGATTTCCGCCCGAAGCAGCCCAGCATACATCATCCATCAGAAGCAAGGCAGTCCCTGGCTTGCATGCCAGTTTTACTTCTTTTGTAATTAATTTGTTAATTAATTAGAATTTTGTAATATTCGGACTGTATATATTTCGGACTGTACTATTCTTTCATTCGGGTCT
Organism: Camellia granthamiana; assembly: GCA_036172215.1. Lineage (NCBI taxonomy): Eukaryota > Viridiplantae > Streptophyta > Magnoliopsida > Ericales > Theaceae > Camellia > Camellia granthamiana. The sequence continues at coordinate 143,710,519 of CM069905.1, read as the reverse complement.
GTATTATTATTTATTCGGACCCTCTGCGCGAGGGCATAATTGTAATAAGGGTGTGTGAGTGTGATGTATGTCTTCCAACCCCACGTCTTTCTTCCCTTTTATTTACCTGCTTACGATGGTTAGATATAGGGCATATTTCAATTAGCATACAGTATGATAGCATGTTTGCATCATTCATCTGTTTTGCATGCACCGGGCTCGGCGCATCATACAAATTGCATCTGTATTTCAATTCCAAAATGAATACATGTTAGCTGTAGCATTTCATATGCCATATTTAGAATAGCCGAGCCTGCTATAGTTTACATTTTTGCATGTGTTGCATTAGGCATTCTGTATATTTTAGGATCATGCATGATTTCTAATCGGTTTTCGGTTTTGGCTTGGAGTACTCGGTAAGTTTTATGCTTTAGCATCCTTGCATGCGTGTGAGTGTTGCCAGAATAGCATGCTTACCATGAGGCTAATTGCTTATGTGATATAACTGCCTTGAATGCCTGTGGGTGGAGGTTGAGTTATCTGAATTGGAACAATTCATCAACTGTTTGTTTTAAGCCCACTAGATAGTGGCAAAATCATGTTTTCTAAGCCCACCCGAGGGTGGCAAATTCGCATTTTTAGCCTACCTGCGGGTAGCACCATCAAACCATTTTCAAACAAACAAACATAAAATGTTTTTGCCCCAATTCAGACGGCCCAGTCTATACTTGTTTGCTGCGAGCATCACATAGTAACCTAGGCTAATAATCGGAATAAGAGCATACAATGTTTTCAAAAACAGATATCATGGTTAGTAGAGGCCGGTCTTTGACCGGGCGAGCGGGGGTGCTCACGATGTGACCTTCCCCAATCGTACCCAAGTTCCCGAGCCAGCTTTGGTGATGACGGACACGTGGCCTTTTGGCACCGAGTCAGGGTTTCCTAAATTTCCCATTTTAAAAATATTTAGGTGGCGACTCTGTTATCTGGCAAAGCAGTCCATGTTTGGCACTTCTTTCAAAAAATCTGTTTTTCTCAAAACGATTTGCCGGATTTGGACTCTTTGGTTCGAGATTTGGAACCGCAACAAAAATCGAGCCCGAACTGTAGCGAGGTCCCTCGCGGGCGTTGTTACAGCTGGCTTGAAGCATATCTAAAGACACTTTCTTTAGAACGTAATTTGCCTCCACTTGATTGAATTTGTTGACGGGTTGCAGGCAAAAGCATTCCCAAGATACAACAAGCCTTGGATGAAAAACGACAACCAACAAAGTTAGTGATTTCCTTTGAAATCCAAATTAAATAGTTCTATTCTGAGAGAGAGGTTGGGAGTTTTGAAGTAAGTAAAAGTTGTTGCATGCTAGAGTTTATATAGACGCAGAGGTGTCTGTTCAAATGGATACAACCATTCCAATAGGTGCCTTTATATTCCAATAGGTACCTTCTAGTTTTGTATCTATTCAAATGGATACAAACATTCCAATAGGAGCCTTTACATTCCAATAGGAACCTTCTAGTTTAGTGTCTATTCAAATAGATACAAACATTCCAATAGATGCCTTTACATTCCAATAGGAACCTTTTAATTTGGTGTCTATTCAAATAAATACAAACATACCAATAGGTGCCTTTTAGTTTGTAACTAACACACCTATTGGCAACTTTAATCTAGACCCTCCTGTAGACACTCAAATTTTTGTGTGTCTTGATCACCTTCTGATTAATCAAGGCAAATAAATTTTCTTGATTAATCAAAATTAAGATGGTCAAATTTTTCAAATGGATGTGGATCTTACAAAAATTATGGGTCACACCAAAAAAAAAAAAAACGAAAACAAAAAAAAAAACAAAAAACAAAAACAGAAAATGAACCTATTTTGACAATTGGGTTAACCCAAAAATGTAGCGCCCACAAAAATATTTTGTCAAAATTTGGTAGAATAAATCAAATTTAAATTCAAATTTGAATGCTAATCATGTCCATAAAATAAGTAAATTGTTATTTTCTTGGAATTAAAATATCCAAAATTGATCCTTCTCTCCTAAGCCTATAAATATAGGCTCTCACTATGAGGAGGAAGGGACATTCTTTGGCTAATGGTCTTGCAAGCTCCTAAGCAATCTCAAGACTCTGTCGAATTCTCCCTAAAGTTCCTCAAACTTAGAAGAAAGGATTATCAAGCACTCCAAACTTGTGCCAATCCTTTCAAGTTACAAATATAAATTTGGTCTTTCTTTTCAAAGAGATTATTTCAAGACTCGTTTGAGATCAAGCCCTTGAAGCCCTCGATCAAGCCTTTCTTCTCCAAGCTTCTCCATTCGAAGACTTGAAGAAATTCATCAACTTTTCTAATTCAATAACAAGCTTTTACAATCGTTGAATTACGCCAATTTCGGAGATCGAATCAGAGGATTTGTCCTTTTGTAATAGAGCAAACCACAGAGAATTGTACCCATTTATTATAATCAATAAAATTACTTATTTGTGCATTTATTTCGCGTCTTAATTGCAGGACATGAAATTTGTGTTTACACCTCCATTTAAAACTTTTTTTAATCTAGACCATTGATCAGGCATTCCAAATTCAAAAAATTAATCAAACTAAAAATAGGCACAAAAGCTATTATGTTATCAAACATGTCTCAACAATTGTTAGGATGGAAAAAACAATAAGAACAAAATTGGTTGGCTTGAGGCGTATCTAAAGAAACTTTCTTTAGAACGTAATTTGCCCCTCACTCAATTAAGTTTGCTAGTGTGTTGCAAGCAAAGTTGTTCACAGGACACAACAAGCCTTTTGGATGAAAATTGACAACTAGCAAAGTTGGTGAATTTCCTATGAAATCCTAATTAAATAGTTCTATTATGAGAGAGATATTGAGAGTTTCTTAGTAAGTAAAAGTTGTTACCTGCTAAAGTTTATATAGACACAGAGGTGTCTGTTCAAATGGATACAACCATTCAAATAGGTGCCTTTATATTTCAATAGGTACCTTCTAGTTTGGTGTCTATTCAAATAGATACAAACATTCCAATAAGTGCCTTTACATTCCAATTGGTACCTTTTCGTTTGGTGCCTATTCAAATAAATACAAACATACCAATAGGTACCTTAGTTTGTAACTAACACATCTATTGGCAACTTTAATCTGGACCCTCTATTTATAATTTTTTTAATCAAGACCATTGATCAAGCATTCTAGATTCAAAAAATTAATCAATTCAAAATAGACACAAAAGTTATTATGTTATCAAACATGTCTCAACAGATCAATCATAAGGCCAGTTTTGATAGAGACTTTGTGGTCTCTACTCAATACTGCTTGAGAGAATATTCAAATTAGTTCTCGTTGTTCCCGTTTGGGGAGTCAGATTTGTAGCCAAAAAGTTACTGCAAATTGTCACATCACTATCTATTTTTTATACTTTTTTTTGTAAAAAGTTAAAAAGTTAATTAAAATAATCAATTTCTGTAACGCTCTCAAAAATAACAATACAAACCAAATAACCATGAGATCCATAATCATAAAGGAAACATTATATTTCATTCATCAGAGTGTTCTATACAAAAGGTGGTACATGTTAATCAACAAATTAGGTGCCCTACGGGCTTACAACTTTCCAAGTGAATACTTGGTTAGAACAAAAGAAGAGTTCTAACTCTTTATATATAAAGCACTTGGCTTGAATTTACATTTAATATCAAAACGAGATAACGAAAGAGAGTCTTCAACTCCAAAACCTACCAAGCTAGGACCTTGGAGGCGGCATATCACCTGAACCTGAAAATGGTGTCCCAAGTAGGGTAAGCCAAAGCTCATGAGAGATACGCTAAACATTATATGAGAATTAACTAAAACATTAGCATCCGATAAATGTTTAGCACAAGTAAACTACGTACATCCTTGCCATAATCAAGTAACATTCACATCTATAACTCAATCCATTCTCATTTATTTATCCAATCAATTCATTGACATAATCCAGTATTATTCCACAGTTTATAATGAGATTATAACTCATATAACAACACTTCAATAACAAGCATCATACAACACTTCTATCCACTTGCCATTTTACGGAACTATGTCCGAGGGAACCGACACCCAAATATACAAAAGATTTCGGGACTTTCACCCAGGACACTCCGGCCAACTTAATTATCCACGGAATCCATCCCCTATCTCCTCCCAAACAAATGGAGTACATCCCCTATCTCCTCCCACACAACATACATATACAATGTATTTAAACACATAGTCATATACAATGACCCAACAATTCACATATTCAATGTGTTAATTCCACCATCACATTTAATGACATAATCCACTTGATTAGTTTCAATTTCCCTAATCATCATGCAGTGTCTACAACAATCAAGACTATCCTCCACCGATACCCCAAAATAGTTATTTCTAAACAGATAAATAAATCTATCAAATAGATAATTTATTACATTTTCCATCGGCAAGTGATTTATCAATCCAACTACACCATTCAATCACAATTTCTCCCAATTTTAAGATTTTCAGCCCAATTTCATATTCTCACAATTTATCAAATTAATTATTTAAATACAATTAGGGCATTTTCCCTCTTTTCTCAAACTCCAACCCTATGGCTCAATTTTTTTCAATTATACACAAATAAACCCCATTTCAAGGCCTCACACACACAATGGAACCCAAACATAGAGAACCCCCTTTTTCAAACATTTCAAATTTCAAACCCTAACTTCCGAAAATTTCCCAATTTCTCCACTTATACAAAAGTACTAATATTTATGTTAAAACTCATAAAAATGAGTAGTTTATCCCTACCTCAAAATAAAGATGCTCAATGGAGAAGGAGGAGGAAACTCAAGATGCCCCAAATCCACACTTTTTTCGGATCAAAGTGAAGCCCACGCAATGCTCTAACTTTCTTATAAAGAGACTAGAGTAGAGAGACCCAAGAACATGATGTATTTGTAGAGAGAGAGACAGTTTGGAGAGAGAGGCAGCCGGATCTAGGGTTTGGGATGAAAAGGAGATGAAAAGGTGATATATAAACCCGCTGCTGCGAACTGATATATACAGGGCTCGCTCGATCGAAGGGGTGGCCGCTCGAGTGACCAGACACAACAGAACCTCGCTCAAGCGCAAGAAACGTCGCTCGAGCGAACAATGCAAAACTTTAGGTCTGCAACGCAGAAGCACGCTCGAGCGCAAAAGTTCTCACTCGAGCGAAGAAACACAAAACATAGGGCTCGCTCGCTCGAGCGCAAGATAGCTCACTCAAGCAAAGAATACCAACCTTCAGGTCTAAAAGAGACGCAGACGCACGCTCGAGCGCAAGACTGCTCGCTCGAACGAAGAGACACAAAACACAAGGCTCGCTCGAGCGCAAGAAAGCTCGCTCGAGCAGAAGCTGTGTCTGAAAAAGAAACCTGAAGACCCACAATACTTGCTCAAGCGCACAAACCCTCACTCGAGCGAAGAAGCAAACACCAAAGGCTCGCTCGAGCGCAAAAAGCCTCGCTCGAGTGAAGAAAGAAAAACCTGGGCAGCAAGCATTTGTTTCAACTCACAACCAACCTATTTCAAACTTGCCCAACACATCCCAAAACTCAAATACAAAGAATTAAAGGGCGGAAAAGAGATATATACAACAATACTCAACCATGGAACCCACGTCCGGAGCACTATAAGTAATAGGGAAAACCGGGATTGTTATAATTTCCAATCAGGTCATTTATTGTTATTGTTGAAGATTTGCAATTTATTCAGTTTCTGTGATTTATCTCGTGTTAATTTAGTTATTGTAATTTGAATTGTATTTTAACCCTTTAATTTTTCATATCATTTTAATTTAATTCAATTGATAACATCTTTTAAAAATCAGATAAAAGTCAAAAGCAAAATGATTTGTTCAAAAGGGAATGCAATATTAATGAATGAACTATTTTGTCTCCTACCCCTTTTATTTATTTCTTTATTTTGTTGAATGCACTATTAATGAATCAACTATTTAACCCCTTACCCCTTTTATTTATTTATTTTGTTACGGAAAGGAAGGGATATACAAAGAGCTTAATGCAAAGTCTACATGGGCAATAGGCACCAACGCCAAAAGCATGTAGCTCCAACATGCAACTAGTAAGGAAACCAGAAAGGCCTAGACTTTACAAAACAAAACTCTCATAATTCAACAGTTTAGGTGAAAAGCAACCTCTTAACCCAAGAGCTCATCACCAATTTTAAAATTCTTGGAAGAGACATTGGTGTTTGTTACATTTAGAGATGCTTCAATTTATTCATTGCGCCTTCCTAGAAATGCCTTATTCACCATTGCCTTTGTTAAAAATCTTTATTTATTTTGTTAAGGTCTTTGCTATTTCTAATAATCACTGCGCTCACAGTGTAGAAGCCTCTCTACTACCAGACTCATGGTTGGTCTTACATCTTTGTCTTCCTCTACACATTGCAAGGCCACTTCAACCAATATTTTTATCTCACTTGCATCATATCTTCCTTTCATCACTGGGTCTATGATCTTTTCAAGCCAGGACTCCTTTTCATCACTTTCATTCATTTTCTTTCTTACCCATTTAACCAACCCTTTTTGTTTCATCTCCACCGAGTTGTCAGAGGTCTAAAGACCTGTCATCAGGCTCTTTCCAATGACCATCTCCAACACCACAACTCCATAACTATAAACATCAACTTTGGATGTGATTTGGAGATTAAATATCCACTCTAGAGCCATATAACCTCTTGTTCCTCTAACTGTGAAGAAGCTAACATTTTGTCAACCACCTCTGTTCAATAGCTTGGAGAGACTAGAATCTGCAGCCTTTCGTTGGTAATTAGAGTCCAAAAGAATGTTTTGAGGCTTCACATCACAGTGGAGAACCCACTCCAAACACTCATTATGTAAATAGGCCAAACCTTTAGCAGAGCCAATCGCAATATCAAACCTTTTCTTCCAGTCAAGGGTATTGGAAGTAAGATTTTCTACTAAAGACCCACGCTCCATGTACTCATATGCCAAAAACTGATGCTTCCTTTCTACGCAATATCCTTAGATCCTTATCAAGTTCATGTGGTTAACCCTCCCAATGATGCTTACCTCTACCAATAATTTTGCTTCTCCTTGGTTAGCCTCATTAAGCCGCTTGGTGATCATATAATACGTCCTTGTATACCACACCACTGTCTCCTCTTCCAATCTCTTCTCCAAAGTGACGTGTTGCTTTCTTTAGCTCATCGTAGGTGAATTTTCTAAATCTAGACACGGCTTGAAGGTAACTTTGTGTAGTTGTGCCCAAATCTTTACAGGTTCAATACAATATGTTTATTACAAAACAAATGCAAAAAATCTCAATCCCTCCAATTGCACCCAGCAAACCAAGTCATGAACAAGAAAATCCCATGTTCTTTGGGTTTCTTATAACTAATTGGACATGTGCAATCTAACTTGAATTCTTTCACAAGCTTTGTATAGGATGAGAGTGAAGCTTTTGGCAATTTTATATATATGGAATCTAGAGAACACATTGTGAGCTATATCCATTGAACAATAGTGTCTTGAGGTAGTAATTGTGAAAACCGCTACCCTGGTTAAATTTATATTAAAAACCATAACAGTTGCAGCTTTGCAAGACAATACTGCACTACTCTATGTACTGCTCATTTCCCTCTGCATACCATATGTATTCGCCGTGTATCGCACTATTTTGTGCACCCATATATCACTGTTTTGTGTATTCATCTTATATTACAACTTGTATCGCACTGTTTTGTGCATTCACCCTATATCGCACTATCTTGTGCACCCTTACTCACACTATTTTGTGCATCCGGTATCGCACCCTGTATCGCACTGTTTTATGCACTTTGCATCGCACTGTTTTGTGCATTCATACATCTTCACTTTGTATCACACTGTGTAATGCCCTCAAAATAATACATATGAACCTGTAGACACCCCATTTTTGACCGTCCTCAAGACTTGGACGTCACCGTTTGAACACTCGGTGATTATCCATGTTTGTGTTCGTTTGGAGTTCCCGGAGTTCTCGACTACGCGCCCTGCCTCAGGATCTCCGAACTCGACCGTTTTGTGTCTGGTTTTGCACCAAACACTTGTGTTTTGCCTTGGAGGGGCAGGGAATGCCTTGTGAGGCATCCCCACACACCACCGGCAGTGGCTAGAGGCCACCGGCTGGTTTTTGTTGCCACCGGCAATGTATGTTGCCGGTCGGCACTCTTTGTTGCCGGTCGGCATTCAATTTTGTCAAAATGACATTTTTGGCCGGCCGACTACTGTTCAGCTGCTTTTGGAGATATTTTGAAACAGCTGGATGGCATTTGCTTCCCCTCCATACACGTGTATGGAGGGATGCCCCTCTTGTTTGCTTACTTGCTAAGCATTACAAGATTGCCTCCTCTAAAAGAGAAGGCCTTCTCTCCCTTGTTCTAGGGTTAGGAAAATTGAAGAGGAGAGTTAGAGGAGCTCTGGTTTTAGCTTTAGGACATATATCTATCCTATATCTAGACCTTCCCCTCTTTTTACTCTTGTGTGTGTTTTAGTCCATACTATTGCACACAAGCACCTAGTGTTTCACCTTCCCTTGGCTACTGAGGTTCTAAGGGCTTATTCTTGCTGTTCTTGGCTGGATTGAAGCTTAAGGAGGCAACAAGACCACCATTGTTGAAGAAAGGCTTCAAGGGTAAGAAACTAGTCCTTTTTACCCCATTTTTGCATCTTATTTCTACCTATCTTAGAGATGTTTTTGTGTTTAGTGTATAACATAGAAAAGTTCTGTTTTTAGGCCCTCTTGATTGTTTGTTAAGAGTGTTTTGTGGTTTGGGTGTGTTTGACCACCCTTAGGCCTTGAAAGGCCCCATTTTTGTGCTATTATGTGCAAGTTTCGAGACTTTGGTGTTTGGGCCTCTTCACCACTGAAAGCTTGAGAGATTGCAGTGGCGGGGATGGTGCCTTGGAGTCTCCAAAAGGAGAGGGCCACCCCCTCTCCTTGTTGTCCTTGAAAGGGACCATTTTTGGCCTCTTAAGGGAGCTTATGTTTGAGTGTGTGTTGAGCATGCCATGACTGTTTTTCATGCTTATATTGCCATAATATAACATGGTTTTAAGTTGGTTTTGGTGTACCATGCATGCCTTGCATACCTACCTTGTAATGCCTTGTGATTGCCTTAATATGCCTTAGGTTGTTTGCCTTTGTTTTAGCATGTTTTAGGCTTAGGTTTGTGAAGCTTTTGTGCTTATTTTGCCATGCTTTAGGTCTGTCTTAGGTTGTTTGAGTCGACCCTAGTATGCATTATATAGCCTCTTTGCATTTTTGGGCTTGTTGGCCTTAAGTATGTAAGTGTATAGCATGCTTTGTTTGCTTTGATTTAGTGGATTGGAGTCATTTTTCATGTTATTTCAGTCCCTTTAACATGCATGTATGCTTGCCTTGCATGCCTCTTTAATTCTTTGAAAGCTTGTGTTGAATGCTCCATGTTTTGGTCATTGTGCATGCCTTTGGACTTGAGCCATTTAGATGCCATCTAGGAGTTCCTTGGGTGTTGTTTAGGTCTGCCTTTGACTTGTTTTGAGTCCCCTTAGCCTTGTGAGGCTTGGTGGGTTTGACCTTGGTTTAAGCCCCTTGGCTTGCCTCAAGTACTTGGGCCATTTGCATGCTTTACTTGCTTGAATTAGTTGGTTTGGCACCTCTATTTTGTGCAATTTCAAAGCTTGTGTTGCATGCTAATTGCCTATTGTTTGGTCTCTTTAAGTGTGCTTAAGAGTTGCCTTGTTTATGCTTAAGGTGTTGGACCATGATTGCATGCATGTGTGTGTGCATTTTGGCCTTCATTTCCTTGGTTTTGGCCACTGATTTTAGGCCTAATCAGAGTTACCTAGATCATGTTTAAGACCATCACTTGCTTGGTTGCATGCTTGCTGCATGTTTGCTAGTATGCTTGCACAAGTGCCTTGTCATGCCATGTTGCATCCTTAGCTTACATGCCTAGGTTGCATCGCATCTTGCATGCATGCCTTGTTCCTTGATTTGGTGATAGGAATTGGGCCTTGTTTTGTTTGATTGGTTTGCATTTCATTTGACATGAAAGTGCACACTCGGTTCTTTGGGCCATCATGCATGGAAATGCGTGATTGGTGGTCCGAGAATCGAGACACATGCTCCTTTGAGTCACAAACATGATAGGGGGCATGATTGGTGCATACATTACTTGAGTTGTATTGCCATGCAAGTTTTGTCCTCTGCTGCTGTGAGTTGCAGGTTCTGCAGGTATTGTTTGCCGACCGGCAACATTTTGTGCCGGCCGGCAGTAAATCATCAGCCGGTGGATTCATTTTGTGCCGATGGCCACATCCTATTGCCGGTGGTAATTCTACTTAGCCGGTGGGATCCCCCAGTATCCTAAGAGGCATTCTTGAGACTTTGGCAGCTTTCAGAAGAGCAAAGTAGGGAAAACAGAGGCAGACTATGCGTGGCAGTGCGATTCCGAGCAAGTCCCGAGTATGCGCTGCATCTGACCCGCTTCCCTAGGGCTTTACTATTTTAATTGAATTGATTAATTCGTTTAGTTAATTTAATTGATCTGTAATATTTAATTAGCTTGCGTAGTTAATTAATCTGTATATTCTTTTGGTCCCTCCGAGTGAGGGCGTATCTGTAATAAGCGTGTGTGAGTGGTGTATGTCTTCCAATCCCCACTTCTTTCTTCCCTTTTATTTACCTGCTTATGATGGGTAGTATTAGGGCACGTTTAAATTAGCATATCTCATGCAATGCATGCGTGCATCCATACATTCGTTTACATGCACCAGGGCTCGGTACATCATACAAACTGCATTGTATTTTCAATTCCAAATTGAATATGTGATAATTGTAGCATTTCGCATGCCATTTTAGGGTTAGCCGAGCCTACTCTAACTGCATCCTTGCATGTGTTGCATTAGCCACTTAACATGAACTAGGAACATGTATATTTGCTAACTAGTTTATTGTTTTGGCATGGAGTACGATGTAAGTATTTTTGTGCTTTAGCATATCGCATGTGTGTGAATGCTATCATGACAGCATGCTTACCATGTGGCTAGATGCTTATGTGATAAACTGCCTGAATGCCTGTGGGTGAAGGTTGGATTGTTTGAGTTGGAAAAACTCGTTGAAATCCGTGTTTTAGCCTACTTGCGAGTAGCAAATTCCAAAGCGCTTTTCAAAACAAACGGATATGCAATGCTTGTTTCCAAATTAGGCAATCTAGTCTATACTTGTTTGCTGTGCGCATAACATAGTAATTCTAGGCCAATAACCGGAATAAGAACACATAACGTTTTCAAAATCGGATATCATGGTTAGTAGAGGCCGGTCTTCGGACCGGGCGAAAGGGGGTGTTCATAGCTGACCTTCCCCGATTGTACCCAAGTTCCCGAGCCGAGGCAACTTTGGTGATGACGGACACGTGGCCTTTGGCACCGAGTCAGGGTTTCCTAAATTTCCCCATTAAAAAAGATTTAGGTGGCAACTCTGTATCTGGCAAAGCAGTCCATGTTTGGCACTTCTTTTCAAAATCTGTTTTTTTTCAAAACGATTTGCCAGAGTTGGACTCTTTGGTTCAGATTTAGAACCGTGACAATTTGAGTCCAAACTGTAGCAGACCCACAAACGAACAGAACGGGAGTCACCCTCCCGGGGCGTTCAGGGACGTCTACAGTTTCTGGCGACTCTGCTGGGGAGTTTAGAGAGCTTGACTCGAACTCGTGATATCCTGTTTTGATTTCATTTATGTGTTTCTTTGCATTGCATGTGCATTGGTGCGCCTAGGACACCGTGTTGGCCATCTGCTATTCCTGAGCAGTTTGCTGGAGGCTTGTCTTGTCAAGACATGACCATAAGGCTGACCGGTTACGGGCTCTGCCAGTATGGGAACACAAACCCCGATTTTACCGGGGCACCCTTTTTGACCATTCGACCTAGTGCATATTCGGATCCATAGTGACCATTCCAAACTAGGACAGGTTGCTTACCCGATATAGGTTGTTTGAAACCGCTACGTACGTAGTGAAACCCTAGCTCCTGACAAAATAGGACAGGGAAACCCTACCCCAGCATAGGGGTGTATTGGCTCTCATTTATCTGCTATGTGCTTTTAGAGTGTATCTCTACAGGGAATGCATATACCAGTTTGCAAGTTTGAGTATCAGGCCCGAGGGCACTAGTATCAGTGTTGTTGAGAATCAGTTATGTCTGCGGGTATCAGTTCAGTTTTGAACAGTGATTCTGGGGAACAGTGATCAGTAGTAGAGTACAGTTGTTCGGCTACACCCGTGTTTGATCTGTTTGGGGCTGAAATGCTGCTTGTTTTCCGTTTCAGTTCAGAGATTCAGAGAGTTAATACAGAACAGCTAGTGTCTCCTCCTTGCTGAGGCAGGACTGAGTATGACGCAGAATCCAGAAGAGATCATGGTCATGACGGCCGCGTTGGATCAAGGAATCACCCTACACAGTGAAACTACTGTTGATATGCCGCATCCACCCAGGTCGCCTGCCGCCCACCCAGTTTGGACCCCTCAACTATATCAGGCTCACGAGCCTACTACATTTGAACTAATGGGAATGATAGGTGATCTTCAAAGATCCGTGGCGGATCTCGCCTATGGGATGTCTGCCTTGCCACCAGCCGCACCATATGCCGGAGGCTTTATACCCCAGGAGCCCCCTCTACTGGGACGGATAGTAATTGAACTCAACCAACCGGAGACGACCTCCAGCTATGGCAACGACGCATCAAACCAAATTCTAGATCAGGCTGAGGCCAGAGACAAAGGCAAGATGAAGGCAGATGCCGACCCTATCGAACAACTGCTGTGGGCAGTAGAGGCTTTGAAAGCCGGGGGGATGAACAAGCAACAGATATCTGCAGTTGTGTCGAAAGCTATGGAGGATACTTTCCCCACTCCACCTGAGGGCAATTCCAGTCAATCAGAGAACCGGGATAGGCCCCGTCATGCCAAAACAGTTCTTCCCGCTCCCAACCTTGCATCCGGAAAGGATCAGAAATCCAAGGCTGCACCCGCCGATCCTTTCGCTAGTGCATCTAGCAAGAGCGCCCAGGCTCCAAAGTACCTGCCTCGAGGGCGCCGAGTCTTCCATCCTCTCTACATGCCTTTGTCTAGGGCACTTTTGATTTTGGCTAAAAAGGGGCATCTTACACCTCTTGAGCCCCGACCCCTACCGAAGAATCTCCCTGCCACGCATGACGCCACTGTGTACTGTGCGTACCATCAGCAGACTGGTCATGCTACCGATAACTGCTTCCGCCTCCGTCACGAGGTGCAGGATTTGATTGACAACGAGGTTATCCTCCCGCCTACCTCGGCCAAGTCAGTCACTACAGAGTTCTTGGATTTTGAGGATACCGATAGTGCAAGTATAAAATCAGGAAGTGAACCACCTGCGAGCGACACTTGGCATATTTTTGATGTGGCGTCTGGCACGTATTTTTGAGCATCAGCGGTCACTAGTTTTGTAAATTCTGGCTTGAGTGTCGAGTCGGTCTTTGTTTTATTTTGAGTCTGTCTCATTGTCTTGAGTCAGTCCTTTTGCTCACAGGTCTGCCTTGTTGTAATAAGTCAGTCCCTCTTGTATAGAATACCAGGTGATTCCAAGGTTCTTGCCTCGAACGCCGTTTTGTAATTATCCTTTTGTTTTTTCTTTTGAGTCTGTCTCGGTTGAGGAGCCAGTCGCAATCAGGGCATCTGAATGAAACAGCCGCGGCTATCACATTTCCGTACTTGTTGCTATTTGAGTCAGCCGTGCCAGAGGATGTGAATGGAACGACAGTACATACCACCTACTCTCTTGTGCCTTAAACATCGTTGTAATGACCTAAGCTTTTCATAAAACCCCTTTTCGAACACTACGGTGATGAAAACGAAGAGGAAGTAATTCCTCGGGTTTTGTAAAATTTTGATCATTTTGAGAAAAAGAGAGGCATGCTAAACTTTTAATGAATGAAATCATGCTTGTCGGCGTGAGTACTGAGAAGGATCCTGGTTTGATCCAGACTAGTTCCACATTATCTTCAGCACGAATGATTTGTCGCTTTCCTAAAAACTTTCAAAAACAAATTGTCTTGCGCGGTCTTGTGAAGACTTGTGTGGAATCGCTCTTGAGATTGTGCAGCCTAGGATCGCTCTCAGCCTCAAGATTCAATTTATCTGTTGCAAACTGGAATCCGTTCAAAACATTCAGTGCCATGAAACGCCTGTGTGGCCCATTTTGAGGCGGCCCTCGAGCAAGAGGCACCAAAGCCAGATCAAGAAGATCAGATCCCACCAGGCAAGGCTCATGAATTAGCCGTGATGGACTTTTCTGCAAATCAACACAACGGTCATTCTCCTGGACACAGAAAGGCTTCAATCTCAAAACCATTCGACATGGACAAAGCTATACTTTTACCCTTTGAGAGGCTCGCTGGGCCGAAAACCCGGAAGGGCGACCCAGGCAAAAGTTAGAGCAAAGAAAAAAGAAAAAAAGAAAAAGAAAAGAACAAAGAATAGCAAAAGAAAAGAAAGAAAAGAAATGAAAATGCAAAAGAAAAGAATAAAGAAAATGAAGAAGAAAAACATAGCTCGCAAGGTCGAAAACCCACATTGGGCACCTTGGCAAAAGTTAGAGCCTCAACAGTGAAGGTTAAAATACCCGAGTGTACCTTAACCGGAACTACGTAAGGCTTGATTCCCATGTTTGGGATACGTAGGCAACTTCATCTTGAAGTCCAGCCCCCAACGCTTCCATAGCGTGTCAGTCCATGTCATGGTGTTGATCACTTTTGCCTCCTCCGAATCCAATGTCCCGATTGCGGCAACCTGGAATTACGTGACCAGCTTCCTCTTGAAGTCCAACCACCAACACCTTCCAGGTGACTGTGTCCATATATTGATTCAAACCGTCTTCGTCTCCTCCACGGCCGAGGGTCCGATTGTCATCAACAAGGACTGGCTTACAGCATGCCGCGGCATCATCCAAACAAGGGGCAACTTTCCGTTGCCATGCATTGCTATAAGTTGCCCTGAGTTGCCGTCCAAACCAGGGGCAACTTTCCGTTGCTTTATCCCCCCCCCCCCTTTTTAAGCCAGGGGCAATTTTCCATCGTCCCCGATCCGGGGTTGCACATCTCGAGGGTGAGTTTCGTGCTCATTGAGCATTGATTGTTTGCAAAAATAGTTTTTTAAAACTTTTACTGAGGTTGACTTATTTTCTCGAAAACTATTCTATTTTCCAAAATCGAACCATCTTCTTGGACCCAAAAGGAAAATTTTCAGTGCTCACAGCCTGATTTGCATGATTTTCAAATCAAAAATCGGATAAGTGTGTTAATCCAACTCTCATTTTGATCAAAACTGTTTTAGAAAACAAAAAAGAAGGTCAAAGTGACGAACTAGGGGTGTAAGTGAGTCAGGTCCTCTGTCTTTTCATCGCCGTCAACATACTTGCCAGAAAAGGCACTCTATCCACTGGGAGAAATAGCCATGAGCTAACAGTGCTGGGTGTGAACCTGCGACTTCCTATTCATCCATTAACCACCCTGGGGAGGGATAAAAAATGAGAGAATAAAGAATAGAGAGGTGTAAGTAGAGAGAGAAGTGAGAAAAGGGTTTTGAGAGAAAAACCAAGCCTAAGGGCCGAGTGATGCGAGTATCACAAATCAGAAAGGGTGGGAATAATACCCGGAGGAATTGGCTCCTCGAGATGTGAGGTCTTTTTGTAAACATGTCCGTGTGTCGTGTCTTTTGATTTGTCGGCCTCGATCTTGGCTTTGAGTCTTCTCCGAGTGTGTCTCGTTGTGTTCAGGTCGTGTGCCTCTTGTTTCTTAGTTTGAGTCTGTCTCGCTGTGTTCTGTGGTAGGCTCGACACCCCAGTTGAAAACCCTTCCTTATTTCAAAAAAATCGTTTGTGCTCAGAATGTTGTGCCATTCTCTACATTCGTGCGAAGTAGGAGAAAGAAAAGAAAATTTGGGACATCCGAGTGTGTTTCAACTGCAACCGTGTCAGTTTTGTGGTCCGTCTTGTTAGATTGGGCTATCTATTCAGGGTTTGCTGTGTGCGGAATGAACCGAGTACTGTATTATGGGCTGTATGCAGATCAATCCCCAGTAGAGTATGGGCTGTATTATGCAGTTTGAGTAGTGGTTTGTATGAGTTGTTTGCTGACAGTTGGTTGGTTATTCGATTATTGTAAGTGCAAGTGCTCAATTTACAAGTGTTCATTTTTCAGACAACAGATCAATATCATTTACATTTGAGGTGTAATATGATGCGATACAGTGCAAGGTATGAAATATACACAAATGTAAACACTTTTTCAGACAAAAAGTTTGTTTCATTTCATAATCTTTTCAAGTACATAAGTTTTGGAAACAAAATCTGCCTGCGGCAGTACAAAGTACCCTAACTACTAACCAAAAGGGGAAAATGCAAAAAGAATAAAAACAGCAAAAATCTGTATCAAATGTCAAAAATGGCCCCGGGGCTATCAATCTGTCCTAGTCCTCTTCCTGGACGAAGGTCCAGGAGCATCATCAACAGGGGCACCACCAGGGGCATCGCCGTCTGAGCTCGAGTCCGAGCCATCACCGGTCTCCTCCGCCTCTGTCTCTGCCTCAGACTCGTCATCTGGAACCGAAGCCCGTGAGCTGCTCCCGACATGAGTGCGCCCCCCTCTGGTGCGGGGATATACTCTGCCATCCCGGGTAGAAATGGGAGGTCCAGCTGGAGCGCCACCCACCGGAGGAATCTGGAAGGGAGGCTGAAAAAGCATGAAAGGCGAATACATCAGAATACTGTGAGCAGTGAATCAGTACAGAATGCAATGTATGAGTACAGTGTGTGAGTGCCGCGAGCAGTGAATCAGTACAGAGTACAGTGTGTGAGTGCCGTGAGCAGTGAATCAGTACAGAATACAGTGTGTATGTATGCTGTGAGCAGTGAATCAGTGCAGAATGCAATGTGTGAGTACAGTGTATCAGATGCCGTGAGCAGTTTATCAGATGTTGTGTTGTGTATCGGATTATGTAAAGCAGTTTGTGTATGGTTTGAGGCTGCGGTCAGAAAGAACATACCGGAATGCTGTAAAGGGCTAGGAGGTCGAATGTCCGCTGTAGCATCCCCATCATGGAGGCATTCATCTCCAATGACTGCCGGGTATACTCAGAAGACGCCTACAAAAGTATCAGATGCATCAGTATTCTGTGGAATATCAAATAAACTGAAATGAAATGACTGTATGAAAATGCAGTAATACATACCGGAGGCAAGTCGGGGATACCGACAAACTCGTGATCAGCCGGTGGAGGGGCGAAGGGGATCTGATAGGTCGCCCCACCCTGCCCTCAGAAAGTCAATGAAGCGGGCAGAGCAGGCCAACCGGTCCCCCGCCCTCGCTGCACTCCGCCCCTGCCGCGGACTCGAGCTCTCCTCGGCCCTCCAGCTCTCGCTCCAGCTGCTAGCGCCGCAGGTCTCTCTCTCTCTGCTCGGCAGCCGCCGCTCAGAGGTCGCATGATGAAGGTCCGGACGTACTGCGGGTAATCGCCCTCGCCTCTGAAGCCGTCTGCCTCCCAGCCAAGGGTGTAGTCCGCCATCTGCTCGGTGGTGAATCTCTCGGTATCCCTCATATGCTCAGGAGGGTGCACCGGGACTATCTGGTCCGGTAAACCCAGGGTCTGATGCAAGAAACGCTCACCCAGGTGCCAGGCCCGACAGACCGGGCCCTCCAGCAGAATCCGGTAATGCGAGGTCTCATCGGCACCGGCAAACCGATCTCGCATCATGGCTGGCAAAGGAGCCCAAGGCTGCCAAGTGATCTGAAAATGCAATACAGTTTGTTATCTACCATTATTGAAACATGCAGTGGAGAGATGAAACTGAAATGAACTGCAAGTAAAACATACCTCCGCGGGGGTGATGGTGTCGAAGTAGCGGCGGAAGATGCTAAATGTCTCTCGCAGCCTCCGCACGCACCTCCCGTCGAAGCGGCGCGAGAATGGGACGACGAGAGGGGTCTCTGCGTCGGGTACGGGAGCAAGCCTAAGAAAGTAGGCATAAACCCACAACTGCAAGATAAATACCAGTGCATTTTATCAGATAAAGCAGAATATAGAGTAAAAGCAGAAATAGCAGAGCCGTGTGTTGTGCGGTGTATTGTGCAGAGTGTGCAGTGTGAGCAGTGTACAGTCAGTGTAAAGCAGAGTATGTGTGTGCCGTGTGTACAGTATACAGCAAGTATAAAGCAGACTATAGTGTGTGCAGTGTGCAGAGTACAGAAAATATAGAACAGAAATGTAAAGCAGAGAAGAGGATGTACCTCCCAAACACGCCAGTAGCCCCCGAGCAACTGTCCGCTGCCGCGGGAGGCTGAGCTCATATAACCATAGAGAGTGGCCAGAGCGGCGCCACCCCAGTCATAACGAAAAATGTCTCTGACGTCCACCAGTGCGCTGAGCAGGCAGAGAGGCACGGTGTTCGCCCGGTCGGCGAAAATGGTCGTCCCAAACAGGAGCATGAGGAAGCCGCGTGCGTATCTCTCCACGGCCTCCTGAGTCATCGGGGCTGCACCAACAAGGAGGGGCTGGACCCTGAACTGCACCTCAAACCAGGAGTATCGGACGAAGCCGGGACGCGCAAGAGGCGGTGCCGCGCCGAGCAAGTAGACCTGAGCCGCGGTCCACTCATCCATGTCAATGTCAAAGGGGATCGGATCACCCCCTACCCCGATGCCTGTGAGCATCGAGAAATCATAAGGGGTCATCGTCATGTCCCCAGTCGCAGACAAGTGAAATGAATCGGTGGTGTCCCACCACCTCTCCACCAGAGCGGCAAGGAGAGGTCTGCATGTAGTAAGCCTGGAGAGTCCTCTGCACAATACGCCAAAGCCAGCCTGATCCACGATATGGCGAACTGCGCCGGGAAGCTCGGTGTACCACTCACGAGCGACAGTGTTCCCATACCCGCGGATGGTATGGGAATCTCCCTGTTTTCAAACAAGTAGTTGCGAAGCAATATAAAATGTATAGTTTTGAAGAAACAGTCAAAATCAGTGCAAATTTAGCATGCGTGCAAGTTTATCAGATTCAAACAAATACCGGGTGCCGGTGTGTTTACAGTGAACTACAACGTGTGATGCGTCGGCGTGTTTAAGTGGTTCAGTGCAAATCTAGCATGCGTGCAAGTTTATCAGATTCAAACAGATACCGGGTGCCGGTGTGTTTACAGTGAACTACAACGTGTGATGCGTCAGCGTGTTTGAGTGGTTCAGTGCAAATTTGGCATGCGTGCAAGTTTATCAGATTCAAACAGATACCGGGTGCCGGTGTGCTTACAGTGAACTACAACGTATGATGCGTCAGCGTGTTTGAGTGGTTCAGTGCAAATTTGGCATGCGTGCATATTTTCAGATTCAAATAGGTATCGGGTGTCGGTGTTTGCAATGAAATACGGTGTGTGCCGTGTGTTGAGTGGTTCAAGGCTAGTGCAGTGTGTATGCGCGTGTGAGTCTTAAACAGATATCAGTTACTAGTGTGCTTGTGATCAACTACAATATACAGTGTATCAGTGTATCGGCACTAAGCAGTTAAAGAATGTAATCAGCTATGGCAGTTGACAGTTAAAATTCCTACATTGCAGAAAATAAAACAGTAAAGTAAGAATGTTACCTCGGAAGCGCCAAAGGATAAGTGCGAGGCAGGCTCGCGCATGAGGAGCTCTGGATCCAGCGCTCTGTCGAAGCTGCGGAACTGGCGAAGTCCCTCCGGAGGTAGAACATGGGTCGCCGGCCGGTAGGTCTCCGGGTCGAAAGGACGCTCACTCAAGGGAAGAAGCTCGACCCCGGGATCCATCTCGTGATCCGGAGGAGTCCCAACACGTGGAATATCGTCGGCCATGTCAAGAGTGGTGAGAAAATAGCCGGAAGAGGGAAAACCGAGCTAGAATACGAAGGGTCAACGAAAAGTCAACCCCGAGCGGATGGAAAATGGCCGGAAAAGCCGGAATGGGAAAAAGACGCGAAACTCAAGAGAAACTCGAGGGGAATTGTAGACACCCCATTTTTGACCGTCCTCAAGACTCGGACGTCACCGTTTGAACACTCGGTGATCATCCATGTGTGTGTTCATTTGGAGTTCCCGGAGTTCTCGGCTCGCGCGCCTCGCCTCAGGACCTCCGAACTTGACCGTTTTGTGTCCGGTTTTGCACCAGACACCTGTGTTTTGCCTTAGAGGGGCAGGGAATGCTTTGTGAGGCATTCCCACACACCACCGGCTGTGGCTAGAGGCCACCGGCTGGCTGTAGTTGCCACCGGCACTATATTGTGCCAGTCGGCACTCTTTTGTGCCGGTCGGCACTTGTTTTGGCAAAATGACCATTTTGCCCTGCCGACTCCTGTGCATTTGCTTTCTGAGATATTTTCAGACAGCTTTCTTGCACTTGTTTCCCCTCCATACACGTGTATGGAGGGATGAGCCCTTGAATGAC
This sequence comes from Camellia granthamiana, assembly GCA_036172215.1. NCBI lineage: Eukaryota > Viridiplantae > Streptophyta > Magnoliopsida > Ericales > Theaceae > Camellia > Camellia granthamiana. The sequence continues at coordinate 143,689,991 of CM069905.1, read as the reverse complement.
TTAGTTTGTAAGTCTTTGTTGCCTATAAGAGAGAGGGCTCTCCTCTTGGCTAAAAGGTTAGCAAAATTTAGAGAGTTAGAGAGAAAAAGAGAGAGAGAAGCTCTGGTTTTCTAGGGTTTGAGTTGCATACACCTTCTATCTCTATCTTTCTTTTGTGTGTCTAGGTGTTTTGTGCCTTACTATTGCACACAAACACCTAGTGTTTCACCTTCTCCTTGCAACTGAGGTTCTAGGAGCTGTTTTTTGAAGTTCTTGGCTGGATTAGAGCTCAAGGGACCAAGCACAACAACTCTTGTGAAGGTAGTCATCAAGGGTTCTGCAGGAATCGTGTGCCGACCGGCACTGTTTAGTGCCGACCGGCAGTCAATTGGCAGCCGATAGCTTCATTTAGTGCCGGTGGCCATATCCTCCAGCCGGTGGTGCTCTGACCCAGCCGGTGGTGATCCCCAGTGCCCTGGGAGGTAGTCCTAAAATTTTGGCAATTTTCTGAGGAGGATAGCAGGGAAAACAGAGGCACACCTGCATGGCAATGCGATTCCGAGTGAGTCCCGGGCACGCGCATGCATTGGACCCTCATCCCGAGGCCATTTACCGCTTAATTAGATTAATTAATTTATTTAATTAATTTAGTTGATTTGTAATATTTAATTAGCTAGAATAGTTAATTATTTATTTCGGTCTGTATTATTATTCGGTCCCTCCGAGCGAGGGCAAAAATGTAATAAGTGTGTGTGAGTGGGTGCATGTCTTCCAACCCCCCATTTCTTTCTCCCTTTTATTTACCTGCTTATGATGGTAGATTAGGGCATTTTAAATTAGCATACCTTATGCAATGCATGTGTGCATTCATGCATTTGTTTACATGCATTCGGGCTCGGCACATCATGCAAACTGCATCGTATTTTCAATTCCAAATTGAATACGTGACAGTTGTTGCATCTCATGTGCCATGTTTAGGGTTAGCCGAGCCTACTCTAGATTACATCTTGCCTGTGTTACATTAGCCACCTAACATGAACTAGGTCATGCATGTTTGCTAACTAGTTTACTGTTTTGGCATGGAGTACGATGTAAGTATTTATGCTTTAGCATATCGCATGCATGTGAATGTTTGCCATGACAGTATGCTCACCATGCGGCTAAATGCTTATGTGTTATAAACTGTTTGAATGCCTGTGGGTGGAGGTTGGATTGCTTGAGTTGGAAAACTCGTTGAAATCCGAATTTTAGCCTACTTGCGAGTAGCACAAAAACCAACACGTTTTTCGAAATAAAACGGATATGCAATGTTTATTTCCAAATTTGGCAATCTAGTCTATACTTTTGTGTTGTGCGCATCACATAGTAATTCTAGGCTAATAATTGGAATAAGAACGCATAAAGTTTTCAAAAACGGATATCACGGTTAGTAGAGGCCGGTCTTCGGACCGGGCGAAAGGGGGTGCTCATAGCTGACCTTCCCCGATCGTACCCAAGCTCCCGAGCCAAGACCACTTTGGTGATGACGGACATGTGGCCTTCGGCACTGAGTCAGGGTTTCCTAAATTTTCCATTTTAAAAATATTTAGGTGGCGACTCTGTAATCTGGCAAAGCAGTCCATGTTTGGCACTACTTTTCAAAAAAATCTGTTTTCTCAAACGATTTGCCAGATTTGGACTCTTTGGTTTAGATTTAGAACCGCGACACCAATCGAGTCCGAACTGTAGAGTGAAGCCCACGGGCACGTCTACAGTTTCTGGCGACTCTGCTGGGGATTTTATAGAGCTTGACTCGAACTCGTGATATCCTGTTTTGACTACACTTATGTGTTTCTTTGCATTGCATGTGCATTGGTGCGCCTAGGACACCGTGTTGGCCATCTGCTATTCCTGAGCGGTTTGCTGGAGGCTTGTCTTGTCAAGGCATGACCATAAGGCTGACCGGTTGCGGGCTCTGCCAGTATGGGAACACAAACCCCAGTTTTACTGGGGCACCCTTTTCGACCATTCGACTTAGTGCATATTCGGAATCCATAGTGACCATTCCAAACTAGGACAGGTTGCTTACCCGATGCTAAGTTGTTTGAAACCACTGTGTGCGTAGTGAAACCCTAGTTCCTGACAAAATAGGACAGGGAAACCCTACCCCAATATAGGGGTGTTTTGGTTCTCATTTATCTGCTATGTGCTTTAGAGTGTAACTCTGCAGGGAACGTACAGATCAGTTTGCAGGATTAAGTATCCAACCCGAAAGGCACCAGTATCAGTGTTGTTGAGGAACCAGTTATATCTGCGGGTATCAGTTCAGTTCTGGGAACAGTAATTCTGGGGAACAGTAATCAGTAGTAGAGATCAGTTGTTTGACTGCGTTTGTGTTTGATCTGTTTTGGGCTGAAATGCTGTCCGTTTTTCCTTTCAGTTCAGAGAGTCCAGAAAGTTGATACAGAATAGTCAGTGTTTCCCCTTTGCCGAGGCAGGACTAGGGATGGCGCAAAGTTCAGAAGAAATAGTGGTTATGACAGCCGCGTTGGATCAAGGGATCACCCTACAGAGTGAGGCCGGCGCAGATATACCGCATCCGCCTAGGTCGCCTGCCGCACATCCAATTTGGGTTCCTCAACTGTACCAGGCTCGTGAGCCTACTACTTTCGAACTAATGGGGATGATAGGTGATCTCCAAAGGTCTGTGACAGATCTCGCCTATGGAATGTCAGTTTCACCACCAGCTGCACCCTATGCCGGAAGCTTTGTACCCCAAGAGCCCCCGCTATTGGGTCGAATTGTCATCGAACTCAGCCAACCGGAGATGGCCTCCAACTGTGGCAACGATGCATTAAACCAGGCTCTCGATCAGGCTGAGGCTAGAGACAGAGGCAAGATGAAGGCCGAGGCCGACCCCGTTGAACAACTGCTGTGGGCAGTAGAGGCTTTGAAAGCCGGGGGAATGAATAAGCAACAGGTATCCGCAGTTATGTCAAAAGCTGTGGAGGATGCCTTCCTCACTCCGCCTGAGGGCAGTACCAGTCAACCAGAGAATCGGGACAGGCCCCGTCATGCCAAAACAATCATTCCCGCCCCCAGCCTTGCATCCGGGAAGAATCAGAAATCCAAAGCCGCACCTGCCGACCCATTCGCCAGTGCATCTAGCAGGAGTGTTCAGGCTCCAAAATACCTGCCCCGAGGGCGCAGGGCCTTCCATCCTCTTCACATGCCTTTGTCTAGGGCACTTCTGATCTTGGCCAAAAAGGGGCATCTTACCCCCCTCGATCCTAGGCCACTCCCCAAACCCCTTCCAGCAGGCCATGATGCCACTCAGTACTGTGCGTACCACCAGCAGTCAGGCCACGCTACTGATAATTGCTTCCGCCTCCGTCATGAGGTACAGGATTTGATTGATAACGAGATTATCCTCCCGCCCACTTCGGCCAAATCCGTCACTACAGAGTTCTTGGACTTTAAAGACACGGATACCGAAGGCACAGATACCGCGAGTATGTGATCAGAAGGTGAATCGCCTGCGGGCAGTGTCTGGTACATTTTTGGGTGTGGCGTGTGGCACGCATTTTTGAGCACCTGCCAACGCTAGTTTTGTAAATCCTGACTTGGGTGTCGAGTCAGTCTTTTTGTTTTGTTTCGAGCCTGTCTCTCTGTATTGAGTCAGTCCTTTTGCTTACAGGGTCTGTCTTGTTGTAGCGAGTCAGTCCCTCTTGTATAGTATACCAGGTGATTTCGGGGTTGTTGCCTCAAACACCGTTTTGCCTTTCAATTAGTTGCTTTTGAGTTTGTTTCTGCTGAGGAGCCAGTTATGCCAACAAATCTGAATGAAACAGCTGCAGCTATCATGGGTCGAATTTGTTGCTATTTGAGCCGGCCGTACCAGAGAATGTGAATGGAACGACAGTGCATTTCACCTGCTCTCTTGTGCCTTAAACATCGTCATAATGACCTAAGCTTTTCATAAAAACCCTTTTCGAACACTGCGGTGATAAAAACGAAGAGGAAGGAATTCCTCGGGTTTTTGCAAATTTTGATCATTTTGAGAAAAAGAGAGGCATGCTAAGCTTTTAATGAATGAAATCATGCTTGTCGGCGTGAGTACTGAGAAGGACCCTGGCCTGATCCAGACTGGTTCCACACTATCTTCAACACGAGCGATTTGTCGCTTTCTAAAAAACTTTCAAAAACAAAACATTTTGTGCAGTATTGCGAAGACTGGTGTGGGACCGCTCTTGAGATTGTGCAGCCCAGGATCGCTCTCGGTCTCAAGTTTCAATTCATCTGTTACAAACTGGATCCGTTCGAAACGATCAGTACCATGAAACGCCTGTGTGGTCCAATTTGAAGCAGCCCTCGAACAAGAGGCATCAACGTCAGATCAAGAAGATCAGATCCCACCAGGCAAGGCTCGTGAAGCAACCGTGATGAACCTTTCTGCAAGTCAACACAACAGTCATTCCCTTGGATACAGAGGGCTTCGACTTCAAAACCATTTGGCATGGACTTGTTACACTTTTACCCTTTGAGAGGCTCGCTGGGCCGAAAACCCGGAAGGGCGGCCCAAGCAAAAGTTAGAGCAAGCAAAAAATACATACAAAGAAAAAGAAAGAAAAAAATGAAAAGAATTGGAAAGAAAAGAAAAAAGAAGCTCGCAAGGTCGAAAACCCGCATCGGGCGCCTTGGCAAAAGTTAGAGCAAGCAAAAATACATACAAAAGAAAAAGAAAGAAAAAAGAGAAAAAAAATGAAAAGAATTGAAAAGAAAAGAAAAAAGAAGCTCGCAAGGTCGAAAACCCGCATTGGGCACCTTGGCAAAAGTTAGAGCCTAAACAGTGAAGGTTAAAATACCCGAGTGTACCTTAACCGGAACTACGTAAGGCTTGATTCCCATGTTTGGGATACGTAGGCAACTTCATCTTGAAGTCCAGCCCCCAACGCTTTCATAGCGTCTCAGTCCATGTCATGGTTTTGGTCACTTGCCTCCTCCTAATCCGACGTCTCGGTTACAACGGCTACAATTGCGTGATCAACTTTCTCTTGAAGCCCAACCACCAACACCTTCCAGGTGACTGTGTCTATATATTGATTCAAGCCGTCTTCGTCTCCTTCGCGCCCGAGGGTCCGATCGTCATCAATAAGAAGTGACGCACAACATGCCGCGGCACCATCCAAACAAGGGGCAACTTTCCGTTGCCCTACGTTGCCAAAAGTTGCCCTAAGTTACCAGTTAAACTAGGGGCAACTTTCCGTTGCCTTATTCCCCCCTTCAAGCAAGGGGCAATTTTCCATCACCTTCAACCCGAGGTCGCGCATCTCGAGGGTAAGTTCCGTGCTCGTCGAGCATCGTCTGTTTGCAAAAATAGTTTTTGAAAATTTCCACTGAGGTTGACTTATTTGCTCGAAAACTGTTTCATTTTCAAAATTGGACCATGTTTGGACCCCAAAAGGAGAATTTTCAGTGCTCGCAGCCTGATTCACATGATTTTCAAATCAAAAATCGAACAAGTGTGTGTATCCAACTCTCATTTTGATCAAAACTGTTTTACGAAGAAAACAAAAAATGGTCAAAGTAACGAACTAGGGGCACAGTTTGAGCCAGGTGTTCTGTCTTTCCCCCGTCAACGCACTCGCCAGAAAGGCACCCTATTTGCCAGAAGAAGTGGCCGTAAGCTCACAGTGACGAGTATGAACCCGCAACTTCCTATTCATCTGTCATTCATCACCCTGGGGAGGGATTGGAAAATGAGAGAATAAAGAATAGAGAGGGGTAAGTTGAGAAAAAAAAAAGAGTGAGAAAAGGGTTTTGAGAGAAAAACCGAGCCCGAGGGCCGAGTGATGTGAGTGTCACAAATTAGAGAGGGTGGGAAATGTACCCGGTGAACTGGCTTCTCGAGATCTGAGGTCTTCTTATAAACACCCCTGTATATCGTGCCTTTTGTTTTGTCAGTCTCAATTTTTTTTTTGTCTTGAGTCTTTTCTGAGTGTGTTTTGTTATGTTTAGGTCGTGTGCCTTATATTTCCTTCTTCGAGTCTTTCTCGCTGTATTCAGTCATAGGCTCGACACCCCGGTTGAAAACCCATCCTTTCCCGAAAAGTCAATCGTCTGTGCTCAGAATGCTGTGCCATTCTCTACATTATACGAGGCAAGAGAAGAAAAGGAAATTTTGGGACATCCGAATGTGTTTCAAATTCAACTGTCTCAGTTTTGGTGATCCACCTTGTCAGATTGGGCCAATTGTTCAAAGTTTGCCGTGTGCAGAATGGACCGGATATTGTATTATGGGCTGTGTACAGATTAATCCCCAGCAGAGTATGGGCTGTGTATTCAGTTTGAGCAGTAAGTTGTTTGCTGTTAGTTGGTTGGTTATCCGATTATCACAATGCAAATACTCAATTTTCAGACAACAGATCCATATCATTTACATTTGAGGTGTAATATGATGTAATGCAGTGCAAAGTATGAAATACGCAGATATATGCAAATGCTACACTTTTTCAGATAAAAAGTTTGTTCCATTTCATAAATCTTTTCAAGTACATAAGTTCTGAAAACAAAAACCTGCCTGTGGCAGTACAAAGTACTCTATCTACCAACAAAAGAGAAAAGTACAAGAAAAAGAAATGAAAGAAAAACAGCGGAAGTCTGTAATCGTCATCAGTGGCCTCGCGCCGGAGGATCTGTCCTCGCCCTCTTCCTGGGCAGGAGCCCAGGAGCACCGCCGGAAGTATCACTGTCTGAGCCCGAGCCCGAGCTCGAGCTGTCTCCGGCCTCCTCCTCAGACAAGTCCGCCTCCGCCTCTGACTCACCATCGCCCGGAACCGGAGCCCGCGAACTGCTCCCCACGTGAGCACGCTCCCCTCTGGTGCGAGGGAATCTCCTGCCATCTCGGGTAGAAAGCGGAGGCCCAGCTGGAGCAGCGCCACCCACTGGAGGGATCGGGAAAGGAGGCTGAAAAATACAAAGAACAAACACATCAGAATGCCGTGAGCAGTTTATCAGTACGGAATGCAGTGTATGAGTACAGTGTGTGAATGCCGTGAGCAGTTTATTAGTACAGAATGCAGTGTATGAGTACAATGTGTGAATGCCGTGAGCAGTTTATCAGTACAGAATGCAGTGTATAAGTACAGTGTATGAAAGCCGTGAGCAGTTTATCAGATTTTTGTGCAGTGTAGCAGATTGTGCGAAACAGAGTATGATTTGAGACTGTGGTCAGTAGAGCATACCGGCAGGCCGTAGACGGCCAAAGCATCGAGAGTCCGTTGCAGCATCCCCATCAGGGAGGCATTCAGCTCCACAGACTGACGGGTATACTCGGAGGAAGCCTGCAAAAGTATTAAATACATCAGTATTCTGTGGGATATCTGAATAAACTGAAATGACATAACAATGCAAGATGCAGAAATAAAGTAATACATACCGGAGGCAAGTCAGGAATACTAGCCAACTCATGACCAGCCGGGGGAGGAGCAAAAGGGATCTGGTAGGTCTCCCCACTCTGCCCCCTATAAGTCAACATGGTAGGCAGAGTGGGCCAGCCCGTCCCTCGTCCCCTCTGCACTCCCCTCCTGCCGTGAGCTCGAGCCCTCTGTGACGACCCCCACTCCTGCTCCTGCCTCTGCCCGGGCCGCTGGCGCCGCAGGTCTCGCTGGATCAGCTCGGGAGCCCCTGCTCAAAGGCCGCATCAAGAAGGTCCGGACGTACTCTGAGTAGTCGCCCTCGCCCCTGTCGGCATCTACGTCCACGGCCCAGCCAAGGGTGTAGTCCTCCATCTGCTGGAAGCTATACCCCTCAGTCTCCCTCATGCGCTCGGGAGGAAGGATCGGAACTATCTGCTCCGGCAACCCTAGGGTCTGGCGTATGAAACGCTCACCCAGGTACCAGGCCCGACAGACCGGGCCCTCCAGGAGAATCCGGTAGCGCGAGGTCTCGATGGCGCCGGCATACCGATCTCGTATCACCGCTGGTAGTGGAGCCCACGGCTGCCAGGTGACCTGAAATGAAGTACAGTTGATTATCTACTGATATAGAAATGTACGCTTGAAAGCGAAGCTTAAACGGACTGTAAGTAAAACATACCTCGGTGGGGGTGATGGTGTCGAAGAAACGGCGGAAGAAGCTGAATGTGTCTCGGGGCCTCCGAGTGCACCTCCCATCGTAGCGGCGGGAAAAGGGAACGACCAGAGGGGTCTCCGTCTCCGGCACTGGCTCTAGCCTGGGAAAGTAGGCATAGACCCACAACTGCAAGACAAATGTCAGTATGATCATCAGATAAAGCAGAATACAGAGTAAAGCAGAAATAGCAGAGCCGTGTGTTGTGCAGTGTATTGAGCAGAGTGTACAGTGTGAACAGTGTACAGTCAGTGTAAAGCAGGAGTATGTGTGTGCCGTGTGTACAGTATACAATCCATGTGAAGCAGACTACAATGTGTGCAGTGTGCAGAATACAGAAAGTATAGAGCAGAAATGTAAAGCAGAGAAGAAGACGTACCTCCCAAGCTCGCCAGTAGCCCCCGAGCAACTGTCCGCTGGCGCGGGAAACTGAGCTCATGTAGCCATAGAGAGTGGCCAAAGCTGCGCCACCCCAGTCATAGCGCAAAAGATCTCGGACATCCACCAGTGCACTCAGAAGGCAGAGAGGCACTGTGTTCGCCCGGTCGGCGAAGAGAGTCGTCCCAAATAGAAACATCAAGAAGCCGCGTGCGTACTGATCCACGGCCTCCTGAGTCATCAGGGCTGCATCAGCAAGAAGGGACTCCACCCGAAACTGCACCTCAAACCAAGAATAGCGGACGAAGCCGGGGCGAGCAAGAGGTGGCACCGCGCCAAGTAAGTAGACCTGAGCTGCGGTCCACTCATCCATATCGGTGTCGAAAGGGATCGGATCACCCCCGACCCCGATGCCAGTGAGCACCGAGAAATCAAAAGGGGTCATCGTCATGTCCCCGGTCGCAGATAGGTGGAACGAATCGGTGGTGTCCCACCATCTCTCTGCCAAAGCGGCAAGAAGAGGCCTGCAAGCAGTGAGCCTAGAGAGTCCCCGGCAGAAGGAGTCAAAACCCGCCTCATCGACAATGTGGCGAACCGCGTCTGGAAGCTCGCCATACCACTCGCGAGCAACGATGTTCCCGTACCCGCGGATGGTATGGGAATCTCCCTGTTTACAAACAAATGGTTGCAAAGCAATATGAAACATGCAGTTCTGAGGAAACATGTTAAAATTGATATAAGTCTAGCATATATGCAGATTTTCAGATTCAAATAGAAACCGGGTACCGGTATGCTTACAGTAAACTACAAGCGCGTGATGCGTCAGTGTGTTTTAGATGCTCCAGTGTAAACTTGGTGCATGTGTGCACATTTTTCAGATTCAAGCAGATATCGGCTTTCAGCGTACCAGTGGGTGGGCTACGGCCTGTGATATGTCAGTGCTCCTATGAGGATCAGTGTAAACAGCATGTGTGCGTGTTTTTCAAAGTTCAAATAGAAGCCAGGTCTCGGTATGTTTCAGTGAACTACAACGTGTGATGTGTCCGCGTGTTGGTGTAGTTTTGTGCAAATCTAGCATACGTGCGAGTTTTCAGATTCAAGTAAGCACCGGGTGTCGGTGAATTTGCAGTGCAATGTGTGCCATGTGTTTAAGTGCTTGAGGCTAGTGCAGTGCGTGTGCATGTGTGTCGGTCCTAAGCAGATATCAGTTATGAGTTTGTCTACAATCAACTACAGTACAGTCCATCAGAACTAAGCAGTTAACGGGTTCAGTTAGCTACGGCAGTTGACAGGAAATCCTACATTGCAGAAAATAAAAGACGATAGTGTTACCTCGGCGGCGCCAAAAGACAAGTGGGAGGCCGGCTCGCGCAGCAGAAGCTCCGGGTCCAAAGCCCTGTCAAAGCCGCGGAAGTGGCGGAGTCCGTCGGGCGGTAGCACGTGGATCGCCGGGCGGTAGGTCGCCGGGTCAAAGGGACGCTCACTCAGTGGCAGGAGCTCGACCCCGGGATCCATCTCGTGGTCCGGGGGAGTCCTGACATGTGGAACATCATCGGCCATAGCGATGGAGATGAGAAAATAGCCGAAAAAGGAAAAACGGGCCGGAATGCGAAAAGTCAACCGACAAAGTCAACCCCGAGAGGGTCGGAAATGGTCGGAAGAGTCGAAATGTGAAAATACACAGAAACGAAGACAAAATCAAGGGGAACAAGTCCCGAAAAAGTGGAACTAGCAAAAAGTGCACCGAAACGAAGATTTGTTCGGTTGAAAATGTCCGAAACGCGAAGAATATCGCGAATCCGACGAGAAAATGGGTGTAAAACGCGAAGAAATCGATGAGAAATCAAGAAAACAAACTCTAGAGAGAGAGAGCAGGGATTTTCGGCGGTTTAGAAGTGTGGAAAATAGGGTTTAAAACCCTATTTTATAAAGCCCGGAGTGAAATGGCAGTTCTGCCCCCGATCAGGCATTTTCTGCCGGTCGGCACTATTTTGTGCCGGTCGGCACTTTTTTTGTGCCGGTGGATGAGTTCAGGCAGCCGGCGGCAGCCGGTGACCACCCCACCCAGCCGGTGGTGTTCCCAAGAATGTTTTTAGGCAAGATAAGGGGTCTTTGGGTCTTCATAGCTCAAGAAAGGGCAGGAAGGTGCATCCCCTATGCTCGACCGGCCTCCGTTTCGACCTCAGACAATGTCTTCTGCGTGTGGCACTCAGATTCAAGCAGAGATTGTATCCTTTTGTATCCTTTTGTCTTTTATAAAGATTCAAAAGTTGCCCTGTGTGCGTTGTTGCATCCATCACTTTGTCTAGTGCGGCATGGCGCGTCGTTTTGCACGTCCTCTGCGACTTGCATCTTTTTTTGTATTTTGTGCGGCATGCGTGTCACACTTGCATCATTTTGTACTTTATGTTGTATTCATGTCGCACTTAGCATCCATTTCTATTCACGCGAGGTGTGCCACCTCGTGTGTTTCATTTTCATTTTGCATGCATTTCAATTCGCGCGAGGTGTGCCACCTCACGTGTTTCATTTGCATTCTTGTTGATGCTATGAGGTATTCAGGCCTCATTTGCATTGTATTTCAAATCCTATGAGGTGTGCCACCTCATTTGTATCATTTACATTCCTGTAGATGCTATGAGGTATTCAGGCCTCATTTGCATTGTATTTCAAATCTTATGAGGTGTGTGCGCCTCATTTGCCTCATTTGCATTGTTCGCGCTATTTTGCGCCCCCGCCTGTCTGCATTGTGCGTGCATTTCGATCGGCCGGTCCGGCGGGACCTTAAACACGCCTGGTCTAGGAGACCTTAAATCCTCGGAGGGTGCGAAACCTTCGTCAAATGAGGTATGTGTGCCTCATTTTGCATTTCATTGCATCTCGAGGTACGTGTGCCTCGTTTTGCATTTTATTTTCCATCAGATGAGGTATGTGTGCCTCATTTTGCATTTCATCGCGTCTCGAGGCACGTGTACCTCATTGCACTTCATTTTCCATCCTTTGAGGCACGCGCACCTCCTTGCACGCGCGTCTCGTTTGCCCCATTTGCATCCGCATGCGTGTCTCATTCGCATCACACTCACTTAGAGTGTTGTGTAATCGTTGCCCTCTGGTCTGGCGAGACCTTAAACACGCACGGTCTAGGAGACCTTAAATCCTCTGAAGGTGCAATTCCTTCGGTGTTGTCGTGCCCGAACGACTTTCGGTGGTCTGGTAAAGCCACCTGTCTGTGTTTGCGGTGAGTTCCTAGGAGACCAATGGGGACGGTGAAAACTAGAGTTTGAACGGCTTATGCCTAGAACGCAAAGGTTCGGAATTTCCGAGACTAAAGTCTGGTTTAAATACCCAGGGGGTGTACCCTCGGCTTGAAATCTGTATGGAAGCCCCATAGGTTGAGGCGGCGTGTCTACGCCTCAATTCTGGATACTGAACCAACCTAGTATACCGCCCCGTTGGGAGAATAGGGAAAACTGCAATCGTAGCCATTGCATCATATTGCATTTATCATGCATCATTAAATATTGCATATGTCATGCATTCCAAAAATTTTCAAAAAAAAACCAAAAACAAAAAAAAACATATTGCATTTGTCATGCATCATTCTAAATATTGCATATGTCATGCATTTCAAAAAAAAAACATGCATATGTCCTGCATTTCATTGTAATATAGTGTATATGTCATGCATTTTCTGTAAAACATCCAATGCACATTACATCGTAGGTTGCGTGCATTTCACTGCATTGCCTCCATCTATGGCTTGCGCCTTTCCTTGTTGAGCTTGGTCTGGTATGTGCTCATACTTTTCACGTCTATACACTCATAGTTCTGCGTGCGCTCGCGCCTTGAGGGCTTCGACACCTTTTCTGTGTTAGACATGGCTTGTATGTGTACATGCCCTTCCTAAGCAAGATTTGGTTTGGCCCGCGTGCCATATCCATTGTATCATTTATCCATCATATTACATTGTAGTGTAATTGTTGCGTCCGGCATTAGGATCATCATTCTTTCCTCAGCGGGTCGTTTCCCCACTTATGTCAATTCCACCCAATACTTGTTCTTGTGTCTGTCTACATTACTCATAGTTCTGCGTGCGTTCGCGCCTTGAGGGCTTCGACACCTTTTCTATGGTAGACAAACTTGTTACCTCCATCAATCTTTTTGACATTCGTGTGGTTTCGAACCGCTCGTGATTGGGTCATGATCCAATTGCTTTTCAATTGCATTGCATATTATTTGCATTGTTTATATTTTGTTTTGTAGTTTTGCATATCATTTGCGTTACATTTAGATTCAATTGCATATCATCGCACTTTTTGTGCACTTCATTGCATTGTCATGCATTGTTGCTAACAATATTGTACCTGTTAAGTTTGTTTTCTTTTCAGGCACGATATTGTATGTACGGCTCATTTACCGCTGGTGGAACCAGACGAGTCGCACAGGTATTGTATTTCTCCGAGTGAGACGTATTGAGAATTCCATAATTCTCTTACACCCTTTCTGCATTGTAGTGTAGACTGTTACATGTTAGCTTATAACTGTTGCATGTATGCTTCATTACAGCTTCCTTCGCATGATCATAAGTTATGCTCGGCTTCTTGCATGTTCAGTTGCATTTTGCCCCCGCCTACGGGCGCATATCTTATCCTTGGCGTGTGTGCCTCCTGCATGAACTACGCTGGTTTGATTCCCTGAGGGATACGTAGGCAGCTTGCGAGTTCAACCATTTGCGCTTTGTATGATTGTCCAAGTCTTCGGCCTTGTCAAAAATGGGTCGTCTCTGGGCTTTGACATTCACTCCCGTCATTATTATGACTTTCGAGTTCTGTCAAAGAGGGGCAACTGTAGACACCCCATTTTTGACCGTCCTCAAGACTCGGACGTCACCGTTTGAACACTCGGTGATCATCCATGTGTGTGTTCATTTGGAGTTCCCGGAGTTCTCGGCTCGCGCGCCTCGCCTCAGGACCTCCGAACTTGACCGTTTTGTGTCCGGTTTTGCACCAGACACCTGTGTTTTGCCTTAGAGGGGCAGGGAATGCTTTGTGAGGCATTCCCACACACCACCGGCTGTGGCTAGAGGCCACCGGCTGGCTGTAGTTGCCACCGGCACTATATTGTGCCGGTCGGCACTCTTTTGTGCCGGTCGGCACTTGTTTTGGCAAAATGACCATTTTGCCCTGCCGACTCCTGTGCATTTGCTTTCTGAGATATTTTCAGACAGCTTTCTTGCACTTGTTTCCCCTCTATACACGTGTATGGAGGGATGAGCCCTTGAATGACTTAGTTTGTAAGTCTTTGTTGCCTATAAGAGAGAGGGCTCTCCTCTTGGCTAAAAGGTTAGCAAAATTTAGAGAGTTAGAGAGAAAAAGAGAGAGAGAAGCTCTGGTTTTCTAGGGTTTGAGTTGCATACACCTTCTATCTCTATCTTTCTTTTGTGTGTCTAGGTGTTTTGTGCCTTACTATTGCACACAAACACCTAGTGTTTCACCTTCTCCTTGCAACTGAGGTTCTAGGAGCTATTTTTTGAAGTTCTTGGCTGGATTAGAGCTCAAGGGACCAAGCACAACAACTCTTGTGAAGGTAGTCATCAAGGGTTCTGCAGGAATTTAGTGCCGACCGGCACTGTTTAGTGCCGACCGGCAGTCAATTGGCAGCCGATAGCTTCATTTAGTGCCGGTGGCCATATCCTCCAGCCGGTGGTGCTCTGACCCAGCCGGTGGTGATCCCCAGTGCCCTGGGAGGTAGTCCTAAAATTTTGGCAATTTTCTGAGGAGGATAGCAGGGAAAACAGAGGCACACCTGCATGGCAATGCGATTCCGAGTGAGTCCCGGGCACACGCATGCATTGGACCCTCATCCCGAGGCCATTTACCGCTTAATTAGATTAATTAATTTATTTAATTAATTTAGTTGATTTGTAATATTTAATTAGCTAGAATAGTTAATTATTTATTTCGGTCTGTATTATTATTCGGTCCCTCCGAGCGAGGGCAAAAATGTAATAAGTGTGTGTGAGTGGGTGCATGTCTTCCAACCCCCCATTTCTTTCTCCCTTTTATTTACCTGCTTATGATGGTAGATTAGGGCATTTTAAATTAGCATACCTTATGCAATGCATGTGTGCATTCATGCATTTGTTTACATGCATTCGGGCTCGGCACATCATGCAAACTGCATCGTATTTTCAATTCCAAATTGAATACGTGATAGTTGTTGCATCTCATGTGCCATGTTTAGGGTTAGCCGAGCCTACTCTAGATTACATCTTGCCTGTGTTACATTAGCCACCTAACATGAACTAGGTCATGCATGTTTGCTAACTAGTTTACTGTTTTGGCATGGAGTACGATGTAAGTATTTATGCTTTAGCATATCGCATGCATGTGAATGTTTGCCATGACAGTATGCTCACCATGCGGCTAAATGCTTATGTGTTATAAACTGTTTGAATGCCTGTGGGTGGAGGTTGGATTGCTTGAGTTGGAAAACTCGTTGAAATCTGAATTTTAGCCTACTTGCGAGTAGCACAAAAACCAACACGTTTTTCGAAATAAAACGGATATGCAATGTTTATTTCCAAATTTGGCAATCTAGTCTATACTTTTGTGTTGTGCGCATCACATAGTAATTCTAGGCTAATAATTGGAATAAGAACGCATAAAGTTTTCAAAAACGGATATCACGGTTAGTAGAGGCCGGTCTTCGGACCGGGCGAAAGGGGGTGCTCATAGCTGACCTTCCCCGATCGTACCCAAGCTCCCGAGCCAAGACCACTTTGGTGATGACGGACATGTGGCCTTCGGCACTGAGTCAGGGTTTCCTAAATTTTCCATTTTAAAAATATTTAGGTGGCGACTCTGTAATCTGGCAAAGCAGTCCATGTTTGGCACTACTTTTCAAAAAAATCTGTTTTCTCAAACGATTTGCCAGATTTGGACTCTTTGGTTTAGATTTAGAACCGCGACACCAATCGAGTCCGAACTGTAGAGTGAAGCCCACGGGCACGTCTACAGGAATAAGTCCCAAAAAGCGGAAATAGCAAAAGGCGCACCGAAATGAAATTTTAATCGGTGGAAAATGTCCGAAACGCGAAGGAAATCACGAATCCGACGACGAAATGGGCGTAGAACGCGAAGAAAACGAAGAAATGAGGAGAGAAAACGCTCTAGGGAGGAAGGGGGAGTATTTTCGGCTAGAGAAGAATGGAAGAAATAGGGTTTAAAACCCTATTTTAAAGGACCCAGAGTGAAATGTCGAATCTGCCCCGATCCAGGGACTTTTTGCCGGTCGGCAACATTTTGTGCCGGCCGGCAGAATATTGTGCCGATAGAACCTTTTTTCAGCCGGTGGCCTCCTAGCCCGGCCGGTGATCTTCCTACAGCCTTGTTTAGGCAATATGAGTGGTTTTTGGCCATCATAGCTCAAGAAAGTGCAAGAAAGTGCATCTCCGACGCTCAACCGGCTTCCGTTTTGACCTCGGACCGTGTTTTCTGTGCGTGGCACTCAAATTCATGCAATGTTGTATCCTTTTGTATCCTTTTGCCTTTTACAAGATTCAAAAGTTGCCCCGCGTGCGTTGCATGCATTCATCATGTTGTATGGCGTGTTGCGTCGCGCCGTCATGCACATCCCTCATGCATTGTCATGCATTTTACTACAAGCGTTGTCATGCATTGTCATGCACCTCAATACATACGTCACCTCGCACATCATTCGTGTTGTCGTGCATCTCCTTATTTTGCATTATCAGGCATTTCAAAAAGAAAAAAAACGTGCGTTGTCGCGCACCCAAGTTCACTTGCATTGTTTTATATTCCGTGTGGCATGCGTGTCACACTTGCATTGTTTTATATTTCGTGTGGCATGCTTGTCACACTTGCATCATTTTGCATTCCTTTGAGGCACGCGTACCTCATTGGCAGCATCTTGCATTCCTTTGAGGCACGCGTACCTCATTGGTAGCATCTTGCATTCCTTTGAGGCACGCGTACCTCATTGGCAGCATCTTGCATCCTTTGAGGCACGCGTACCTCATTGGCAGCATCTTGCATTCCTTTGAGGCACGCGTACCTCATTGGCAGCATCTTGCATCCTTTGAGGCACGCGTACCTCATTGGCAGCATCTTGCATTCCTTTGAGGCACGCGTACCTCATTGGTAGCATCTTGCATCCTTTGAGGCACGCGTACCTCATTGGCAGCATCTTGCATTCCTTTGAGGCACGCGTACCTCATTGGCAGCATCTTGCATTCCTTTGAGGCACGCGTACCTCATTGGCAGCATCTTGCATCCTTTGAGGCACGCGTACCTCATTGGCAGCATCTTGCATTCCTTTGAGGCACGCGTACCTCATTGGCAGCATTTTGCATCCTTTGAGGCACGCGTACCTCATTGGCAGCATCTTGCATTCCTTTGAGGCACGCGTACCTCATTGGCAGCATTTTGCATCCTTTGAGGCACGCGTACCTCATTGGCATACATTTTACATTCCGTGTGGCATGTGTGTCACACTTGCATCATTTATCATTCCCACAGGCACGTGTGCCTCATTTGCATCGGCACGTGTGCCTCCTCATTTGCATCGGCACGTGTGCCTCCTCATTTGTATCGGCACGTGTGCCTCCTCATTTGCATTGACACGTGTGCCTCATTTTCATCGGCACGTGTGCCTCCTCATTTCCATTGGCACGTGTGCCTCATTTTCATCGGCACGTGTGCCTCCTCATTTCCACTGGCACGTGTGCCTCATTTCCATTGGCACGTGTGCCTCATTTGCATTGGCACGTGTGCCTCATTTGCATCGGCACGTGTGCCTCCTCATTTGCATCGGCACGTGTGCCTCCCCATTCTTATTGGCACGTGTGCCTCATTTCCATTGGCACGTGTGCCTCACTTTCATCGGCACGTGTGCCTCCTCATTTCCACTGGCACATGTGCCTCATTTCCACTGGCACGTGTGCCTCATTTCCATTGGCACGTGTGCCTCATTTTCATCGGCACGTGTGCCTCCTCATTTCCATTGGCACGTGTGCCTCATTTTCATCGACACGTGTGCCTCCTCATTTCCACTGGCACGTGTGCCTCATTTCCATTGGCACGTGTGCCTCATTTTCATCGGCACGTGTGCCTCATTTTCATCGGCACGTGTGCCTCCTCATTTCCATTGGCACGTGTGCCTCATTTTCATCGGCACGTGTGCCTCCACATTTCCACTGGCACGTGTGCCTCATTTCCATTGGCACGTGTGCCTCATTTTCATCGGCACGTGTGCCTCATTTGCATCGGCACGTGTGCCTCCTCATTTGCATCGGCACGTGTGCCTCCCCATTCTCATTAGCACGTGTGCCTCATTTCCATTGGCACGTGTGCCTCATTTTCATCGGCACGTGTGCCTCCTCATTTCCACTGGCACGTGTGCCTCATTTCCATAAGCACGTGTGCCTCATTTGCATCGGCACGTGTGCCTCATTTCCATTGGCACGTGTGCCTCATTTTCATCGGCACGTGTGCCTCCTCATTTCCATAGGCACGTGTGCCTCATTTGTATTGGCACGTGTGCCTCATTTCCATAGGCACGTGTGCCTCATTTGCATCGGCACGTGTGCCCCATTCCCATAGGCACGTGTGCCTCCTCATTTGCATTGGCACGTGTGCCTCATTTGCATTGGCACGTGTGCCCCCTCATTCTCATAGGCACGTGTGCCTCCCCATTTGCATCGGCACGTGTGCCTCATTTGCATCGGCACGTGTGCCTCCTCATTTTCATTGGCACGTGTGCCTCGTTTTCATCGGCACGTGTGCCCCATTCCCATAGGCACGTGTGCCTCCTCATTTGCATCGGCACGTGTGCCTCCCCATTTCCATTGGCACGTGTGCCTCATTTGCATTGGCACGTGTGCCTCCTCATTTCCATTGGCACGTGTGCCTCATTTGCATCGGCACGTGTGCCTTCCCATTCCCATCGGCACGTATGCCTCACTTGCATTGGCGCGTGTGCCTAATTTGCATTGGCACGTGTGCCTCATCTTCATCGGCATGTGTGCCTCATTTCCATTGGCATACGTGTCACATTTTCGTTGACATGCGTGTCGTCTTATCTGCATTGGCATGCGTGTCTCGTTTGCATTGTCATGCACGTTGCTAACAACATTGTACCTGTTAAGTTTGTTTTCTTTTCAGGCACGATATTGTATGTACGGTTCATTTGAGGCCGGTGCAACCGGACGAGCCGCACAGGTATTGTATCCTCCGAGTGAGACGTATTGAGAATTGCATAATTCTCTTACATCCTTTCTGCATTGTAGAGTAGTCTAGTGTATGCTAGCTTAAAACTGTTGCATGTGTGCTTCGTTACAGCTTTCTTTGCATGATCATAAGTTATGTTCGGCTTCTTGCATTTTCAGTTGCATTTTGCCCCTGCCCTCGGGCGCATACCTTGTTTGTCTTGCATGTTTGTCCAAGTCTCCGACCTTGTCAAAAATGGGTCGTCTCTGGGCTTTGACATTCACTCCCGTCATTGTTATGACTTTCGAGTTCTATCAAAGAGGGGCAACTGTAGACACCCCATTTTTGACCATCCTCAAGACTTGGACGTCACTGTTTGAACACTCGGTGATTATCCATGTTTGTGTTCGTTTGGAGTTCCCGGAGTTCTCGGCTACGCGCCCTGCCTCAGGATCTCCGAACTCGACCGTTTTGTGTCTAGTTTTGCACCAAACACTTGTGTTTTGCCTTGGAGGGGCAGGGAATGCCTTGTGAGGCATCCCCACACACCACCGGCAGTGGCTAGAGGCCACCGGCTGGTTTTTGTTGCCACCGGCAATGTCTGTTGCCGGTCGGCACTCTTTGTTGCCGGTCGGCATTCAATTTTGTCAAAATGACATTTTTGGCCGGCCGACTACTGTTCAGCTGCTTTTGGAGATATTTTGAAACAGCTGGATGGCATTTGCTTCCCCTCCATACACATGTATGGAGGGATGCCCCTCTTGTTTGCTTACTTGCTAAGCATTACAAGATTGCCTCCTCTACAAGAGGAGGCCTTCTCTCCCTTGTTCTAGGGTTAGGAAAAATTGAAGAGGAGAGTTAGAGGAGCTCTTGTTTTAGCTTTAGGACATATATCTATCCTATATCTATACCTTCCCCTCTTTTTACTCTTGTGTGTGTTTTAGTCCATACTATTGCACACAAGCACCTAGTGATTCACCTTCCCTTGGCTACTGAGGTTCTAAGGGCTTATTCTTGCTGTTCTTGGCTGGATTGAAGCTTAAGGAGGCAACAAGACCACCATTGTTGAAGAAAGGCTTCAAGGGTAAGAAACTAGTCCTTTTTACCCCATTTTTGCATCTTATTTCTACCTATCTTAGAGCTGTTTTTGTGTTTAGTGTATAACATAGAAAAGTTCTGTTTTTAGGCCCTCTTGATTGTTTGTTAAGAGTGTTTTGTGGTTTGGGTGTGTTTGACCACCCTTAGGCCTTGAAAGGCCCCATTTTTGTGCTATTCTGTGCAAGTTTCGAGACTTTGGTGTTTGGGCCTCTTCACCACTGAAAGCTTGAGAGATTGCAGTGGCGGGGATGGTGCCTTGGAGTCTCCAAAAGGAGAGGGCCACCCCCTCTCCTTGTTGTCCTTGAAAGGGACCATTTTTGGCCTCTTAAGGGAGCTTATGTTTGAGTGTGTGTTGAGCATGCCATGACTGTTTTTCATGCTTATATTGCCATAATATAACATGGTTTTAAGTTGGTTTTGGTGTACCATGCATGCCTTGCATACCTACCTTGTAATGCCTTGTGATTGCCTTAATATGCCTTAGGTTGTGTGCCTTTGTTTTAGCATTTTTTAGGCTTAGGTTTGTGAAGCTTTTGTGCTTATTTTTCCATGCTTTAGGTCTGTCTTAGGTTGTTTGAGTCGACCCTAGTATGCATTATATAGCCTCTTTGCATTTTTGGGCTTGTTGGCCTTAAGTATGTAAGTGTATAGCATGCTTTGTTTGCTTTGATTTAGTGGATTGGAGTCATTTTTCATGTTATTTCAGTCCCTTTAACATGCATGTATGCTTGCCTTGCACGCCTCTTTAATGCTTTGAAAGCTTGTGTTGAATGCTCCATGTTTTGGTCATTGTGCATGCCTTTGGACTTGAGCCATTTAGATGCCATCTAGGAGTTCCTTGGGTGTTGTTTAGGTCTGCCTTTGACCTGTTTTGAGTCCCCTTAGCCTTGTGAGGCTTGGTGGGTTTGACCTTGGTTTAAGCCCCTTGGCTTGCCTCAAGTACTTGGGCCATTTGCATACTTTACTTGCTTGAATTAGTTGGTTTGGCACCTCTATTTTGTGCAATTTCAGAGCTTGTGTTGCATGCTAATTGCCTATTGTTTGGTCTCTTTAAGTGTGCTTAAGAGTTGCCTTGTTTATGCTTAAGGTGTTGGACCATGATTGCATGCATGTGTGTGTGCATTTTGGCCTTCATTTCCTTGGTTTCGGCCACTGATTTTAGGCCTAATCAGAGTTACCTAGATCATGTTTAAGACCATCACTTGCTTGGTTGCATGCTTGCCTCATGTTTGCTAGTATGCTTGCACAAGTGCCTTGTCATGCCATGTTGCATCCTTAGCTTACATGCCTGGGTTGCATTGCATCTTGCATGCATGCCTTGTTCCTTGATTTGGTGATAGGGATTGGGCCTTGTTTTGTTTGATTGGTTTGCATTTCATTTGACATGAAAGTGCACACTCGGTTCTTTGGGCCATCATGCATGGAAATGCGTGATTGGTGG
Source organism: Camellia granthamiana (assembly GCA_036172215.1). Taxonomy (NCBI): domain Eukaryota; kingdom Viridiplantae; phylum Streptophyta; class Magnoliopsida; order Ericales; family Theaceae; genus Camellia; species Camellia granthamiana. The sequence goes on along the minus strand of CM069905.1, from coordinate 143,668,757 downwards.
TCCGAGAATTGAGACACATGCTCCTTTGAGTCACAAACATGATAGGGGGCATGATTGGTGCATACATTACTTGAGTTGTATTGCCATGCAAGTTTTGTCCTCTGCTGCTGTGAGTTGCAGGTTCTGCAGGTATTGTTTGCCGACCGGCAACATTTTGTGCCGGCCGGCAGTAAATCATCAGCCGGTGGATTCATTTTGTGCCGATGGCCACATCCTATTGCCGGTGGTAATTCTACTTAGCCGGTGGGATCCCCCAGTATCCTAAGAGGCATTCCTGAGACTTTGGCAGTTTTCAGAAGAGCAAAGCAGGGAAAACAAAGGCAGACTATGTATGACAGTGCGATTCCGAGCAAGTCCCGAGCATGCGCTGCATCTGACCCGCTTCCCGAGGGCTTTACTGTTTTAATTGAATTGATTAATTCGTTTAGTTAATTTAATTGATCTGTAATATTTAATTAGCTTGCGTAGTTAATTAATCTGTATATTCTTTTGGTCCCTCCGAGTGAGGGCGTATCTGTAATAAGCGTGTGTGAGTGGTGTATGTCTTCCAATCCCCACTTCTTTCTTCCCTTTTATTTACCTGCTTATGATGGGTAGTATTAGGGCACGTTTAAATTAGCATATCTCATGCAATGCATGCGTGCATCCATACATTCGTTTACATGCACCAGGGCTCGGTACATCATACAAACTGCATTGTATTTTCAATTCCAAATTGAATATGTGATAATTGTAGCATTTCGCATGCCATTTTAGGGTTAGCCGAGCCTACTCTAACTGCATCCTTGCATGTGTTGCATTAGCCACTTAACATGAACTAGGAACATGTATATTTGCTAACTAGTTTATTGTTTTGGCACGGAGTACGATGTAAGTATTTTTGTGCTTTAGCATATCGCATGTGTGTGAATGCTATCATGACAGCATGCTTACCATGTGGCTAGATGCTTATGTGATAAACTGCCTGAATGCCTGTGGGTGAAGGTTGGATTGTTTGAGTTGGAAAAACTCGTTGAAATCCGTGTTTTAGCCTACTTGCGAGTAGCAAATTCCAAAGCGCTTTTCAAAACAAACGGATATGCAATGCTTGTTTCCAAATTAGGCAATCTAGTCTATACTTGTTTGCTGTGCGCATAACATAGTAATTCTAGGCCAATAACCGGAATAAGAACACATAACGTTTTCAAAATCGGATATCATGGTTAGTAGAGGCCGGTCTTCGGACCGGGCGAAAGGGGGTGCTCATAGCTGACCTTCCCCAATTGTACCCAAGTTCCCGAGCCGAGGCAACTTTGGTGATGACGGACACGTGGCCTTTGGCACCGAGTCAGGGTTTCCTAAATTTCCCCATTAAAAAAGATTTAGGTGGCAACTCTGTATCTGGCAAAGCAGTCCATGTTTGGCACTTCTTTTCAAAATCTATTTTTTTTCAAAACGATTTGCCAGAGTTGGACTCTTTGGTTCAGATTTAGAACCGTGACAATTTGAGTCCGAACTGTAGTAGACCCACAAACGAACAGAACGGCAGTCACCCTCCCGGGGCGTTCAGGGACGTCTACAAATCCCAACTATTATGACATCCAAAGGCATAAGAGAATCAAACATAATTCCATATATCAGAGTATTCATTACAAATGTATTACATGTTGACAACAAAAGTAAATGCCCTATGGGCTTACAAATTTCCAAGTCAACACTTGGGTTCAACAAAAGAGAGTTCTAACTCTAAACATATTAAGCCCTTGGCTTGAATTACATGTAATACAAATATAACTACACCAAAAGAAAAGCCTTCAGCTTCCACAACCTCCCAAGCTACAACCTTGGTGGCTGCATATCACCTGCACCTGAAAATAATGTCCCATATAAGGTGAGCCAACGCCCAGTAGAGATATGCTAAACATAATATGAATGATAACTAAAACTTTAGCATTCGACAAATGTTTAACTCATAAAAACGAACGTACATCTCTTTCCATTTCATTATCCAAACCAATTCATACATATGGTTCTCTATTCATCCAGACAGTTCATAATGAGACTACAACTCATATTATCATCATTTCAATACTTCAATTTATCTGCGTAATACAAACGCAATTAGGATTTCGAGACTTTCACCCTGGACACTCCGGCCAACTTAGTTATCACTGGAGTCCATCCCCTATCTCCTCCCAAATCCGGTTTAGGAGTACATCCCCTATCTTCTCCCAAACTGTGGAGTACATCTCCTATCTCCTCTTAAACAACATACATATACAATGTATTTAAACACTTATCATATACAATGATCAAGCAAAGCACATATTCAATGTGTTATTCCATCCGTCATATTCAATGACATACTCAATTGATTAGTTTTAATTCACCTAATCAACATGCAGTGTCTACAACAATCAAGATTATCATCCACCGATAGCCCAAAGCAGTTATTTCTAAACAGATAATAAATTATCAAACAGATAAATTATCTACGATTTCAAAGGTGAGTGATTTATTAATCTAACCCCACCATTAAATCTCATAATTTCCCAATTTCATTCTTTTCAACTCAATTTCATATTTCCATAACTTTCCCAAATTAATTATACAAATTAATCCGTCACAATAAATTAGGGCTTTTTCCCTTTTTTCTCAACATTGACCCAAAGGTCCAAATATCATCAATAAACGTCGATAACCTCATTTTAAGACCCAAATACACATGGATGATTCAAAGGAACAAAACCCCTCTTTATACATTTCAAGTTTTGAAACCCTAAACCCAAAATTTCCCAACTTCAACATTAAATCAAAATGGCTACAAGTTTATGTCAAAGACCATAGTTATGAGTAGTTATCCCTACCTCAAGTGAAGAGACTCAAAGGAGATGAAGGTGAAAACCCAAGATGCTCCAAATACCAACTTTTTCGGATAGAAATAAAGCCCACACCAAGCTCCACACTTTTTACAAAGGGACTAGGGTGGAAGATCACTAGAGCTAGATGATTTCGTAGAGAGAAGATGTATTCTAGAGAGAGGAGCTCTCAAATGAGGGTTTTGAAAAGCTAGAGAGAGAGAGTGGGTCGAAAAAGTGATTTAAAATGACACAGTCGCGATCTGATATATGTATAGTCCGCTCGAACGGAGAATAGGTCGCTCGAGCGTAAGACACAAAAAAACTTTACCCGCTCGAGCGCAAAAAGAACCGTTAGAGCACCAAGGCACAACAGCAAAGCACTACCCGCTCGAGCTCAAAGATACCCGCTCGAGCGTAGAATACACTCCTCCAGTACTTTTACAGACTTCGAATACCCACTCGAGCACGAAGATACCCGCTCGAGCGTAAGGAAGGCCACTCGAGCATCAAAAACACCTCTGCAATATATCTGCAGACGCACAAAATGCTGAAAGGATGCAAACTCCACTCGAGCACAACAAGACCCGCTCGAGCGGATCATCAAAAATCTGGGCAACAAGATTAGAGACTAAAACTCAACCAACCTGTTACAAACCTGCCCAACACATCCTAAAACTCAAATACAAAGAATTAAAGGACGGAAATGAAACATATGCAACAACCGACATCCATGGAACCGAGTCCGGAATACAACAACCAATGGAGGGAAAACCGGGATCGCTATACACTATTTTGTGCACCTTGAGTTTGCACTGATTGGTTTACCTTGTATCGCACTGTCTTGTGACCCTTACACACACTGTTTTGTGCATCCTGTATCACACTGTCTTGTACAACTTTTACAACTTTCATTGCACTGTCTTGTGCACTCACTGGGTCTAGGAGACCTTAAATCCTCTAAAGATGCAATTCCTTTGATGTTTGTCGTATCCGAACAACTTCAGGCGGTCTGGTATAGCCACCTGATTGTGTTTGTAGTGAGTTCTTAGAAAATCAACTGAGACGGTGGAAACTAGAGTTCGAGTGGCCAAGGCGTAGAATGCAAAGGTTTGGGATTTCCGAGACTAAACTCTGGTTTGAATACCCAAGGGTGTATCCTCGACTTAAAATCTATATGGCAGCCCCATAGGTTAAGGCAACTTGTATGCACCTCAATTCTAGATACTGAACCAACCTAATCTGTCACCCTGTTGGAGAATAGGGAAAGTTGCAAGCATAGCCAGGGAGAAAAGTAGTACCCATGGTTTGGAAGTGCATGAAGATGAACCAAGAAAAAGATGAAGATCCCCAGCAGCATGAGGTGAGTCATTGCCAATTGCCCCATAAGGTACTCCCATTTCCTAGCTGCTACATCATATCTATCATCATATATTACCTCTATCGCATGCATCTACTACATTATTCATTACACCCATTACATTATACCATTTTATTACCTGCATTCTTTCCATGTTAAGCTTAGTTTGGCATGTGCTTATACCTTTCCCTCATTAACATATGGTTTCATCATGTGTAGGTACCCATGTTGCACTGAGGACAATATTGAGGATGTCAACACCTTTTCTATGTTAGACATGGTTTGTTTTGTGTCCATGACCTTTCTAGGTAAGTTATGGTTCGGCCTGCGCCTTTTATTCACTGCATCCATTGCATTGTACTTTGTCTTGTTACATTCAGCATTTAGGATCATTATTTTTTCCCAACAGGTCATTCCTCACTTATATCATACCACCCAATTACTTGTACTCTTTCTCTTTCTATGAAAAACATAGTTCTGCATGTGCCCGCACCCCTTTCACGTTGAAACATGGTTCTGTTATGTGTAAGCATCCATGCTGCACTGAGGCCAGTATTGAGGATGTAGGCACTTAGCCTGTGTTAGAAGTCGTTTGGTTATGCCCACTTCCTTTCTATATAAAACGTAGTTTGATTTGCATCTCCATTCCTTTATGGTATTCGTGTGTTTTCCACTGCTTGTGGTTTGATTATTTCGTTATATTGTATATCATTTGCATCCTGCTCCAGAACTACGCTGGTTTGATTCCCTGCAAATGAGATAGGAAGCTTGCGAGCTCAACCAATTTTATTTATGTCTTGATTGTTTGCCCAAGTCATACGGCCTTATCAAAATGGGTCATCTTTGGGCTTTGACATTCGCTCACGTCATGTCATGACTTCAAGCTTTGTCAAAGAGAGGCAACTATAGATGCCCCATTTTTTACGGCCCTTAAGACTTGGGCACCACTGATTGATCATTCAATGATGAATATGTACGCTTGTCAAATGCTTGACTTCCTCAGCAAGAAACCTCAGTGTTAAACAAACCTTGTGCATTGTTTTGGACCAAAATAGTATTTTTTCAAGCCTGGGCATCCAGGGACCTGCAGACCCACTAGTGTGGCATGCCGCCCACTATTAGTGGCCGGCCGTCCACTAGTTCCAAAAAATAGATATTTTCTGCCAGTTGTCCCTAAAGATGCATACACCATTCCATCTGTATTTGTAAAGATATTTTTTAGGGTCTCTCATATATTTCCATATATAGATGACCCTCTCGTTGGTTATTAAGGTTAGAAAAATTTTGGAATTTAGAAAATTTTGGAAAATTTCTCTCTCTACAATTCTCTCTCTCTCTCTCTCTCTCTCTCTCTCTCTCTCTCTCTCTCTCTCTTGCAACTTACATAACCTTTGCCTAAACACTCTAAGACAAACCTAGAGAGTTCCTTGCTGAGGTGATTTGAGCTTGTATCTTAGCTCTTGATGCACTTGAGAGTGTGAATTAGTGGTTTGTAATTCAAAGGATCATTCCTCCTTCAAGAGGTATACATTCTAGTGCTTTTGTACCATCTCTACACTACTTGTTTTCTATCTTTTCTTGCTATTTTTGAGTTCTTTATTACCTGTCTTTTTGGGCTAAAATTTGTGATTTAAGGCCATTAAAGGTAAAGGGGTTGACAATCCTTCTTTGAACCTTGCTTATGAAGCCTTTGCCCTTATGTTTCCCACATTCTCATCACAATTTTTTTGAGCTTTTTACCATTGATTTTCAAAAAAAATTCAGAGGCAAAAATCATGTTTTGAAGTTCCAAAAATGGAGGGGTTAGCCTCCCCTCCTTGTGCTTGTATGCTAGTTGTAATTTCTCAATATTTTAGCTAGTTGTTATAGTTGTTTTTGTCTTAATTCCAGCTTTTTTTTTTGGACTGTTTTAGGACTGTTTCAAGACTATTTTTGTGAGTTAGATTCATTCATGCTTTGTATAGTATGCTTGTAGTGTAATGGTCCTCATAGGCTTGGTGGTTTAGGCCTTAACCTCCAACCTATTTGAGTTGATAGTATTTATTTCTTGCTTTCCATACTTGTTTTTACCTCTTAGCATCTCTAAAACCTCTCCCTTTTCTTGGTTTTCCCTTTGCTTTGAGGGTGGTTTTCAAATCAATTGTTTGTTTAAGCTTGAGATTGAGGTTGTTGTGCTTAATGGTTTAATCCCTTTGGGGTTCATTACCAACAGCATAACATCTCTCTCATGCCTAAAACAACATTTGGTTTGGTGCTTCTCTTCATTAGTGGACTTAAAGCTCTTAAGGAATGGAAGGTAATTAAAATGAAGTAATAAAACTTTGACTCAAATGGAACAAGATAATAAAATAATTTGGTCTTCAATCGGACATTAATTGAATATATGGAGACTTGAGTCCTTTCATACTTGTTAGTGATGAAATGATTCAAGTTTCTAAGGTCAACCACTTCCCTTGATCAATTCATGATAGGGAGGAGGTTTTGTTGATCTTTCCTTACCATTTATTGAAATTGTGTCCCTTGATTCATAAGTCATCACGCAATGAAATTACGTCGATTGATGGCTTGCGAATTAAGCCTACCCCTCCTTTGAGTTGTTTGATGATAAAGAGAGGCAAGGTGGACAAGCATCCCCTGAGAATGCTCTGTTTTTTCTCTGTTGCAACAGGAAAGAACCAACATTAGTGGCCGGTAGGCCACTTTTACTGGGCGGCGACCGGCCGGCCACTACTTCTGGGTTGCCAACCACTTTTTCCAGGCAGGCAGTGTCTTTTTTCCAATAAAGCATAGCAAAGGCTGAGGTGGAAAACATGTGCAATTTTCTAACTGTGCAACAGAGGCATTCCAGTAGCAAAACGAAGAGCATTATCAGGTGGAAATCACATCCATGCATGAGCCATCCCTCGATTCTCGAGATTTGTTAAAGTGATGTTATAATATTAGTATGTTGTGCTTGGAGTAGCGGATTTGTAACTAATTAGTTAAAGTAGCTAGTTAGTCTTGTGTTGTACTCATTTAATTAGCTAGAATAGTTAGTTAAATTTGTTGTTGTAATAATTAGTTAATTAGCTAGTGTAGTTAATTTATTTCAATTGGTTTGTAATAGTTAGTTAATTCGTAGCAGTTAGCTAGGGTATTTATTCAGACCCTCTTGTGCGAGGGCCAAATATGTTATAATGTATATGTCTTCCAACCCTACGTCTTTCTCCCTTTTATTTACTTTCTTATAATGGGTAGTTTAGAACATCATGTTTCGTTTAGCATTCCCCATGTTTGCATCCACTTGTCTTGCATGCATCGAGGATCGGTTCAGCATTCTAAACAAAGCATTGCCGTTTATTACTTCGTTGAATACGTGTTTAAACCGCATGCTATCAAATTGACTCACATGACATAATTAGTAGTCCAGCCTATTAGTTACATATCGCATGTGTTGCATTAGTCATGTTGCATTAGTTAGGAGTATGTATGTTTTCTAACTCTTTTGTTTCTTTTGGCTCATTTTGAAGTACTAAGTGAGCATTTTTGTGCTTTAGTATATCGCACGTATGTGATTGTTGCCATGTCTAGCATGCTTGCCATGAGGCTAAGTGCTTAATTGATAAATTGCCTGAATGTCTATGGATGAAGGGTAATTGCTTAAATTGGCATAATTTGAGTAATGTGCATGTGATATCACTTTTTCAAGTTGTACGTATTTGAAACTCTTTTTCAAAACAAACATGAATCAAAGTGTTTCAATTTTTGCAAATCAGTCTATACTTTTGTGCAACACATAGTAATGTTTGCCTAATAACCAAAACAAGAGCATATAATGTAAATAAGATTCACATCATGATTAGTAGAGGCCGATCTTTGATCGGGCGAGTGGGGTGTTCAATTCATGATCTTCCCCTCTCGTACCTAAGTTCCCGAGCCAAGACAATCTTGGTAATGATGGACACGTGGCCTTTGGCAAGAGTCATGGGTTTTCTAAATTTCCCAAAATATTTAGGTTCAAAATCGATTTTTCTTAAAGGTTTGTCAGATTTTAACTATTTGGTGTTTATCTATTTCGCATTGCACTTGTGAGATCAGATTCAGAACCACGGGAATCCGAACTGTAGGGCTATCATATCTGAAAGTAGCACAAAAACTCAAGCTATAGCCGTACAGATTGTTTGGTGTGCTTCTACAGCCTGTGAATATCATTGTATCCTGGGAGATAGACGCCATTTATCCATAAACACCGTAGCGTGGCGAATCTATCTTAAGGACAGAGTATCACACACTCAACTTGATCTTTTAAATATTTATTCGGTTCGGTAAAATAAATTATGTAAGTAATTTATTTTTATTTGTTTGATTTGTTTCAAGTTATTTATTTTACACAGAAGATTGTTCCAACAATAGATTGGTCTCGGTTGGCCATCCAGACTATGTTGTGACTCCCATTATACATTGGTTCACTAAACCATATCGCAAAGCAGTTGCATTGTCATCGACAAAGTTGAAGCCAGCTGAGAATACACCGCTTGGTGAAATCAAAACATGGCCTGGCTTCTCCACAGAGAGAGATGAGCCTTTACTTAAGCTATATGTATTTGGTGTTGAAAATGAAAAGGATGGGAATGACAGGATCAACAAAATGAGAGGATCAAAATTGGCATACCCATCATCTAGTGCTTAGTATTCCATTCTTCTTGGAGTTGTAAGTTGTTGTATATATAGAGATCAGCTCCATGTAACGTAAGGATGGGAATGACAGGATCAACAAAATGAAAGAGGATCAAAATTGACATACACAGCATCTAGTGCTTAGTACTCTATTCTTCTTAGTTGTAAGTGGTTGTATATAGAGAGATCAGCTCCATGTAACGTTTTGCAGACGCAAAGGTCATTAAATGGAGAAAGTTATTTGCTGGTGTTCGACTATTGTTTGTTTTATACCGGACACTACACTAGTGCTGTTTTTCTCTCAAGAAGACCGAAAGTAATAAATTTTTAAAAAAAATTACAAAAAAATATATATATATCCCTTATAATAAAATAGATTTTTAATTTTTAAGTTTGTCAATTTAAATGCCTAATGTTTTGATTTATTTTTAATTTAAATCATGTGTTTATTTTTGTTAAATAAAACTAGCGGAAAAAATATATTTTAATCATCTATCTATATCTATACTTACTATATATATAAGCAAATGTTTGTATTGATTATTGGTTTGAATATTTGGTGTGTTTGCACTGGTTTCTGTGGGGTGTGCTTGGTGGAATGCAACTGTTCTAGCGAGGACTTGCAACTGGTTTTGGTGGTCTGCTGCTTAGATAGCCCTTCTGCTGGTCTGAATCTGTTATGGTCTGCTGATCTGTGTGCTGATCTGGAACTGCTGTGATGGTCTGGTTGCTGATATGTTAGGAGTTCTTTGGGCTAATTGGACTGTATGCTGATCTGCATGATGTTATGCTATTGGAGTTGCCTCTGTTGCTTCTACCTGGTTTTTTTGGTCCTTTTATGTTCTTCTTCTCTCTGTTTGTTTTTTGTGGCTGTTCCTTTTGTTTTCCTTTTTGTTGGTTCCTCACCAACTGGTGCTTGGAGGTTCGTGTTAGCTCCAAGCTTCTCTTTATTGATGTTTCTTTTCATACTTTGTATGCTTCATCAATAAAGATTGAATTGCCATTCAAAAATATATATATATATATAAGCAAATGTAATTATTATGTCAAAAGTCTCTAAATATTTATTCTTAAATTTTCATAATTTTGGAATAAATAAATAAATAAATATGTGGCACCTCCTTTCACCTCTGTTCTTACTATTCAGGTCTTCTCACTTTCTTTCCCAATTGTTATATAAAAAATAAAAAATAAAAATTTAAATAATATCTTTCATTAGAGTTTTAGTTATAGATATGTATATAGAAAGTCACATGTCTAGTATCACATAAATTTAAAAAAAAAAAAAAAAAAAAAAAAAAAAAAAAAAAAAAACCCCACAAATCCCATAACTCTTATTACTAACGGTTATATATAAAAATATATAAAAAATCAGATAATATCTTTGTAGGTGTCTATCTAAAATCTCAATCCAAAATTTTTGAATTTTTACAATTAAGAAAAAAAAAGTAGAAAATGCCATACTCAATTTCTATTGGATGATACTTCATTTTTTTTTATTTTTTTTTTAAAAAGGAGGATGAAAAAGGTCAAAAATAATAAATAAACAACCAGATAAGCAAAAAATTGATTTCTATTTAAAAACGTGATGTTAAAATTTTAAATTTAAATTTTCTATGATATCTTTAGCTCGTTATTCCTATCCAAAAATTAAATTTGAATTTAAACACTAAACCTAAAAATACCTTATCTTTAAATTAAGTTTCCATATAAATTTGAACATCCACCAACAAATTCCATTGGAAACAAACCCCTAACAACATCCTCTTTTTTTTTCCCCCCACTTAATGCAGTCGCGATCATAAATATTTCTTTAAGATATTGATATTTTATATCTCCTAACTCCAATAGTTTATTTATTTTTCCACTCTAGGAAAGATTGTAATATACATAGAGCTTTACAAGTAATCCCTCGGGGTCAATCATTTTTTTAATTGAAATTTATTTGAAACCATAAAATTCCATGTAATTTTTTTTCTCTATTGTATATTTTAATGATAGATCTTTTTAAGCAATATGTTCAAATTCATATAAATTTACATACGGTCAATATAGTTTTACATAAAATCTACTTGGGTCTATAAACTTTTTCATGCAATTGCTCTAGATTTATAGATCATTGCATGTAATTTGTGATAGTACTTGAAAAAAATTTTACTGAATAACTCATGCCTATTACAATTATCAATTGTTGGCGTGAGTTGTATTATTTCTATGTATAGGTTTTTCCTTACGTAGCTTTATTGTCTAAATCATGTCCATATTTGTATTGACTTGGAGTCTACCCCAAGTCCTCTTATACCTATATAAGGCTTCATGTATCTTCACTCTTGGTAATTAATTCATATACATTAAAATCCCCAATTTATCACTTCATTTATTTTGTCTTGGTATCAAAGCGATTCCTAACCCAGTTTAGGTCTTGGTTCACTTGCCCTAACCCTAATCTCTGAACAAACTCTCCCTCATACATACCCCAATCAACAAGACAGACAATAGTTCTCAACAAGTTGCTGTGACAACTGGTGGAAACCCCAATCCCATGGTGACTATCCAGAGCGATTCCTCTGGCATTCCATTTGGAATCAAATTGAATGGTTTCGATTACAATATTAGGTCTTAGATTATGGAATTACATGCTGCTGGGCAAGGCAAGTTCGGCTACTTTGGGTGGAAAAATCTGATCCTGGTTATGCAAAGTGGAGTAAGAAGGATGCCATTGTTAAAGGATAGTTGGTGAAAACCATGGAGCCTGATTTACTTGGTCTCTTTCTTGGCCTACCGACTACGACAGAAGTTTGGAAAGGTATTTCTCAAATGTACTTTGATGGATCGGATGAATCACAAATTTACGAACTACACTACAAGGCCACTCGTATAAAACAGAGTGGATGTCTGATTCCCTTGTATTTTGCTGAGCTCAAGTCCATATGGCAAGAGCTTGACAAGCGTCATCCTATTAAAATGACTTTTGCTACAGATATAAAAGTTCGTCGAGATGAAATTGTGAAAGATCATATCTATGATTTTCTTACAGGATTGGATGATAAATTTGATAAAGTCTGTAGAGATTTTTTGCGGATCAAGCCGCTTCCTGGCTTAGAGGAATCCTTTGCATATATCCGTCATGAGGCTCAATGACAAACTATTATGCTCGGTTCTGGAGGTGCCATTAGTACTCCATCTGTTGCCATGGTATCCAATGCCCTTGGCATCCCGACACCCAGTACTCCTTGTTTTTCTGATGTCGAAAGTAAATATGATTTGCATTACGTTTTTTGTAATGGTACTCGACATACTGCCGATACTTGCTTTAAGGGGTTTCCCGACTGGTATTTGGAGCGTCGAAAGCAACTCAAAGCTGAGCGCACGACTAGACGTCCAAGTCATGCTAAAGTTGTTGACACTGTGGCTGGGGTTGTGGCAATTGCGACCACAAGACCAACCACCACTACTGTGCAACATTCTGGTAATCCGGCATCGGGTTTGTCCCTTATTTCTCAACTCTCTCTCTCAAACTCCCCAAAAGATGCCGCTGGAAAAGCTCTAATCTCATCTAAGGATCGTGACACAGGTTAGATAATCAACTCGGGTGCTACCGATCACATGACTTACGATAAATCTCTATTTCAATATGAAACTTCTCCTCGTCGAGATCGAGTAGTTACAGCCAATGGTGAAACTGACCTTGTCACAGGGGCTGGTTATATTGCTCTTACTCCTTCGTGGTCCTTATATCATACCTTACTTGTTCCTACTTTATCCTATAATTTACTCTCTGTTAATCAAGTTACAGAACAATTGGATTGTATAGTATTAATGTTTTCTCTTTTTTGCTTGCTCCAGGATATCCATTGGGCGTGGTACTAAGAGAGGGGGATTATATTATGTTGATGATGTTGCAGCAGGTCGGGTTCATTAGGTATGTGGGACAGAGACTGAGAAGATGAAAAAAATTTGGTTATGGCATTGTCGCCTTGGTCATGTGTCTTTTGGTTATTTACGCAAGTTACTCCCTTCATTATTTCAAGATATCAAGGACTCTGAGTTTAAGTGCAGTATTTGTATTTTAGCTAAGAGTCATCGTGTTCCTTATCCTTTGAGTTTGAATAGAAGCACGGTTTCATTTGTTTTAATACACTCTAATGTCTAGGGTCCTTCCCCTATTACTACGTATACTGGTATTCGATGGTTTGTTACCTTTGTGGACGATTGTACTCGTATGACTTGGTTGTATGTGATGAAACATAAAAGTGATGTTGGTCCAATTTTTTGAGTTTTTCATCAGATGCTCAAAACACAATTTTCTATACCCAGCAAGGTTTTCTACTCTGACAACGAAGGGGAATATATTAATTCTGAGGTCTCTTAATTTTTTCAAGACCTTGGCATGATACATGAAACTAGTTGTCCTCAGACTCTGGAACAAAATGGCATTGTAGAGCGTAAGAATCAACATATTCTCGAGGTTGCTCAGGAATTGCTTATCGGTGCTTCGGTACCCAAACAATTTTAGGCTGATGCTGTTACACATGCTGTCTATTTGATGAATCGGATACCTTTTCAGACTCTTGATTTTCACACTCCTCTAGAAGCCTTGGCACATCATGTGCCTTTGTCCTCTACATTAAATCTTACTCCGTAGATTTTTGGGTGTATGGCATATGTTCACCTTCATAAAAATCAGCAGAGCAAATTGGATCCTTGCGCTATTTGTTGTGTTTTTCTCAGCTTTGCTCTGCATGAGAAAGGCTACCGATGCTATTATCCTCCTACCCGGCTATTTTATGTAACCATGGACGTGACATTCCTAGAAAACAAGATGTTTTTTTACCCTACCTTGTCCAATCAGGTCCTTCAGGGGCAGTTGAGTACACTTAAAGAACCTGATTGGTTTGAGGTTACATTGGAAGATGGAGAATGAGTAGTGTTCAACAAGTCAATGGCAACTGAACCAGAGGACAGTTCACCTATACCAATCACTGCCCCTGTTTTGGTTCCAACCGATACAAACCGATCCAATTTACATGAAGATATTCTTGCACCGGAACTGAAGCATGTTGCGACTGCAGCTGTTCTGAATACTGAGGTTATTGATTCCTCTTCTCTAGTACCTGCTAATACTTCTATGGATATCCCTAAGGTAAGTAACTTAGACATTAATATTTTTACTAATCCTAACATTGTTGACAGACCTTATCAACTACCTCCAAGACAGAATCGAGGCCATCCACTGGACAAATTCTCACCAGAAGGAAAGACAAGGTACTCCATTGCTCAATATGTATCCACTCACAGATTGCCACCACAATATCAAGCCTTTGTGAATCAAATGACAGCAGTTAAGTTCCCGAATAGTGTTGAGGAAGCTTTGAATGATTCAAAATGGATATATGCTATGAATATAGAGATGGCAGCCCTATAGAAAAATGAGACTTGGGATGTAGTCTCGCTGCCAAACGAAAAGAAACCAATGGGGTGCAGATGGGTATTTACTATCAAACACAAAGCTGATAGAACGATTGACAAATACAAGGCGAGGTTAGTAGCCAAGGGGTACTCACAAACATATGGCGTGGATTATCATGAGACTTTTGCCCCAGTAGTGAAAATGAATACCATTAGAGTATTACTATCCTTAGCAGCTAATTTGAATTGGCCTTTGAAGCAATTTGACATAAAAAAAATGCCTTTTTACACGGAGATTTGGAAGAAGAAGTATACATGGATTTTTCGCTTGATTATGGGATAATTAATGGATCAGGGAAAGTATGCAAGTTGCGTAAGGCCCTATATGGCTTGAAGCAATCTCCTGGAGCATGGTTTGAGAGGTTTACAAAAGCGATGAAGAAACATGGGTGTCATCAAGGAAATTATGATCATACCTTGTTTATAAAATAAAATAAAATAAAAAAACAAAACAAAAAAGATGGTAAGATTACTTTGTTAGTTATCTATGTTGACGACATGGTGGTTACAGGTGATGATACTGATGAAATTCAAAAGCTACAAGGGTATTTGGCTTCTGAGCTCAAAACGAAGGACTTGGGAGGTTTGAAGTATTTTTTGGGAATTGAAGTGACCTGCTCTAGTAGTGGCATTTGTCTTTCACAACGAAAGTACGTGTTGGACTTACTAAAATTGGTATGTTGGGTTGTAAACCCGTGAGTACTCCTATTGTGCAAAATAATCATTTGGGAATATCTCCAAATCAAGTTTCGACAAATAGCGAGAGATATCAAAGGCTAGTTGGAAAATTAATTTATCTATCACTCACTAGACCTGATATTGCATATGCAGTTAGCATTATTAGTCAGTACATGCACTCTCCAAGTGAGGATCATATAGAGGCTGTAATGCACATCCTGAGTTATTTGAAGTTTGCCCCCGGGAAAGGTTTGCTATTCCAAAAGTATGGACATTTGAAGATTGAGGGATACACCGATGCAGATTGGGCAGGCAATATTACGGACCGGCGTTCTACATCAAGATACTTCACATTTGTATGAGGTAATCTAGTCACATGGCGTAGTAAGAAACAAAATGTGGTCTTTCGCTCCGCAGCTGAGGTTGAATATAGAGTTATGGCTCAGGGAATTTGTGAAATTCTCTGGTTGCGGTTGTTGCTTATGGAGATAGGTTTTGAACCACAGAGTTCTATGCAGCTTTATTGTGATAATCAGGCTGCTCAAGAAATAGCAAACAATCCTATTCAGCGTGATCAAACGAAAACACGTGGAAGTAGATCGGCATTTCATCAAAGAGAAGCTAGATGCAAACTGGGTTACTATACCTTTTGTTAAATCAGAGGAGCAACTAGCAGATATACTGACACATGTAGTGTTCGGGAAAGTTTTTTATGACTCACTTGACAAGTTGGGCATAGGAGATATCTACACACCAACTTGAGGAGGAGTGTTGGCGTGAGTTGTATTATTTCTATGTATAAGTTTTTCCTTACTTAGCTTTATTGTCTAAATCATGTCCATATTTGTATTACTTGGAGTCTACCCCAAGTCCTCTTATGCCTATATAAGGCTTCCTGTATCTTCACTCTTGGTAATTAATTCATATACATTAAAATGCCCAATTTATCACTTCATTTATTTTGTCTTTAATCACTTCATTTTAACTCACTATAATAAATAAATATATATATATATTATGCATGTTTTTCAAATATATCATTTGTCCCATAATATTTGGTATAACTGGTACTCTACATTTTTAGTCTCTCTTAATCTAATTATTAGTTCTACATGATATCTTAAAAATTCGTTTCAATGTTTGATTGCAATTATTAAATTGATATATGTTTTTTTTTCTATTCTTTTATTTTTTATTTTTGTATTGTTTTTATTCTCACTTTTGTCTATTCTATTGTTTATGTGAGAACTTTATTAATAAATTGTGTGGTATAAAAATTATCAATACATAGTTTGAATAATTATTCATATATATATATATTTGGATCGACGAAAGTTAATTGTTAGATGTTATTCATATTATTTAGCTTAAATATAAGATATTATGGCTCTTTTTATAAAATGATTGGTTTTATATTAAGATATTTTTCTTCTTAATCTTATTTCCCTTCGAAAGAAAACTTGAGACTCCTTATGGGAAAAAAAAAAAAACTGATCAACTAATAATATCAATTTGGTCTCTATTGAATCATTCTTTAATCATGTTTGCTAAATTTAAAAATTAAAATCAACTATCATATTGATATAAGTGACACAATTTAATGTGATTAGACATGACAACAATTCAATTATATCTATTGGCTAAATTAAAAAAAAAAATTAAAATTAAAAACATCTATTACATGGGACAAAATCCAATTGGGTTAAATATTTTGACTATAACTTAATCATAACCATTTATTAAACTTAAAAAATAAATAAATAAATAAATAAAAATTGAACATTAAAAATACTTATCTTATTCTACTACAAATAATAAAATAAATAAATAAAAACACTTAATTTTTTTTAGATAGTGAAAACACTCAAGTATTAGATAAATTAATTGGCATATGTGGTCAATGGTCATGATCAATTGGGTCAAATATTTGACTATATTTCAATCATAACTATTTGATTATAAAAAATGTAATAAATATATAAAAAAAATTTAAACTTTTCATGATCATTAGACTATTTACCATGTCGCTCAATGTTAACTAAAATAAATTCTTATTGCATAAGGTTCAAAATTTAGAACACCCAACAAAATAAGACCTAATTTTGATGTATAAAAAATATTGAATCACTACTAATCTAAATCTACCTTATACTACTAAAAATTACCATATCAAATCTCTATCATAATCAAAATCTACTTACTCCACCATATTAGATTCACACCATAAATAAAATCACATCTCTTTTTCTCTTTCAAATTTAAATATTTTTAATAAAATATTAAAAACAAATAGAAATATAAATCAAGATTGTGCAATATATATATTAAAAGGTTTCAGTATTTTTAATTCATAAATAAAATTTTGACTCTCTTATGCATGGCACATGTTTTATGCTAGTATTATATAAACAAAATGGAGTTTCTAACCCATAAGTGAAAGGGGATTTTTAACGGAATTTTTGGTGAAACCCCCTTTTTTGGGCCTTTTTTTAAGATAAAAGACAACTCAATGAATTCTCCTTCAAAAAGCACCTAAGTAAGAGAAGCCCAGCTCAATAAGGACATTCTATAATTTGTTTTTGTTTTTTTTGACCATATTGCTGTTATATATATATCATATATTTAAACAATCTCAGCTCATGCATATACCGATCTTAAAGACAATCTGCGAAGTGAAGATGATCTGTGAAATCCATGAAGACGATCTCAAAGTCTAAAGATCTCACCCTTGGTCAACAATACACGATCTCGCCATCCAAAATCAACATTCTCAATTAAATGAGAGATTATGTTGCAAAGCTGTATAAATCTGTTGTTATTTTTGATTTGTTCTTGTTGATTTGCCAAGTTCAATCAGGTTTGTGCTCTATTTTTGTTTGACATAATGAAAGTAAAATTTTACTCTGGTTTGTGCTATGTTTTTGTTTGATAGAATGAGAGTAAAATTTTACTCTGGTTTGTGCTCTGTTTTTGTTTAACAAAATGAGACTAAAATTTTACTTTGGTATGTGCTCTGTTTTTGTTTGATGAAATGAGAGTAAAATTTTACTCTGATGTTATCTATTCTGTTTTCTTAACATGCAAGTAAAATTTTTCTTTATTTCAGAGTAAAATTTTACTGTATTTCAAAGTAAAATTTACTCTGAATTGAAAGTAAAATTTTACTGTGTTGTTGAATGTTTGTCTATGCAGTTTCTGATTTGTTTTCTGGTAAAATTTACTCTGAATCTTCAAGTAAAATTTTACTTTATTTTAGAGTAAAATTTTACTCTATTTCAGAGTAAAATTTACTCTGAATTGAAAGTAACATTTTACTGTGTTGTTGAATGTTTGTTTATGCAGTTTTTGATTTATTTTCTAGTAAATTTTACTGTATTTCAGAGTAAAAGTTATTCTAAATCTTAAAGTAAAATTTTACTGTGTTGTTGAATATTTGTTTATGTATAAGAGAATAAACTTTATTTTTTATTAACCAGAGTAAAATTTTATTGTTGCAAAAACAGAGTACATACTAAATAAATGAATTATAGTCGAATTTTACTTTAGATCTATGAACAAACAAACAAAAAAACTCTCAATTTTTTATTGTAATATATCAATTTATCATTTTTTTGACATATATGAGGTCATTTTATCTCAGATTTGAAATTATTGATCTCAAACATGAGTTCATAGGCATCAAATCTGAGATGGTGATGGATTTCAATGGACGATTTCAAGATTTCGATTTTATGAGATGGATCGAAAATGGAGATCAAAAGGGTTTAGGGTTTAGGGTTTAGAAATAGAGAAAATAAAGGGAAGAGAGAGGATACCAATAATGTAGAGATAGAAAAGAAGAGAAATGGTTCAGCGAAGGTTTTGGATTATATGGAAAGGCATTCCATCCTTTTCATCATATTTTTTTATTTGAGGGACTTTTGAAACTATTATTTTATTCGGTGGGCTTCACACAAAAAAAACCTCCATAGAAAGGACTTTTCATCAAAAATCCCGATTTTTAACCCATAAGGCCTCTAAGAGTTCCAAGTTCCCAATCTAAATTTCATGATTTTTTGATTTTTAAAAATTAAAAAAATTCTTATTCAAGAAAAAAATAAAAATTAATATCCCTTTATTTATGACTTTCAAATGGAAAGTATATCAAATCTTTAAAAAAATTAAAAAAATTAAAAAATTAAAAAAAAATAATTGAAAAGTATACTAACCCATTTCAAAATTCAAATTTGAGACTCACTATATATAGAATGAAATATATTCATTTAAATTTAAAATTGGCACAATATAAATTTAAAATTAAAATGATATATCCCATGATTTATAAGTTTTAAATACAAATTTAAAATTATCATAATTAGCTCATAACTTTTGTATTAACGAGCAATAAAAATGACGTTGAAATTATTTATATATTTTACAAAAGAATACTTTTAAGAAGAGATATTATGAGTTTCAAAACCTCATACAAAATCTATATTATAATTGCAAAACATTATCATCTTATTAAAGCTGAAAGTTGCAATTCTTTTTATTTTTTTTATTTTGTTTAATTTTTTTTAATATGTGTCACACTATAATTGGTCTATAAATTAATTTTATTAATTTTATATTCTTAAAATAAAATTTTAAATTTAGATTCTTCCTTAAATTATGTTACCAAAATAAGATCAATATACATTCCGTAATTTATGCATCTTTTATTAAGTTATAAAATAAAATTTTAAATTTAAATTCCTTTTTAAATTATATTACTATAATTAGAATGAGATCAATATTCACATATGTCATAATGATGTGTCATAATATTATTGGTTTAATTCAAATTATTAATCACTATTAAAAGTTTATATTTTTATTTTTTGTCATTTTTTGTTTTAAATTTTATAAAAAAATTTATATCCTTCTAAACTATAAGGACTTAAACAATAAATTTTTTTAATACAAATATTTTTTTAACAAAAGACAAAAATATTAAGAAAATGAATGACTTTTTTAACAATTGCCAAACATAATGGATTCTTTTTTCTTTTTTTTTTTAATCTCAATTGTCAATTAAACAAATTAAAATAATAAAAAAAATAAAAAAATTTTGGCTTAAATAGTTAAGAAGTGACTTTTGCTAAAACCAAATAGAAATAAATATTTTTTTTTCTATTAAAAGTGATAGTTAGTGAAACTTATTATATATATATATACATATAATAAATAATAAAAATGAGAGTTACACGTGATAATTTATTGCTTAATGCTACAGATCTACACTTTCACCCATAATGATATGGTAAGGGAGTTTGGTACCATGTCATTGAATGTATAGCAAATCAAGAGTTGACACATATGATACTACATCATTGTGAATACAATTATGGGTTTTTTTTTTTGTGGGTCTCAAACATTTTTCTTATTGTTTATTTAGATTTTTTTTAGCACTTACGAAACATGATAGATCCTTTTCTTTTTTTTCTTTTTTTCTTTTTTTTTTAATCTCAATTGTAAATTAAACAAACTAAAAAAAAATAATGAAAAAAAAAACAAATTGGCTCAAATTACTAAAAAATGACTTTTGCTAAAAACAATAGAAATAAATATTATTTTTCTAATGAAAATGATATTTTGTGAAATACCTTTTTTTATTTTTTTTAAAAAAAATAAGAGTTATAAGTGATAATTTATTGATCATCTAGAATTATTTTCAGATTAAATGAGAATACAATTCGAAATATTCTTCTTACCTTTTTTTTTTTAATCTAGATACTTTTATTTGGTAAGAAATTTAATTGTATTATTGTAATTTTTAAATTAAAAATAATATTTGAAAAAACATATTTAACTTATTTTATACCATTATAAAATGTAATTTTTTTAATATCAATTTATTCAATGATCCCTCTCTAAAAGGTGTATTTGCTCTTGTTCATTAATATCAAAATTTTAATTAATCTTATTTATTATTAAAAAAATAAATTAGCAAATAATTTTATATATTTATATATACAATTTTGTTTCAATTGCTCAGGTTTTTTATGTCTTTGCCCAAGTCCATTCAAATTTATTCAAATTTTTTAATTTTACATAGATTCTCACCAAATTAAAAATTATAAAGCCCAATCTTTAAAAATTTGCAAGCTTAACTCGAGTTGCTTAGATTCAACTCGCCCAAATTTACAACTTTAATAAGGAGGTTGAAAGTTACACGACTAAAATTGTGATAAATTAAAAATTGATACATAAATTGTGATAAAATTATAAAATTTAAATTGTAAGTTTCAATAGTTTTTTATTTTCATAATTTACATACAAAAACCTAACTATTTATATTATTTTATATAAGCATATTTTATTAATTTTTTTCACATCCCGTGTATAGCACAAGTTTTCACTAGTTAAACTAAATGAAGAATAATATTTTAAACATTTTATGTATACCTATGTTGAGTTTAATAACTAAAATAATATTTTCTTATCTGTTTTAGTTAATGAAAATAGACAAATAATTTAAATTAAAAATTGACATTTAAATTGATAAAATTAAAATTTTAAAATTTATTTTATTATGAAGTCAAACCGTGAGAGTCTTCTTATGATTCCCCTAAATTTTATTATTCTAACAAATAAAATTTAAGTTACCACTTAGGATTTGTATCTGGAACAAACTATAATTTCTCTTGAAAGTGTCTTTACTGGCTCCAAGTCGTCGTCATTTTGTAAAAGTTTGTTAACTATCTATTCAATGATGGTTGAGGTCTCTTCCCTCTTAACACCCGAAATGTATCTTTGCGAATAATATTAAAGGTCATAAAAAAAAATATAATGAAATACATTACAACGATTTTTTTTTTTTGATTAATGTGTGATATTTTATTGTATGTATGATTTAAAAATAAAAAATATTTTATAATTATTTTCATAATTTCCAACATTACTCATGGTAAAGACTCACTATTGCTAATATAAGCCCGTCATCTATAGAGCTAAACAAATATCACCTAAAAAGGTTGAGGTCTCTTCCCTCCAAGACCCGAAATGTATCTTTGCGAATTGTAAAGACTCACTATTGCTAATCTAAGCCCGTCATCTATAGAGCTAAACAAATATCACCTAAAAAGGTTGAGGTCTCTTCCCTCCAAGACCCGAAATGTATCTTTGCGAATTGTCACCATCTACCTAGCCAAACAAATATCATCTAAAAATCTAGAAATGTATTAGTGCTTATCAATCATACAAGTCCAATCATTGCCCCTTTGTAAAATGAAGAATATGATGTAAATTAAAATTTATTATCATGTGAATCATATTTAAAATAAATTTAAATTTAATTTACATAATTTATTTTTTAAATATTTTTCTGTAGTGCATATCATTACCGTAAACTATAAGAAATTACAGTGTCATGTGACTCTTTCCAACTTCGTAAAGTCAAGTGCCTTTTAAGTGAACAATGCCAGCAGCTTTCTATTCAACCAGAAAACATCAACATTGTTGTGAAATCATCATCATGACTATAACACATTTTTTATGGTAGTTGGAGTTATTGTTAATTGAAATAGTATTCTCAATAATGGCTTTATATATCTATTTTTTCTGATCGACGAAAAATTAGAAATATATCGAAAAAAAAAAAAAGAAATAAGATACAGAAAAGAGAAAAAAATAAGCCAGGGCAAGGAAGACACACCTACCTTGGTTATGAATTGGAAAATAATATCATCCTGATGATAATCCTTAAGGCCACTTTTGTCTAAGTAACGTTACGGATTAAAAACTGTCTTGCCAAAACTTATTTTTTAAGCTAATATATTTTTGGGTGTTAGTTCGGGGACAAAATAAAAATTTTCTTCAGGTTATTTTTAAAATCATCTGATTACTGAGTTTTAGTCTGCTGATTTTGGTTTTGGGATTCAAAGAAGATTGACCCTTGATTTGGATGGTCAGATGAGATGACTGGTAATTGGAGGGGGAGCTCTCGTGTGGCAGGGGCTAACATTAAGAATCAGAGTGACTGATCTCATCTTGTGGATGTGAATTAGAACACAATCTTTCTCATGATGAACAATCATAAGGCCAGTTTTGAGAGAGATTTCATGTCCTCTACAGGATACTGTTTGAGAAAAGATTCGAATTTATTTGTTTGTCCGTTCATTTGTTATAGTCGTTATTTTATTTTATAACAAAGGCAACTCCTCAACTAGGAGAGAATACTCATATTCAAGACCTCCGTAATTGATAACATCTTTTAAGAATTAGATAAAATTTAAGAGCAAAATTGGTTGTTCGAATGCTCTATTAGTGAATGAACTTTTTTTTATTTTTTTTATTTTTTTGTGTGAAGGAAGGGATATACAAAGGAGCTCAATACAAATAGGCACCAAGGCCAAAAGTAAGGCTGCACATGTAACGCCTCAACTTCCGGGTTATTAAATACGTACAATAATACAAAACCAAGCAGAATAGATAATCAAAATATCTTAATATACATATATAACCTCAAAAAAAAAAAAAAAAAAAAAAAAAAAAAAAAAACTAGTCTAAAGTCTTTAAATGAACCACAGCTCCAACACTTCATCTTATTTGCTTTCGAAATAACCTTCACCATTGTAAACTACATCATCACCTGACATGACACGCCATGAGCTTGGAATGCCCAGTAAAAACACACACATCCCCATTTCTTCTATCAACCAATCAACCATACACAGAACAAATTGGGTAACATAACATACAATATATATATATATTTTTGATCGGCAAAGAAAATCTTTATTGATGAAAACATACAAGGTATAGTAAAATACATCAATAAAGAGAAGCTTGGAGCTAAAACGAAACTCCAAGCGCCAGTTGGTGAGGTACCAACAAAAAGAGAACAAGAGAAGAAGAAAGGAGAAAAACAACAAAACAACCACCAGCATACACTTGAAACAAAACAGCAACACGTCCAGGCACAAAATCCTGGTAACAAAACAGCATACACCACAACCAAAGAATTGAGAGCAGCCACAGATGGCAATCGAATGATACAAAGCAGCAAAAGCCATCCACAAATGCAACAGAACAGCAGAAATCAAACCTGAAAACACAGCACATTTTGGCTTACTCATCATTGGAAATGCCTTGAATCAATTACGAACACAAAACACAAATAGAATAACAAACTCCTCTGCCTACCAGCTGAACACAAAGAGCACGACAACCCGTTGAACCAACCAGCTGAACCCTTCCAATTCCAGCTCAAAACAGAGTTCAGAACATCAACACAATCCAGCCCAGAGATCAGAAGCAGAACAAAACATAGCAGACCAGAGCTCAGAACAGACCAGCACAAGATAGCACAGACCAACTCAGACCAGCAACAGAATTGTAAAACCCAGTTGTACAGTTAAGAACATCCTCTGATTTGTCGCCAATTGAAAGCTAAATCATCAAAAGAGTAGGGAAGGTCCTTAATAGTTGCTTTCAGCCAAAGTGCTGCTCTGATTTTGATATTTTCACTCAAACCAAAGAAGCTGGGTTGAGCCTCTACAAAAGCACATTCGTTCCTGAGTTTCCAAAGTGACCAAAGAACAATAAAGGGGATAGCTCTCCAAATTAACCTATCAATATTCTTAAAATTGACAGCCATCCACCATTGGAGGAGATCATCCACTAAACCTTGTATGCACCAAGAGAGCCCCCACTCATTAATTATAGATGACCAAATCAACCAAGAAAATGGGCAATGGAGCAAGATATGGACAGCAGATTCAGGTTCAGAACAACAAAATGGGCAGATACAGGAAGCAGAAGCATCTAAAACCCCAATTATGTGCATAGATACTATTGTCTTGATTTTGTTTTTCCAAGCCAACCAACTGAAAAATGAAACCTTAGGGGGAATAGCCCTATTCCAAATATGCTTACAGATTTTAAAATGAGGGCCAAGAATAGAGCTAGTAGCAGAGTAGAGAGAAGACACAGAAAACACACCAGGACTTGCAGATGCAGTAGCCCAGATAAAATGATCAGCCTTGCCAAGTGATAGAGAGGGAGCTGATGATAGGAGACCAAGTAAGTTAGCTTCTTCATCCAATTCCCAAGTAAAAAGCACTCTCCTAAGAGGAAAATTCCAATTGTTTGGGTTGGTTTTTCTTGCCATGAATTGTTGGAGAGAGCCTTCTTTATCTGTTGAAAGATTAAAGAGGAGAGGAAAGGTAGTCTTAAGACTAGAGCTGCCACACCATCTGTCATGCCAAAATTTAATTCTGTTTCCATCCCCCACTTGAATTTGGCAGTTATCTATATAGAAATTGTAAATATATGTGCTATGATTCCCAATAGATAAAATGTCCTTCCAAACTCTAGAATGTTTGTAAAAGAACTTCAAAGGTGGATGCCAACTAACCTCATCAATATTGTATTTGCTGCATATAGCTCTCCTCCAAAGAGAGTTGACTTGAGTTCCAAATTTCCACCACCATTTGAGCAATAGACAAGCATTAACATCTCTAATTCTTCTGACGCCCAGGCCCCCTTGGTCAAAGCTTTTAGTTAACTCCCCCCATTTCACTAAGTGAACTTTCTTTTTAAGGTCATTATTGCCCCATAAAAAAGCTGCTTCAATCTTTTCAAATTCTCTCACCACACCTTCTGGCATCTTAAATAAAGAAAGAAAGTAAACTGGTAAACTAGATAGGGTAGACTTGATTAGAGTTAATCTACCTGCAAAAAATAACAGATTCCTCTTCTACCTTGAAAGTTTAGATCTGATCTTGTCAAGCACAGGCTTCCAAGTAGATTTTTTACCAGGATTGGCACCTAGAGGCAGACCTAGAAATTTCAAAGGAAGGCTGTGAACTTTACAGGTAAGTAATTGTGCAAATGAGAGCAATAAAGCATCGGTCACACCAAAACCACACACCACACTTTTGTGGTAGTTAATTCTAAGACCAGATAGTACTTCAAAGCATCTAAGAATTCTTTTGATAAGCACCATTTGATCCCAATCTGCCTCAGAAAAGAGAATTGAATCATCTGCAAATTGCAAATGAGACAAAAGAACATCTTTAGACCCAACAAGAACACCTCTAAGAATGCCAAGATTAATTGCTCTGACCAAAAGAATGTTTAACCCCTCAGCCACTAAATTGAATAGGAAAGGTGATAACGGATCACCCTGCCTAAGCCCTCTTTGTGATGAAAATTCCTTAGTTGGTGATCCATTCACAAGAATGGAAATTCTGGCTGTAGACACACAAGTTTTCATCCAAGAAATCCATTTGTTCCCAAACCCAAAGCTGGACAGCAGAGAGAACAAGAATTCCCAGTTTACGGAATCAAAAGCTTTTTCAAAATCTAACTTTAAGATCAGACCTTTCTTGCTGGTCTTCTTCCAACCATCCACCACTTCATTGGCAATGAACACCCCCATCAAGGATGTTCCTTCCACCTATGAAAGCAGTTTGAGATTCACCAATAATTGAGGATAGAGCTGGCTTCAGGTCTATTTGTTAACACTTTGGCCAAAATTTTGTAATGGGAGCTTACAAGGCTAATAGATCTATAATCAGATAGGCCGGAGGGATTTTCCAACTTGGGAATTAAACTAATGAAAGTACTATTAATGCCATATGACAGTTTGCTGTTTGTGTGAAAGTCTGCAAAAAATTGCATGATCTCTGGTTTCATAATCTTCCACAATTTCTGATAACACAGCAGATTGAAACCATCAGGGCCTGGAGCTTTGTTATTATTACAATCCTTAATTGCAGCCAACACCTCAGCTTCACTGAATTCTGAAACAAGGTGATGAGAAACATAGTCTGCCTCAAAGGTCTTGAATGACCCTCCCAAGATAGGTCATTTGACCCATTCCTCAGCAAACAGCTTCTTGAAATGTTGATAGACCTCTAATTTAACTCTGCTAGGATCATCATAAGACACCCCATTAACTACAATAGAGCTGATCATGTTCCTACTCTGTCTGGTATTGGCAAAAACATGGAAAAATCTAGTATTCTTGTCCCCATTTAGAGTCCAGTTCAATCTGGATTTTTTGTGCCAAATCCACTCCACCATTCTGTGCAATTTCCACATTTCACCTCTGACCACCCTTCTTCTTATCTTTTCAGAATCAACCAGAATTCTTTCTTCTGCTAAGATGTCTAATGCATACAATTCCTCCTCTAAAGCCTTGAGTTTGGATGAGACATTACCAAACACCTCAATATTCCATTTTTTTAATTCTAGCTTTAGTTGCTTTAATTTTTGAACAAGTCTGAACCCGGCCCACCCTGTAACAGTAGTGCTGCTCCAGATGTTAACAAAGAACTTAGAGAAACTTGGGTGAAGAGTCCAAGCATTTAGAAATCTGAAAGGTCTGGGGCCTCAATCCCTTTCATCTTCCATCAACAACAGAGGGTAGTGATCAGAAACTAATCTAGGCAGCCCCTATAACTTCATTCTGAAGCTAATCAACCATTCCGGGCTGAGAAGTACTCTGTCTATGCGGCTCCATTTCTCAGATTCCTGGGCATTGCACCAAGTGTATTTCCTTCCATAAAGGGATAAGTCATGGAAGCTCACATTTCTCAATAAACTCATTAAGATGTTTCATCCCCATGTCTCTCCTGGAGCAGCTAACCTTCTCTCCTATATGCCTAATTTCATTGAAGTCTCCACCCATGCACCAAGGGACAGGAAAGTGGTCCTTAAGCTTGAGGATACCAGCCCATAAAGATGATCTAGCACTGGTGTTGTTTGGTGCATATATGTTGATCAAAACACAATCAAAAGAATTATACAAAGAGCTAGAAAGTAAGATGTACCTCCTATTTGCTCCAACCCTTTCTCCTTCAGGACTTTTAGGATATTGTGAGTGGAATATTCTGTGTTGAATCTAACGATTGCACTTTCGTAAAGCCAACCATTGCCCTCTTCTTTGGCTTTTATGATTATATTTGTGTTCCCTTCCACTACAGAGGTGTCCCCTTTTAGTACATCAGCAAAAGATCTGTGCCCCACATATGCAGCTTTACCCTTGAAATTGTTTGTATCCAAGAATCTTCTGGGAGGCTGAAGCTTTCTCTTACTCTGTTTACTTCTGCTATTCCTGTCATAAGCGGCCATTTTAACCTCTAGCACAGAATCATCTACCAACAGCTCATTCCCTTTTTGGATGGCGACAGATGCTGCTATGCAACAGTTATAGCGCACAAACCCGAATCTTGAGTTTGTCACTTTCCTTCTTTTGAAAAGGATGTAGGCATCCTTCACAATCCCGAACTTAATGAAAAGTTTGAACAGAGCTTTAGCATCCATAGCTAACGGGATATTATCCACAAATACAGTGAAAATACCATGCTTTGCTCCACCTCCTTTCCATTGCCTCACTACCAGAATCCATCCATCATTTCTATCTTGCACCATTTCTCTCCTTACTAGTTGAGGTTTTTAACATAACATACAATATTACAACAAGGTTTTATGAATTAGTAGTTAGACTAGACATCTAGAATCCCCCAAAGAGATCCTTCTACCCAACCACAAAGATTGAACACCGCACTATTCAGAACTCCACCTTTTGCTGCTTTGCAGACCTTACCACCTATACCCGCCTCCCGGTTATTTACCGGTCAGTGACATTGATGGACCTCAAAAGGGACGACCAAACAAATGGGCTCGCTTACACCCAAATTGTGTCTAGGGCTCGCTTACACCCTGCAAATGCCATACCAAATCGTGCATAGGGCTCACTTACACCCTGCACATACCATACCAAAGGGCTCGCTTACACTCTGAAACCGCCGCATAGAGTCTGAATACATTTGTATCAACCTAGGGGCTCACTTAGACCACTTGCGCAAGACTTAACTCATTTGGTTTTAATCCCATCATAATTCATCCCATGGACATGTATGTTACATACATCATTCTGAAACACAAGGGTGAACGTCACCCAGTACCAACCCTTCTCCATTTCTCGTTTATTAGATCTTTTGCTAAGCAAGTTAGTCACATTTGGTAATTCGGTAATATAAAAGAACATGAGACAAACATAAGATAGGAAATATAGCCCATTATAGTCATACGTAAGTATGGTAAGGCAAGCAAATAACATTAGGCATGCTTTGAAATACTTAGAGACAAATAACACAATAAAACACCATTTTCAGCACTGTTCAGTTTTGCAGGGCTAACAAGAATGCTTTGGTAAAAATACTTCCAGTTCAAATCAGGGGCTAAAATTTCATAGAAACAATAATCAACCTGTCTAGTTTCAGTTCCAATTATCAGGATTTGCACAGCACCTTCAAAAATTCATTTAGAAGCTATATTCGAAAACCTGTCCAGATTTGCCACCCATTGGGAAAACTAGCTTTCCTCTCAATCTACCTGATGATTTTCACCCAAATAAATTCTGTTGGAAAGAGGACTCAGAATTCTAAATTTTTACAGAAGAACCAACATGAGATGATATTTCTGGAATTTTATAAAATTGAAAGAAGTGGACTGTTTTTCAAAGACTCAAGACCAGATTTTTAAACACAATATCCAAGCCCTAAAATCACACAAGGAGGGGCTAATAAAATTATCACAAGCTCTAAACACACCAAATATCCTACATTAAATTCAGATTTGAAAAATAAAGAGGTTTGATATTTATTTTAAATTAGAGAAGTTGCAGCAGTGCATGATTTGACAAATTTGTAAGGCAAAGTCACTAAATCAAACCCACACTTTCATACACATCAAAAACCCTATTTACCATTAATATGAAACACAAGAGGGCATCTAGACAATAGGATGAGATGTGTTCTTACATTGACTCAAGAAGGCACCCTTTTCTTCCTTTTCTTTTTTTCTTCTTCTCTACTTCCCTCTAATCACACTCTCCTTCTCTCACCCTCTCCTTGGCTGCTGATATGTGTGTGTGTGTGTGGAATTGAGACAAGGCTCTCAATTTATAGGATATAAGCTTGGGTCCTAGCTTAATGACTAAGGAATACATAAATATCTAGATATTTTTTTGTTTTGTTTTTTCAACCTATTTTCCACCAAAATATTATTTATAACACCTATGTACATATTCAAATAAATAATAATATTCTATTCAAATAAATAATAAATATTCAAATAAATAATAAATTGAAGAACAACAAAAACAAAAATAGAAATAAAAATAAAATGTATGAATTAATTTATAAACTATGAGGTAAATAAATAAAAACCAAGTTTTAGGGTATTTCCAATTATAAAGTTGTGTTCTATGATTTAATTATGATAATATACAGGAAAATTATCCTTTATTGGGCCACTTCGCAGACTTTTACGAAATTAGGGGCTAAAATGCTATTAACCTAAGTCTCAGAGTTACAAATGTAATTACCAAAAATTAGGATCTCTACAACCTTTTCCCCCTTAAACAAATTTCGTCCTCGAAATTAAGTCATACCTCACATCTCAAATAGTTGTGGATAATTTGCTCGTATCGCGTCTTCACGTTCCCAGCTAAACTCTTCAATACTGTGGTGACGCCAGAGTATCTTAAGAAGTTGAATTGTCTTTCCTCACAAATTCTGTTCTTGTCTGTCCATAATTGCTACTAGTCCCTCCTTAAAGGTAGCGTCTTCGTTGAGTTGGATTTCTTCCCAGTTGATGATGTAAGAAGGGTGCATTATGTACTTCCTCAACATAGATACGTGGAAAACATCATGTACTCCAGCCAATTGCGAGGTAGAGCCAATTTGTACGTAACCTCTCCAATTTTCTAAAGTATCTCGAAGGGTCCGATATATCAAGGTGATAATTTTTCTTTCTTTCCAAAACGAATGATACCTCAGCAGGGCTGAATTTTCAAGGCAACATCACCGACAATGAAAGTTAGAGGTCTTCTTTATCTGCATAACTCTTATAACGATCTTGAGCTGCCACCAATCTTTGTCAAATAAGTTTCACATTTTCTGTAGTTTCTTTATTCTGTTCCACCAATATTGGTGTTTTAAGTCTTGGTACACTTTCGTCCCTCCAATGCGCACTACAAACATCAAATGATGGAACTTTTTCTCTAAGTGACTCATCTTATGGCAAAAACACGCTGCCTTGATGTCTCAAACTTCCATCCGAGTGAATTGTCCAATCAAGTATAGGATCCCCAGATACTATTCGCACTTTTATGCATGCCACCTCCTTATCGTACTTCTGTGACTCTATTACCTTATTCAGTAATTTGGGCATAGCGATTTGAGCACTAAGGTATACCTTCTCATCAAAAGCTTTCATCTGTACTCCGAACTCATTAAGTGTTTCGACCATGTTCTATTCCTTAAGTGTCAGGCTAACAATAATCCCCTGGTTCTTGCAACTTAGGGCATTTGCCACCACATTAGCTTTGCTAGGATAATAAGATACAGTAAAATGGTAATGTTCGAGATATTCCATCTTTGTCTCATCTTCAAGTCCTTCTGTGTGAACAAATACTTCAAGCTCTTATGATCCGTGAAAATCTCAAACTGTTCACCATATTAACGCCATTGCTTTAGCGAAAAACCATCACTGCCAGCTCCAGATCATGTCTCAAATAATTCCTTTCATGCGGTTTCAGTTACGTGGAGCCGTAAGCCACCACCTTTCCATTTTGCATTAACACACAGCCCAGCTCATCCTTAGGCACATCACAATACATTGTATACCTTTCGTCTCGCTCTGAAATGATGAGTATTGGGTACTAGTCAATCTCTCCTTGAGTTCTTCAAAGGATCGTTCACATGCTTCATCCCAATCATATTTTACCCCTTTTTGCGTTAGATGAGTCATCAGCTTGGCCAGTTTAAAAAAAAAAAAAAAATTTCTTGAATAAACCGTCGATAATAACTGGCCAACCCTAAGAAACGAGGAACTTCAAATACTGAGGTTGGATGCTTCCAATCTAATACTACTTCTACCTTGGCCGGGTCCACTCCAATCTCATGCTCAGACACTACGTGTCCCAAAATTTGACTTCCTTCAACCAGAACTCGCAACAATTTGATTATGCCACCACATTGTCATGCTCAAACCCTCCTCTCTATCCCCCTTAAATTGGAAACACCTCCCATCAGGTGTGTAAGTCGTCACCCTCTTCTGGTAGCAATCAATCACCGTTCAGTGGGCAGATAGCCATTCCATACCTAAGATTATGTCAAAATCGAACATGTCCCTGACCACAAGGTCGCAAATCAAGTGTAAACCTGACACTTCTAATTTGCACTGACACTTCCTCCCAAAGGTGATGCGATACTTAAAGTAGTTTTTAAAGGTTCACATGTAAGACCTAACAATTTAACACATGATGTTTTTATAAAAAAAAAAAAAAAAAAAAAAAATGGTGCGCCATAATCGACTAGAGCATGAACCCAAGAATTATAGAGTACGATGTTACCTCTAATTACTAACGGGTCTTCATCCTCTTCCTTTTGATCATAGGGTCTAGCTCCCATTTGAACTTTCTTGCATTTTCCCTCTCAATTGACCCAATTGTTCCAGAATCTAGTTTCCAATGTGGCTCAAGATTTCAACCACGGGTATTGGTCCATTCTCAGGGTTTCAATTACATGATACTTCATTCTTATTGCGTTATTACTCGCGAGCTCGTGTGTTATCGCTTGTCTCAGTGTAGCCGTTGGCTCGAGTGCGGTTCACTATTTTTCTTTTCTTTCTATTCATAGTACGGGGTGAGGCATAAGTTGGAGTCTAATTATGGAGGCAATTCTCAAGGGTAATCAACTAATCTTAAAGTTATGGTTTAATTATCATACAGTGTTTAAAACAATAAGATCAAGTATTAAATAACAAATATAGGGAAGCACACAACACAACTTCACATATATACATGTAGGCAAAATAATAACTACAAGACTGTGAAAACTGGATTAATAAAAGCAATACGAAGTGGAGATGGAAGAATATTATAGTAATTGCATCAATTAATACAAGGATCGTCTGAAATACGTATGGGTTATGATTTACATCTTTTATGTGGTCAAGGTTATAGAGATAGTGACTAAGTTAGATATTTAACTTGAAACTGCGTCGGCCATCCGCGTTTCAAACTGAATATCCAAGATTCGTCACCGAATAAAGAAATTTCAATTTTCAGAAAAATTCACGTATAAGATGGCATAATCAAGGCTCAAGGTTGCAAATGGAATAATTAAAAAACATAAAGTAAGACCAGATGGTAATGGCTTAATCTTGAAGTGAACGACATCAAACAAGGTTACAAATATGAAATGAGTGTATGATGATAAATAGAAGACTTGTAGAAATAACAGTATCCCCTACTTCTATATTGTAGCTAATGTTCAACACGTTGCCCTATTCAAAGTTAAAACTACTTCCCTTCGTAAGTGATTGTCAAATCGTTTGAAGTCGAAATGCGTGGGTAAGGGTTGAACCTAAGCTCTGATACCATTCTGTAACGCCCCAACTTCTGAGCCGTTAAATACGTACAATAACACAACACAAGTAGAATAGATAACCAAAACATCTTAATATACATATATAACCAGAGTTAATATCACAGATAATTCGTTTATGTTCTATTACAGGATTACCAAAACATTGTCAAACCCAAAGTCAAAGGGGAAAAAAAAAAAAGAAACTAGTCTAAGTCTTCAAATGAACCACAGCTCCAACAATTCATCTTATTTGCCTTCGAAATAACCTTCACCATTGTAAACTAGTTCATCACCTGGCATGACACACCATGAGCTTGGAATGCCTAGTAAAAACACACACACCCTCATTTCTTCTATCAACCAATCAACCATATACAGAACAAATTGGGTAACATAACATACAATATTACAAAAAGGTTTTATGAATTAGTAGTTAGACTAGACATCTAGAATCCCCCAAAGAGATCCTTCTACCCAACCACAAAGATTGAACACCGGACTATTCAAAACTCCCCCTTTTGCTGCTTTGCAGACCTTACCACCTATGCCCACCTCCCGGTTATTTACCGGTCAGTGACATTGATGGACCTCAAAAGGGACGACCAAACAAATGGGCTCGCTTACACCCAAATTGTGCCTAGGGCTCGCTTACACCCTGCACATACCATACCAAAGGGCTCGTTTACACCCTAAAACCGTTGCATAGAGTCTGAATACATCTGTGTCAACCTAGGAGCTCGCTTAGACCGCTTTCGCAAGACTTAACTCATTTGGTTTTAATCCCATCATAATTCATCCCATGGACATGTATGTTACATACATCATTCTGAAACACAAGGGTGAACGTCACCCAGTACCAACCCTTTTCCATTTCCCGTTTATTAGATCTTTTGCTAAGCAAGTTAGTCACATTTGATAATTCGGTAATATAAAAGAGCATGAGACAAACATAAGATAGGAAATATAGCCCATGATAGTCATACGTAAGTGTGGTAAGGCAAGCAAATAACATTAGGCATGCTTTGAAATACTTAGAGACAAATAACACAATAAAACACCATTTTCAGCACTGTTCAGTTTTGCAGGGCTAACAAGAATGCTTTGGTAAAAATACTTCCAGTTCAAATCAGGGGCTAAAATTTCATAAAAACAATAATCAACCTATCTAGTTTCAGTTCCAATTATCAGAATTTGCACAGCACCTTCAGAAATTCATTTACAAGCTATGTTCGAAAACCTGTCCAGATTTGCCACCCATTGGGAAAACTAGCTTTCCTCTCAATCTACCCGACGATTTTCACCCAAATAAATTCTGTTGGAAAGAGGACTCAGAATTCTAAATTTTTACAAAAGAACCAACATGAGATGATTTTTCTGGAATTTTATAAAATTGAAAGAAGTGGACTGTTTTTCAGAGACTTAGGACCAGAGTTTTAAACACAATATCCAAGCCCTAAAATCACACAAGGGGGGCTAATAAAATTATCACAAGCTCTAAACACACCAAATATCCTACATTAAATTCAGATTTGAGAAATAAATAGGTTTGATATTTATTTTAAATTAGAAAAGTTGCAGCAGTGCATAATTTGACAAATTTGTAAGGCAAAGTCACTAAATCAAACCCACACCTTCATACACATCAAAAATCCTATTTACCATTAATATGAAACACAAGAGGGCATCTAGACAATAGGATGAGATGGGTGAAGGATTGGAGAAGATAAGGGATGGATGTGTTCTTACCTTGACTCAAGAAGGCACCCTTTTCTTTCTTTTCTTTTTTTCTTCTTCTCTACTTCCCTCTAATCACACTCTCCTTCTCTCACCCTCTCCTTGGCTGCTGATATGTGTGTGTGTGTGTGGAATTGATACAAGGCACTCAATTTATAGGAAATAAGCTTGGGTCCTAGCTTAATGACTAAGGGAGGCATAAATATCTAGATATTTTTTTATTTTGTTTTTTCAGCCTGTTTTCCACCAAAATATTATTTATAACACCTATGTACATATTCAAATAAATAATAATATTCTATTCAAATAAATAATAAGTTAAGAACAAAAACAAAAATAGAAATAAAAATAAAATGTACGACTTTAATTTATAAACTATGAGGTAAATAAATTAAAAACCAAGTTTTAGGGTATTTCCAATTATAAAGTTGTGTTCTATGATTTAATTATGATAATATACAGTAAAATTATCCTTTATTGGGCCACTTCGCAGACTTTTACGAAACTAGGGGCTAAAATGCTATTAACTTAAGTCTAAGGGTTACACATGTAATTACCAAAAATTAGGATCGCTACAGCAAACGAGTTGAGCTAAGAGCATCTCCAACGCTTCACTTCTTTTTTCACCAAATTTGAGTCGAAAAACTGTCTTTTCACCAAATCTGATACTGAGCGCTCCAACCCTTAATTTTCATCAAATTTTCATCCGGGACAACCGGGTGGTCGACCGGCCGGTTGACCGGCTAGGCCAAAAAAAATTTTTTTTTTTTTTTTTTTGAATTTTCTGAACTTTTTTTTGAACTTTTTGAACTTTTTCCGGGTCGACCGGCCGGTCAACCGATTAGGCAAAAAATTTTTTTTTTTTTTTTTTTTTTTTTTACGGTTTGAACTGATTTTCCTTGAACTCTTTGAACCTTTCACTGGTTGACCAGTTGGTCAACCGGTCCGGGCAACCGGTTGGTCAACCGGCTCCTCTTTCCAACGGTCAGGAACAGTATTTTGGTGAAATCAGTATTCTGTCGTCGATTTAATGAAGCGTTTGATGAATTGTCGATTTGATGAAGCGTTTGATGAACCGTTGGAGGAGTGAACAGTGCATTTTTCAGCAAAATTCAAATTTGATATCAACTCTGATACACCGTTGGAGATGGTCTAAGCCGAGTTTTACTGAGTTCGAGCTCGGCTCGATAGGTAAATGGGCTCAAGCTCGGCTTGACTTGTTAATATTAATGAAACTCGAGCTCGGTTCGGCTCAACTTGACTCAATAAGATTTTTTTAATATTACTTAAAGTAAATTATTATTAATATTATTTAATTTATAAATAATATATAAATTGTGGACAATTATTTACTTTGCTTATAAAAGAAGCTCCTCAGTCAAGGCCAACTCAGGGTTGGCAAATACTGTGAAACTTGTGACTTGAAAAGCCTGAAAATAAAAGGCACATGGGGTGCTGAGAGCATCTTTCTGTGACCAAGAACTTTTTTACTTTTTTTTTTTTTTTTTTTTACTTGCGGTGAGGAAATGTGACTGCACAGTTGACTGATGGGGAATCAATATATTTATATACCAGCAGCTTTTCTCAAAGTAAGAGTAGTAATTGAAACTGATGTATATATATAATCCAATGACTTTTTTAGGCATATGGGTCCTATGCATCTTGGAATTGTTGACCATATGGATCATGACTGGTTAAGGCTACAAAGAAGGCCGAGTCATTCAAGGCTTCATCTTCAATTTATGACTTTGCTTGGGCCATCAATAATTTGGCCATTTGGATCAGTTCATCACTAGAGGTTGACTTAGGCTTTGCTTTGGGATTGGCCTTGGAGGACTTGGATTTGGAAGGTTCAATGCTGGTTGATGGGCTTCTAAGTCTGACTGTAGTAAGAAGAAGTGTGTTTCCTTGTGTGACTGAAACATTTGGGTTTTGCTGAGACTTGACCATTACAGGAGTTGGGGCATGAATGTTAACTGGAAATTCTTGCTGGACTTGTTCAATAATATGATGGGTTTTGAATACATCCCACCATTTAACAAAATATTGACGACTAACTATGTTATTGGATAGGCTGTATTGCCATTTAAAAATCTAAGGGACTTTATATTTGGACATAAAATGGAGTAACCAAGGAAACTGACTTTTATGCTGGTTGAGCTTATAAATTGAAGAGAAGTAATTGACTTGTTCTATTAACTCAGAATGGATGATTTCTGAGATGGCACCATGCTGTGACCGCCATCTCAGGAACCAAGAAGGGAATTCTTATTTGAATTTGTGGTCAAATAAGAAAAACCAAGAATGACTATATGACTCATTTTGATGTAGGAGGATTTTGAACCAAGCATCATGTAATCATAGTAACTATATTGTATATCATGGTTAGGAAGGTCTCGTAGTAGAAAATGAAGACCCCATTCTTCCATGGAAACAATATTATGAATGTACAAGGAATAATAAATGATTTTACTGGTCTGATTCGATCATAGATAGGTATAATGACTATTGACTTATGGTGGAAAAGAATATCCATATAAAAGGTTATTGACTTATCGAGATGGGAATGAATGAAATGCCATCCATTAGGGAAATGGAATTTAACTAATTCAAGAACACTGTGGATGTTTTTGTGAACTGGTTCTTTGTAAAAAAAGATTGAATGACTATTTAAGAACATAATCTGTTCTTGGGGTAGACTTGTTAGGAGGCATTGGCGAAATTGACTAGCAGGCAAAAGGGTCTGAAGCCAAAGCCGAAGTGTAACTAGGTCTAGGAATATTACCAAGAATTTGGTATCGGTTGACTAGATCAATTGAAGGTGCAACAATGGGTTGACCGGATAGCACAATGGCAAGAGGTTTTGTAGTAGGTTTGTGGCTTGACATCTGTAAGAAAAATGACAGAAGTAGATTAGCATTCACTAAGGACATCTAATCTATCCATATGAAAGTTAACTAGATTAGTGTAATAAGCAATGAAATTGCGATAACTTCTAATCGAATTGAATTGAAGGTAAGGGTCTTGATGAAGGTAAAGGTCATTTTGTAGTGACTTTAAATAGGATATTTTAAACTTTTAATAGCGAATAGTTTTGCGGTATCTTGTGACTTGTAATCTGTTTGTAGAACAATAAGGAGTAAGCATGATGCATTATCCTCCCTGTAAAAATTCTCGGGTAAGGAAATCAGGAATAGAATTTTGACTACCAGGAATATATTCAATATCAAAATTAAAAATACTTAAAATGAATTTCCATTGAGCAAAAATATGTTTACTAGCAATATTTTAAACATCTTTTTCCAAAACATATTTACCACTTTTGCAATCAACACGTAATAGGAATTTTTGATTTAAAATGTCGTCTTGAAATTTACTAATACATAAAACGATAGATAAAATTTCTTTTTTAATAGTACTATAATTTTTTTGTGCTTTGTTCCAAACACCAGAATGAAAACGAACAATTTGTTCAGATAACTGGGGGGGTGTTTTCCTGAAGGAGAATGCCACCATAACCAACATCAGAAGCATCAGTCTGAATAATTTTGAATGAATTTTCAGTAGAAATGCCAAGACAAGACAAGGTCTTGACATATTTTTTGACTTGTTGAACAATAGCAGTATGAGTAGCAGACCAAGGAGAAGGACTATCTTTCAACCTATCAAAAAGGAGTTGACAAGTTTTCCTAAGGTCTTTGTAAAATTCAGCAATATAATTTAAGAAATTTAAAAACCGTTGTGACTGGGTTTTGTCTAAGATTTCATCAGGGAACTTAGAAGCAAACTCAATAGATCGATTGATAGGAAGAATAGTACTTTGGTGGATATCGTAACCTAAGAATCTAACTTTAGTTTGGAATAGCTTAATCTTAGGAGCAAAAATGAGTAGACCATTATATTTGATAATATGGAAAAAAGAATTAAAATGTTTCCAATGTTCATCAAGTGACTTAGAGAAAATGAGGATATCATCTATGTAGACAATAGAAAAATGACTAAAGGGATTAAAAATTTCATTCATAATGTTTTGAAATTCACTAGGAGCATTTTTTAATCCAAAAGGCATGACATTCCATTCGTAATAGCCAAAAGGTGTAATAAAGGCAGTTTTATAGCGATCATCAAGATGAATTTGTATTTGCCAAAATCCACTTATAAGATCAAATTTACTAAAGATGACAACTTAACTAAGTCTTTTAATGAGATCTTTTTTATTAGGGATTGGATAGCGTATCCATTCTAAAACTTTGTTTAACGGTTTATAATTAATGACTAATTGTGGAACATCACGTTCAAGTTCAGCATTTTTATTAACATAAAAAGCAGGGAAGACCAAGGCGACTTACTATTACTAATGATATTATTTTTTAATAATTCATTAATCTCTTTTTTGCACATTTCCACTGATTCATGATTCATTTGAATAGGTCGAGACTTAGTAGGAATTTGTCTTTCATTAAAATTTTTAATATAAAGGAGTGTAACTATATGTTTTTCCTATGCCAGAAAGCACTAGGTAAAGTGGAACAAACGGTATTTTCTAATTGGTTTTAAATTTATCAATTTTGAATATAAGAATTTGATTAGTCAATTGAGTTTCAATT
Organism: Camellia granthamiana; assembly: GCA_036172215.1. Lineage (NCBI taxonomy): Eukaryota > Viridiplantae > Streptophyta > Magnoliopsida > Ericales > Theaceae > Camellia > Camellia granthamiana. The sequence goes on along the minus strand of CM069905.1, from coordinate 143,629,006 downwards.
CCTTTGTATTTTACTTCTTCTTTGAGAAATTTGAGTTGTTTAGTTAATCGATTAATAGATTGGGATATAGAATATTCTTTTAATTGATTTAGTTCTTTGATTTCAGGAGAAGACAAGAATTTAAAAGTCACTGTTTGACCAAAAGCTTGTGTGATTATGCCATGGTTAGTAGTGGTAAATGGATATAGTAAAAAGATAAACGGAGTTCCCAGGATGACTTTGCCAGTCATATTTCTGACTAGAACAAAGGATGTTTTAAAACAAACATTATTTTGACAAATATGTACTTTGGGTAATTTATATTTAATATGCATTTGACTTTCATTAGCATAACTTAATTGTTCACTAGTTTTATGATAATATTTTGTGGGGATTAAACATTCTTAAATACAATTTAAATCAACGCAGGTATCAATGAGAGCTATGACTTCTATTTTACAGTCATTAATAACTAGTTTGACTTTCGAATGCCATTTTTTAATATGAATTCTATTAATAATATTTAAATGATGACTATCATTGTGATTACCACTATTAGATTTAGTTGATCGATAATCAAAAATAACGTGGCTAGGATTAGGACTAGAACTAGATTCATCAAATGAAATATCATTATTATTTTGAAAATCATTAAGATTTTTATTGATTTTTAATATTGCAATTTCTTCTTCTAATGATTTGTCTTTAGCCTTTAACTCTTGAATGGTTAGTTTAATTTGATTAATCTCATTTTGTAAATCTTGTAAAATGATTTTTTTATGTTTTTTTTTTCAGAATCTTTCTAAAGTAGTTGTGAGACTAATAATTGGTTTATCTTGATGAGGTTTTTTGTCTTTATTTATTAGTAAAGATTTTAACTTATTAGTGTATTTTCTTTTTAATTCAGGATTTTTTAATTTACTAATTAATTCTATTAAAGAATCTTCTTCTTGTTGTAATTTACTAAGAACATTAATTTGTTTACAGCAAGTATCATTACATCCTAATTCAATCTCTCCGTCAGTATTCTCACTGCGAGAGTAATAAGTAGAAGTATCACTCAATGGAGTGGTGTCATTGGATGATGGACTAGAATGAATAGGAGATTGATTTGGGGTATTAGTTATTTTAAATATGTCAAATATTTGACTTTGATGTTCTTCAGTAATTTGTAGTTGATTAAGCTTATTCTTAAGTTTTTCTTGAAGTTTACATTTATTAGAATAATGACCCTTTTTTCCACAATTGTAACAAGTAACATCTTGGGTAGATTTTGACTTCTTTTTAAAGTGATTAGTTTATTTGTGATATTTCTTTTTTAGTTTAGCATAATACTTATCGGGTGATTTGGTAGGTGAATATTTCTTCCTATATTTAGCAAAGTATTTGTGTGAAGATCTCTTGTTATTATGTTTGCGCCGTAATGGTGCAACAGGAGATAGATCATATTGTTCACAGAAATTTCCTAATTCATATTTAGCTTTATGTTTATCTTTAGTAGTTTTTTTACTAAGTTTCAAATCTATACACATTTTTAATCCTTCTTTTTGAATTGTACTAATGATGTCACCATAAGTTAGATTATCATATTCTATAATACCAATAGGTTGACTAAGAACATCTCTAATCTTATGGGCAAAAAGACTCAGTAATTCATTGATAAATTTCTCTTTCCAAAATGACTAAGTGTAATCCTCTCTAAGCATGACACGAGAGGTAAAGACATCTTTATACCAACGAAAATCACTTAAAGTAGGGCAAGTGAGATTACTAAGTTGATCATGGATGTAAGAATGGATATTAGTAGGTGTTCCAATAAAATGTTTGACTATGGTAAATATTGAAGTATTGATACCATCAGGTTTACCTGATCCTATATCTTCATCAAAGATTGGGAAATCATTTTCATCTAATTGTTGAGCATGTTGAATACTTTCACGTGTATCAGAAGTTAGGTATTTATCCCACCAAGATTTGAGCATACTGGTAAATCCGGAGATAAGTAACGAGACTATTTCAGGTTGAGTGTAATCAAGATAATTACTAAGGTAACTATTTGCAACCATAGACATATGATTTAATTTTTGTAGAATTTGATTTTCACTAAGAGCATCAATATTCCATTCATATAATTTTTTGGCAGAAACAGAAAATTGATTGCTAATATTAGTTTCTTCAAATTGAAGATCTGGGGATGTAGGTTTAGTATACGAATTTTTGGTGAGAGTAGTAGGATTTACTTTAGGATGTGTGATTCGGTTAAGATTATTGTTTTGGAATTGTTGGGCTATTTGATTGATTTCATTGTTGGATGTGTCGGAGTCACTACTGAATTGAGCAGGTGGTTGTTGCATTAAGACCGTAAGGCCTTTTTCGTTAGAAGTAGTGGATATTTTAGTAAATAATTGTTCAATGGCTTCAACAGTAGTAATATCATGGGTAGCTAGGCTTAAACATTTTCTATTGCTAGGAAGATTAATAAGTGGCTTGTCTAAGGGTTTACTAGTGAAAGTATGACTAATTGAGTAATCTTCAAAAGTAATTTCAATTTTGTCTAATTATTTACCAATAGTTTTTAAACATTGATTAGTATAATTATTTTGTTCAATTACTTTTTTTATTTCAAATTCATCACCAGGAAGCTTAAAGGGAGAAACATGTACTACAGCACCCTTATGTTCAATGAGGATAGTTTCTAAAGGAGGGTGACTGGAAGAAACAGAAGTATTAGGGGAAGTTTTCCATTTAATTTTAATAATAGTATTGACTTTTTGATAATAATTTTCTAAATAATCGAAGAAGTAGATTTCAGTGTTGATTTTGTTCATAAATTTATACCATTTCTTGGTAATTTTTGATTGTTGGTGTTCATCATAATTGGTTCTATAAGTTTGTCGTTTGAATTTATTTGCTTTAGATTTGAATTCAACATGAAGTTTATTAAGATCTAGAATAAAGGTTTATTAAGGGTTTATAATTGTGGATTAATAAGAGGAACAACTTCAAAATCAGTTTGAGTAGGTGAATCCTGTGAGATCTTCTTCAGGAAGATGTGTGTGAGTGGAATAAACTGGTTTACTAATTTGAGAAGTAGAAGAATTATCGATTCCTTTTAATTTACTATTGGTGGTGTTAGAAGTTTGGCAAATATGAATTTTTCTATCTTGTCTAGTAAATAAAGGTGTAGCAAAAATTTCATCATCTTCAGTATCAGTAGGGCTACTAGAAGTACTATGGCCAGAAGATTGACTATGGGGTCGATTAAACCTTATATGAACAGAACCATCATTATATTGTTAAATATCTTGAATATTTTGACTACCAGAAATATATTCAATATCAAAATCAAAAATTTTACTATTATTTATATATCTTTATATATTATTTATATAATTTAAATAAAGATAAACAAGCCGAACTTGATGAGCTCGAACTAAGCTCGTTTACTAAACGAGCTTAAACGAGCCAAGCCGAACCGAATCCTTAACGAGCTAAACCGAACTTATTCATGAACCATTCGGTTCATCTGCAACCCTAACCAAAAGCCTCTTTATCTCCAAAAGGCAGAGAAGCCTAGACTATGCAAGATAAAACACTCATAATTCAAAAGTCTAGGTAAAAAGCAACCTCTCACAACCTAAGAGGATAGGTGTCACACCCCAGATTTACAAGGTCCAGCCCACATGAGTAAACCACTTAACGATAGACGATAACTAACAAGACTGATGCAGATGTATATAATATAGGCACACAGTACATGTGTTATTCTAATTTTATACATTCTTAGATACAATATCTAAGTCGAATGGATGCTCTGTAACTAAAACACGCAAAGATGTTATAATCAAATTAAAATGTCCAAAGGCTTACATCATATACAAAGGGTGCAACCTTTGCAAGAATGGCACACGGCCAATAACAACATAAATGGCCTAAAGCCTACAAATAAAGGAACCACCCTACACGGTTCCGAACACACTTCACTGTCTCAGACTCAATCCACATAGGGTGAGCACAAAGCCCAATAGGAAATATTTCAAAAACTAAATATGATCCACCAGTGCAAATGATCATGAATGCAATACATACATATATAATATGCTCAAATGTATTCTCAAATCCACTTGCTTTCTCAATAAAAACCCTTTTTCCCAATCTTCAAAACCTTTTGTTTATTCAATACATTAGTTTGATATAAAATCTACTTCCACAAGTCAATCTAGGTATCTCAACACCAACTAGCAATTTCATTGCCAATTCCAATGCGAATACATCGTTAACCAGCAACAATTACATTACTAAGACCATTTTAAAATCATTTCTTCCCAAAACCAAAGTGATAATAAATAAAATGGGTAAATCTCCAAAACCAATACAACCTTTCACGGAAATTTCGTCAGCGCAAAACCGTCAGACAGGACCCGTGTAAATATAGGCTATACGAGCACTACCATTGCCATTTTACGAAAATTTCGTTCACGGGATCGGCACCCATGTATATGGGCAGTTTTCGGGACTTTTACCCTAGATACACAAACCAACTTAATTGACATAACAACAACCTTTTCCCAAATTCACCATTTTATTTATCCTTTCCAAATAGCACAATACATGTGATTCAAAATATTATTTTTTCAAAACAATACAAATGTTCCAAAACATAATGCGAGAATTTCCAAAAACCTCTTTCCAAAACATACAATTTAAATTTTCAAAATCCATTACATGCTCCATGATATGCATGATTTATAAACAGTCTAATTTGCCTAGTTCGCATGCAATTTCTACAACAATCATAATTATTCTCCACCGATAGCCCAAAACAGATATCTCTAAACAGATAAATAAATTTCATTAAAGATACACTTTTCCAAAATCTCAAATGGGAGTAATAATACATATCCAACTCCACCATCATCATTAATCTTCATTTCAATTTCACATTACTCAACATTTTTCTATTTCCTCTTTACAATCTCAACAATTACATTTTAGGGCATAACCCCCTTTCCTCTTTGAAAATTAATTTCAATGCAAGAAATAGCTTATTTCAACATATGTCAACTCCAATTTCATAATCACAACCTTTTTTAAGAAAACATTTGGAAACCCCTCTTTTAAATTTTGATTTAATAATCCAACAATTTCCCAAAAAGATCAACATTTTAGAGTTTCGCCAAATTAAGACTTTTTACTTTTAAAAACTCATATATATTTTTTATAAGTGAAAAATCAACTTTTTGTAACTAAACTATAGCTCAATAATCTCATTTGGAACAAACCCTCACTTACAAAACAAATTTTCAAAAAATCAATCCAAGAACAATGGAATCTATATATTTAAAATACACCACAAATACACTACTGAACTCTTATTGAGTTTAAGAAATAGATCCTACCTCTTGAAGCAAGAAGGGCACAAGTCGAAAAAATCACCGGCGGCGAAACAACGATCCATTGAGATTAAATGGAAGCTCTCACCGTGCTCTACGTTTTGGTATATGGAACTAGGGGTAAAAGATGTGTAGAAATAGATGAAATCAAGGCTAAAAAACTTGAGAAAGCAAAAATGGTGGAAGGAGAGAGAGAAGGGAGTGAAAAGTGAAGAGGTTTAACCCAAAAAATGACTTTTAAAGACCTGATTCTGCGCAGTACGCTCGAGCGTTGAAAGTTGCGCTCAAGCGCACTATACTCACAGCACAGATTCGTAAATTTTAGACAAGTATAACTCTCTCATCCGGACTCCGTTTAGGATCGTTCTTGTGTCCAATTGAAGCCTCGAAAGTAAACTTTCCAATGGTTCTAGCCTTCACATCAAGATTCAAAGTGTGGAGAGAGAAAATGATAAAATAGTGAAGACTACTCAATAACAACTATTCGAATTTGGAATTTTTGATTCAATCTCACCCAACTACAATGGTAACACCTCAACCAAGGCTCAAATATCGACTAAGAAGGTTCCCAATCAAAATAATCATAGAGTCAAATATAATTCTATCATAACAAGAAGTATATAGTGCTACAGTAGGTTACTAGTAACCTCATCTCATCACCAATTTTACAATGCTTGGAAGTGACAATTGTTGTCTGTTACATTTAGAGAAGCTTCAATTTCGTCATTATGTTCTCTTGGAAATGTTTTATTCATTACAGCCTTTTGCTAAGAATCACCTGCACCATGGTGTAGAAGCCTTTCCACTACTTGACTCATGGTAGGTTTGCATCTTCTCTTCCTCTACACACTGCAAGGCCACTCCAACCAATATTTCCATCTTAATTGCTTTGTATCTATCTACCTTCATCAGAATGGGATTATCTTTGGTAGGGTTTTTTATATTTTATTTTTTTATCTCAATAAGATTTAACACTATAAATCAAATATGTACATTACAAATCTCAATAATAATACATCAATCTAAGTATTAAAACATAAAAATAAAAGTACTGAGTCATGGAATGCATATATAACATTATATAAAGAAACATAAAAATAAAAATATAAATTTCAAGTATACTCAGGTTGGGTAGAGGAGAGACGTGTTGCAAGATTACTATAACTAAGAACCAAGAGGCAGCAAACACTTCTTTTTTTTTTTCCCTCATAAATTTCTAATAAAAGTAGGAGCTATATAATATATTTTAAATTATATAAATACATATCAAATTTGTTTCATAAATTTCTAAGTCGACATTTAAGGGGCCCTCAAGATATTCGATGGTCTTCATGTACTGCCTGATGTCATAATTTCTAGTTGGCTAGAAAATCAAGACTTGATTTTTATTGAAGGAATTTCTTCAATTTTTCATAATTTTCTCTCAAATTTCAAATAAAAGTATGAGTTTATATAAATAAACATCAAATTTGTTTCATAAATTCTAATATACTTGGGTTGGGGTAGACCGTGCCACCCCTGAACTCTCACTTGGCGGAAAAGAAACCCACATATTTGAAGGTGGGGTGCTAGGGTTGGCCAAAATCATCATCCCTAGTTCTAGGGTACAATTTGGCCACGAGGACTCCTATCATCCTATTCCTATGTATTGTCAGATACATTTCACCTTCATAACAATTAACCAAGTACACAAGTTAGCAACTTCCTTTTAGAAATGTAATTAACGTGACATGTAAAACCAGAACTGTATTCTTCTTTACAAATATATATAAGGTTTTCATAAAACATCCCAACAGAAGTTTCACAAATTAGAAGCGCAAGAAGAGAAAAGCAAAAGCCAACGATCAAATCAAGCAGTTTGATTGTATATGTACATGTTACCAAACTCTGTCCTCAATCAGTCACCTTGTTTCTTAGAGCTTGCATCAAAACCTTCCGGTGTCTGGTAAGCAGAAAGGAAGAAGGCACTTTGATTCTTCTGCATGAATCTGCATGACGATAATAAGTATGATCACAACAGTGAAATCTAATTAATATTGACAGAAAGGATAAATGAGTGAAGAGACCTTGACCAGCCAATTTTCTGAAAAAATGTGGACTTTCTTTCTAAAAATCCGATTCCACAGTTGGATTCTTATCATGTCTAAGCAGCTAATAGAGGACTGACAATAATCCCAAATATATTTTTCTTTATTTTTTTTCCTTGCATATATTATCATTAACACAAAGCAACACGAAATTATAAATTATAGGGCACCATCTAAACCTATAAAGCGACAAGAAAAATAAGGTATAATTAAACTTTCATTGTTAAACAATCTTCAACCAACCTATACAACATGAGTTTTTCTATTTCCTTTATTTGGACAAGGACTTCTATCGTAAGCATAGGCACATGGGTCCCACATGACCAGTCACGTAAGCACCACTAAAGGGATGGACCCAACAACCATACCCGCACTGCTTGACTCAAGACTCGTACCCCGATACTACACAGCCTGCCTAGGTTGGGACCAGAGCCAAGGGCTCCCTGACTTTGTCAGTGCCTTGGTCATTGGTCGCTCAAGCTACCAATGACCCCAAGCGGGACCACCAGGGACTTCTGGATTAGTGGCTGTAGTCAAGGGATCATCAAAGTTGTCCGATTCACCCTCTTGGGATGACCCCACTTTGACCAGTTTTAAAGCACGAGGGAGAAGCATCTTTGACCAAGTCAAGGATGAGTTGGCCTCCATGTCCCAACTCTTCTATAAAAGGAGGTCTCTACCTCCATACAAGGCACACCTTAGGAAAGTTCCTCTGTCCACATTCGAGAGAGATTTACATCTCCATGGCATATATTCACAGCTCCACTGCCACTCTCTCTTCGAGTCTAAGACTGAACCCAACTCTCCTGGTGGTCTTTCACCATCTTTGTGCCTACCATCATTCTCAGAGTGCCCACAGTCTGCCCTCATCACTATAGACCATCCACAACAAGAAATATCACAAATAAAGATACAAGTGCTGCCAAACTTTAAAAAACATAATCAGAAGAATGAAAGATCTTATACTTCAGAAAATCTAGTAGTTTCTGCTGCAACTCCTTCAATGTCTCCTCTTCAATGTTGGCATAATATAGCATCTCTGGCAACTTTACTGCAAATGACATATAACAAAAAATATAAAATATAACATAAATAATCAAGCGCTGGAAGAAGCAAGGAACTTATCAGGACAATAAAACATGGTGAGAGTTTCCAACAAGAAAGCAAACTGAAAGGACAGAGCCTACTATACTATGTAATTGGCCAAAAATTACAGCAACATACTGGATTTACAACAACTAAATATACATGCATGCAGAGTCTCAACACATGATTCCGAATAGTTATTTTGCAATATTGCACAAGAGATGGATAGTAAATATCAAAAATTAATCTGAGTATCAAGATTGGGTATGAAAAATTAGATGACACAATCTGCCTCTCATGCTTTCAAATGCATCCGCAATTGGGATCCAGCTACAACTATAGATTCATGTCTCCCCATCATCACTTATATAGTAGTTCGCTTTCCTAAAATTTTAATTCATGAAAGATTGAAAGTTAAAACAAAGACCGAACTTAAATCCAAATCCATGAATCTGTTGATTACGGTTATTTTTGCAGGACTAATGCAGAATTTTATGACGCCTACAGATTCACAAAAATTGCCTCCATCTATGAGAAAGAAGGAAAGGATTTGAAAACACATGCTTTGCAGGATCTCTAATCGGACCATAAAAGATATATTTGCCAAATATCACATCTAACTGACCCTTTTCTTTATCTTTACTTGAAAAAAGAGAGTAAAATGCATACACCATTCTGCAAGCATGAATTATGCCCTGCCACTAAATCTAACAGCTGGTGATTCACTTTAGATTTACATGGAGGAAATCAGTAACTTCTCACAAGAAAACCAATCCACTTGGTTTAATTTTTTAAAAGAGTTTTGAGTTGCATTTTGAAAGATAAATTGTTGAAAAGAATTTTGAAAATTAAAAATTTGTTTGGTTATGAGTTTTGAAAATAATTTTGGAATGATTTGTAGTTTTTTTTTTTTTTTTTTTGTAGTTGAATAGATGGGTGTGAGTAAATTTGATTGATTGATGTGTACAATGTGAGAGAATAAGAGAGGAGAGAGAAAAAATGACTAATTGATTTCTTAATAAAAAAATAAAAATAAAAAAGAGAAGGAGAGAGGAGAGAGGAAAGAGAGAAAAAAAAAACTTTGAAAAGAGTTTTGAAAATTGGTAAATCAAACATGTTTTTTGATTTTTTGATCCAAATGTTAATTTGAAAACTAAACCAATGTTTTAACCTAACTTAAACAAGGTTGATTAGAGATCCAACTACAATTAGTACCTTCTACAGACCAGCAAGCAAAAAACAACTAAAAAATAATTCTCACACAATTAATGAAAGCAGCATCAACGGATCCAAAATGCCATATCAGTATTTTACAATGTGAACCGAGAAAGCAATGCACACTTTTCAACTCAAAAGTATTTTGTATAACATCAAAATAAGCATACCAAAGAGCCGTAACAGATGTTCAGCACCATATACATTTGAAGGAGAGACATCATCTGCAATTACTTCTTGGTATTGCTGGCGTTCACTTTGGTATAGAAGCATAACTGGCATCGCTTTGTTGAAGTAACAACGCAACCCATTAAGAATTTCTTGAACTGAATCAGCTATCCTTTATCCACCAAATTACAGTAAAACTAAAGTTACTAATGCCAATTTTGTAGTATTTCTATAGCACATGACAGAAAGTAAACTGCCAAAATTGGGAGTAATGATCGCTATAAGTGTATAGTCAAAAGTTCTGCTAATGGAAGCATTCAACACTGGTCATTATTTATGAATACTTGATTAGTCCAGTTTGAGAGTAGTCAGGTGTCCATAAAAGATTCATTTATTTGCATGAAACAGCCAGAAGCCAAGACCTGAAATAGGTCAGATTGATCATCAGGTCATAAGGGGCCAAACCTTTATCCACTTTCTCCAACACTCAAACAAAAATATGTACGTGTTGAAGACATCTACACAATAAAATCACAGTTCCAAAAAGAAATTGGCTTTTGGATATTGACTTAACAGACAAAGCTAGATGTCTATAATAAAACTGTACATTAATTTAAGGGTGAATTACACTAATAGTCCCTAGTTTGGAGTTTGTGTCATTTTGGTCCCTGACTTTTCAATTGTGACACATTTGACCTGAATTTTGAATCTTGTTCCAAATAAGGACAATTAAAGATATCATTAGATTTTCAAGGGTAAAATCGTCAACTTGATAAAATATTAAACTAATTTGATAAAAATAAATGTCAAACAAATATTTTTGAATTTTTAAAAATTATTTCTACCCACTAAAAATAAAATTATGTAAAATTGACGAATCTTTTAGACATTTATTTATTTTTTTTACCAAATTAATTTTTATTATGTGTTTAGATGATGATCATGTAAAATTAATTTTAAAAAATTAATCATGTAATTTTTATTAATTTTTATCAAATTTACATAATTTTATCATTGGTGGATAAAAATAATTTTTCAAAAATTAAAAATATTTGTTTGACATTTATTTTTGTCAAATTAGTATATATTTTATTAAATTGACGATTTTGCCCTTGACATTAAACAATGGTATCTTCAATTGTCCTTATTTGGAACAAGATTCAAAATTCAGGGTCAAATGTGTCACAATTAAAAAGTCAGTGACCAAAGTGACACGAGCCCCAAACTATAGGGACTGCTAGTGTAATTTGCCCTTAATTTAAATAACCACATATTGCAATAACCTTGAAATAAGACATTCTTAAAATACGATCATCCAAATTTGGCCCCTTCTAAGTTGAAATAGATTGTTGCTCAGTTTGACATTATTTCAAGCATGAAAATGCTAAAGATGAGATAAATTGAAAAGTAGCTAATTTCATGAGGCAATTCTCGGGAATGGTAATAAGGCATTACAGTCATTTGCATGTTGAATGGATAGATTTAGCAATTGGTACCAACAAACTCCCGCATGGGGGATTAAACAACTTGTCCTTCTAATATACATTCTTAAAAGTCACATTCACATGATTAAACAATTCCTATTTTTCCAATATGTTCTCAAAATTGGCATTTTGCAAAATGAAGACAACAATAAAAATTAACTGAAAAGAATATGATGCTCAACTGCCCAAGAAAACAAAAAGGCTTGTAAATGGAAGAATCAGTAGAACATGAACTTACGTGTCATCCTTCTTCAACCTGTAAGCAAGATACTTGCTCAATATCTCATCAACATTGGGACTACGCGGAAGTTTTACAAGCTGCAGTTAAGGATTGTCCACATTAATCAAACCCTAAGAATAAGTTAGAGATAGCATTAAGAGGTCATTCTTCACTACACCACAAATGGCCATATGAAAATAAGCATAAAATAAATAAAAATAACATGTAAACAATTTTAGGACATCTGCAATATACATCATAACCCATGTACAGAGAAAAACAGAGCTAAATAAAAACCAACTAGCCTGCACAATACCACAATTCCTCTACCACATACGGCCAAACCATCTCCTAAATAATGAGGAAATGGCAACTTGTCACCTCCTGACCCATGTTGAGAAAATAATATCAAAAGGCAAAACTCTATTCATCTTGTTAGATAGCTTGATATACATTATTGGGCCCATTTCCCAATAGCTTAGGCTTGTGGGAAATTGGTGACTTGACACAACCATCCTAATACTCAAAACCCTACCGTCTAATAAAAGGACTATAATTATAGTTTCCACTGGCTTCTTGTTTACATCTCAATCAAGATGTTACAATTCATCTAAACAAAATAAATATGAATCATGTCGAAAATCTATTTGAGGTAGGATCTCATGTCCTCATAGCCAGATCTTGTCACATCATGAAATCCTGATCCAAATCCCAAAATAAATCTGTTCCCACAAAATAAATTCTTAGAATCATCTAATCCAATAGATAAGTTCAGAAAAAAAAAAATGTAAATACCTTGCCCAGATGAGTAATAAACTCACAATCATCAACTAATTGCTTCTTTAATGTTGATGGAATATGGATGTTGACTAGCTTTTCCGGTGGCACACTGCCTTTCTCCTGGAAATGACAAGGAATAAACTTAGTCTAAAGACCTCAAACTATCAAAGGAAAACACTCTAGAAAAACTTATAAACAAAATAATGAAAATCATAAGCTAATTTCTAAGTTATGTTTGGATTAGATTATTCAAACTGGACTTAATAATTATATAAATAACTGTTTTATAATTGATACATTTAATTAAATTCCTACTTGATTGAATAAAGTAACAAAAGGGCGCAGAAAAGTCCACTGGTTGGATTGTGGCTGGAATTTTTCATGTCCAACAATGATCAATTACCTCGTTTGGCCTATTGCTGAACTTCCTTAATTGACAACCAATAAGACAACAACAAACCAAAAAATATACATATAAAGGAGGCATTTAAGAGATATGCAATTTAACCATGTCCTAGTGCCCTTGAGCAAGAGAATTAGATGAATACAACACTCAACACATCCCCACACCCAATAACCATATCCGAATTCATGTAACAGTGATTGAATCCCTACCTATTCCTCTCCTTGGCAATTACAAATGTAGCATATGGCTAATCTGAGGTTTCTGGGCACTTATTTTTAAAACGATCTTTCCATGTAAATGTTTCACATGCTTTAAAAAGCCTCACGGCAGTTAACATATTAATCAATGCAGGAATCAAATGATTCCAACACTCATTGAGTAAACTAAAAATTATTTGTCAATAACCCATTGAATCCTCCAAAATACACCAAACACTAGATATCAGGACAAAACTAAAGACTTAAACATGCAGACAACCTCCAAGTGATACAAAATATTCTATCAAGGAACAACAATAAATAATTATATTAACATCAAATTTTCCACCTCTTTCCCATGAATCAACATTTATTTTCCAACAAGCTAACAAACTAGACAGTGAAACACATACCATGCACAAATATATACACATAAACATATGTTTAAGAAGCACCTTTTATAGCAAGTAAATCAAAGTGTACCTTAGTAACAGAGTCATTCTTCCGCTTCTTCCCTCTTGCCACTGCAAAGAGTTCCCATCACAGCTTAAGAAGAGACCACTTCTGAGAATAATTTCCAGACATGTGCAGTCAAAAAACACAAATTGTTTTTGCGAAAACATTGTAATTATTGGAAGTATTTATTTCATCAAAATGACAAAGTTGGAGGACCACTAATGCCAGGGCTACCTTGGCTGCTGGCAGGACAGTTCAAGAAACTTTTGGCTTTGAAATGCCCTGGCATCAAGCCTAGGTAGCCCTAGCAATAGAGCTGCCCAAAAAATAAGATTTCACCACATAGTAGATTCAAGTTATAAATAAATCATATAGATGGTTTGAAATTACATAGATATATAACTTATTTATGCCCAAGTCATTTAACAATTCATGCACAGAAGCAGAAATCGAGTCATATACTCGAACTACACTTTCAAAAGGTAATATTCTTCAACTATATAAAGAGAAATTGAAAGGCAAAAAGAAGAATAGAAGAAAATATGTAACTATTTCCAAAATATGCTTATCCTACAAAGTTAATTATTAACAAATAATTGCATGAATTTTTTTTTTTTTTTGAAGAACCAAGCCTAAACAAAACAATAACCAAACGTAAAAAACCAAAATTTAGACTAAAAAATAAAGCTAACCAGTAGAATTTCTTGGTTTAATCTGTGATGCGCGCCCGCTCTTTGTGATCTTCTCTGTGTTCCGTTTCTCATTGAGCTCCTGCTGTTTCTGGACATTATCTTCAGTAAATTTCATCAGACGATCCATGCCTACCCATTCATCCCAACTGTTCAAGAAAATTTCTACAAAGTTAAACTTCACCAAGTTGGCCAATATAGCATGCTAAAATTGGGAAGTACCCCTTCTTCTCCGTTGAAACTCCAAAAGCAAACCTCCCACCCTCCCTCTTCTAATAGAACTGTATATGTATTCAAATATAGAGACATTCAGAAGTTCAAGAAAAAATAAAACCAGAGTTCCAATTGACAAAAACAACATATGCATAAGTACAACTACTGAAAATTACTATGAAATTAGGTACTATAATGTAGAGGATGTACTCACTTTTTGTTCCACCCCTGCAATACAAACACATAAATGGACGTAAAAGTCAATTCCTTAACCAACACACTAACATGGCACAACTTTATGGAATATTATTTAGGAAAAAGAATGCGCACAGGATAATGAACGAAGTATCTCCATTCCTTCATTCGAAATTCAACTTTTTGTACCTTGCAAATAAAAAACCACACGCCATATATAACTTAGGCCTTAAGCTCAGAGAGCATTTAATCTAAAAAATAACAGAATATGTCAGTCTAGCAGAAACAAGTATGTTAAGAGCATCTCTCTCACCAGCAACCAAAAAAAAAAAAAATTTAATGCAGTCTGGCATTGATATTTGAGAATGATGCAGTAACATGAAAATCTTCCAGAGGAGTCTCTATCATGAAAAGGTAAAAATTGCAGTAATGGACGGTTTTTTTTTTTTTTTTTTTTTTTTAAAAAGGCTTCCTCATAGCCATTATTCCATTATAAAATGTTCCATTGAAAACCAAATAAGCAATGCAATACATCTGTGACAATAGAAGTAAACAGAGAGCAGAAAAACACAAAGGCATGATATAATATATACAAACATACACACACAAAATATAATATACTATTATATTAACACTATTCAATACTGTACTATATATAAAGCAAAGCCTCCGGTTCGTGCGAATCCAAAAGTGAAGCTGGGTTATCATGTTCTAAAAATACAAGTAACCGTTTAATTGTTCAGTGCAAAACTTGAAAATCCAACCCTTTCACAATCAGTCAATTGTCCTTTTGTCAAACGAAGTCAACAATAAGATTGGGGTTTCTCTGTCCATACCACACACTCTCATCACGGTTCTTCCAACTATCCCCTTGTTCTCTAACAAATTATGTATACATAAATATATGCACGTATAATTTGAAACCAATCAAATTCAACCAAAGGAAAACTTTAAGAGGAAAATACACTTTAACCCCTTTGAAAAAACAACAAGGATACAAATTGATTGATTGTTTCATTCTCTTCCCTATCCATCACCTTCAATTATTTAGGTTAAGAAGAAAAAAAAATTGTACAGTAGACTATGAATCAAAATGCCTTTCCACAATTGGATCAGCAAACTGAATATCCTTGGAACCAATAGAGACATACATGAGATCAAAACATTTAAATTTTATCTCTACTTTTCGTTCTGTTTCTCGTCAATCTCCGATGATCGGAGAGAGGGAGAGTACCTTGGCTTCGTAAATTTTGAGTTTATGGTAGGCGAGGACCTTCTCGCCTTCAGAGAAGGGACTTGAATCGGGAGAAGGAAGGGAATCTACGGAATCTCTGATGTCGATGTCTGTCTCGGTGGTGGAGCCGTCGGAGATGGTGGCGGAGTCGTCCGTAACCCCCGCGTTAGAGCTCCCCATTCTTCAGGGAAATTACGTTGCCGCTAATACTCTCTTGCTCTCATGGCGGCGGCGGCGGTGGTTAGGTTGTGGTTTTGTTGTAATGGCGGTTCTATGTGGATGCAGCAACTCCAATGGGTGCCTGATCAGCAATCGAATCGGGGTTTTTTTAATAGCTGCGTTGTCTCTCACTTTTTTCCTCTTCTTTGTTCCTCTCCCACAATTTTTTAGGACAAATTATAGTTCTGTAGTTTATTAGTTTTTAATTTTAATTTGATGTTTCATCCTTCTTATTATCAATTTAAATAAATTAAAAAAAATTTCAAAAGAAAAGACTATGAAAAGGTGCGTGCACTTTAAAACGATATTATAATTTTATATTTTTTTAATCATAATTAAAAATAAAAATTATAACTAAATATCACATAAGATGTAATTAAAAATTTCATAAATCATACTTAAAATATTATCATAATTAAAAAAATTTATTAAAATTAAATAAAAAATAATATAATTAAAAGTTTATGTGGTACCTTCTTTTAAATGGTGGGCATTGTAAAATTTCCCTGATTGAAATACTGAAGAAGGTTTATTTTTAACTTTTTATTTTTAATTATCAATTATTAAATCATGAAAAGTAGCGTAAAATTGTATGCAAGATTAAATTCCAAAATATCACATAAAGTAAATTAAGAAATAACATGTATGATTTGTCTTCTCTTTTTTTTTTTCTTTTTCTTTTTCTTTTTTTTTTTTCTTTTTTTTTGGGTTTCATTTTCGAACTAATTTAATGATGCCCAAAAAACATGTTTGGGCCATGGAATTGTAAATTTGTTCACATACATATGAGCAATACACAACATTTCAATGTAAAAAAATAATAATAATAATAATCATAAATAAATATACATTTGTATAAATAAAAATAAAAATAAAATCATTTCAAATTTAGTTACCTCTAAAAATGAGGATGTACAACTTCTTTTTTTTCTCTTCCATTTCCATTTTCCATTTTCTTTTTGCTATTCAAACACAACCTTTTTTTTTTTCCGAGGACTGACAAGATAATCAAGCACTTCATAATCTGCCAATGCATACTCCTCAATATGAGTTTGTTTTTGTATAATTTTGACAATTAGACTAACAAGATAATCAAGCACTTCATAATCTCCCAATGCATACTCCTTGAGTTTGTTTTTGTATAATTTTGACAATTAAAACGCTTAGACTGTATTTGATTAGAGGATTTGATGAGAAAAATAGAAAGCAAAAAGAAAATGCAATCCCAATTTTTGTTTTATTATAATGGAAAATACAAGAAAAAAGTAAGTAAGAGGGAAATACACAATCTCACTTTTTGTCTTTTAGGTTCAGTTATGCTCTTTTTGGTTCACTTATGAATTTTTCTTTCTCTATTTTCCAACTCAACAAAACATAACTTGTAATTCAAATCCTATCAATTTTTTCTCATTTTCTTTCTATTTCACTTTCTCTTACCATTTCCATCATCAAATCCACTAACCAAATACAGCCCTAAGCAATAAATAATAAACATGAGTGATGACAGCCAAATTAGATTGTCTGCTTGAGCTAGTCTCTTTACTGTCTGTACTTGAGTATACTCCGTGCTGCGAGATGGCTCTCTTCCTCCAAATGAAAGTAAAATATGTCTGTTTGTCACGTTAACCACAGCAAAGATTGTATACTCGGAATTTTACACCTAACCAGGCAGGATCCATATTGTGATTATTCGGTGAGAGCACAAATAAGAATAAAACTAGGATCAAGATGAAACACATAAGAATACAGATTTATGTGGTTTGTCCTAAAATATGATTACGTCCATAGTCCCTATGATTTTACTATGATCTAAATGGAGTTTCAACATAACTATAAATACACAATACTAAAGCAACAAGACATAACTGTGAAATATCAAAAATATCCTCTCTAAAAAATTCAGCTAGTTTTAGTGTTCAGTCGATTGACATTTGCCACCACCTTTGTTGTGCCTGCAAAAATGTAAAAATGTGATGACTAAATGTAAACGCTGCCATGAAGTAGTTCACACTGAATTCCCATTAGACACATTGAAGATGACACCATCAATAACAGCAGAAGAACTATTGTCCTGTTGATGCAAACTTGGTTAAAGAAATAGTTTCATGTTGCAGACAAAGTTGCAAAGCCTACAACGAAAAATCCATTTGACAGAAATGTAAAGCTGACTAATCGAACCAAACCAAAATCAGAAGTAGCAGAGACGAGTGGTCATCGCTCATCAGAAATATCATCAACAAAAGTGAACTTTATTGCTATATATGAAGTACGCCTTCAAAAGAATAATGACTAGTCTTAATGACCTACATTGAGTGCTAAACTTGTTTAAAACAATAAAAGAATAACAAAATTGTCAGGAAAACACCAAAAATAAAAATCTCCGGTTCATGCTTGTACCAGTCAACAAACTTAGTGTCCATCACCAGGGCTTGGACCAGAATCGTTAATCTTCGATGGAGATGGAGGGTCGGTGACAAGCTCACCTCCCTTACCCACAGCGCTTGGACCTCCAATTTTGATGTCTCCAATATATAACACACTAGTTGCACCAGAGTTCTTGATCTCTCCTCTCAGGCCTCTAGTTTCAATGTCTTCAATGTACGATTCATCAAAGACTTTCACAATTTTTTTGTCTATGGAGATGTGATGCTTAGCAGCATTGAGAGTCCGAGCTTTGATCATGAAAAATAAAGAGCTCACAAGTAGAAGAATGAGGCCTGGCAGGCATTGGAAGACAGTAGTTAAATTGCCCCGGAGAATACTAAAATTGATGCTATTGAGAGAAGTTGTTTGTGTGAACTTTGCACAATGGGGTTAAGTTGGAGGTTGGTTCAATATTTATAGGGCATGGAATGTGAGACCAATTTGAATAGGGAATGAGGAAGTGCCATGTGGGTGGGTTGAACCGGCTTTTTGAGGTGGCACCATCTGAATTGTTTTAAATGGAATCCACCAGGAGACCTTCATTTTGGATTACAAAATACATATATCTCAGTGCAACAGACAACACCAGAAATTCTAGTCCACGTTTGAGCACATTAGTTAATTGAGAGAGAGAGAGAGAGAGATTCTATAAGCGCTACAAGGACCTAAAGGATAGGATACAATTACATGCAACCAAACAGGGCAGTAGAAAGTTTCATAGACATCCTAGCCACAACATCAATTGCGAAACACAACCTTCCTAGTAACTTTTTCTTGCCACAGACACTATTGATGTTACAGATTATTTGTTGAAATGTTCCAGGTTAGACACTTTTTCCCGTTTGTAAAACTATTTTGAACTTGCATCCAAGAATTACTGGACTTCATTAATCATTCTGAAATGTTTTTTATTTTATTTCTTTATTAAAATTGCTTTCCCCTGTGCTTTTGAAAGAAAACTCTTGCATTACTTTGACATATAGTATCACCATTCAATAAAAAACCATTACATTGACTTAGTGAACTCATTGGATGGAAGTTACATTTTAAATTGTAAAATTCACCCATTCTATGTGGTATTTTTAGGGCTGATCGCGGGTCGGTTTTGGCCGGGTGCGGGTCAAAACCGACCCGACCCGCACACGTGCGGGTTGATGAAAACAGACCCGCAACCGCCCGCGGTGCGGTTCGCGGTTTGTGCGGGTGGGTCAGTTGGTTGTGCGGGCGGGTGCGGTTCGGTTTGCGGTTTGGGCTTTTTTTTAATTGGGCTTAGTTATGATATTAATTTGAACAAATTTGACATGTTGGCCTACTTTTTAAGCACTTTTTTTATTATTTATGGAAAAGCACTTCATCTATTTAAACATCAACTATTTAACTACTATGTTCTGATAAAGCACTTCATCTATTTAAACATCAACTATTTAACTACTATGTTCTGATATTTTCCACTTCATATATTTTATTTTTTTGGGTGCCATTTAGGAGTTAACTATTTTCTACCACTCAAATGGCATTTTGTAGTCTTTCTCAAATTGCATCTGCTTCTTTTTATATTCAGCTTTCTCCATGTGTATCTCGTGTCTAACACCCTAATTCTAGTACTGAAATTAAAAACCTATAGCTTCCCAATCTCACCAAAAGTTATAGAACTCTTCTCAGAATCTATGTTTATTTTTTTTATCAGCCTTTGTAACCAACTCACCACATAGGTCAGCATACACTGCTGAGTTAATTTTTAGCTTTTTTTAAATAAAAAAATTTATAAAATACTTCGAACTTTTCTCGTTCTGAAAGCTTTACGAAATTATAAATGGGGCTATTCCACTGAATACACACTTTTTAGATTTATAAATGTACTTTTTATTAGATTCATCTAGACAAGATGAACTGAAAAGGTAAAAAAATTTAACATAATTTTAAAAAAAAACACTAAAGGCAAAAAAATTTAAAAAAAGAGGTAGCTATTTTTTTTTGTTGCCAAAATGAACCTATATAAAATATACTAATAGATCAGCTTGCCAAATCAAACAGAGAGCCATCAATCGATTGAAAAAGAGAGAGAGAGAGAGAGAGAGAACCGTATAGGGCTGTGTTGCTGCCGATCGCCGGTTGATTTGCTGCTGCCGATCTCTGTCGTCTCGTCTCGTCTCGCCTCGCCGCCGGTTGGTCGCCGCTGCTGCTGCTGTGCTGCTTGCTAGGGTTAGCGGCTGCTGCTAAAGGAAGGAAAAATAAAGAAATGAAAAGGGGAGAGGAGAGAAAAAGACGGGCTGCTGGGCTGGGCAAACAAATAAGAGCCTGCCCTAGTAATAGTATAATAAGTAATAAAAAAATCAAGGGTTTAATATATATAAAAATATATATATATGTATTAATATGCGGGTTGCGGGTTGCGGTTTGGGTAGGGTCAGAACCGCAACCCGACCCGAACCCGAACTTTCCCCGGCAGAATTCTTGACCCGCACCTGCCCACCTACCTATATCGAAACCGCCCAAAAGGCTGCGGGTAGGGTAGGGTCGGGCGGTTTGTGCGGGTGGGTGGGTTATGTGCCCAGCCCTAGGTATTTTATTATGAAATGGTGATATCACATATTAATAATAACATTATATTATTGTCTTCCTTAATTTTTTGGGAAATTATAGACTATTCCCAGAGTACCACGTGTATGTACTCCTAACCAATCATAATTTATTCTGCCCCCTCATGTTCTTCAATCAACTAACATAATACCCCACCTACACCTACCTTCTCCACTGATCACAATACTATAGAATACCACATAATGCAACAACAAGCGGTATATAATAGGACAGAGGATCTATGCCATTTTGTATGTCATTGTCACCTTCGAATTTTTTTCAAAAGCTTTGATTTTCAATTGGATTTTAGCAAGCGACATAATATTTGGGTGATTTAATTTTACTTTTTCTTTAGCCCTCATTTTCCTGCAACTTTCTCGAGAATCAAACAACAGCATAGCTTAAGAGGAAGGCAGGTTGGTTACCACCCAATAGTCTAATCACAAATGAAGGTCCAACGCGGTAAAGTATATAGCTCAATATTGCAGTCTAAAGTAAATTATAACTCGGGCCTGCCTTAAAGTATTGGTGTTACAAATTCTATGGAATTGAAAGTACATAATTTGTACCAGCAAATGCATGGTTTTCCGTCTGAATCTGTTTTTGCGAAGATCTAACTGATAATCAAGAGACCTCAGGCAATGAAAGGACAAACATATGCAGCCAAGTCAGCTGGCTGTCAATCCTGCTTTGACATAGTCTTGTTGTCTGAACTTGTTTGGATTCTTTCATACTAACTTGGTACCTTTTGGATCCATTTCTTTGTTCCAAATTTAGTATTTGCTCATTCAGCTATTGCACATCCATAACATTGTTGTTTCTCAAAATTGATTTGCGATCAAACAGTTTGTTTTTTGGCAATCTGTTTCAAAGAATTATGATCATAATTGAAAGATGTTGAGCTTGAATTCAATAGGATCACCTCTTTTTGGCTTTTTGGCTTTTTGACTATTTTAACTTAGGCTAAAAAGTCTTGTTTGTGATGGATTTTTTGGTTTTTTTGACTTTTTTAAGAGAAAAAATGAAATGATTATAGTTTGAAGGTGACATTTTGTCTTATTAACTTATTTATCTTTTTGTGAGTATTTTAACCCTAACATCACATGCCAACCGATGCCCAAGTTTAGTTTAATTCTTATGTGGCCCTTTGCCCCCAATATTCATCAAATTATATAAACAATGAACATCCATGATTACTTTATTGTATCCTTTTATCATGATTACTTTATTGTATCCTTTATTGATTACTATATTGCTTATAAAAAATAAAAAATAAAAAATAAAAAATAAAAAATAAAAAATAAAAAATATTAAGCTTCGTAGTGTTAGCTACAAACAGTATAGTTACAGAAGATGTGTCATATAAAATGTCTTAGTTATGACAATTTATAGTTTGCTACAAATGTCATAATTTTTTTGTTTTTGGTTATCAGATTTCGTAGTGATCAAAGTTTCAAAGTTTTGTGATATGCTATGTTACTATCTTAGTCATACAAATCATTGTAGCGTAGCTACAAACAGAAAGGGGGTCAGGATTTTCATTACCGCAAGGATCAAAAAATAAATAATATTTTTTCACCGTATAGACAAACACATATGTATATACAATATGACATATTAATTATATATATACATAAAAAAATTTAAATATCATGTAAACAATTTCTAATATAATGAAGAAATTTTTTAATAGAAAATAAAAAGAGAATGCAAGATAGGTGAAAAATGAGATATATATCTTTTACGTTAGGAGGCCATTTTATTTATAAAATAAGATAGATACATACATATATATATATATAAGTGCTGTGACAAACAAAATTTTTCACAGAAATAAGGGACCATGCCCTCCATACTCTTCTCCTAGTTCCAAACTTGACTACAAATATGTATACAATCACTACAATAAAAAGTGTCTTTCGAGACGAAAACTAATGACGAAAATAAATTTTGTCACGAAAGATGTACCTTTTAGTGAAGAAGATAATATTTCGTCTCTAAATGTATCATTTTTAGAGACAAAAATAAAATCTCGTCACCAATCTACATACATAATAAAAAAAATTAGGTGACGAAATTATTTTTCGTCATTATTTATATTTTTTTGTCACCGAAGATTTTCCCTCTAATTTTTCGGATGGTGCCAAAATTTTCAGACTTTTGGTGAGGAAAAAATTAGTCACCAATTATAAAATTATAAATGACGAATATATTTTCGTCACCAATAATTTTTAATAATTTAATATCATTTAGTGAGAAAACTATTTTCGTGGCCAATAATTTTATCTTTTGATGAGGAAATAATTTTGTCACCAAATAAATGGTTTAGTTGCTAAACGTTTTAGAGGCAAATGAATATATTGGCGCCTTAGATATATCGGTTCTTCTTCTCACACACAGATTTAACCACCAAACCTCACCCTACATCACCTCACCTCAGTGCACACCACCAACGTCGCTCGTCACCAACGCCGCTCGCCACCGCCACCCCTACCACCACCGCCCGCAGATCACCACCGTCGTATACCCACGGGTATTCTCTTACTCTTAGTCTATCTCTCTCTCACTCGCGGTCTATTTTTCGCTCTGTCTACCTCAGTTACTCTCTCTCCCTCTTTATCCCCCTTTCTCTATTTCCCCCTTTCTTAATCGTGCTCCAGAGTTGTTATGATTTCTTCAATTTAATTTGGTGTTGATTTCGAAAAATGGGTTTGGTTGAAGTGGTTTGATTTGTAAAGTTTTGTAGATTTGATGTCCTAAATGGGTTTGATTTTAGTGATTTCATACATTTTCCCCTCTTTTTCCTTTCTCTCTCATTAGTTTTAAAGCCCTAATCCATTAATTGTGTATGTATTTGCATGTATATTTGGTCCCTCATTGTGTATGTATTGAAAGCCCTAATTTTTTGTATTGAAAAACCTTCTTCTGGGGGGTTTTCACTCATTAGTAAAAAAATATTTTTTACCAAAATAAACAGAGTGGCCATAGACAAAGAGATTTCTATTGTGACAGTCTAACTCATGGCAAATTTGGATCCAAAAAAGGGTTAATTTGGTAGATAAGGATTTCTATTGTATTTATGTACGGTTGGTTTGGGTGCTGTTTTTGATCACTTTGATCCCACATAAATAATAATAACAGCTGAACTACATGATGAGTGACAGAATGAAATTGGAAATAGCAATCTAAAACTACATGTCATATTTGTAATTTTTCATGTCGTCTATTAGAAGCTAAGGTTGAAAGGGATCTCTTGATTTGACTCTGCTTCTTATTTTGACTTTGGTGGGGGCTGGGTCCATGTCACTTTTGATGTTGTTTAGCTCACATGATGGCAAATATAGTTTCAAATTGATTGCACACTTTCACCTGCTATGAAAATAGAATATTTTAAATGTATTTGTAGCACACTTTACCAGTACAGTTTTGATTAAGAATATCTATGTATATGTACGTTGTGGCCATTATCAATATATATATATTGTATTGGATCAATTTTATCACCTAAAATAATGAACAATTTCAACTTGAACTATCATTTTGTTGATTGTGGCTACTATTCCTGTAACGGATCCAATTGAGGAGATGGTTTGAGAAAGAAAATTACATGAACCATAAGTGAACCAATTGAATTTTTTGACCTCTATGCTCCTAAGCATGCTCTTCATTATGTTGTTTATATTGAAGTTTATGAACAGCTGTTAGTGTGCTGCAAATTTCTACCCTTTTTTTGTGTGTGTTTATTATTATTATTTTTTTATAATTACAGGAAATTGGGTGATAAGGGTAAATTTAATTGTTCAACGTTATCTGCCTAATATGTTCTCCATATTCTTTCAAGTTGGTAATTAAATATTAAAGCCTTAAAATAGTTTAAGTTACGACTTACAAGTGAATCCTAAAGAAGACAAATGGGTGCATGTAAATTCTCTTCTAGTTGATGATTGTAAGGGTGATTGACAACAAATTTATAGAGTGAATGTAAATTCTCAAATACAAAGTCGAGCATCCATGATTTGTTAATTATGGGAACCACTGGATACTGGCAATAAAATGACTGAATTATGGCAACCATTTGCTTTACCTTGCCTAATAATTTACTTAGTGAACTCTTTAGATTTTGCTTATTAAAGGTGCTACTAGTGCATTACCAACAGTACTTTTCACTTTGTTTCATGTCCCAACTTTCACTTTGAAGAAATCATATGGTAACTATATTGTATAATTTAGTAAATTCATGTAAGCATTTATGGCCATGACTCTGTGTCTGGATTTTCGAAAGTACTGCTACCAACTTCCATCTGTCTGCTGAAACACAAACACAATGCGTGTGTTTGTGATGACAAAATTATAGTTCTTTTGTTGATATTATTTGTGTACAGTTGGTTACCTCCCCTATGCTGCGATTGCGTAACCTAATCTTTCAAAATAATGACTAGCTCGTCATTGCTCACTTGCATCCTCAACAACATTCTAATTGCAGGGGACTCAAGAACATATTAAGGATGTATGTTAAGAAGGTCAATTGCTCAAAATGGGAACAAGTTTCACTTCCATCAAGGTCAATTTCAAGAGTTTTACTATTTGTTGCTTTGCATGTATGACAATCAAAGTGATGATTTGTTACTGTCTATCACTGTTAAAATATTTTTCTATGACTACAAATATATATATATGCATACATTTTTTTTTGTGCCTGTGACAAGATTTAAAATATCTTATTCATTGGACTGGTTCCACCCAAATATTTCCCGTCTTGATTTTTTCCTGAAAGTTACATTGGTAAAATCTTCATAGTATTACACATTTAGCCGATTACTATTTCTTCTTTTTCTTTTTAATTTTTAATTTCTGTATGGTTATTTTTCCATGTTTTTTAGTTTTGGATTTTTTTTATTTCATATACCTTGATAGTTTTTATTTTTTCAGTGTCAGGTCAATAGTTGCTTTAAATCTTAATAACTATACAAGTGGAAGAAATCCATGGGGTAATCTGAAGCTAGAGTATTTGGAGAAGGTATAATTTTTTGGCCACTAAAATGCCATATCTATCAGCATAATGATGATGCATTATAGTTGCTTTTTGGTAGGCCTTATCAAAGTTAATGACAAGTTCTTATAGTAGCTATGCACATATAGGTAAATAAAACCAATGCAATGTGTTTAGTAGAGGTCAAATGTTGTTTTGAAACCTATAAAAACATTTCAATGGAAAAGAATAATTTTCCTCTCCTTCAGTTGGTGTGTGGCTGGTTCCCCTATAATAATTCAATGTATTCCCTCCAAAAAAAATAAAATACCCCAATGATTGCAGATTAGAAATATGATTTTTTTTCAAAAGCATTATACAACCCAAATGTCCTCGTAACTTGCAATTTTAGAATTATTTTTTGCCCGAATTCTCTTATGTGGCTATGATGCTTCAAAATATGACCATGGTCCCTGGATGCATTTAGACACTTCCTTTAGTTGTTCCCAAAGACATATCCTCTCAGATATCAGGTTTGAGGCGTGTTTGTTCTCTTCTTATTCTTCTCTATTGGGTGTCTTTATGCTCATTGCATTTTATTTATTTATTTATTTATTTATTTTGTATAGGATCATATGTGTTTGTTATGTTGTTTTTATTTGATGATAATTAGGACAAGAACTTATATTGTCTGCTTGATGTACTCTTAGAAAGAAACTATGTCAAATCTCAAGCTAAAAGTGGTGTTGTTGAAATTGTTTCTTTGTTTTACAGAGAGGCTTTGTTGGGGCTCATGTGAATGATGGTCTTCTAGAAATTTTTGGCCTAAAACAAGGATGGCATGCTTCCTTTGTTTTGTCTGACCTTATTTCTGCTAAACACATTGCCTAGGTACTACATGTTGAAATTTTCTTTCATTCAAGCAGGTTGCATATATACTAAACATGTCAAAAAATATATTAAGTTCTAATAGAAAAAGAAAAGAGTAAGGAAGCAATCTCTGAAAACTTATCCTAAAAAAAAAAACATATTTCTTTCTTGTATCAATGGTGTATTCATATCCTGATTTTTGGAAAATAAAAAAAAATAAAATAAAAAATAAAAAAATATGCTTCTTAGGAGGAATATATACAACATTGAAAATTAAGGGAAATAATATTAAGAAACTGAAATTTCTATTAGTGTGTACTTTGGGTATTTATAGACTTTGTAGCAACTTTAAGAGCACCTCTAACACCTAATAGGCACATTTTGTGTAGCAAAAATATATAAAAGTGAATTCTGTATTTTGCCTATTTTGTATTTCAACCACACTTTTTTACTCTTGAAATTATGTTGCCTAGCCTCCAAGGTTGTCCACATGTAGCTAGCATAGCACAGGAGAATGAGGTAGAGACTCCATTTTTGTGTTGAGGCTAGACAAAATGTCTAAAATGCTCTAAATATCTCTCCAATTGGAGATGCTCTAACAAGCAATTTCTACTAAATTCAAGTGCTTGATGTCTAACCTTTCCAATCTGTGGCATGTTGAAATAAAATGGGTAATTAATTAAAAAATATTTACCCCCTCATCAAGCTGACACCATATTCTTCTAGAGGTTGCAAAGCATGTACCAAGACTTTCGGTTATACTCAAAAAGCCTGACATGTTTCACATTTGCACTATTCCAACATGTAGGCATGAAACTAAGTCAAAAAATGAACTTTTCCAACGCTTAAGCTTGAAAATAGGCCATCGGGGGGTCAAAATCGTGTAACAGCCACGAGAAAGCCGAGGGAACACTTCAAACACCTCGGGAGGGACCAATATAAGTTGTGAAAACTTACGGAACTAGCACGGGACTCCCGATTTAAAAACTCAGTCGAAAAATGCATCTTTCCGACACTTAAGCTTGACAATAAGCCATTGGGGGCCAAAATCGTGTAACAGTCACGAGAAGGCCCAGGGAACACCTCAAACACCTCAGGAGGGACCAATGTAAGTTGTGGAAACTTACGGAACTAACATGGGACTCCCGGTTTGAAAACTAAGTCGAAAAATGTACTTTTCCAACACTTAAGCTTGAAAATAGGCCATCAGGGGCCAAAATTGTGTAATAGCCACAAGAAGGCCTAGGGAACAACTCAAACACCTCAGGAGGGACCAATGTAAGTTGTTGAAACTTACAAAATTAGCACAGGACTTCCAGTTTGAAAACTAAGTTAAAAAAGTACTTTTCCAACACTTAAGCTTGAAAATAGGCCATCGGGGACCAAAATCGTGTAACAGTCACGAGAAGGCCCGATGAACACCTCAAACACCTCTAGAAGGACCAATTTAAGTTGTGAAAACTTATGCAACTAGCACGGGACTCACGGTTTGAAAATTAAGTCAAAAAATACACTTTTCTAACACTTAAGCTTAAAAATAGGCCATCGGGGGCCAAAATTGTGTAACAACCATGAGACAGCCTAGGAAACAGCTCAAACACCTCAGGAGGGACCAATGTAAGTTTTGGAAACTTACGGAACTAGCACGAGACTCCTGGTTTGAAAACTAGGTCAAAAAATGCATTTTTTTCACACTTAAACTTGACAATAGGCCATCAGGGGCCAAAATCATGTAACATTCACGAGAAGGACTGACGAACACCTCAAACACCTTGGAAGGAACCAATGTAAGTTGTGGAAACTTACGGAACTAGCACAGGACTCCCGGTTTGAAAACTAAGTCGAAAAATATACTTTTTTCACATTTAAGTTTGAAAATACGCCATTGGGAGCCAAAATCGTGTAACAGTCACGAGAAGGCATGGGGAACACCTCAAAAACCTCGGGAGGGACCAATGTAAGTTGTGGAAACTTACAGAACTAGCACGGGACTCCCGGTTTGAAAACTAAGTCAAAAAATACACTTTTTCACACTTAAGCTTGAAAATAGGCCATCATGGACCAAAATCGTGTAACAGTCACGAGAAGGCCCGAGGAACAACTCAACCACCTCGAGAGGGGCCAATGTAAGTTGTGAAAACTTACAGAACTAGCACAGGCCTCCCGGTTTGAAAACTAAGTCGAAAAAGGCACTTCTTTCACAATTAAGCTTGACAATAGGCCATCGGGGGGCCAAAATCGTGTAACAGTCATGAGAAGGCCCGGGGAACACCTCAAACCCCTCAGGAGGGACCAATATAAGTTGTGAAAATTTATGGAACTAGCACGGGACTCCCAGTTTGAAAACTAAGTCAAAAAAATGCACTTTTTTCACACTTAAGCTTGAAAATAGGCCATCAGAGGCCAAAACCGTGTAACAGCCATGAGACGGCCCGGGGAATACCCCAAACACCTCAGGAGGGACCAATGTAAGTTTTGAAAACTTATGGAACTAGCACAGGACTCCCGGTTTAAAATCTAAGTCAAAAAATGCCCTTTTTCACACTTAAGCTTGAAAATAGGCTATCGGGGGCCAAAATCGTGTAACAATCACGAGACGGCCCGAGGAACACCTCAAACACTTCGGGAGGGACCAATGTAAGTTGTGAAAACTTATGGAACTAGCATGGGACTCCCGGTTTAAAAACTAAGTCAAAAAATGCACTTTTTTCACACTTAAACTTGAAAATATGCCATCGGGAGCCAAAATCATGTAACAGTCATGAGAAGGCCTAGGGAACACCTCTAACACTTTAGAAGGGACCAATTAATGTAAGTTGTCGAAACTTACGGAACTAGCACGGGACTCCCGGTTTGAAAACTAAGTCAAAAAATACACTTTTTTCACACTTAAACTAGAAAATAGGCCATCGAATGCCAAATCCGTGTAACAGTCACCAGATGGCCCAGGGAACACCTCAAACAGCTCGGGAGGGACCAATGCAAGTTGTAAAAATTTACGAAAATAGCACAGGACTCCCGGTTTGAAAATTAAGTCAAAAAATGTATTTTTTTCACACTTAAACTTGAAAATAGGCTATCGGAGGTCAAAATTGTGTAACAACGATGAGACAGCCCAGGGAACACCTCAAACTTCTCGGGAGGGACCAATGTAAGTTGTGAAAACTTTTGGAACTAGCACAGGACTCCTGGTTTGAAAACTAAGTCAAAAAATGTACTTTTTTCACACTAAAGTTTGAAAATAGGCCTCGGGGGCAAAAATCGTGTAACAGTCACGAGAAGCCCCGGAGAACACCTCAAACACCTCGGGAGGGACCAATGTAAGTTGCAGAACCTTACGGAATTAACACGGGGACTCCTGGTTTGAAAACTAAATCAAAAAAGGCACTTTTTCACACTTAAGCTTGAAAATAAGCCATCTTGGGCCAAAATCGTGTAACAGTCACGAGAAGGGCTAGGGAACACCTCATACACCTCGGAAGGGATCAATGTATGTTTTGTAAACTTACGAAATTAGCACGGTACTCCCGGTTTGAAAACTAAATCAAAAAATGTACTTTTCTAACACTTAAGCTTGAAAATAGGCCATCAGGGGCCAAAATCGTGTAACAATCTTGAGAAGGCCTGGGCAACACCTCCAACTCCTCGGGAGGGACCAATGTAAGTTGTGAAAACTTACGGAACTAGCACGGGGACTCCCAATTTGAAAACTAAGTCAAAAAATGTACTTTTTTCACACTTAAGCTTGAAAATAGGCCATCGGAGGCAAAAATCATGTAACAGCCACAAGACGGCCCAGGGAACTGCTCAAACACCTCGGGAGGGACCAATGTAAGTTGTGGAAACTTACGGAACTAGCACAGGACTCCCGGTTTGAAAACTAAGTCAAAAAATGCATTTTTTCACACTTAAGCTTGAATATAGGCCATCGGAGGCCAAAATCGTGTAATAGTTATGGAAAGGCCTGTGAAACATCTCAAACACCTTGGGAGGAACCAATGTAAGTTGTGGAAACTTACGAAATTAGCACGGGACTCCCGGTTTGAAAACTAAGTCGAAAAAGGCACTTTTTTCATAATTAAGCTTCAAAATAGACCATCGGAGGCCAAAATCGTGTAATAGCCATGAGACGTCCCAAGGAACACCTCAAACACCTCGGGAGGGTCCAAAGTAAGTTGTGGAAACTTACGAAACTAGGACGGGACTCCCGGTTTGAAAACTAAGTCAAAAATGCATTTTTTTTCACACTTCAGCTTGAAAATAGGCCATCGGGGACCAAAATCGTATAACAGTCACGAGAAGACCCAAGGAATACCTCAAACAACTCGGGAGGGACTAATGTAAGTTGTAGAAACTTACAGAACTAGCACGGGACTCCCGGTTTGAAAACTAAGTCAAAAAAGGCACTTTTTGAACACTTAAGCTTGAAAATAGGCCATTGGGGCCCAAAATCGTGTAACAGTCACTACAAGGGCCAAGGAACACCTCAAACACCTCGGGAGGGACCAATGTATGTTTTGTAAACTTACGGAACTAGTATGGGACTCCCGGTTTGAAAACTATGTCAAAAAATGCACTTTTCTAACACTTAAGCTTAAAAATAGGCCATTCGGGGGGCCGAAATCGTGTAACAATCACGAGAAGGCTCGGGAACACCTCCAACACCTTGGGAGGGACCAATGTAAGTTGTGAAAACTTACAGAACTAACACGGGACTCGCGGTTTGAAAACTAAGTTAAAAAATACCTTTTTTTCACACTTAAGCTTGAAAATAGGCCATCGGAGGGAAAATCATGTAACATCCACGAGACGGCCTGGGGAACAGCTCAAACACCTCGGGAGGAACCAATGTAAATTGTGGAAACTTACAGAACTGGTATGGGACTCCCAGTTTGAAAACTAAGTCAAAAAATGCACTTTTTCACACTTAAGCTTGAAAATAGGTCATCGGGGGGGCCAAAATCGTGTAACAGTCACGAGAAGACCTAAGGAACATCTTAAACACCTCGGGTGGGACCAATATAAGTTATGGAAACTTACGGAACTAGCACGGGACTCCCAGTTTGAAAACTAAGTAAAAAAAATGCACTTTTTGAACACTTAAGCTTGAAAATAAGCCATCAGTGGCCAAAATCGTGTAACAGTCACTAGTAGGGCCGAGAACACCTCAAACACCTCAGGAGGGACCAATGTATGTTTTGTAAACTTACGGAACTAGCATGAGATTCCCGATTTGAAAACTAAGTCAAAAAATACACTTTTCTAACACTTAAGCTTGAAAATAGGCCATTGGGGGCCAAAATCGTGTAACAGTCACGAGAATGCCCAGGGAACACCTCCAACATCTCGAGATAAACCAATGTAAGTTGTGGAAACTTACGGAACTAGCACGGGACTCTCGGTTGAAAACTAAGTCAAAAAATGTACTTTTCCAACACTTAAGCTTGAAAATAGGCCATCGAGTGCCAAAATCGTGTAACAGTCACGAGAAGATCTGGGGAACACCTCAAACACCTCGGGAGGGACCAATGTAAGTTATGAAAACTTACAAAACTAGCATGGGACTCCCAATTTGAAAACTAAGTCAAAAAAGGCACTTGAAAATAGGCCATCGAGGGCCAAAATCGTTAAACAACCAGGAGAAGACCTGTGGAACACCTCAATCACTTCGGAGGCAACCATTGTAACTTGTGTAAACTTACGGAACTAGCATGGGACTCACTGTTTGAAAACTAAGTCCAAAAATGAATTTTTCCAACATTTAAGCTTGTAAATAGGTCATCGAGGGCCAAAATCGTATAACAGGCACGAGAATGCCCAAAGAGCACCTCAAACACCTTGGGAGGGACCAATGTAAGTTGTGAAAACTTACGAAACTAGCACGAGACTCCCGATTTGAAAACTAAGTCAAAAAATGCATGTTAAATTGTATATTTAATTGATAAGATAATAATTGTTTAACTTGCATTCTTTTGTTGTTGTTGTTGTTTTTTTTTTTTTTTTTTTTTTTTTTTTTGTGTGCAGATTCAAGATTAGATATGGACATGGTTGGTAATTTGGAGAGTAGAAGCTAGCTCATTTTGTATTTTTGTTCATATTACCTTACATGTATTTTGGTTGCGTTGTAAATTTTATATTTTTGTTGGTATTACAAGACATGTTTGGTAATCCGCACTTGATATTATATTTTTGTTGATATTAGTGACATATTTTTTGTGGATGTTATGAGACATGTTTGGTAATATGCATGCGGTTGATATTGTATTTTTGTGGATATTAGTAGACATGTTTTTTGTGGATATTAGGAGACATGTTTGGTAATCCACATGCAGTTGATATTGTATTTTTGTGGATATTGTGCTGAAATTCGATTGTAATATTTATGAAAATGAACAGATTTTTGTATTGATTTATAATAAATATTTTATTGAACAGATTATTGAAATGCGCAGGGAATTTTTAGTGAAAAGAAAAATTTTAATTTGAAAATAGTACCTCCATTTAATAAAAAAATTAATTATTATTAACGGCAAAATAAAAAATGTCGCGAAAAGAAATTTTTTAATTTGACAATAGTACCCCAATTTTAAAAAAAAATTAATTATTATTAGTGACGAAATAAAAAATGTCGCTATTAGTTTTCAAAAACATGACGAATAATTTTGTCACTAATGATATAGTACCAAACAAATAATTTCATCACATTTGCTGAATATTTCGTTGCTAAATTAAAATATTTGGTGACAAAATGTATTTTGTCATTGAAGAATTTTCTTTTGTGCTCATTTTAGTGACGAATTTTTTTGTCACCTTAATCTATATCATTGGTGAGGAAAACTTTCATCACTAAAACCTATTTGGTGATGAAATATTTCGTCGCCAAAACAATTAAAATAAAATATTATCTAATTCTAGTGACGAAATTGATATTATAGAGAATGAAAAATGCAACATTTGGAGATGAAAAATTTCGTCGCCAAAAATGAAAAATAGGCGACGAAACTATTTTTCGTCACCAGGTACTTTCAACGATAACGTATAGGCAACAAATGTGGTGACAAAAAATTTTCGTCACAAATTACTTTGGTGACGAAAATTTGATATTTGAAGACAAAATCAGTCTGTCACTAAAAGCCTTTTTTGTTATAGTGAATATTCTATTTTTTAAAAATGTGTACTATAATATTTTCTTATTATAATAATTGGAAGTTGTGCATACTTGCATGGGTGTGCTTGAAATTTACAGCTACATATTGAATCCGCAAACAGAAATACCTGTAATTAAATTATTAGTTACAAAAGGGTAATATGAAAATTAAAATCATGTGACAAAAAAGTGTAAACACTAACTCAACTTTATGCATTAGAATAGATAGTAAGATTAAATTCTGAACTTGATAAATGCCATTGAACTGTCCTTCGGCCTTGTAACCTCCTATGACGGGCAAAGAAAGTGAAGCCCATAAGATAAGCCCATAAAATCGATGAAATATAGCATTCTCAAATACAAAAAGCACCTAATGTATTTCTACATTGCATAATAACTATTCCTTGATTATGACCTACAATGAAAC
The DNA here is from genome assembly GCA_036172215.1 of Camellia granthamiana. NCBI lineage: Eukaryota > Viridiplantae > Streptophyta > Magnoliopsida > Ericales > Theaceae > Camellia > Camellia granthamiana. The sequence goes on along the minus strand of CM069905.1, from coordinate 143,594,568 downwards.
CAAATAATTATAAAGAAACAAAAGAATAAAAAAAATCTCAAAGATAATACAAGTCATCTCTGCTTGTATGCAAATGCCGATGGACAAACTAATTTCCCTGTCCAGGGCTCGGACCGGAGTGCTTCATCTCTCCCAAAACGCTTTTATTATCTCTGAACTGACATCCCTTTCCTCTAGGGCTCAGACCAGAGTTTTTAACTCCCCCGAGAGTTTGAGCATTGGTGAACCCATTTCCTCCTCCGGGGCTTGGACCAGAGTTCTTGACAGCATTGGTGAACTTATTCCCCTGTCCAGGGCTTGGACCGGAGTTCTTGACATCCCCGAGAGTTTGAGCATTGGTGACCTTATTCCCTTGTCCGGGACTTGGACCGGAGTTCTTGACATCCCCGAGAGTTTGAGCATTGGTGACCTTATTCCCTTGTCCGGGACTCGGACCGGAGTTCTTGACATCCCCGAGAGTTTGAGCATTGGTGAACCTATTCCCTTGTCCGGGACTTGGGCCGGAGTTTTGAGCATTGGTGAACTTATTCCCTTGTCCAGGGCTTGGACCGGAGTTCTTGACATACCCAGGAGATTGAGCATTGGTGACCTTATTCCCTTGTCCAGGACTTGGACCAGAGTTCTTGATATCCCCGAGAGTTTGAGCATTGGTGAACTTATTCCCTTGTCCAGGACTTGGACCGGAGTTTCGAGCATTGGTGAACTTATTCCCTTGTCCGGGGCTTGGACCGGAGTTCTTGACATACCCGGGAGTTTGAGCATTGGTGACCTTATTCCCTTGTCCAGGACTTGGACCAGAGCTCTTGACATCCCCAAGAGTTTGAGCATTGGTGAACTTATTCCCTTTTCCAGGGCTTGGACCGGAGTTTTTGACATTGCCAAGAGTTTGAGCATCAGTAAAGTCATGTCCGTATCTGCCAGCTTTTGGACCTCTGGTTTTTATTGCTTCAATGTAGAACCCTTCCAAGATATTCTGAATTGCTTCGGCTACGGAGCCACGAGGCTTAGCAGCATTGAGAGGACGAGCTTTGGCAATAAAAAATGAAGAGCTCAGGAGGAGAACAGCCACGAACGAGGTGAGAAACATGAGATTTTGGGCCATTTGGGAATCGAAGATGAGAGTTAAAATGCACGGGAAAGTGTTGAGATTGTTATACTATTGAGAGAGAGAGAGAGAGAGAGAGAGAGAGAGAGAGAGCACTTGGTGGGTTAAGGTGAGATTGGTAGACTCTGTATTTATAGGGAGTGTTAAGTGTAATATATGAGGAGGGAAATGAAGCATAGATTTAAACACGTGGGTGCGTTGAAAGCAGGGGATAGTGGTGGTGAGGTGTGCAGACACCTCAAAGTTCTTTGAATGTTTTGGGGAATCAACGAGGGAGCTTCAAAATATGGTTGCAGGAAACAACACAAGTTAAACAGTAAATACCAGAATGTTAGTCCAACTTTGAATCTCATTCTTAAATTAACATTTAACATAATTAAAGGAGGAGAATCTACTGTTCAGGAGCAATTTTGAAAAGTTATTAAACAAAAGTAAAAAAGTTTATGTTTTTAATTATTACTATTTATTAAAATTATCATTTTTTTTATAAATTTTTTTCGAACACATCATTGGTGTGTAATTTCCCATTAAAGAAAGAGAAAGAGCTTTTCCTTTCCTTTCCTTTGATCTTTTGAAACTTTTTAGGGGTTTCCCACTGGTGGGCTGCGTAAAGATATCCTCAAAGTTGTATCAAATTTTCTATAGTATCTTACAGGGGTGTGAAATCTATATCATGTTGGTCTCATGTTGATCTCACATTATGTGAGATATTTAGTAAAAAAATTGGTAAAATTTTTGAAGTCTCTAGCATTTATAAGGCTAGAGATCTCAAAAATTGTACCAAATTTTTTATCAAATAACATTTGATAAAAAATTTAGTAAAATTTTTGAAATCTCTAGCACTACTTAGTAGAAAAAATACTAGGGACTTAAGGTCATGTTTGATTCACAAGATTAATAGTGAAGTATTAATAATCCTATTAAATTAGTGTGGTATTCACTATCCAATTGGATTAATATCCATTGGATTAATAATCCCACCCCTACCCCATTACTAATAATCCTACAAATTTGTTGGATTAATTATCTATTAGATTAATAATCCTAAACCAAAATGTTAAAACAAACATAGGATAATTGGGCTCACGGATTAATAATCCTAATCCCATGCTCTAATCCACCCAATCGAACCTACCCTAATAGTTTTACCAAATGTCTCACAGTAAAACTTTTGAGATTTCTAATATTACTCAACAGAAAAAATGCAAGAGACCCCAAAAATTTTATCAAATATTTCACATAGATATGAAACACATATAGGATCAACCATAGATTGTGAGTCCTATACCCATATAAAATATTTAATAAAAAATTTTATACAATTTTTGACATCTCTAAGTATTTTTCGTGCGTAAATGCGAACGTAAAACAGCACTTGCGTAAATGAGGACGTAAAACAACACTGAAAAGGCAATATGAGGGTTCGGAGTGTGAACCCATATACAAAGCGCACTACTACAGTTCGCTGAAACATCCTCGAGCCACAGCATTATCAGTGGCTCTTGCATAAGTAATTGAATAAGCATACCAATTTACTAATTTTTAACTCAAATACACACTTATAATGACGGATGGATGAGATCCGGGGTGCCAGGGTTGCTCTGATTTAATCCGGCACCTCAGACTTCCTTTGGCATAAGCTATTTTAATTAAATTAATTAATAAAAATAAATTAAATTAAAATAATTAATAAGATAGAATGTTACATTTAAATCATAATAATTTTATTTTTTCTCATACAATTATCAAATCAACTGCACCGAAAAAATAAAAATTAAAAAAAAGGTCAAAAAATATCTCAAACATAACCTTTTTAACCAAATTAAAATAGTTAAAAAGTCAAAAAAAAAATGACAAATTACACTAACAGTCCCTATAATTTGAAACTTATGTCACTTTGGTTCATGACTTTTCAATTATGACACATTTGATCCTGAATTTTAAATCTTATTCCAAATAAGGAAAATTGAAAATATCATTACTTAATTTCAAGGGCAAAATCGTCAACTTAATAAAATATAAACTAATTTGACAAAAATAAATGTCAAAAAAATATTATTGAATTTTTAAAAATTATTTCTACACACTAAAGATAAAATTATGTAAAATTGATATATCTTTTAGACATTTATTTATTTATTTATTTATTTATTTTACCAAATTAATTTTTATTATGTATTTAGATTATGATTATGTAATGGGTGGTTGTTTTTATTTTCATTAAACTAGTTTCTATTTTTTTAAAAGTCAAATATGGCGATAACTTTGATATCATTATTAAACTAATCCATTAAATCAAAAAATCTAAAACTAAAAACATTTCATATATTAAATATATCGATTACACATTAAAATTCTAACAATCATTCATTACATACTCATTATCCAAACACATAATAAAAATTAATTTGGTAAAAAAATAAATAAATAAATATTTAAAAGATTTATAAATTTTACATAATTTTATATTTTGTGAGTAGAAATAATTTTTAAAAATTTAAAAATATTTTGTTGACATTTATTTTTATCAAATTAATTTATATTTTATTAAATTAACAACTTTGCTCTTGAAATTAAGTAATAATATTTTCAATTGTCCTTATTTAAAACAAGATTCAAAATTCAAGGTCAAATGTGTCACAATTGAAAAGTCAATAATCAAAGTAATACGAACTCCAAATTATAGAGACCGTTAATATAATTTACCCTTAAAAAAAATTAATCTAAATTAACTCATCCCAAATGAGGGCGGACAGCTTGGTTGAACCATTTCGCACGCACAACACACCATTGATTTTCTTTTATATGTGTCTGCATGATATTAATTAAAATCTATTGGTTGAATTGGTTTGGTTTTTTTCAATATTTTAGTTCAATTTTGTGTCTCAAAATTATGGGTCCAATAGAATTGGTTCGATTCTTGATTTAAATCATGTCTAAATTAAGCTAATCCGAAATCTGAAACTTTATATATATTACATAAAATTATATTTTTACTAATTTATTTTCATATAATTAGTAAAAAGTAAATATTAAAGTGGATATATATTTTTTTGGTAAATTAAAAATACATCTCCTGAGGTTTACTTAAAATACAGATTGCCTCCTGTGGTTTGAAAAATTACAAATACCCCCTCATTAGAATTTTTTATTTAACAGAATTAACTAAAAAAATAAAATTCATAATTGCTCTCCTATACAATAATAAAATTACCTAAATCATTAATTGAAACATATTTTTAATATTATTAAAAACTGTTAATTAACTTGATGATTTATTAAGAAAATGGGCGATTTGTTATGAAATTAAAAATTTCAGGGGGTGGAATGTAATTTTCAAAACTATAGGGGGTAATTCATATTTTAATTAAATTTTAAGGAGTGTATTTGTAATTTATCTTATTTTTTTTTAATTAGAATATTAAAGTGGATATTGTTACATGTAGTCGTGCTGTGTAAGGGGAAAAAAAAATGAAGACAAATTAGACTCATTTCATTTTTACCATCGTGTATTTGTATTTAAGCCTTTGTTTGAGATATGGGTTGGTTTTTTATTTTTTTTATTTTTTGACTATTTTAGTCTGGAGCTAAAAAGTCTCATTTAGAATAGACTTTTTAGCTTTTTTGACTTTTGTGAAAGAATAAATGAAATTATTATTATTTGGATGTGATGTTTTGCCTTATTGACTTTTTAACATATTTTATCTTTTTGTAACTATTTTAGTCTAGGCTTTTTATGCCAAACGAAGCCTAAATAAGGGTTGGACTTGTCTCAAATTCAAATATAAATTTGAGAGGCCTATGAAACTCATCCTGTTTTGATAATTCAAATCTTTATTTTATAAAGCTTTCAGTGTATATCATTCATAGAAAAAATTTGTTTGATCTAATAATCATAATCTATTTATTTTATCACGTTTATTTCTGAAAAAAATAGACAAGTATATTTTTGAAAATAAACTATCCAATTTTTTGAAGACACACAACAAAATGAAAAGACTGCAATTATAGGATTGACTTAATTTTTTTATGAATGATATAAACAAAGAGTCTCACAAAATGAACGGTTTAGATCATTGTAACGGGACCAATGATAAATCTCAAATTCTCTCAAATCATATTATATAAGGAAAAGACTTTTTAGTGAGAAGCCTTCTGGGAGTTCCAAATTCTCATTCTAATTGTCTTAATTTTAAATAATTACTTTTATTTGATAATCTCATATCGGGAAAACAAGAGAAAAAATAAGTTGTTTTACTCATATATAGGGAAACTTATACTCTCATCCCATTTAGTAAGGAGCCTTGTGAGAGTTTCAATATCTCATACTAAATTTCTTAATTTTAAATAATTAAGAAAATCTTCATTGGCTAGCTTTGGGGAAAGAAAATAATTTTAAATAATTACTTTTATTTGATAACCTCACATCGGAAAAATAAGGAAAAAAATGAGTTAGCTTTACTCATATAAAGAGAGACTTATATTTTCATCTCATTTAGTGAGAAGTCTTGTGAGAGTTTCAATATCTCATAAATTTCTCAATTCTTTTAATTTTAAACAATTAAGAAAATCTTCATTGGCTAGCTTTTATTTGATAATCCCACATTGGGAAAAAAATGAAAAAGTGAATTGTTTAGGTTAGAATAATTTACGTTAGAAGCTTTTATCATAATTTAGGTAGATGTTTCACCAAATTGTGTGATGAAAATATGCCTCTTTAATAGGAGGCCAACTTATATAATTTAAAGGCTTTTTTCAATAATTAATGTTATTATTATTATAATAAAAGGTTTCAAAATGTGAAGGTTGTCACCCATCTCCCCCAATTGGGTTCATCTTAATTGCATGACTACAATTAATTATATTTTTAAAATAATATTTTGTTCCCAATGCAATGATGCAAGTTAATTCCACGATTTTGACTACATGGATAACCATGTAACAAAGCACATGTCGGAGAAGAGAAGAGGTCCGTTGATTGATTTTAATTTATAATTTCAATTTTTATTAGTAACATTCTGAACAAATTAAAGTTCGATTTTACTTTAAGCAAGACTTTAGAATCAATTTGATTTATTTTTTTAAATATGCATATGAGTTTACAAAATGATCGAGTATGATAAATTCACCAACCTAAACTATGTCTCTCTAATTCCCGTTGGCTAGCTTCCATTTACCTTTTATTTTACAATCCCACATCAGAAAAAGAAAGAAAAAGTGAATTGTTTTATTTACATAAAGTGAATCTTATGCTCATATTTATATAAGCAAAAGGAGATTTTTAGTGAGAAGTCCTATAATCAATATCTCACACTCACTTTTTTTAATTTTCCTAATTTTAAACAATTAAGAAAATTCTCATTGGCCAGCTTCCATTTAATTTTTATTTTACAATCCCACATAGTTTTGATTTTAAAAATAATTTTGCATGCGATTTTGAAACTCCCATAATATTAACTTTAAAACAATTACAATTCCACATCTAGAAAAAATAAATCAATAAAAAAGTGAGTTGTTTCACTTATATAAAGTGTTACAATCCCACATTGGAAAAAGAAAAAAGAAAAAGTCAGTTGTTCACTTATATAAAATCAATCTTATAAATGAAGTTTTAAGGAAGAAGCCTTCTACAAGTTAAAAACCCTCATTCTAAAATTATTAAATTTTCTTAATTTTAAACAATTAAGAAAATTCTCATTGACTAGCTTTCATTTACCTTTTATTTTACAATCCCAAATCGGGGGAAAAAAAAAAGAAAAGAAAAAAGTGAATTGTTTCATTTACATAAAGTGAATCTTATGCTCTAATTTATATAAATTATTGAAATTTCTTAATTTTAAACAATTAAGAAAATCTTCATTGGTTAGCTTCCATTTAACTCTTATTTTACAATTTCATATCAGGAAAAAAAGGAAAAAATGAATTGTTTCATTTATATAAAGTGAATCTTATACTCCCATTTATATAAGCAAAATGAGATTTTTAGTGAGAATCCCTATAATCAATACCATTTTTTTTTTTCTTAATTTTAAACAATTAAAAAAATCTCCACTGGTTAGCTCCCATTTAACTTTTATTGCACAATCTTACATAGACGTTTTGATTGTAAAAATAATTTTGTATGAGATTTTGAAACTCTCATAATATTAAATTTTTAAATAATTACAATCCCACATCGAGAAAAGAAATAAAAAGTGAGTTGTTTCACTTATATAAAGTGAATCTTATATTCTAATTTAATATTATAGTATTGTGCATGTTTCAGTTCAAGATGGTTTACATTTTAAAATAAAATTTAAAGGTTTTAATTAATTAATTTTGTTATAGATTGGTTGGTCTTTTGACTTAGCTGATTAAACTGAATCGTTTTCAGTTTGACTGATTCACTAGTTTAACCACGATTTTAGTTGTTTTATCAAATATATTGCTTAGATTTATTTGATTTGAAATAAACTAAAATTAACTTTATTAAAAATTGAACGACTGAGATTGCTCGATTAGAAATAAACTTCCCGTCCAAACAATCGTTAACTTTTATTTTACAATCCCACATCATGAAAAAGAGGAAAAAATGAGTTGTTTTACTATATAAACCTTATGCTCCGATTAATATTGTAGTGTTGTGTATGTTTCAGTTCAAGACAGTTTAAATTTTAAAATTAAAATAAAATTTAAAAGTTTTAATTAATTAATTTTTGTATAAGTTGGTTGGTTCTTTGACCTAGCTGATAGGGTGAACTGTTTTCAGTTTGACTGGTTCGCTAGTTTAACTGTTTTATCAAAATATATTAGTTAAATTTGTTTGATTCGAAATAAATTAAATATTGACCTATTTAAAGATTAAACGCATAAGATTGCTTGATTTGAAATAAACTTCCCGCCCAAACAATTGTTAACTTTTAAACAATTAAGAAAATTTTCATTGACTAGCTTTCATTTAACTTTTATTTTATAATCTCGCATCGAGAAATGAAAGGAAAAAATGAATTGTTTCACTTATATAAAGTGAATCTTATACTCCCATTTATATAAGTAAAATAAGATTTAAATTTTTTTTTTAATTTTCTTAATTTTAAACAATTAAAAAAATCTCGATTGACTAAATAAAAAAATTAAATATAATTATTATATTTTTATTAAATAATATATTATGTTATCCTATACAAATCACGGTGATATGTTAGTTCAAATAAATTTGAAAGAATCTTAACCCCAAGGTGTTTGTGGGTGCAAGCTTTTATTAAATTTAAAAAATATTTTATTCTTTATATCATGTTAAATTGTTTCAGGCTTATTCATTATATTGGCTTGTGTTTAAGAGTAAAAATGTTTGTGATTGTAGCATCCTTGTAATAATGGTTAATTATATTTTTAATACTCAAAGCATGAGTCTTATGTCAATCTGACCCACAATATAAAGTAAAAAAAATATTTTAATTTAGTCTCCCAATTTAAAAGTGTTTCAATTTGATCCCCATTATTTACATTGTGTCGATCTAATCTCCTACATATAAAGTGTTTTAATTTAGTCCCTCAATATTTAAATTGCATCTATTAACATAATTAGATTGTATCAAAAAATACAAAAGAAAAAAAAAATCTACATATAGGAAATATGATTAGATATTTTAGTTTGTTTCCATAGTTTTCTGGGTGAATCTTTTTGACTGAATTGGATTATGAGGAATTTCATTCAAAGACAATAACTAAACTTAGATTTTGAAACTTTTCCTGGTTTCAACAACTTCAACTAGACTAAACAACAAAAAAATTTAGCCATATGTTGTTATTCTTAGCATTGTTCATGCATGAAAGCCTAGTATTGCTTAATGTTCCTCCATCTTGGCATACTTAGAATTCATTTTTAATGCATTTAAAGTGGAAAAGTAAGATCACGAGGTTATTATTAGGTAAAATACCATTCAAATGCAAACAAACAAGGTGCTATCCCGGACCTTCATCAACTGTTTTGTGTTGGAACAGAGATTCAATTGGTCAAAGGCTAGTGTAAGTTGGTCTTTACTTTGGCTTGTAATATGAACACAAAGATTAGTCATTTGAATTATTTTCCATGCTAAAATCCAACTTTTCCAATCTTGCTTGAATCTTGTTTGAATAATTGGGAATGTGGCCACTTCTTTTCAAAGACAATGACACTCAAGATTATATGGGATTTGTAATGGTATGGTGATCATAATTGAAAATATTATAGTTTTTTAACTCCTAAATTTGGACTTTTGATGTCTCTCATTTGTATCACATGGACTCCCATAGGGGGGATATTTGACGAAAAAAGCTAAAACATACCCTAAATTGATTTATAATGATGTGCAATTCTATATACCAATTATTAATTGATTTAAAAATTCACGACTAACACTAACCCCTTATCTTCTCCTATCTATTACATCATCAAGGGTGAATTTGTAAGTCAAAAATAAGATTTCTAGCATTTCTCGTTGATATATAGTGGAAAAATATTGAGACCCTTAAAATGATTTTTTTAATTTTATCCACAATAACATGACAAGTTACAAGTCAACTTTTAATTTGTTATAAACTTGACTATGTAAAACTTAATTCTTTTATCATGTCATTGTGAATGAATTTGGAGATCTAAATTATGTGTCAGTATTATTCATCTATATAGTTTGGGAAGACTATTATTAATCTAACTGCATACTTGTGAAATCTCATATTTTTGATGTATTAAATATTTTACTAGGAGGTATTGGTGATTTATTATAATAGTTTGATAGTGAGATTTTTAAATGAAAATCAAACTTTTAATTTCCTTTTATTTATTTTATCTCCACCTTATTATTGTTCATATCTTTCTAAAAATAAATTTGTCTATCCTATTTACCTTCCTTATCCCTTACCAAGCCATAAAAAAGATAAAAAAATTAAAAATTAAAAAGAACAAACGCGACCACCCCCATTCCCTTTTCCATACTTGTCATTGATTGATGCCCTATCCTATTTATCTTCGTTCTCCCTTACCAAAACCATAAAAATAAAATAAATCAAAAACCAAACGCAACCACCCCCATTCCATTTTCCATACTTGTTATTGATTGATGCCCTTCCATACCAGTGGTGATAGATAGGAGTGTAAAAATGACCCGTGGTCCGTGAGTGGTCTGAAGCCCGCCCTCGTCCCGAGATGGGCTCGGCCCGTTTAGGTCCGTTTGGACCCGGGCCCAAGCCCAGCCCGAGCCTTAGAGCCTAGGCCTGGGCCATCATTTTGAAGTCTGGCTCGGCCCCGCCTGTAGCCCAGCCCATCGATCCGCTCAAGGCCTAGCCCGAGGCTCGGCCCGCCCAAGACCCAGTGTCTTTTTTAGTGGAAAATAATAAATTTTTGGTAGAAAAAATTAAAAAAAAACAAAAAAAAATGGTCAAGCCCACCCAAGCCCGAGTCCAGGGTCATTCCCACCAGGCCGTCTAAGGCCCGAATATCCCTAGGCCTAGGCTTGGACCTTGGCCTAATTCTTTGGTCTGTGGGGGGGCCCGACCCTGTCTTTGGCGGGAGCCCGTGAGGCCCAACATGGTCTAGACCAGGCCAGGCCGAACCAGATTTACACCCCTAGTGATAGAGACCCCTACACCCCCACACATTTTGTGAGAGAGAGGGATGAGAGAAAGAGGGAAAAATAAAATAAAATAAAATAATGTGTGATCACAAATCAATTGGGAATTATGGAAGTTACAAATTTTAACGGTCCCAAGTATTATTGCTTCCATACCATCCTCATTTTGGTTTTTTATTTTTTTATTTTTAATCTTTTTTTCCTCTCCAAGAAGACTTGGAGGCCACTCCTCCTTTCTACTACATAACTTGCATTTGCAAACTGTTTTTTTTTTTATGCTCTCTCTCTCTCTCTCTCTCTCTCTCTCTCTCTCTCTCTCTCTCTCTCTCATGTCATATAATTTTGAGTTTAGTTTGAGAGTATTTAGACTGAGAGTTAAAGAGGAAAGTTAGATTTTGCCAAACCTTACATATTTATTACCTTAAAATTTTAATCTGTTATTTTTTAGAGATCTATGAAGCAATATTAGATGATTAAAGTGTTGGTGATGAATGAATTATTTTGAGATAATTCGGGTGGTATACAATATATTATCTCTTAAATCTCTTTGCAAAGAGTCTCAGTTTAATTATTTCCAGTTTGTACTTCGTTTGTTATACTTGTCATTTGATATATTCTGTGAAATCATGCTATGCTGATTCGTTTGATTATTCCGGTTATTTGATAAAATTCTATGAAATTATTTTGTATTATAAATATTGATTTATCTGACTAAATAACTTAGAATTGCTCCGTACATGGATCAAGTAGACCCTACCAACAATTTGCACCAATATACCTAAACAAACGGTTATGTTTGGGTGAGGTGGGTGAGGCCAATCACTGGTCACCAGGTATTTGGTCCTGGACAAGTTATCATATGTTTAGTTGAAATGTTCATGCAATTTGGTAAATTGCTTGATTATTGAATTGTATCGAATCGCTTGTGCAATATCGTAATTTATTGGATCCCTATTGATTTATTCTCTATCTAAGTATTTTATTCTTGTTGTATTGTATACTTTTCAAGTTAATTTATTTTTTAGGTGCAGAGCAATGTAGTGGTGATCGAGATTGAAGCATTAAAGAATTTACTGAGTTAGATATTTTGGAACCCACCAATATATATATATATATTTTTTTTGGAGACAATTGTATAAATTATATATCTATATAATAAGGATAGTTTTTGAATCCTGATGGGACTTTTGTCTCTTTGTCAAAATGTGAACCGTTAGATTGATTCAATCTAAGGGCTGAAAATGTCTCTCATTTGTCCTATTCAATCACATGATCTAATGGTCCAAAATGTAATCTGATGGCTCTGATTTTTAACACATACCCTCTCTCTCTCTCTCTCTCTCTCTCTCTCTCTCTCTCTCTCGTACTCCTCTCATCTCTTTCTGATTTCAAATTTTGAACCCACACCCTCTCTCTTTCTCTCTCTACCTCCATCGGAGCCCATTCCCTTGCTCTTCTTCAATTCGCTATCGAAGCCCAACCCTTGTCGGGGACCCAACCCCAAACCCCCTATTACTCTCTGCATCTTCTCTCTTCCTCCCTCTCTCTCTCTGCCATCCCAACCTTCATCAACAGTGGCAGCCCCAATCTCCCTTAAAGAATTTAAACGAATGGAAGAATCTGGTAGAAATACTGTTCAGGTGAACAAACCAATCTTATTTGTTATCTTCTTAGGTTTGTTTTTTTCCATCCCCTAAACCAATCTTACCAATCTGTTAACAGTCCTTTTTTGTGAACATGATTGTAAATGAACATGATTGTATCAATAGCTCTGGAAAAATTAGATTTAATAGCTCTGGAAAATTTAGATTTAATAGCTCTGGAACATAATTGGGAACATGATTGTATATGTGTTTCTGATTGGGAACAATTAGATTGTATCAATAGCTCTGGAGCATGATTGTGAACATCTATATAATAAGGAGGCTCTGAAACATGATTGTGAACATCTATAAACCAATCTTACCAATCATGATTGTGAACATGATTGTGAACATCTATAAACCAATCTTACCAATCGTGTTTTTTTTTTTTTTTTGGTTTGAGTTTTACTGGTCTCAAATCAATTAGTGATATTGCTTAGTTGATTGTTTATACGATCATCGCATATGTGTTTGATAGAATGACCCAATAAGGCATGTATTGCAAGTGTTTGATAGAATGACCCAATAATTTTTATTTATTTTGATTTTGGAGAATATATATAGGCACACAACTATAACTATCAATGCACCGTTTTGGCTTTAATTATTTTTTTCAAAATTTATAGGATTGTTGAACCAATCATGTTTTTTTTTTTTTTTTTGGGTGTGAGTTTTACTGGACTCAAATCAATTACGATCATTACACATGTGTTTGACAGAATGACCCAATAAGTCATACTAAATTTGTTCTAGTTCAACCATAAATAAATGCTCATTGGAAGTGCCACTATATACACCCCAAAAGCTTTTTAATGACATGCATCCAAAGTTTTAATCACAGTAGTACATAATCTTAAAAAAAATATCATAAATCCTCATAACTAAGGCCACTTAAATTTATAATTAAACATGACAAAATTTTATAACCAAAACCACCATGGGTTATAACCATAAACACTACAAAAAGTCTAATAATTAAGTTCATCATAAATTTGATCATCACATAATCTTATAACTAAATGCCACATAATTCTTAAGTAAGACCACATATCATTAGAATTATGGTGCATAGTACACATTTTTTAAGGGGATGTGTATCAAAGAATTTTTGAACATTTATTTTAATTAATTCTTAAAAATTATTTGTGATATTGTAAGTTTTCAGCTTGGAAAACAGAGTCTTTTGACAGGGCATTCAACATTAAACCTGTAGTTCTGAATGTAAGTTTAATATTCCTTTTGTTTCTTTTCTATTTTTGTTGGTAATCAAGTTACTAATAAATCAAGGTGAACTTGCTTTGCAACTCATGAAGGATGGATGATGATTAAGAAACTTACTATATTAAATGTTTTCTTTATTTTGATCTTATTTTGCTCTTATTTTGCTCTCATGTTTATTTTTCCTTTTTTCCTTATTTTGCTTTCTTATTTTGCTCTCATTGTGGGGGAATATTTTATTTTTCCTTTTTTCTGATTTAACTGCAGTATGTTGGTGGGTTTGGTGTGATTTTGATTAACTTTTTAGGTTGCTATGGCACAATCAGGTGGATTGGCCCCTCCTCTCTCTCCTCTTGTTCTATAACAGGTAAGTGATTCACATCTTAGTGTTTTTCATCCACAAACCTAACTTTTGAAAATGGCAATGGATTATTCAATTTGCTTTCATCTGCAAACCAAACTTCTGTTCATTCGTATCTGAAGCATTGCTTTCAATTTGCTTAATAGGCTCACATTAGAGAGCTTGAGAAAAAAGTGAAACTTCTTAAGAATCTTTTGCATCCAAACATTGTCGTTGGTATTTGATTACATATATGTGTTCTCATTGCCTAAAAATTTGGTAGGCTCACATTAATTTTATTTTTTTTTCCCAATTTAATTCTGCATTGATTCATTTAACACTTTGTTTTTTTATTGACAAATAGTAACATTTTTTTTAAAGACCATTAAAGCCTTGATAGAGCTGCCTCTTTGTGTGTGGTTTTTTTTTTTTTTTTTTCACTTAAATGTACTATGTAATTTCTTTGTACAGCCATTACCATATCCATTTGTAAATGGGTCAAAGAAAGGTAGAGATTGATTTTTTGGGTCCAACATTATCATCTACTTTCTTAGTAGAGGGATATGTATAATTTAGGTCTATATTTTGTATATTTTTTAGTAGAGGGATAATCCTTCTACTTTCTCCACTTTTTGTTTTTCCTGTCTCATATGTAAAATCAGCAACCACCTCAAACTGAAATTCTATTGTTGAAGCATATCATATAGTCCAATCCTGTTGGTGTGTTCCAGGTCTTAGATAACGTGAGTTGGATCTCAATTAGCTTTCAGAAGATGCTTGATTGAAATGTGTCAAGTTCTAGAATTAATTAGCTTTGTTACAGGAATTCACTCAATTTTGATTTGAGTCGGATTGTATTTGGAAGTGCCATTAATACCTCTGGTAAAGATAAGATATCTTTGGGGAGTAACTTTATTTATTGTTGTTCATGGTTAAGACATTTTCCTATGGTAAATATAAGATATCTTTGGGGATTTAAGATATCTTTGGGGATAACCAATAATCAATCACGTTTTCCTATTTGTTTGTTTGTTTTCATATGTTTAGAATTTAATAAAATTTTAATTGGCAACCTCATCCCTACTCTATATTTTCTTGGTTTTGTTTAAGAAAATGTAATCTATGTGGATCTATTAAGGGTATTGAAATGTAATCTAAAGTTCATTACAATAGTTCCTTCGTATGAATCTATTAAGGGTATTGAATCATGGTTTTAGGTAGAGATTTGGAAAGATGAAAGAAAAAACGTGAGTAAAATATAAATGCAATATAATTTAAATTTTTTTCTTCCTTTTCATTTTTATTTTC
This sequence comes from Camellia granthamiana, assembly GCA_036172215.1. Lineage (NCBI taxonomy): Eukaryota > Viridiplantae > Streptophyta > Magnoliopsida > Ericales > Theaceae > Camellia > Camellia granthamiana. The sequence continues at coordinate 143,579,364 of CM069905.1, read as the reverse complement.
TTCTTCAAATCCATATTCAAGTTCATGATCCAAACACAGTTCAAAAGAATTAAATTGTTGCTGTTTAGTTTCTCATACAAGACATTGAATGGCATATAGTTTGAATTAAATTGGAATTGAGCAAGATATTATTTGCAATTTATCAATGCCTAAAGCAGTGTATCATAACTTTTCTTAAATTGAATGGCAGATAGTATGAATATTAGGGATAAAAAAGGAAGCAAAACCAATTTATAGAAGAGAAAAATAAATTAAGTAATACCAGTCTTTTGAGCCAAGTACTTACTCTTCAACCACATTTTTTTTTTAATCTTTTCCTTCTTTTTTTTTTTTTTTTCCCAAAAATTAAAAATCTTTTAATATTAATAATTCAATTCTCATAATATTTCTTTATCATATCTATCTTTTGTCAAAAAAAAAGTTAGCTTAGTTATATCTTTGAGACATTTTAGCGGTTGACCACCCGGCAGATGAATTATTTTTGATGAAATTATTTGACTTTATGATATATTTTTTGTTTGCTTTTTTATCTATTTGTCCACTTTAGGTGCAAAAGTATATATTTGTTGACTTTACTACTACATATATTTCTACTCATTTGCACCCTTTGCTAGGTTGGGGTAATGTGGCATATCTAAAAATTTTAGGATTTATTAATTTGTAAGAAAAATGAAATTTTATTTTCATGTTGTTTGGAGTCAAATAGTTTTACCAATACTTGAAAATTTCCTCATATTAGACTGATTCATTATTTTTATTAATGTTTGGAGTCAAATTATTATTTTAAAACTGTGTAGATGTGCAAATATTTTGTTTATTTGTTAATTTTAATAAATAGATTCTTGGAAGCAAAGTACTAGTGATTGATGTGTTTTATTGATAGTTTCCGTTGGAAATGTAATGACCCCAAAATGCCTGTCCCAATTATCGATAATTAATTATGTATTGATATGAATTAATTGGGAAATATCTGTTTGACTTAGAAAAATTTCTGTTGAGCCTACAACTTCGGGACTGAAATTGACAACCATAATGGGTTCGGAAAACGAAATTGAAAACGCCTATGTGATACCGGGAATTTTTAGAGTTATTTGGGACATTTAATTGAGGACTGAATTTCGTCTGATTCGTTAGGCCATGTTTGGTTCAATTTTTAAGCACAAATGTATTTATGATTATAGATAAGGATGTTGACCCTTGTTTGACTCAATACAAAGAGGAAAAAATCTGAGAAAGGGAGAGAGAAAGAGTGAATTCGTGAGAAAGGAAACCAAGGGGAGAAGAAGATAGAGAAAGGGGGAAATTAAGCTCAAACCCTCTCCATTTAATTAAGCAAGGTAAGGATCTTCTTCTAAGTTCTTGAATAAGGTTGATTCATCCATGATCTCTTGGTTGGTAAATAAATGGAATGAAAGGGAATTATGTTTAATTGAGAGGTTATGTTGTATTTTAATCTAAGTTGCATATTTGAGCATACATGGCATATTATCATGAATTCATGTTTTCCTTGCATGATTTTCATATTTGATGGAGAAACTCCATGGGTTAGAGCATGAAGCTTTTAGGTGCATGTTTATGGTTTTCTATTTTGATTCAAAGCTTGATCTTTTATATGATTCATGTGGGTTTTGTTTAAGAATTATGATGTTTAATTCAAGTTGTTTTTCAAGTGTTTGGGCCTTGAATTTCATGATTTTGAAGTTGATTTTGGCAAAAGGGAGACCCACGGTTTTGCAGAAAATTCGGCCTGGACTTCACCCAGACCGCTCGAGCGGCCTGGGCCACCGCTCGAGCGGCCAAACCTATTTTGGCTACTGCAGTTGCACCGCTCGTGCGGCCTGGGCCACCGCACGAGCGCCCAAGCCACCGCACGTGCGGCCAAATAGTGTTTTCCCCAATTTTGTTTTCTTGCTATTTTTCTGACTCTTGGGCCTTCATTTATCTGACATATTATTTGCATCACTTAGCATCTCATAACATGAAATAAAATTGAGTAAGAATAGAATGCATGAACTACTTGGTTTAATGGTTATGTGTATTAAGGAATTGTGTTATAATGTTGATATTTGTAGGTCAAACCTCGAAGACCGCACAACCGGTTTTGGAAACCCACTGTGAGTAACATTTCTATAAAGTTATGTTAATATGAACTATGTTCCAAACGTGTTATGTTAAATTATGATTTTTATATGATATTATTTTTCGTGAACGAATGTCCTATTTTGCAAATCTATTATGGCATCTGTGGATAGTCCCAAGTTATGGGGGACGGCATGAAAATGCGGGCCCATGACAAATATGTGATACGAGATCTCGTTAGCCACTTCATTGTGGCGATATGTGGTAATCGGTATCCGGAACCGATTCTCTAGTCGGAAGACGATATATGTTGTATCCAATGAGATGTACCATTATGTTATGTTCTGATATGAATGATTATGGATAATTTGTTTTACGTATATGTTATGTGGAATTCGTTCACTACCCTTTTACATTAATGTTATTCACTGAGTTTTACCTCACTGTTTGTATATATATGTATTTATAGGTGAGCGTTCTGGGAGTCAAGCCTAGGCGGAGTCTTGACCGAGCTGCCGTTTTGAAGCCTACCAGATGTTTTGTGTGCCTCCGAGCTGGGGCTAGGCCTGGAAGGCCGTTAGCGAGTTTTGTTTTGTTTTGTATCTGTGGCATGTGCCTACGTTTTGTATATAATCTTTTGGTTACATGTTATGTACTGTAGTGGGTAAATTAACATTTTTGGCATGTAAATACTTGTTCATATAAATGCACAGCTCTTTGGACTATAGTGTTCTGTCTTCGCTTCCGCGAGCCCCGATTGATTATGTTTTGTACAGAAAGGCCTGTGGTAATCTAGGATTACTGGCCGGTTACGATGCCAAACTTTTAGGGGCGGGTTTAGGTCGTGACAGGAAACATGACTCATTTTGATAAATTGTTTAATTTTAGTAAAATTTGGTGGCGGAAAATGATTGGTAGGTTATTAGTTTGGCCTCTACATATCTATGTGATTTTTTTATTAATTCTTTGAATGAGATATTTTATTCATGGTATATTAGTTATCCTCTACCGTCTAGAACTTGCTATTTAGTGGATGGAGCTCTCAACTTTGCTAAATGAACTTTCAAATATGAAAAGTAATGTATGCCATAAATGAGAATTAAGTGTTTCAAATATGATTAGTGTTCTGATAAATGATTTGGGTGATTTTGATAAATGTGTGAATTGGGTTTCATTTTTAACATGAAAAGTAATGTTATGTGATCTTTTGTTTTTATTTGATTGTTAAAAATTAGAATTGGGTTTCCTTTTATTTGATTGTACTTAACTCATGGCACAATTAAGTAATCAAATAGTCATTGTACAGGCCATTATTATTTAAACCCAATCTATTTATAGCACTATTAAATGAGTTATTTCTTCATTGCAGGTCTGTGGTGCTTCAACCTCTTCAACAACCTTGGAGTTCATTTTAATTCAAATCATGGACAACATTCATTTTAATTCAAATCATGGACAACATTCATATGTTTAGTTTATAGTTTATGAATCGAGGCTTAATTTCTTACTTATTATTTATAATTTTTTTCATAATCAAATGCTTTTGCATTATTCTTTATAGGTAGATGATATGTTAGAGGAAACAGTAATCAGGGGCGGAGGGAAAGAGGGACGAGGGGGGTCACGTGCCCCCCCTCAGTTTTGAGATTTTTTTTTTTTTTTTTTTTTTTTGTGTGTGTGTCTTGTTATATATAAAATGTATTTTTTTTTCTTAACATGTTTTTTGATTTTCTTAGCATGTATATATAAAATGTATTTGATACTTTGAGAGTATTATATAGTATTATTTATGTAATAGTTTAAAGCAATATTATAGCGAAAAATCTTATAAATTGAATATAATTGAACTTATTATTTTTAAGTAGTTGACAGACTGCTTAGTGTGATTTGTGATTTCTCATGTTTTAAGCATCACGTAGGCAATATTATATGGTATTCTAAGACTGTTTAATAATTTTCATTCAAAACACATCATTTATAAATAATGTCATCTCTTTAATATTTTTCTATCAAATAAAAATTAAATAAATTTTATAATAATTTATGCTATAAACGATATGTTTTTATTTTCTAAAATTAAGAATTTTGATTCATAATTTTTTGTGCTAAAATTACAAACTTACATCACCATCCCCGCACCGAGCTATTCTACACTATTATAGAATTTTAATTTGTTCCTATTAATAATAAATATGTAATTTTCTATGCTTAAATTTAGCTCATAAAATTATTATTATTTCAATGTTCATCATGATTTTTTTTTAAATAAAAAATTATAATTAATAGTGCCCCCTCTAACTCAATTTTCTGGCTCCGCCACTGACAGTAATATTAGATCTTTATACTCATTTTTTATTTAATCTACATTCCTTAATATAATTTTTCTTTTACCTTTCAAATGCAATTCTATATATACACAGGTTCAGTTTCCTCAAAACAGAAATGTTAGTGTTATGCTCCATAATGAATGGGACTACAATGTCTTATGTGTTCGTGGGGTAAGCCCACTAATCAAATTTATGTGCTTCTCATATTTTTTCTTAATAATTTTTGCTTATTTTTTGAAAGGCAAAGGCAAAGGTAAGGGCAAGGGAAAATGAAAAGCTTAAAGCAAAATGAAAGGAAAACTACTCGAGAAAGGGAATAAAAAATACACAAATGGTATGATTATTTTCAAGTTTGTTTTGGAGCATGTGTAAAAAAAATCATGGGGGAATGTGATATTTTGAAGCATGCATAATTTATGTGTAATTTTTTTTTACTGTAAAGTTTGTGAAGATGGGCATGGTGCTTTTAATCCGTAATATTACTAATTTCCAAACTAAATTATGCATCCTTAAAAAACAATACACTAGAAAAAATTATAAAGGATCTTTTACAAAGATATATAAAATTTTCCAAATAGAAGAAGGAAGTAACTAAAGTTTAAAAAAGAATATAAATGATGAAAGAAGGAAATAAATTGAAAGTGTATTTTAATTAAAATTTTGTTTAAATTATGATCAAGTCAAACTTTTGTAGGATTAGGTTGAAAAAGCTATAGAGCTCAAGAGGATAAACAAGACTACATTACTCCGATGGAATTGTAATAAAGTATCTTTAGTCCATATTGTTTCAATATCTATTTGTGAAAGGGCATTGTTTCATCCCCCTAAAAAAACTCCCCCTAATCCCCCCAATTTCCATATCAAGTAAAGAAAAAAAAAAAAAGGAAAAAGTTGCCCAAATTGGAAATTAGGGGCATTAGGGGCACAGTTTTTAGGGCTCCAAATCATTTTCCTTTGTGAAAATTTAATGTCTATTATGCAAGATGTTAGAGTTACATTGAAAAAGAATAATTTATTAGTGGATTGAAGGAGGAGGATGCTATAGTATTGTTGCCTCTTAATTTTTATATACTTGACTTTAGTCCCCCCCCCCCCCTCCCTCCCTCGCAATTTGATCATGGTTATAAATTTTATGTTTCTTGATTAAGAAAGACCAGCGTATTTTAATGCACTATTTTCATAGTTTGTTTTTAAATTCATTTCTCTTATCAGGACCTCTGACATTCCAACACAACTGGTTGTGAAAGTAGCTTCGGTTTGTTATATCATCTATATATTCTGGTATCAACGATAAGGTTAGTCTTCAAAGTAACTTGGGTTAGTTTTATTTCATTTATTTACAAGTAGTTAGGAGGATTTGAACTATTTCTATTGATATTTGATGTTTTAATAGACTGATTTGAACTATTCCTTAAAAATAGATGATTTTGAAAATATGTTAAAGAATGAGGTGGGAACTCTTGAAGCCATCACCCCAATTATGTGAATGAGGTGGGAAGCTTACATTCATGATAAATTCATTAGGAAATAAAAGATTTGAAATAAAAGATTTTCTTTATATATTTTGTTCCTCTTTCTATGTGAAGTTTTAAATTAGAGTGATATTATCATTTTGAATTGATTTATTATAATTGAATTTTGTAGCACGTGTGGTATCAAGAAAAAATTGTTCGCAGTGCCTTCAGGCACGGGTCATCCCTAGTATATATATATATGGAGAAATTTGTATAAATTATTTTGGGGACAATTTGTATTTTGAGATTATCAATTGTAAATGTAAAATTAATTTAATTTATTAACCGTCCAAGAATTGGAGCGCTAGAATACTTTTATGTCTAAACATAGAATTTAGGATTGACCAAAATTTATAGTCCAAGATCATGCCCTATTTCATCATCATCGTCATTATCATAAATAATTTTAAATATAAAATAAAATAAAATAGAGTTATTATAGTTCAAAAGATAGATTCATTTTTAAAACTTAATAATGTGATAGTCTATTAAAATATTTAAAGTAATTCTTTCTTTCAAATATTCTCTAATTACATATTACCGGATCTAAATGTGAATTTTTATATCAGTTTTCAAAAATCTCATCAAGAGCGTCCTTCCTTCAGCTTCTCAATGATTAAATTATTGATTTTTTTAATTTATTTAAATTATTTTTGCTCAAAAACTATAAGTAGTGTACAAACTTAGAAAAATCTATACTATTATAAAAAGTAAAGGCTAAATTTTATGCCTCGTGATTAATTATCGAAAAGTCTTATATGAGAATTAGTTACTCTAATCAGTTTCATAGATTTTCTAATATACTGACAATTCTTGTTTGTTTTGACCACTTTACCGTGAGATCCTATTTTGAATTTTGGTATGATTTGGTGGATGTTTCCACCCTTCTTCATTGGGGGATGGTATCTTAGGGAAGTTGATCTAATTAGGATCATGTTTCTGTCACTCTAATGTAACACTCAAGCATAACATTCTAATATAACACTAAAATGTAACACTCTAAAAAAATTCTTTAGTATATTTTTTTTAAACGTATATTTTTTCTACACGTAACAACGTAATACTCTAAAAAAAATTTTTGTGTATATTTCTCAAACATAACACTTCAATGTAACACACAAAAATACTCCAATCAATATAACACACAAAAACTCCTTAATATACTTTTTACAAACGTAACATTCCAATATAACACTAAAAAGGCGTAACACTTTAAGGTAACATACTAAAAAACTCTTTAATATGCTTTTTCTAAACGTAACAATCCAACAAACGATAACAATTAAGGAGATTATAATAACAAATGAGTCATCACAAATCTAAAAGGATTAAATGGATCACACAAAAAAAATAGTACTAACTAGATCATAATTCTAACATATAAGACTTATGATAACTCTCCCTTAAAAAAAAAAAAAAAAAAAAAAAAAGGTTCACGAGACTCAAAAAAAAAAAATAAATAAATAAATAAATCTTTATCATTTGAGCAATACAGATATTATTATATTAATTTTTTTTTATCATTTATTTTTATTGCACATCACACATGGTTTTGAAAATCGGACCAGATCGGCCGGTTGAACCGTCGATCGGTCGGGGTTCCGGTCCGGATGCACCCTCTGAATCGGCCAAAAACTAAAAACCGGTGTATTTAGTGAGAATCAGAAAAATCGGCGGTTGGACCGACTCTGGGTTTTTCTTTTTTTTATTATTTTCTTTCTTTCTTTCTTATTTTATATATATATAAAATATAAGTATATAAGAAAATTTTAATTTGAAACTCTTTTTCAAGGGTCTCCTCTTATGAGGAATCCCATTAAGAGCTTGATGAAATTATTATGAAAGTCTTCACCTATTTATAAAAAAAAAATTCTTTCAAAAAGACTCAAAAAATCCATGTGGGATTCAATCAAATGTATTTGAGAGAATATTGAAATTTTGATATCCCTCCAAAATTTTTGTTCTCCTTTCAATCAAATTATTTGAATTAAAATAATATGGAGGGAATATTAAATATTTGATTTCATCTTCCAAAATTGAAATTAATAATATTTTAAAATATATTATTATATTTTTTAGTAAAAAAAATATTATGACAAATATTTAAGATAATTTAATATTTTTAATATTTTTAATTTATAATTTTATTACTTATATTTTTATTTAAATATAATTTTAATATATTTATTACGTCATGGTTCGATTCCGGTTCAACCCGACGGTTGAACCGGTGACCCGTCCACCCGATCCCTTTTCCGGTTCACTCACCGGTCCGATTTTAAAAAAAAAAACTTGTTTATATGCCAACGGTTATTAAAAAATAAACCTCAAACAATTTTTTTTTTTTCAACGTGAACCTCAAACAAGTTCAATAATTCATTTATTTTACTATAAACGAATCAAATCGAGTCGAGCCGAGTTTTAGTATGTTTTAACTTATTTATTAATATTTTAACGAACTTGACCTTGAGTTCGAGTTTAAGCTCGACCTCGAGTTCAATAAAAATTTAACGAACCGACCTTGAGTTGAGTTGGCTTAGGCTTGACTCGAGTTTGAACCTGTTCACAAGCTTTAACGAGTCAAAAAATTTATAAATTCATACTTACATATGAAACTAAAATTACAATTAAAATTTTAATTATACAATTATATATACTATCTATATAAATATAATAAAAAAAATTAATATTTTACCAAAATAATAATATCTACTATCACTATTATATAAATGTATTATCTATAGTTAACTATTATTTACATTTATACTTTTTAAATTCATAAATAACATATTTATCTTATTTTTTTATACATATTTTTATTTTATTTAATATATAAATAATAAATATTAAACGAACCATCTAACGAACTAAATTTTAAAATGTCTGAACTTATTTATTAAAAATTTTACGAGATTGAGCTCAAGATCGAACGTAAAAAAAATTTAACAAATCAAGTTTGAATAAGCTCTTACTGAATCGAATTCAAACCTATTCATGAGTAATTCTGTTTATTCGCAGCCATAGGTACTAAAGGTAGCAAATAAAAAAATTGGAGTGCGAACCTGTGCAATCGCACGTCCTCTTTCTTTGCTTCATATTTTAAGTCTTTGATGATTCATGCGTGGCCAATCACTCCATTATTATAAACGAGTTGGTCTGAGCTCAAGTATGGAGGATTCTATTCTATTTATACTCAAAATATATATATATATATATTAGATACATCTAATTAAAATTTTAAAATTTTAATTTTTATTATATCTTAATATAAATTTAATAATAAGAACAAAACATAGTAAATTCTAAAATAAAATAATTTTTTTTCACATGATACACCCTAATCAAATATACATATTCTTTATATTCTTTCTCAAGTTTCAATTGTTTTCCTTTCTTCTTTCTCATTACAAAACTCCAAATCACCCCATAAAAACTCACTATTATTATCAATATCATTGTTTCTTATATTATTACAAGCAAATAGAAGAAAATTTGAACAAAATCAAATAATGAATGAAAATAATAATCAAAAATATTTTTTTAAGCAATCCATTTGACTTTCTTAATCTTATTATTTTGATATTGATTTATTTTTGCAAATGGCTCGAATTAATTGTTGGATATAAAATTTTAATTGCTCAAGTTTCCTCGGGTTTATCCTATTCACCCTCCTTAGTTGTTGTCCAGTATTTCCAGCAACAAGCCATCAATCTGGAAAGCACGCCAAGCCAATACCAATCCTTTTCAAAACAAAAATGATACAATCTTTCTTCGACATCTCCAAACCCTACATTCAGGGGTGTTGTTCACGTGCCCCCGTGCTGTGAGAATTTTTTTTAACATAAAAAAAATATTTTAAATAAAAAAATTTATAAAAATATTATTTAAAGTGAAACGACAATGACATTTTTTAAATTATGAGAATAATAATGATTATTTTGATTAAAAATAAAGAGACTATGATAAGTTATATTATTATCTATGAAAATTTTAATATAATGGTGATATCTTTTGTGAGGATATATTTTCTGAGTACTGTAGACACCCCATTTTTGACCGTCCTCAAGACTTGGACGTCACCGCTTGAACACCCGGTGATTATCCATGATTGTGTTTGTTTTGAGTTTCCGGATATCCCGGCTGCGCGTCGTGCCTCAGGACCTCTCAACCGGCTTGCTCTGTGCTTGGTTTTGCACCAAGACTTGTGTGTTTTTGCATTTGAGGGTAGGAGGAGGCTTGCTAGCCATCCCTAAATCCCACCGGCTGCCCCCACCCTCCACCGGCACTCCCTTTTGGCCATCGGCACTGTTTTCGAAAAAACTTTGGCCGGTCGGCACTATATGATGCCGACCGGCACTTTTTTGTGCCGATGATCTTTTTGGCTGGCCGGCGTGCACCCTTTGAACCCCTGAGACATGGTGCATGCCAGCTGTGCCAACTGGAATGCACCATCACACTCCCCCGTGCACAAGTATGACCATTTTGCACCCTTTGCACCCTTGAACCCTCCAAGCTTCTAGAAGCTTGACCCTTTGGCCAAAGCTTCTTTAAGAAGCTTGGCCAGCTGTCTTGGCTTCTCCAAGAAGCCAAGCCCCCTTTGCACCCCTTGAACCCTTTTCCTTTGCTTAGCCTCTAAGCTTCTTGGCTTGATTTTGCCTATTTAAGCACCATCCATCTCCCTTTGTCAGGGGTTGGCCATTTGAGAGATAAAAACCAGAGCTCATATATCTCTATATCTGAGATACACTTCCTCTCTCTATATTTTCCATCTCTCTCATCCTTGTGTGTGTGTTTTTAGACCTAAATAGTGTGTTTTACCTTACTTTTACACCATTACACACACTATTACACCTAGCTCCGAGATTGAGGGACTTGGAGGGTTGTTTGTGGTGGTTTTGGACTAGTTTTGATCATTAGAGGAGGGCTACATCACTTGTTCTTCAAGGAGTCTTCAAGGGTAAGCATGTTGCTTTAGTTTCCCCAAACTTGCACTAGCTTTCTACCTATCTTGCTTTGTGTTTTTGGCTTTGTGTACAACATAAAAAAGGCTTACATTTTCATGCTTAAGAACATTCATTAAGGGTGTTTTGTGGTTTGGGTGCCAACTCACCCTTTTAGGCCTTGTTTTGGTCATTTTAGTGCCTTTTTTTTGAAGCTTTGTTTAACTTGGTGTTCTTGGTCTTCTCACCACTGAAAACCAGTGGGTTTTCAGTGGTGAGGAAGGAATTTTGAAGCCATGAATAGGGGAGGGACACCCCTCTCCCCTTGGCCCCTTTCTTGCCTTTGTCTTTGGCTCACAAGGTAGCATGTATGCATACTTGCATTTGGCTTCATTTCAGAGTTTTCTTGGGTGTTTTAGGTCATATCTAACCTCTGTCCAAGGTTGGATTTGTACCCCTTAGCATGCTTCTCATACTTGTTTTGTAATGCTTTCTTATGCTTAGAAGTGTGTCATGTATCTAGGCCATGTTCTTTGCATGTCTTAGCCTAATTCCATGATGGTATTAGCATCATTTTGCCATGTTTAGAGGCTGTGGACCACTGATTTCGTCACCTTTGGCATGCTTGACATGTTTGTTTTGCATGATGGCTTGTTAGTCTTGAGCGTATGATCCATGAACATGCATTGGTTAGGCTATTTAAGTGATTTGGAGTCCTTTCATATGCTATTTCAGTCCCTATATCATGCCTATATGTTTCCATTTACCATCTTATTCATGCTTTGAAATGTTGCAATTTTATGCCTTGAAATAGGCCTTTTGCATGCTTCCATGTTTAATGCATTTTAGGGCTGCCATATCAAGGTTTTGGGGTGTATTTTTGCATGCTAAACATCTGTTTTGCTTGTCTAATATATGCCATGAGTGGCCATGTTAATGGTAGCAAGGAGTGCTCCCTTTGTGCCTTAACCTTAGGCCCTTTGACTTGCATGTTTGCATAGGTAATTGGTCACCATTTCGGGCATCTTTTGGCCACTGTTTTGGGGAGGTTCAAGGCCTGCCCCATTGTGGTTAAGTCCATCATTGTATACTTACCATATGCTTGTTGCATGTTGGGTCCATTAGGTGTGGTAGCATGATGATTCTTCTTACATAATGGCCCATATTTGCATGACATTTGCATCTTGTATACTCTAACATTTTGCATGCTTAACATGGTAGTTGCATGACATTTGGTGTGCTTGCATCCTAATCCTCATGTTGCATCATTTGAGCTATGTTGCATACATGCATTTCATAGCTTGGTTTGGGGTTGTCAAACCAAGCATGAGGGTTGAGTGGAGTTCACACTACAAGTGGTGCAACTTGTTTCAACCCTTGGTCACCAAGGCCTTTGATCCATGTATGATAAGGTTTTGGTCTCATTTGTGTGTTGCATGCATTTTCACATTAAAATGCAATCTTGGTTCCTTAGGCTAGCATGCACCAAGATGCATAATTGATGGCCCAAGAACCAAGGGTCATGCTTCCTTGAGTCCCATACATGATAGGGAGCATTGACCATGCTTACATTTGCTCTAAAATCCATATCATGCACTGTTTGCCTGCTGTTGCTGTCAAACTGTCCTCTACAGGAATTTTGTGCCGACCGGCAAGATATGGTGCCGACCGGCAAACATTTTGTGCCGATAACTTCACTCATGGCCGGTGACTATTGTACACGGCCGGTGGACATTCTATTCAGCCGATGATGATCCTCAGTGTTCAGGGAGCATGTCCTGAGACTTTGGCAGTTTTCCAGAGAGGCAGGGCAGCAAAAGCAGAGGCAACAGTGTCATGACGCGGGTTTCCGGGCGAGTCGGATTCGAGCATGCATCATTCGCGCATCCCGAAGCAGGGCTGGGGCCCCTTTCTTTTATGTTAATATTAATTTGATAATTAGAAATTTCTGTAATAATTAATTTATTCTGTATTATTTTGGGACTGTATTATTCTTTTGGGTCCCTCTGTGCGAGGACATAATTGTAATAAGTGTGTGTGGGTGTGTGTATGTCTTCCAACCCCTATCTCTTTCTTCCCTTTTATTTACCTGCTTACGATGGTAGATTAGGGCATATTTAAATTAGCATACAGTATGATAGCATGCGTGCATCCATACATTTGTCTAACATGCATTGGGCTCGGTACATCATACAAACTGCATTGTATTTCAATTTCCAAATTGAATACTTGTTACTTGTAGCATTTCACATGCCATCTTAGGATAACCGAGCCTACTCTAACTGCACCTCTGTATGTGTTGCATTAGCCACTTAACGTGAACTAGGATCATGCACATGATTACTAACTAGTTTCTGTTTTGACTTGGAGTACTAGGTGAGCTTTTATGCTTTAGCATATCACATGTGTGTGAGTGTTGCCATAATAGCATGACTACCATGAGGCTAAGTGCTTATGTGACATAACTGCTTGAATGCCTGTGGATGGAGGTCAAATTACCTAGATTGGAATAATGCATTAAAACTGTGAGTTTTAAGCTCACCAGATAGTGGCAAAACTGTCTTTTCTAAAAGCCCACTTAAGGGTGGCAAAACCTACATTTTAGCCTACTTGCGAGTAGCAAACCATTTTCAAAACAAACATGAAATGTTTTATTCCAATTTAGGCGATTTGGTCTATACTTGTTTGCTGTGCGCATAACGTAGTAATTCTAGGCTAATAACCGGAATAAGAACATGTAACGTTTTCAAAATCGGGTATCACGGTTAGTAGAGGCCAGTCTTCGGACCGGGTGAAAGGGGGTGCTCATAGCTGACCTTCCCCGATCGTACCCAAGCTCCCGAGCCAAGACTACTTTGGTGATGACGGACACGTGGCCTTCGGCACCGAGTCAGGGTTTCCTAAATTTCCCATTTTAAAATATTTAGGTGGCGACTCTGTAATCTGGCAAAGCAGTCCATCTTTGGCACTACTTTTCAAAAAATCTGTTTTTCTTCAAAACGATTTGCCAGAGTTGGACTCTTTGGTTCAGATTTAGAACCGCAACAAACAAAAAGGGAGTCTGAACTGTAGTAGCGAGGTCCCCCGCGGGCGCGTCTACAAGTACCAACACATGGCCAAGGTGATGCCGACGTGTCAGCCGAGGTGCCACGTGTCTTGGTCATGACGCCGAGGTGATCTCGGCAAGGCCGAGGTTATCTCCGAAGATATCGGAATCCGAGATAAGCGGATAAGGCACAAGAGTCCTAGAATGATGAAGGGACTCAGCCTGGATAAGGATAAAACTCTTAGGGAGTTTATCTATATCTATTAAAAAGTCCTGGATAAGTACTGAGCTAAAGTCCATTGAAGCTAAGTTTCTGTTGGGATAAGGATTGAGTTAACTATAAAAGAAAGGCACCCGCGATGGGTCTAAGGTACGCAATTTATCCTGAGAATAGTGAGTTTAGCAATTGATTATCTTTGAGAGATATACTGACTTGATCGTCGGAGTGCCCCCGGGTGGACGAACCACCGCCGGAATCTTCTCTTTCTGTTACAGGTCAGTCAGGTGTCATTTATTCTGCTAGTGTTCTCCAACTGAATACTGAGTTGGCAGTGTGGTCGGAAAATCACTCACACAATTTGGCGCCGTCTGTGGGAAAGAAAGGAGAATAGATGGCCAACAACGAACAGAAGGAAAAGATTGGGGACGACACTCTTGCTGGGAGTGGCAGACCTATTGACCTTGACGTCGAAGGAGACAACCGCAACACAGAAACTCGTGACCAGAATCACAGCAACAAAGACGTCGGCCAGGATGGCGACATACCAAAGAAGCCAAATCGAAGTGGGTACTACAATGAGGATGACCTCCACGTATGGAAGGATAGATGCTTGCGGAGGGACGAAGAGGTAAAAGAGATGGCAAACAAATTGGCGAACCTGCAATTGGTCGTCAATTTCATGATGTAAAACAACGTTATGCAGCTACCATTCTCGCTGCAGGACATGCCGATTCCAGCGGCTAATGCCCAGAAGGGAGGGCAGAAGACAATCCCCATAGCCCCTCAGCACACCAGGAGCGAAAGACATTCTCACCGACCTTCCAGGGAAGTCGAACGATGAGAGTCAAGAAGGGAAGAATCACGAAGGACACATCGCACAAAGGAGGCAGACCCCAAAGAACATCGGCATGTTCAGGGGCAGGCGCTGTGCTTTGACACAACTAATGGAGAAAGGTCGAAGAAGACTCACCACGAAGCTGAAAGTAGTGCACCAAAAAGATTGAAAGCAGGAGATAGCCGAGCTCCTGAGCAGACAAAAGAGGACCTAAGAGATTACCTCAAAAGGAAGCAACAGAATGCCGACGCCGAGGTAACCTCCCCAGATAAGCCGAGGACACCATTCTCGGTGGAGTTGGACAAGTTTGAGGCACCGAAGAGATTCAGTATGCCAAGATTCCAAATATACGATGGTAAGTCAAACCCCAACTTCCACGTTGGATTATACTTGAACTCAATGGCATTATATAGTGGGAATGAGTCGTTGCTTTGCAAAGTGTTCCCCTCATCCTTCAGGGAGATTGCATCAGATTGGTTGCACAAACTACCAAAGGGAAGCGTGAAGACTTAGGAAGGCCTGGCCGAGATGTTTGTGGCCAGGTTCATGACAAACAAACTGCAGCCATTGAGGGTGGACGCATTGATGGCTCTGAAGATCAGTAAGGATGAAGGCCTTAGGGCCTATGCAAAAAGATACTATGAGGTGTTCAACCGAATACCAGAGTGTAATCAAGAGGTGGCAGTCGTATCTTTCAAAAACGGTCTAAAAGACGACTGTCCACTACGAAAGTCTTTGGCAAAGACATTGCCAAAAAGCATGGAAGAGCTCATGGCGAGAATCGAGAAGTACGCCAGAGCCGAGGAAGACACGTCTGGGACTAAGGAGACAAAGCAAGAGAAAGGAAACGGCTCGCCGAAGCGAGGCCGAGGTAACAATGGATCGAGCAAGCAAGAGACAGAACTGAGGGCTACACAGGTAGTGACAACTGTGTTCCGAATCCCAATTCACAAAGTCCTAGATCAAATTCGGAATCAACCCTATTTCAGAACACCAACAAGGGTACTAGGAGAATTTATGGGAAGAAACCTTGGCAGGCATTGTGCTTACTACAATGAAGACGGGCATATGACTCAAGGCTGCAGAGCCCTGAAAACACACTTGGAAGACCTGGTGAGGCAAGGCCATCTGAGAGACCTTGTCGATGAGGCCAGAACAAGGGAAGAACAGGCAAGATTGACTCAGGCACTAGCAGCTCCGCCTCCCCCAGCACAGCAACCTCACGCAGGAGGACCTCGGGTAATTAATGTAATTCACTCAAAGGTCAACGAGAACGAAATTAGGGGAGAGACCCAGAAAGTGAAGCACTTGCAGCATGTCTACCAAGTCGGGGAGAAGAGACATCGGGCAGAGGAGTGCCAAGGACCAGTAGTGTCCTTTTCTGAAGCCGACCTTGAGATGGTACATCATCCGCATAATGATGCCTTGGCAGTATCCCTCCAGGTTGGGGAATGCCAAGTAAAGCGCATCCTGATTGACCAAGGCAGCTCTTGTGACATCATGTACGTTCGATGTTACAAGGAGCTCGGCTTTCACCCAGACGACATGGAACAATCCACTAGCCCAATGGTCGGGTTCAATGGAACGCTGACATGGCCATTGGGAACAACCAGCTTGGAGGTGCATGCAGGCACCAGGAAGATAACAACAGAGTTCACCGTAATCGACACACCCTCCCCTTACAACATCATTTTGGGAAGGCCATGGTTGCATGCAATGGGGGCTGTTCCCTCAACATTGCATCAACTATTGCGGTTCCCAACAGAGCATGGGATTGAGGAGGTCAGAGGGAATCAGCTGCAGGCAAAGAATTGCTCAATGGCAACAATGAAATCCACCTGCAGCATTCAAGAACCAGAGAAGGCAGAGATCGAAGACGAGGACGTGGAGGTCCTAGAGGATGTCGGCAAGGAGCCAGCCGAGAAGAGTGAAGAAGCACTGAAGAAAATCCTCGTCCAAGAGGGGGATGAAGAACGCTTCTTTCTTCTCGGCTCGGGCTTAGCCGAAGAAAAGGAAAAAGAGTTGGAAGCTTTTTTGAGAGCAAATATTGAGGTGTTCGCGTGGACGCCCTACGAAATGCTTGGCATTGACCCCGAGGTCATTTGCCATAAGCTGAACGTTGACAGGTCGGCCAAACCTGTAATCCAATGAGCAAGAAGACCAACGTTGATACACGTCGAAGCAGTGGAGGAGGAAGTAGACAGACTACTGGAAGCCAGGGCCATTCGTGAGGTAAATTACCCGACATGGCTATCGAACACAGTAGTGGTGAAGAAAAAGAATGCTAAATGGAGGGTCTGCGTAGACTTTACCAGCTTAAACAAGGTCTGTCCCAAAGACAGCTTCCCTCTACCCAAGATTGACCAACTAGTGGATGCCACTTCAGGGCATGGAAGGATAAGCTTCCTGGATGCCTACAGGGGGTATCACCAGATAGCCATGTACCCTGCAGATGAAGAGAAGATTGCGTTTATCACCCCAAAAGGGTTGTACTGCTACAAGGTGATGCCTTTTGGGTTGAAAAACGCAGGAGCAACTTACCAAAGATTGGTAACCAAGATGTTCAGACACCTAATTGGCCGAACGGTGGAAGTTTACATCGACAATATGATCATGAAGACCAAGGAACCTGAAGGTCATCTGGCCGACCTCAAAGTAGTCTTTGAAATCCTTAAATCATATCGGCTCTGATTCAATGCATCTAAGTGCGCATTTGGAGTTGGATCTGGTAAGTTCTTGGGATATCTGGTGACCAAAAGGGGCATTGAGGCCAGCCCAGATCAGATCAAGGCCATCTTGGATTTAAAGAGCCCGACATCGGCAAAACAGGTGCAAATGTTGACTGGAAGGGCTGCAACCCTGAATAGGTTCATAAGCAGAAGCTCAGACAAGTGCAAACCTTTCTTCAACTTAGTGAAGAAAGCCACAGATTTTTTATGAACAAAAGAATGCGAGGTCGCCCTAGCCGACTTGAAGAAGTATTTCACCACAGCTCCAGTCCTTTCAAATCCAGAACCTGGGGAGGAACTGTTCCTGTACTTAGCAGTTTCAGAACACGCAGTAAGCGCAGTGGTAATCCGAGAAGAAAAAGGGGAGCAAAAGGCTGTTTACTATGTAAGAAAAACCCTGGCCGATGCAGAAACAAGGTATCTACCCTTAGAGAAATTGGCACTGGCTTTAGTAATGGCTTCAAAGAAGCTGAACCATTACTTCCAGGCCCATAAAATTGTGGTTCAAACTGAACACTCCTTGAAGTCCTTGCTACAACAAGGAGACTTGATAGGAAGAATAGCCAGATGGGCATTCGCCTTGGGCCAGTATGACCTGGAGTACAGACCCAGAATAGCAATCAAAGGCCAAGTTTTGACTGACTTCGTGGTGGAGTTCACGCTAGAATCCATCGAACATCGGGCTCCGTTGAGCCAAGGTGAACGATGTCCAAACAAGCAAGGAGGAACCCAGCCAAAGGCGAAAGAACAAAGCAAAGAGGAAAAACTCAGACCCTGCAGCATTTACATCGGCAACTCCTTTCGACTGTTTGTTGATGGGAGTTCCAACCGACAGGGAGCGGGGGCAGGAGTAGTACTAGTATCTCCAGATGGGCAGATGCTAGAACAATCGATTCGTTTAGGGTTCAAGGCCTCAAACAATGAAGCAGAATATGAAGCACTCATTGCAGGACTGAAGCTGGCAGCAGCAGTACAAGCAGATAAGGTAATAGTCTTTTGTGACTCACAACTTATAGTTAACCAGACAACAGGCGAGTTTGCGGCCCGAGATGAAAGGATGTCGGCCTACGCAAAGGAGGTCAACAGGTTAGTAGCCTTGTTTCAGAACTGCCAACTACTTCAGGTCAGCCGAGATAATAACAGTCACGTCGATGCATTGGCCAACCTAACTAGTGCAGTACAACCTGGAAAAGCAAGAACAATAATGGTTGACTATTTGTCGGGCCCGAGCATCGAACCACTGACCACAGAGCGTAAAGCAATGTGTGCGGAGATGGGACTAAGCTGGATGGATGCAATCGTTGTATTCCTGAAAGAAGGAAAGCTGCCAGATGACCACAAGGAGGCACACAAGATCAGATTGAAGTCGGCAAGATTCAGTCTGACAGTAGAGGGACATCTCTACAGAAGATCCTTCATTAGACCCCTTTTGAGGTGAGTACATCCTTCACAAGTTGAAGATTTTCTATATGAAATACATGAAGGAATTTGCAGAAGCCACACTGGGGGCAGATCACTAGCTCATAAGGCCATTACCCAGGGGTATTGGTGGCCCTACATGCAGAAAGATGCAGAGGCCTATGTCAAGAAGTGTGAAAAATGTCAAAGGTTTGCACCTCTGATACACCAACCAGCAGCAGACCTGAACCCAGTATCCAGTCCTTGGCCGTTTACCCAATGAGGAATGGATCTTGTCGGACAACTGCCCCAAGCAACTGGGCAAAAAAAGTACCTGCTGGTAGCAACAGATTACTTCACCAAATGGATAGAAGCTGAGCCCTTAGCCAAGATCCGAGATGTGGACGTAAAGAGCTTCATATGGAAGAACATAATCACAAGATTTGGGATCCCAAGAGCAATAGTCGCAGACAATGGAACAGAATTTGACAGTAAGTTAATCAAGAGCTTCTGCGCAAAGTTCAAGATCAAGAACTACTTTTCAACCTCAAGCTTTCCTCAAAGCAATGGACAAGCAGAAGCATCCAACAAAGTTATCTTGGATGGGATAAAGAAGAGGCTGCAGGCAGCAAAGGGAAAGTGGGTGGATGAACTACCAAGTGTGCTCTGGGCATATCGGACTACGCCGAGAAGATCAACAGGGGAATCCCCCTTTGCCATGACTTGTGGCACAGAAGCTGTCATTCCGCTGGAGATCGGCATCCCTGGGATCAGAACCCAGGGAGTAGAGAACGGGACTAATGATGTACTCTTGGCCCGAGATCAGGACCTACTAGAAGAAAGAAGGGAGAGAGCTGCAATTCAGCTGGCAGCATACCAGCAGCAGCTTGCCAGAGCTTATAATAAAAGGGTCAACCCAAGAGAGTTTCAAATCGGTGACCTCGTCCTGAGGAAAGTCGTCGGCAACAAGAAGGATCCCAGAGAGGGGAAGCTTGGCCCAAATTGGGAAGGACCCTACAGAATCATCTCGGTACTGGGCAATGGGGCATATCGGCTTGAAGATAATGAGGGCAAAGAGTTGCCAAGGCCTTGGAACACTTGCAATTTGAAATTTTTCTATCATTAGAATTTTTTTGTCATTTTGCCGAAGTAAATAAATAAAGTTTTAGCTTGTTTATATATGTTTATACACTTGTGACTAATAAAGATACATACCGTTGTTTCTGGAATACATGTATAATGAGAACCCAAGTAGAACTTAGGTTCACATTAAGGGGCAAAGAGAAGAGATCATGTTTAACACTTGTTGAAACTTGAGAAAAGTTTACAAGTTGAAGTTAAACCGAGATTATGTTTAACACTTGTTGAAACTTGAGAAAAGTTTACAAGTTGAAATTAAAGGGAGATTATGTTTAACACTTGCTGAAACTTGAGAAAAGTTTACAAGTTGAAGTTAAATCGAGATGATATTTAACACTTGTTGAAACTTGAGAAAAGTTTACAAATTGAAGTTAAACCGAGATTATGTTTAACACTTGTTGAAACTTAAAAAGTTTACAAGTTGAAGTTAAACCGAGATGATGTTTAACACTTGTTGAAACTTGAGAAAAGTTTACAAGTTAAAGTTAAACCGAGATTATGTTTAACACTTGTTGAAACTTGAGAAAAGTTTACAAGTTGAAGTTAAACCAAAATTATGTTTAACACTTGTTGAAACTTAAAAAGTTTACAAGTTGAAGTTAAACCGAGATTATGTTTTACACTTGTTGAAACTTAAAAAGTTTACAAGTTGAAGTTAATCCAAGATTATGTTTAACACTTGTTGAAACTTGAGAAAAGTTTACAAGTTGAAGTTAAATCGAGATTATGTCTAACACTTGTTGAAACTTGAGAAAAGTTTACAAGTTGAAGACTAAGGTTAAACACTTGTTGAAATTTCATGAAAAATTTATAAGGTGAAACCAAGGTTATGCCAAGAAAGGTACTTTTGTACTTGCCGAGGTAAATCATCAGTTTGTATAACCGAGGTGTGTCACCCCGAGAAGGTTGCACAAGGATTGAAGTGTATATTAAAGATATGCAAAATATTCTAAGTATAGAATCATGCAAAAGCAGTAAAGAGAAGACAAAGATACAAGCATTCAGAGAAGGAAAGTTGTATTAACATTCAAAAAAAGGCACGTCGGCCAAAACTTACTAATTGTTCCAAAAAAAGAGAAGAACGAAAGTACACAATACAAAGGAAAAACACATCAAAGTAAAGACTCTTCGGCAACAATAGATGGTTGAGTTTGAAGTTCAGACGACTGCTGGGAAGACACCTTGACAGCCTTTTCCGCCGCAAGTTCGGCATCAATTTCTTGAAGGGTTTCATCTAGGCTCTTGTCGGCAGGGGGCACGTCCGATGACGCCTTCTCTGGAGTGGCATCCTTGGGGACTTCCTCACCCTCCTCATCTTGAGTCAAGTCCAGGACTTGCTCATTTAGAGAAGGGGACTTGGTCCCAGCAGCCTCCTTTGATTTCCTCACCAAGGTTTCCTCCTCAGACTCAGATTCGTCGTCGGATTGACTTGGAGTTGGAGAGAATGGAAGAGGAATGACGTCGGCGTTCTTGAGGAGCGAGTCCTCGGGGACTTCAAGCTTTTTTAGAAGAGACATCCAACCAAGGGTGAAACCCTTGTTGCATGCCTGCTCCACTTGCTTTTCATAGTCCGCCGTGACATCGGCCACCCCCTCATTATAGCCCTTCTCATCGGCTGCCTTAAGCTCGGCGTCTATCGTGGCCAAGGCATCCTGAAGTTCTTTTTGGGCTTGGGCCATCTTTTCCTCAGACTCTTTCCTCTGGGCCTCAAGAACCTTGTTAATGGCCTTAGCAGCACCTGCTTTTTCATCGGCATCGTCCTTAGCTTTGATGGCAGCCTCAGCTTGGTCTTCCAACTTCTTCATTTTTTATTGTAAGCTTTTGTTGGCCTTTTGCAGACTGGCAACCTCTTTCTTCTTATCAGCCAGTTCTTTCCGGTTCTCAAAGGATTGTACTGAGAAGGAATGGGCATGCTGGATGGCCTGAAAGTGAACAAAAGTTATTAGAAAATTTTCTAAGTACAAGAAAGAAAGAAAAATGACCAAATAAAGACACTCACTTGGACAGAGCGCTAGAGCATAAGAGCATAGTTTTTATATTCACTCAACTCGGCGTTTCGGTCGAGATCGTCGGGAAGAAGTAGAGTAGTACTAAGGACAACGCCGACATTAATGTCATCAGCACTGTCGCTAGCCCTAACTGGCTTATCCTCCAGTGTGATTTGGGGAGCCCAGGGGGAATCTTGCTTTCGAGACCCCGATGTGGTTGTAGCGGATGACCTCGGCTTCTTTGATTTTGGGGATTCAGATGGTTGGGCCTCGGCACGCCTCTTCTCAGTAGCAGATTGGGACTTATCGCTCTCAGCCAATTTAGAAATTGGCAAAGTATCCTCAGTATCAACCTGAGTCACCTTTGCCTTTGGTTGAGCCTTCTTTATTCTTTTCGGCTTCGGAGGGGGCTGGGATTGCGTTGGTGGAGCGTCAATGGTTGATGAGATGCTGGCCAAAGAGATCTTTGGCAACTGCTTTTTGGCGGCCCATCTTGGCAGGAAAAACAGTTCGTCGCCGACGTCGGCGTTGGGATATTGGGATCAGACATGAAGCCGAGATAGACAACTGCTCAGCTGGATCAGAGGTCGATCCTTGATCTGGCCGAGATGAGCTGGCAGCTTGAGGAGTTATAGCAGAAGGAGGTGACTAGCTTTTCTTCTTCTTCTTTGGGACGTCTGGAAGAACCGACTTATGAGAAGGAATAAAATTGAGGACCAGAGGGGCTCTCCGTTTGAGAACTGGCAGGTCCAAAAGTTTCCTCAAGTCTTTGCTGGGAAAGAAAGACTGACGGAAGCCCTTTGGTGGCCGAGGAAGAGCTGCAAGAAAAAACAGACATTAGAAACGAACAAAGTATTGAAGATTTTAAAAAACAAGTTAGTATGAAACACAGGGCTCTTACCATTGCCCTTTACAAAAACTGATCGAGGAAGAGGGTAGAGATGGAGGTCCTCGTTTGGAGCAAACTCCCAGTTTCCCGAGGTAATGAAATAGTCATCCCTAGCTCCCTTGTTGGAGTCAAGGAGGTCGGCGACAATTTTGTACTCTGTGGACCTCGGCTTAAGGTAGTAAACGTAGCCCGTATCTTTTTTGAGGCCACACATGGTGTAACAGTATTGGATATCAGCTAAGGTAATCCT
This sequence comes from Camellia granthamiana, assembly GCA_036172215.1. Classification (NCBI taxonomy): domain Eukaryota; kingdom Viridiplantae; phylum Streptophyta; class Magnoliopsida; order Ericales; family Theaceae; genus Camellia; species Camellia granthamiana. Next base: position 143,556,009 of record CM069905.1, on the reverse strand, counting down.
AGCGTTTTCTTGTTTGGCTAAGGCTATGATACCATTAATAACTCGATAGGAATTGATGGCGAGTTTGTCATGACCCAAACCCGGCCCTATGGGTTTAGCACCGTAACCGGCCAGTAATCCGAGATTACCGAAGGCCTGCTTAACAGTAATACAGTAAAACAGAGTACAGGGCCTGGCGGAAGCCAATACAGTAATAAAATAATGTCCAATGAGCTGTGACAGTCTGTATGCCAAAAAGATTTTTCATACATATTTACAGAACAGCACATATATATATACATGTCATTCAGTGAAACAGGGACTTAATCCCCACTCAACAGTACAGTAAACATTCAGTCTATACAATCCATTCGGTTATTACAGAGCAGTGAGACAGTGCAAAAGGGGAAATACTAAAACACCCCTAAGCCTTAGCATGATAGGCTCGGAACCTCGCAGTGAGGCACATTGGTTGGCTTGACAAAACTGGAGTTTACTTCGACGCTTCTAGCTTTGATCCGGTGCCTGTACACCTACATATATATATATATATATATATGAGCAGTGAGCTAAAGCCCAGTGGATAACATAATGCGTAAAGGAGTTAAGAATGAATGTCCTTACAGTAATGAAAACAGTTCATTGATTCAGTATATCTGTCATTCAGTGATATGTGGTACATCCATTAGCATAGCAGTACAGTAAACGATAGGTCTTAAAAGACCGCACAATAATTGATGGCCATCAATCAGTAACCAGTAGTGGTTCCAACATGGGAACCGAGTCGATTAGACAATTCCACCCGTTCATAGACCGTCGGTGGGGCCATCCGTTCACAGACCGTCGATGACAGAGATTTCTCAAACAGTAGCAGTAACAGTAAACATTAGTTGCTAAGGATGCCACAGTACAGTTCAGAATATAGGACATACATTCATGCAGTCAACAATATCAATTCAGTAAACAGTTCAGTTCAGTATTTCAGAAGTTAATCATTTGAACATATCTTTACACAATTGTTACTCACAGAGATTGGGCTACAGTAGGCTAGAGCGCGGTTCCTCGGAATGCCAACCCTATACAGTTAACAGATTGAACACACTCTAAGTTTCACAGTTGGGAAAGATAATAACTTAATCCCTAAATGCCTCGGTGTGTTCTACATCTATATCCTCATTAAGATGTCTAAAACTAGGCCTAGGAATGCCTAGGATGGAATGAGGATGCAAAGATGTATTCAGAAAACATTTGCAGAATTTTCAGCGAAACAGAGTCCCGCTCGAGCGCATGTTTCCCTCGCTCGAGCGTACATGAAAACAAAGGTCTCCGCTCGAGCGGCAACATCCCCGCTCGAGCGGACCAAAAAGTATTGGATAGGTGAAATCTCCGCTCGACACCCGCTCGAGCGTGTCACCCAGTCCTCCGCTCGAGCGCCCAATACTCCGCTCGAGCGGACTGATGCGCAGTGCAAGATGCTGGGAGCTCGATTTTTGCCGCTCGAGCGCCACTTCTTCCGCTCGAGCGGACAACCAAAATCTGGAAATTCCAGATTTGAGTCCCAAGCTCAAAACTAAGTTCAAAAGCAATATTTTCGATCCTCTTGGGCTATTTTCTGGAAAAACTCTTGCAAACACATAGAATAACATGTTTCAAAACCCAATTTAAGAAATCAAAGCCCAAGGGTGTTTAATTCAAACCCAATCTCAAACCATTTTCAAGAATAAACTTCAAACATGACATGCACGGGTTTTAAACCAAATTAAAGCTTCAAGGCTTGCTCAATTGAGCTCATTTCTTCAAGAACATGATGAAATCATGGTTTATACTCAAAATATGGACATGCATGTAAGGAATGATGTATTACAACCTCCAAACTTCAATATATAGACATGCATGCAACAATTGAGCTCTAATCCAACACATATGGACCAATTCAAAGCTCAAATCACTAGAGACTCAAGAACTAAGCATGAACAAGCTCAAATATATGAATGAAAGGGTGAATTCTCTTACCTAGGTCTTGAATGCAAGATGAACAAGCTCAACTATGAAATTTTATGCCTCAAATCCTTCAATTCCCAAGCATATTCCACAAGTGAACTCAAGTCTCTCACTTCCTCTCTCTCTCTAAATCGGCTGAGTGCTTAATCAAGGCTGAGGAAATGTTTTGATTCAAGTGTGGTGTAACTCAATATGCCTAGGTAGTGGCCCACTAGATGGCTTATTGGTAAATAACTCCAATTCATGTAATTTAGCCTATTTTAATCTAATTTAATCATACCTATTCACATTTCAGATAATTACACCATAAAATCACATAAATTCTCATGATCCTAAATCATCAATCAATTTACGGTTCGGCCGCCGATAAGGCCTTCAATTTATAATTTAAACACATAAACATGAACATATAATCATTCAGTCAAACAGATAGAATATGCAACACAATAGATAAACTCAATCAATTCAGTTCCAGTTTCAGTCAGTCAGTTCAGTAATTTATTCAGTTCACTTATCAGTCATAATTAGTTCAGTTTATCGGTAATCAGTGCTTATTCGGTAAACAGTGACGAGGGTTGTTACAGAGTTACATCAGGTTCAACTTATAGAAATGAAGTATCTCACGAAAAAGGTTGTTGAGTGGGAGCCGAAGTCCGCACTCAATAAAGGCTACCACAGAGAAGGGCATAGAATCGGTTGTAGGCATGATGGAGTCATCCTCCCCAGCCAACCTCAGATGAACGTCGACTGGAATGTCAAACTCTCGCCTGAAGTGCTCTAACTTGGATGGGGTGTCTACCCTATGTTTCCACATACCTATGATATCGGCTTAACTGAAGGGGTTAGATTTCAGAAGGGTGTGTTTCTAAAGGGTTTTATGGACCTCGACTAAAATACACAGAGTCTATGGAAAATCGTTTCAATTTTCCCTAACAATTGTTTTGAGTTCTACAAACAAATCCCAAACCTAGATCTATGGAAACGAAGATTGAAGGCACGAATCTGGAAAACAGAAAAGCAAGAATGTGCTTCAGAATCAAGAACAAAGATGGACTATTAAGAACATTGTAAGTAAAAAGGGTGTAAGGCCAAGAACAATGACAAAAGCAGAAAATTTGTGAGTAGTGCAAGTATTCAAGACATGGGCAAAGAGCAAAATCGTGAAATAAACACACTCAGATGCATGATTCGTGAATCAAATGTTTGAGTAAAACAGCAATGGCGACTAATGATGAAGCAAAATTTCTTGAAGAACAACAAGAAATAAGAATAGAAGGAACAGTGGCTTACCAGAAAGAGGGAAGCTGGAATGGGGATTGCCGAAGTCTGACGACGGTTGCAAAAGCAAAAGATCGGTGAAAGTCATGCCAAAAGGGGTGAACGGAGCAAATCACAGAGCTATGGAAGCTTGAACAATGGAGGATTTGAAAAAGCTAGAAAGAAGGAGAGCTTCTACAACGATGTAAAGTGAAAAGACAAGGGAAAGAAACAAATTTTGTCAAAAACTTGAAACGACGGCAAAAAGGGCAATTAATGCGCCTGGAACAACGAATGCGTCAGACGGCGCATGTAGGTGCAAGACGACTTGCAAAACGCGTCCGGAGTACGATCCAGTAAGGGGAAGACGCGTGGCTAAAATGATTGAGTTATTGTGTATGACAGCTCATACACGTGAAGAAACTCTTGGAATTCTTGATCTTTAAAAAGACATGTCGGCCTATAATGATGATCTTGGCTTAAGCCGATGTACTGGTAGGAAGTACCAATGTAGGTTCCATCACCTCAGAATGCTGAGGTAATAGAACCTAGGGGCAGTTGTGGGGATATATTTTCTGAGTACCAACACGTGGCCAAGGTGACGCCGACGTGTCAGCCAAGGTGCCACGTGTCTTGGTCATGACGCCGAGGTGATCTCAGCAAGGCCGATGTTATCTCCGAAGATATTGGAATCCGAGATAAGCGGATAGGGCACAAGAGTCCTAGAATGATGAGGGGACTCAGCCTAGATAAGGATAAAGCTCTTAGGGAGTTTATCTCTATCTATTAAAGAGTCCTGGATAAGTACTGAGCTAAAGTCCATTGAAGCTAGGCTTCTATTGGGACAAGGATTGAGTTAACTATAAAAGAAAGGCACTCCCGATGGGTCTAAGGTACGCAATTTATCCTGAGAATAGTGAGTTTAGCAATTGATTATCTTTGAGAGATATACTGACTTGATCGTCGGAGTGCCCCCGGGTGGACGAATCACCGCCGAAATATTCTTTTTCTGTTATAGGTCAGCTAGGTGTCATCTATTTTGCCAGTGTTCTCCAGCTGAATACTGAGTTGGCAGTGTGGTCGGAAAATCACTCACACATCTATTATTATTGACATACAAATATAATTAATTTCAATAAAGATATGGAATTTATTGAATTGTTAGTTATATTTTATCCTCCATGTGTTTCTTTCCATTCATAACTAAAATGACCACTACATAAATTATAATCAAGCAACACATCTTCAATTATAAAAAAAAAAAATAAAAAAAAAAAATTACAATAGATCATAGCTAATATCAGAATGAGTCATAATTAATTATTATTTGATATATAGTCATAACCAAAATAACAACCACAAAAAGTTATAATTAAATTATATCTAATACTATAATGTGTTATAACTAAAGACCACGAAGATCATAATTGCGACATATGATAGACACTTTTTTTGCGGTATGTTTTATAGAATTTCTCTACTAAAATATATCTTCTATCTCAACTTATCTTCTTTTTTAATTTTCCAGTCCACCTATAAACTAGTTACTCCCTAATATTTGTATAAAATTTAATCTCAAATCCTTTAATTTAAAATTCACATTTATCTAAATGAACTCTTAATATTTAAGTTTAGTAATATTTCATTGTTGTTTATTATGGAAAAAAAAAATTTAACGTTATCATTAATTTGCGTTCCCTCTCTACTGAATTCCTGGCTATGCCACTACCTACCTTCATAAGCTTACTTTAATATTATCCATCTAGAACAAAAATAATAGGTGTAATGAAATATGTTTAAGGATTTTTGAAAGAGTTTTTCAAAGTGGTGTAATTGAAGTTTTTTATTTGTTCATTATTTAGGTGTACCACGAAACTCTCTCCTTAACCAAACATAGTGACTTTGTTCTTATTTGGGTGTATCTTAAAGGGATATTTAGGAAAAATTATAGAGTGTACTGAGAGTAACATAAAACCCTAAGTAATTGAATAGGATATACTGAAAAATTAGGAGTACTTAATGATTTTTTGGGTGTAAATAGAATCCCTCCTAAAGTTTGGGTAGAAATTGTAAAAAGGGTTTGAGCCTGAACTCCTTTGGGTCAGGACCTGGGCTTAAGCATTTGAAGCTCGGTCCAGTATTTTAAAAATATTTAAGATAAATTATAAATACACTCTTTGAAATTTGTTTAAAATATAGATCATTTTCCGTAGTTTTAGAAATTGCAAATACTCTATTATCATAATTTTTTATTTAACAGAAAATGAAATTTTTAACTAATCTTTTATACAATAATAAAATTACTTGAATTATTAATTGAAATATATTTCAGACATCATTAAAAATTATTAATTGACTTAATAATTTATTGATAAAAATGGTCAATTGTTATGTAATTAGAAACTTGAAATAATGAGATGTAATTTTCAGAACTACATAGAGCAATTTGTCTTTTTAAATAAATCTCAAAAGATATATTTGTAATTTACATAAACATTTAAAATAAAATAAAAAAAATCTTATTAATGGTGTTTTTTTTAAGCTACATGTTAAGCTGATTTCACAAAATTACATTTTTTTTATCACTCTATAACTTTTATAGAAAATGTACAATTTTTTAAATTTTAACTTGTATATGTTTTCGAAGGTATCTCAAATGTGCTTTTCTATTAAACAAATCCAAATCTAAAATTGTTCAAAATTATTGTAGTTTTACCATACTCATTAGATTGTCTAGGTGATATCAATAAATTAACGAATTTTGCTCACTAATGATCTGAACTTGGAGTTAGTGATGCTACTAGCTTAAGTATTTGAGATTTGAATTTGGGTCCTCTTTATATGGTTGTAATAGAGACACACCAATATATATTTTTATTTATTTTAAATTGAAAAGTAATTAAGAGAAAATTAAAATAAAAAATGACCAACAATTATAAACTGTTGATTTTAATTTTTAACAATAACATGTGAGGGCATTTCAACAAGACTAATCTTCCCAACCAGTGAGATCTTCCAATAAGGCCTAGTCATACAAAGGGCTCATATGAGCGATTAAAGGGATCTTCGAATACACCACATGGGCCAACCACAATTAAAGGGATCGTATGAGCGATTCCATAGAAAAAGGTAATTATTCATTCTAACTCTCTAATGTGCATGGATAATTTTTCACAGTTATAATATTTATGACATAATTATACTATTTTAATTTCAATTAATGTGATTGTTGAATTGTTGAGGGTTTTTTTTTATTTTTTGAATTGATGAATTATTGAGGTTAAATAATATAAATAATTGAAAGATACACAAGTGCCAATCTAATTGGCATGTACATATTTTGTAGTGCTACAATCCCTAACTTCAAACTTTTTTTTATCGATCATTGGATTAATTTTTTGTTGATTTGGAAACATTTTTAAAGCTCCTCTCAATACTTTATCTGTCCATACCTCTCCATATTTCTCTTGTAGGCTCAAATTTGGATCCGCACTGATAATCTGAACTAGTTATTTTGTAAGTTTCGTAATAAAGGTTATCCATGCAAAAAATGAGCTTCATTGGAAAATTATAAATTTAAGAAAAAATCACATTTTATTTTATAAAATGAAAGACAAATATGATTATAAACTTAAACTATCCACTTTATAAAATAATTTTTTTTGTTCCTGTGTTTACAATTTTATGATAAAACTCATTTTTTGCATAAATAACATTTATTATGAAACTTACGAAATAGACTGTTCAGATTATCGGTGTGGGTCCGAATTGGGGCCTAAAATAGGAGTATGTAAAGTTATGGAGAGATGAAAGTATAAATGGGAGTCTATCCCTCACGTTAAGACGTTTTTGCCTATATTAACTGTTGGACTCATTTTTTGTTTTGGAATGTGATTTTGAAATGTGGCATGAGGATTGATTTCCATAATAACATTCTACATTTTGGGTGAATTGAATGTGTGATGTTTTTTGATTTTCAAAATGAGCATGCGACATTTTGGATAGATTGGATGTGGGATGTGATTTTTGAAATGTGATATAAAGGTTGATTTCCATAATGGCATGCTTCATTTTGGTGGCTTGAATATGAAATGTGGTTTGTCTAAATTGATTACAAAAAGTAGAATGTGGTTTGATTTTTCAAAATCAACATGCTACATTTTTTTATGAGTTGAATGTAGAATGTGGTTTTTGAAATGTGATATAAGAGTTGATTTCCATAATGGAAATTTTACATTTTGAATAGATTGAATGTGAAACGTGATTTGTCTAAACTAGTAATGTGATTACAAAAAACCATTTATACTGTGTTTGGTTAGAAAATTTCGAAAGGAATTTGAAAAAAGAAAGGGAAAATGTATATAAAATTAAGTGAGATGTAAATATACTTTATTTATATTTCATTTATCTTTTTTCTTTTTCATTTTTAAATTTTTCAACCAAACACAACGCTAGTGTATTTTTTTTAAAATATGACATAAACAACTAAAATTAAGAAGGAAATCTGAGAATATTCAAATTGACCGTATCATAAAAACAATAGTAAATATGTTAATTTACATAAATAAAGACTTGTGTATTCATTAAAATAATTTTAGAACTAGTTGATCTATAAATTTTGATTTTAAGACTTATTGGTCAATGTCCCATTTTTATATACATTTATTAGAAAACAAAATGATATCCAAATAAACCCAAATCAAACCCGTTTACCCACCCGTCAAACAACCTATCCAAACCCAACCCATAAAAGTCCGACTAATCCTGCGGACAGGTTTAAGCATGATATGGGTTGATCCGACCCGATGCCGACTTTTTTTTTTTTTTGTAGTGAGCATTTATTACAAGTCCTGTTCTCCCTATGGCTCGGGCTCAGACTTTTGGCTTTTTTTACAGAACAGAACAAGACAAACACCATTATCATCTCTCTGTCTCTTTCTTATCCTATGCCATAAAAGCCGAGGCAAGTTCCAGAATAGCATGGGCCCCTACCCAAACAACCACTCTCCATAATGGTTTTGTTGTGTGTGTTTTGTATCGACTCACAAAGCGCATCAACCATAGACGGCACATCATAATCACTCTATTTACCCACCTAAAACCAAACATTTTCGCCCTACTTTCCTAACATCTAAACAAAAACACCCACTCAGTGACAGAAGCACATTTAATCACCCATCATCTAAAGCAAACATTTTCTCCTCCTTTCCTAACGTCCAAACACGAGCATCACTGAGTAACAACAGATTACTCAGACGCATGAACATTTTCCCCTTACTTTCCTAACATCCGAACACGAGTATCACTGAGCGACAGAGGCGAATTTTTAGTAATAAAATAGGAACCATACAAGGTCCCTCCAATCAATCAATTACCCACCTAAAGCAAACATTTTCTCCTACTTTCCTACTACCCAAACACGAGTATCACTGAGTGACAGAGGCGAATTTAGTGTAAAAAACAAGGAACCATAGACGGCCCCTCAATCACTCAATTACCCACCTAAAGTAAACAGTTTCCCCAACTTTCCTAACATATCCAAATACGAGTATCAAAGAGGCGAGTTTAAGTGGGAAAAAAAGAGGAGCATAAATCACATTTAATTACATAGTTAATACATAATAATATATATTGATGATGTTTCTAATTTTACAACAGAAATCAAGAAACGAAGAATCAATCCGTAGTAGTTAGGATACAGATCTAATTAATTAATACACTCCCGCATAAAAATACAAAGCAAACTATAAATTTAAAAAAAAAAAAAACATAAAATTAGAAACACCATCAAGAGAAAACCCAAAGCTAAATCAGAGGTTAAAATTAAAGTCCTTTGCCTCGATTGTTGGAGTTCATCTTCTCGTAGTAACGAATTGAGAGAAGAGACAGCGACAAGTGAACCTCATCTTTTCCCCAACGAGTTTTGGCGGTGCCGCCGGAGGTAGGTTTCGCCGGAACCACCGAGGGCGGCGGCCGCGGAAAGCAAGGCCAAGCCGATGAAGACGCGGCGGAGGAGGAGGAAGAAGAGGAGGGTTTGAAGAGGGGCCAGAGGTAGAGGGAGTGTAGGCGGCGGAAGCCGCCGAGGGCGAGGACGACGGCGCGGAGCTGCTGGTTGCCGCAGCCGATGTTGGCCCAGTGCCTGGTGCAGATCAGCTCCCAGAGCCGCTCGTCCTCCGCCGTCTTGTGCCATTGCTTGCTCACGCACGCCGCCGTGGCAAGCGTACGCGCGTCCACGTGCTTCAGAACCTCGTACAGCAAGTTCTCATCCATCAACACAATCGCCGATTTCTCCGCCGCCTCCGGTTCCTCTTCCGGCTTGATTTTCTTCACCTTCTTGTCGTTTCCGGTGGCCGGATCGTCATCGGAGTCGACTGGTCTCTTCATCTCCGGAGGATCGACCAAGATGTGGAGAGAGAGAGAGAGATTTTCCGATCTGGAGAGTTTGGGGTTTTCTCTCTCTAGATCAGTTGGGAAAGAAATGAGAGGTGAGTTCGGGTTGGGTTGATGGACTTTATGGGGGTAGCCACCCGATTTTGATAGTTTTCGATGACGACAAGATTAAAAATTAATGCGTTTCGATTCTTTTCTTCATGGACGAATTTGTCCTTCACTACCATTCCGATTTACTGTTAAACATTGTTTAATGCCGCATTCACCTAAAATTTAGGAGCATCTGATGTTATTATCATAAATTTTTTAAGGGAAAGTCTGGGAGCCACATCTATCTATCTAGAATTATTTGAGTGGATGATTGTATAGGGTAATTTAATTTGTGGTGTGAGTTCTATGTAAGGCATGGTAAAAATTAATTTTTGGATAATTTCAGAATTAATGAGGATAGATTTGTAGTATTATTCAATTTGAAAAGAAAATAAATGTTTTTTGGTTTGGTTTCTTAATCAATTTTATAATTTTTTTTAAATATTGGAAAATAATTTGGTGAAAATTAAAAAATAACAACACTCATCATTTTATGTAATTTTTTATCTTCCAAAAATAACGACATTCATAATTTGGTTTTGTTTGAGAAGAACTAATTTAACCTGACTTTTTTACTAATTTAACAATTAGTTCTGTTTGAGAAAAAAAAGTTAGCTTTTTTTTTGGTTTGGATGTAATTGTTGTGAGAAAATGTGAAATAATTATGATTTGAATGTAACATTTTGGAAACACAGTTATAAACTGTTTTTTGGCTTTTAAACTATTTTGTGTTACATCGCCTTCATATTTTTTACAAGTTTTTTTCAAAAAAAATAAAAAATAAATAAAAAGACAATTTTTAACCATCTTCTCAAAACACCCCTTTGTCTTATTGACTTATTTAGTCTATTTTTATTTATTTATTTATTTATTTGTGTGCTTATTTAGACAAAAAAAAATTGTTGCCAAACGGCGACTTAGGGTCTAAAAAATTTTAAAATATTTTTTTAGTATTTATTTTATAAATTAGTTATCATTTTTTTGTATAAAAAAAAATCTGAAAAACGTGTCCTACAAATGAAACCAAATAGAAAGCTTTTGGTATCAGATCTGCTAGGATTACATAAACCCAAAAAAAAAAAAAAAAAAAAAAAAAAAAAAAAAAAAAAAAAAACATTGAATAGTAAAGGAGCTCTTTGCCTTCAAATTTTTTTAGGAAATGGCTTCCTCCAGTCTGACGGAGTGGAGCGTACGGTTGAACTTGTGGAGGTCTATTATGGGTCTCATTTCCTTAATCCAAACTGTTAATATGTAAAACTCGTTGAGTAATATATAATTATAAAAAATTAAGTTGATCGGATAGCGATAGCTATGTGATCAAATCAGATTTTTGTAAACTGTTTATTTTTCACCGTTCATTTTTTTTCATACAAAACTGATTTGATCACATAGCTATCGATATCTGATCAACGTGATTTTTGACAGGCATATAGTACTCGATAAGTTTTACACATTCAACCGTTTGAATTATTAAAACGGGACCCGTGGTGAACTTCCATGGGCCTAACAGTATCTTCCAATCTAATCAAGGACTAGAGGGAATCGTTCTTTATATATATATATCTATCTGTACTCAATGCTTTCTTAATTATATAAAATGACATCTAATATTCTAATAGTATGGTTGTGGGTTTACAGCCTTTTGAAAATAATTCATCTAATTTTTTAGGTAAATTACAAATACATCCTTTGAGATTTGATTAAAATATAAATCCCCCCTTATGGTTTTAGAAATTACATTCCACCCCTTGAGGTTTTTAATTTTATAACAAATCGCTCATTTTATTAATAAATCATCAAGTCAATTAACAGTTTTTAATAATATTATAAATATGTTTCAATGAATAATTTAGATTATTTTATTATTGTATAGGAGAGCAATTATGAATTTCTTTTTTTTTAGTTAATTTTGTTAAATAAAAAATTTTAACAGGGGAGTATTTGTAATTTTTCAAATTACAGGAGGCAATTTATACTTTAAGCAGAGTGTATTTATAATTTACTTGATTTTTTTATGAAAAATGTGATAAAATCATATTGTTACAATTATCATATCAATATGACTTTTCTTATAAATAATCTACATATAAAAATCTAAAAGCCTAGTGGATTAGATCATTGGACTTGAACTGAATGCTCAAGTCCTCTATAAAAGACTGGAGAAAAGTTATGTTCGGTTAGGAGTCGGTTGTGTAAATAAGGATTTTATTTTATTAATTTGAAATTTATGAATTTTTAAGTAAGACATTAATTCATATCATCTGAGTGTCAATCAGTTGTGGGTTGCTACACATCCCCTTAGGTCAGGCCTTCCTATCATATGAGCATCATGATTGGGCCAAGCCCATGGCACCTATTGAAAGCAACGCTTGAGTATTTTGAGAAAGGTTAAATTACAAATACACCTCTTAAATTTTGTTTAAAATATAGATTATTCTTTGTAATTTAAAAAATTATAAATATCCGTTTATCAGAATTTTTTATTTAACAGAATTAATTCAAAAAATGAAATTCATAATTGCTCTCTTATACAATAATAAAATTACCTAAATTATTAATTGAAACATATTTTTAATATCATTAAAAATTGTTAATTGACTTGATGATTTATTAATAAAATGGACAATTTGTTATTAAATTAGAAACCCCAATTTTCAAAACTACATGAGGCAATTCGTATTTTAATCAAATCTCAGGGGATGTATTTATAATTTACCCTTTGAGAAATTAGATGAAGTAAAAGTGCTACCCAGACAGTGAGTGGTTAGGGAGGAATTTAGAAAAGAAATAGAAAAGTGGTGTGAAATGTAAATGAAATATAATTATATTTCATCTATACTTTACCTACTTTTTATTCTTTTTCTTTTCAAATCTCCCACATAATTTATAAACTAAACACAACTTTAATGAGTACCAAAAAAAAAAAACAAATTAAAAGAGTGAAAAAATGAATGAAAGCAAGTTGAATGCTTGAGATGAGAATAATCTGAGTTTTTCTTCCTATTACCCTTTATTTTGTTTGATAGATGGGAGGCAATATTTTGAGGATCATTTATGAGAATGACAATTTTTTGGCATTACTTTACACATAGTACATCCAATCACATTTCTATTTGTTTTTGTTTTTTTGAGGAAAATGCCGAATATATTTACCTTCATTTCATTTTCGATATATGTCAACATAAAACAAGAAAGGGTTGGCCTACCAAACATCAATTATACAAATAACAAACACGATAATAGTTTATTATTCGTCTTGTTTTGGAGTTTCTTTTTCAACTATGGTACCCCTTAAATACAAAGCAACAATTTTGTAAGGTCCCCTACAATGCAAATTTAAAGGTTAATTGAAAATTGAGATATGATTATGTGTATTAGTTTTAGTCATATTTTAAAATGTATTGGTCAACTAATATTAATTTCAACAGTTTGAAGTCGTAACTAAGAAATAGTACATATATTAAGTAGTGCAAGATGTGTTCAGGATTTACTCTATAACAGTAAGCCTAATGTGGCACTATCTTAAAGAAGCTCCTTGTTAGTATAAAAAAAGAAGTCGATATGACTAGAACACTTATAATTGTCTGTACATTTGAGTAACTTAACAAATTCTCAATTTTTGATTAAGTTTTTCATCACTAAATCCCACTATTCATAAAAGATCAACCTGAATCTTATTTTTAAGTCTTTTTCCCATTTAAACTTGAATTCTCTAAGAATAAAAATAAAAAATAAACAAGAAATATTAATTTGGTTTCCTAGTTGTTTCCATTTAGATTATTAAAGAAATATTAGTTTTTCTTCTTCTGGTTGATATCAAGGTTGAAAAACTGATTGCATTATGAGATTATCACTTCTTAGCCTATGAGGCCGATGGAATACCAAAAACCATTTTATTGCAAATTCACTTTCATACAAATAGGAGAGGAGAAAAATCTTGGAAAAGTTACCATTCAGTAGTAATTTTTAAAAATTATTATACCTTAATGAAAAAGTTTACAATTTTAATTATTGATATTTATAATGTTTATTACTTTTTAATAATTTTTTTCATTGACCACCACTGACAAGTTATTTCTCTAAAAATCTTTACCTAAAGCTCTAACTTTTCTTGTTTCAATCATATAGTGACATGGGGTTCGGCCTATTTAAATTCATCAGCCTATGTTGGTTTTTTTTTTTTTTTTTGGGCCTTCTTTTTTTCTCTCCTTATTCTGTTTAAAAATAAAAATAAAAATAAAAATAATAATATAATAATAATAATAATAATAATAATAATAATAATAAAAGTCTTCAAACTCGGGGTTCTTAATTCTTCAAGAACAAGTACCCCTCCTACAAAAAAAAAAGTGTACCCCCATTTTCTATGTTTAAAACAAAAAAATCTCATTTGTAAATGGATCTACCATAATGGAGTTCTAAATCACTACAAATTATAGGCTAATGTATACCATCCACTACATTAATAAGACAACCTTTAAGCTCCCTTGCTTACCTCCTGAGATCTGTGAAATTTTTGATAAATTACAAGAAACTGTTTTATACTTTTTTTTCAACCTATCTTGTTTTTTAATGTTTCCCACTATCTCATCGACCAAATGTATAAATGTGGCAAGGATGGGAAAACTCATGACATTTTTTACAAAATATTTTTTTGTAGAACAAAATATTTTTTGCCAAAACAAACGAAAGCTATATATAACTGTAATTCACCGTGTTGCAAATCTATCACCAAAAAGAAAAAGAAAAGGCCAAAACATCAGCTTGCAAAATTATGACCTTGTAATCCTTCATCTGTGAAGAAATTGTTGGATGATTAATATGAGACAAATTAAAAACGGAGTAACTACTATAAGAAATCCAAGGCAAGAAAAAGAAATTGCAGCTTTTAAACAAATTTTCCTGCAAGAGAAAGCCATGCTGAAAAACAATTCAGTGACCAATTCCACCGTTGCTAGGGCCAGAATATTCTTGGGTGGTTGTGGGAATATTGGTCGAAGCAGGAGGGTGACGACCATGTACGGACGATCCCAAGTTGTTGGGCTTGTAGAATTGCTGAGTAGGGTTGAGTTGAGGTATGTGAAGGTGGTTATGGCTCCTTGAACAGTCCACATTGATTGAACAAAAGACAACGATGAGGAAGATGATCATGAGAGCTGCATAATTCAGCAGAAATACATTAAGACGACAAGGGCGCTGCATTGTTATTTACTTTCCTAATTGATGATTGTTTTTGCTGTTAGTACTTCTGATAGTTGTCTTGGCAAGCACAAAAAATAGAAGAGACAACTTGTCTTAGAATAACTTAATAGCCTCAAAGGCACAACTCAATTTATAACAAACAATACTTGGTGACTAAGCCACAATTGATGTCTCAAATCGAGCTACGATTACATATAAAATTAAATTAAATTAAAAAAATTATAGAGTGTGAATCCAAATGAATTTATTCAGGCCCCAAAATTTCAGAATCTTTCCAAATATAATAATTTTTTTAATTCAGAGGCCCAAACGAAGAAAATTGTCCAAAATCCAACACAAGTCACTGCTGATCCAAAGACCTTGAAAATTCAACAAAATTATTTGTTTTGCAATCAAATGGTCAAACTGCTCCGTTGAACTAGTTGTCAATGAACTATTGCATTACCATGCCCTTTGACTTGAAGGTGATTTTGTCCGCGCACGCACGCACAAAATAAAAAAATAAAAAAATAAAAAATAAATAAAAAAATAACAAGTCTAACTAACATGCCAGTAATTCCATCCATGCCTCAATTACGCTCAATTATTCTGTGTGTATCTTGGGCTTGAAAGACAACACAAGTCAGTAAGATGCTCTACTGACTTAAAAAAGTGACTTTTCCATCAAATATGGCAGAAAATTTAAAACAACCTCTTTAAGGCTAGTGGCTTTCACATTTGATATTTCTCATCAAAACCACTAAGCCAATGGTCTCGGTTACAAACTTACGGCTGAGTTAACATAAGCCATTTGTATTCTCTTTTTATCTTATTTGGGAGGGCACGACACGTTATCCGTACATAGTCAACATGATGACTGACGATATACATAGTTGGCATTAAATCAAGGCTAATGATCAGCAACCTCGTGGATCTTGTTGAGGAGGAATTGCCATGGCCGAAATGAGGAACAAAAAGTCCTATTAACAATGTTGTTGTTAATTATTATGAAGAGTCCAAAATGAGATTGCATAGCCAGCTAAGAATATGTTTCAAAGTCATCCATGACTGGTAATTTGTAACCATATATCGCTACGCAAAAGCATGTTGAATGATTAAAATACATGTGAAGTAGTCTCTTGAAACACATGCGTTGATTAAAAATCACTAACAATCTTCTTGGCTAAGATTTTACTAAGCTTTTGTTGGCTTTTTAGCTTTTGAATGTTACTTTTGTAATTATGAGCGTGCCAGTAAGAATCAATCAGTCCTTACAGAAAATTAATTGCCAACTAATTATCAGACGATTGTGTTTTAGTTCTTTCGGTCTCAATGAAGAGGACTTTTACTGATGGCTTGATTTAGGAGAATTAAGCAAATAACAATTAAATGAAGAACAATTGAAACACTTCATTAAAATGAAAAACTTACAATAATCCAAATTCAGCCTCGTAGAGGTTTACAGCAACAATCTACTTGAAACTACTCCTATGAACGAAGTGCAGTGCAGGAATTTTAAAGTACAGAAATGTAAAGAACAGGAAATGTAAAACTGGAAAGGAAATAAAGTAGAATAAGACCAGTTTTTTGGATCTGAGTCTGGGGCTTTTTTCTCGGGCTTTCTCTACTATTTATACTTTTCAAGGATGACCATCGAATTACATTTCAAACTGTCGAACTGCTCCTCCATGATCGCTGATCATGTTGCCTTATAATTAACTCCACTCTGCTATCACTTGCAGTTAGGCTTCCCTTCTAATTTTGAATTTGAATGTGAGTAACCGTTAAAGCCACATCACTTTGCATCTCTTTGCTGATCCAATGCTACTCAAATCTCGTAATAACCAATACTAACTGCCACGTGTACGATCATGATCGAAGACTTGAATAGTCTTCCTGTATTACCCTTATTCTGTCACGCGTCGAATTGTAATTGGCTTATACAAAGTATGTAGCCAACATTACCCCCCGCACTAATATACCCAACACTTGGTGATATTAGTGGATCAAGGTCTTTTATCCACGCCTTAGAACGTGCATGGGCTTTGCATTCTTCCAGAAATGCAACCGTCATTCATCATTTGCATTAAACTCTCTTTCAATCTTTTGAACACCCTCACCACCTTAGTATTCGAACAGACTGATACATTTTTATGGCCAAATCAATTTTCTCCTCTATTGATCGAGCACACGAAGAGTCATCTGATGATGCTGTTCCTCCTCGAAAGAACCTCCATACATTAATTAGCCACCTTTAGCCACATTTACCCACCTTTCTATATTCAAGTCATGAAAGCCTTTGCAAATTATCAACCCTTGGACTACGAACACATTTCCCTTAATCCTTTGATTCAGAAAGTTACAAATATGGACATGGGAAGTTCTTCTTCTGATTCACCCTTGGACTACGAACAAACTGCCATTAATCCTTTGATTCAGAAAGTTGCAAATATGGACATGGGAAGTTCTTCTTCATAACCCTCTGAATGGGATAAGACTGTGGCTTCTTCTTCCTCTGGGCTTCTGACTGGGCAAGTTGGTCAGAACCTAAGGCCCGTGATTTAAGGGAGCGAATTAACCATCACTTTGTCGAGTTTATTGACCCTTTAGAGTTTCCTTCCTATGCGCGAAGCTCGGTGGTTTATCCTTACGTACCCATCGACCGCCGACGCAGTTTAGAGGACAATCTGCTTGTAGCATGGTACACATCCTCCATGCCTACAAAGATAGTGCACACTACCCGACGCCCAGAAGAGGCACAAGGTTACAACCGATCGTTTTTAGCCCAGAAGGCGAAGCTTTGCTCTTTTGACTGGCTCGATTATATTAATGCCCTTGTTCCTTCTGCCCTTGCTCCTTCTCCCAAAATGGAAGCTTCCATACCTCCTCCTCCGCCAAATCCTTGTTGGACAGAGAGACTGAGGCTTGCCCTTTCTGCGGATAAGGTCTTTCCTCCTTACAAGCCTCCACATTCCCCCTACTCCAGCTAAGCGGAAGCAAGCCCAACTTCTGCTTGTGGCCTTCTCTCACTTGTCTTTCAATGTTCTTGAGGATGATGTTCCTCTCAAGAACCTTCGATGGGCTTATGATATTCTGACTCGGGGTCACGTTCTTAACCCCCTCGCCCAAGCATAGCTTCACATGTTTTTAGACCAACTCCCATTGCTTCTTCACTGGCATCGGACTTCTGTGGCCACCACTCAATCTTTGGACCAACTCTCATCCCTTCGAGTTCATGCCCAGTACGAAGCAGAGAGCCTCATTGAAGAATTCGATAACTTCAAGAATAAAGACCCTGCGTACTGGGATGACTTGGATATGGACGAGTTAGAACAAGGATTGAGAGAAACAGTGTTCAAAATAAAGGCTGAAGAGCTTTTTTATGAAGTGAGAGCACATTAACTTTAGCAGCCAATCCTAGAAGAAATAGAGGATAGAATAAAGAAAGAACAGAAATTCATTGATCATAGTTGGACCAAATTTCATGATCTTGTTATTTATTCTATTCCTTACTTTTATGAACTTGAATTTGTACCTAAAGAGGGCCATTCGATGTAATTGTTTTTGCTTTAATACAACTAAGACTTTTCTCTTTGTTTGGCATTATTTGATCTTGTCCCCGTTTGTCTTTAAAAGCAAATTTAGGACTTCGAACTGAACAATTTTATCTTTCGAATCTGGACTCAATCATTTTAAATGAAACACTAAAAAAAACCAACATGAACTTTTCCAATTTATGGAATAAAGTTGACAGTTTTTGCTGATTTTCATTTAGAATCAGTGATTCGAATTTAACAATCTTACCCCTTAAAGCTTGTTTTAATCATAACCAATATATGGTCATGGTTAGTATGATCAATCAGTTTTAAATTGACCATTTTTGCTTTGAACAACAGTCTATACTTTCAAAAATATGGAAACTCCTTTTGAGGGCTGCACTGTTTTAGTTCGAAAAGACAATCTCTTTCTGTATATATATATAAACCAACTATTGATTTTGATGTTTCGAACACCAATTCTCATCCTTAAGGGGTCTCAAGTTTTGCTTCGAAGGACATTACTTTCATTAAGAAACCTAAAACAGGTCTTTAATCCCTTTGAAGTAAACAAATACTGTAGCATTCTTACATCTTTAGGTATGGAACGTGCTTCGAAGCCGGCTTCTCAATTTCAAAGCTGTTGTTATTTGATTTTTGGCGCCAAAATCTGGTTTCGAAGCCAAATATTTTATTTCGAAGCTGGCATCAACGTCTGGGATGTGTTTTTCCCTCCAAAAGTATCAATATTGAAGGAAACTGTTCGTATCTGTACTTTTAGTACTTAACGAATTACGCAATATATTTTCCAGACACAAAGGTTTTTAAAACCCTTTTATTTCGTGTTCTGAAATCACTCGCTCGCTTAACACACAAACCTTCCCCTTCTGTTAACCATCTCTTCCTTGCTGCTTGCTACTAATGGATTCTTCCTCTCTGAAAGTACTCGCTAGCGATCGTATAAGCCCAACCATGGCTTTGAAAAGATGTATTGATGAAGAGATCGCTAAGTTAACAGCTGATGGGTCAACTGCCATAAATGAACGCCTTTTTGTTCCTCACCATAGCAACAAACAAGAATATGTCTTAGAGCCCATCTTTCGAGAAGCTCATGCTCAACTTCCAGCTTTATACCCTCGCTTGGAGGACCACTTTCTTCTCTATGAAGGGGGGCTCGACTGGGGAAATTGGAGAATGACCCGACCTCACCGTTGTTGGCCGACATTGAGAGCTGAATGGAAGGAATGGTATGACAGAGTTGTGCCTGCAAGAGAAGATGACCTGCAAGAGTTCTGTATTCTCGATGCCCTCCGTCTTTCCAGGTTTAATATTCCTAAAGACCCTTTCTTGATTCCTGCTGCTCTTTGCTTTTGGAACATGGCTTTTAATTTTTTTCAGTTTCGGTGTGGCATGATGGCCCCCACCGTTCTTGATATTTGTCATCTCTTAGGGCTTTCACCCCTTGGCACTCATTTTACTCCCAGCTACCCAGACCTCTTTGTTAAGTTTCCTTTTCCATCATTAAATTCCTCCTACAGTGACTTTGTAAAGGCTAAAAACAAAAAGGTAGGCCCCGTGAGAGATAGAGAACTCTTTTCCTTTATTTTATACTGGTTGTGTAAATTTCTCTTTTGTACATCATCTCAACAGATTATGCCTGAATTCGCCCCACTTACGAAGGCCCTTGTTTTGAAGAAACGCATAGCCTTGGCCCTATATCTCTTAGGCCATGTTTATAGGGCTTGCTCCCAATTTTGTGAGAAACCTCTTGACATCAACCAAGGAGGCCCCCTTTGGGTGCTCCAACTCTGGCTCTTCGCTTACTTCACTGATTTGCATCCCAAATGCTTAAAATTCCTTGTTCAGGACCCTAGCACTTATGGGAAGAAATATGCTAGAATTATTCTTTATCTTGCTTCCTTTGCCTATTACCTCACATTTTTTCACCAACTTCCTATTTCTCCGGCTGCCACCTTCTTCTGCCTCTTTGATGCCAACAAAGGACCTGCTTGGCTGCAAACATTCTTGGCTGATAAGGAGTGCTCCACCCCACACAAAGATATGTGGGCTTCTATTTTGCTACCGAGGGAGCTGTTCATTGGCACTTTAAACCCTCGAGCTTATAAGTGTATAGCTGAGGTATACTGCCCTTCTCAATTTGCCAGGCAATTTGGGTTTACTCAGGGGATTTCCATTCCACTTTGCAGCCTCTCGAATGTCCATCTTACAGCCAGAGACTTGAGAATATCCAAATCAAAACTAGAAGAGGCCACATTTAAACTATTAAAAGAATTGAGTGAGTTCAATTCGTCCCCTTCCTTCCTTCTGGCTTGGCTTTGAAAAGATTTCAAAACCGGTGGACAACAAATATGGAAGTGCGCCTATCCGTACACCCTCATGATTTACTGATAGGGTTAGGAGTGCCTTCGAAGGCTAAATCAACAACAGTTGAGAACATTCCCTCTCTTTCCATAGCTGCCAAAACTGCTCCTGCAGCCTCACCCCCTCCTACTAGAGTTACCAGAGCTGCTTCAAAAAAGGGTAAGTATTTTCAGGTTTCTTTTCTTTTAGACTCTTTTGTTTGTTTCCTTTACATTCATATCTCTTAGTTCAGGCTGTCCACAAGAGAAATCTCCTAAAATAGGTGAAACTTTAGCTACTCTCAAAGACAAACAACAACAGAAAAAGAAAAGGAAGCTATTACTCCCTCCTGAAAAATCTGAATCTCAAACTGAAGAGAAAGAGATGGAAGAAGAGCAAGAAATACCATTACAGAGAACAAAGAGGAAAAAGATGATTGTCTCTCCTTCTAATTTGGTCGAAGACCCTTCTCATGAGACAACTGCGAAAGCAGCAGAAAAGGAACTTACTCTTGAAAAGTCTAAATCCCAGATTGAAGAGAGAGAGACTGAGAAAGAGCAGGAAATACCATCACTGAGAAGAAAAAGAAAGAAGATGACTGTTTCTCCTTCTGATTTGGTCAAAGACCCTTCTCATGAGGCGGCTACCAAAGCAGTAGAGGAGGAACATTCCAGAGAAATAATTGTTTTTCAAAGAGCTGAAAAGAGACGGCAGCAGCAATTATTAAGAGATGAAGCTGCTGTTGCTGATGCAATCCAAAGGGAAATTGCAAGAAGACAACACATTGCTGAGCACTATTCCCTTCGTAGC
Source organism: Camellia granthamiana (assembly GCA_036172215.1). Lineage (NCBI taxonomy): Eukaryota > Viridiplantae > Streptophyta > Magnoliopsida > Ericales > Theaceae > Camellia > Camellia granthamiana. The sequence continues at coordinate 143,534,404 of CM069905.1, read as the reverse complement.
TCTCCCATTGTTGCTATCACTTCTGAAACAAGTAATTCATTTCATGCCTCTGCTCTTTTATTCTTTTGTCAAATTCTTGGTATTAAGACTTGACATTATTTTGTACTTCTTTTTTTGCAGCAACAACTACTGAGCCTATTCTTCCAATAAGGATTTCCTCAGTTTCAGTTGAAGTTGATTAATTGCAAAATGTGAAGTCTATTTAGATAACACTCCCACTTCCTAGGCCTACATTCTCTGTACCCTCCTTGAGGCCCAGTATTCCTGCTCCTTTCCCTTCTGGCTTAACTCCATATCTCCTTCATTTGACTTTTGATTTATCTCAATTTAATTCTCTTTCGAGCCTTGATTTTTCTTCTCCTCCTAAGGGAATTCTAGTTGCTGCTCCTTCTTTGATGGTAGTTAATTCCCCTATAGAGGGTGATGGCAGCTCTCCAACTCATAGTTTATTATCTCTGCCTAGTTCCAGCCCCTCTTCCCTCAACCTATTGGTGGCTAGAACTATAGAAACTGCTGAAGATGCTCCATCCATTTCTCTTATCCCTATGCGGTCCTTTGTGCCTTCTACTAAAGCTCTTTCTGCACCCTTCATGTCCATGGATGAGGTAAACATCTTCGAAGCGAGACTAACTAGTCTCTTCGACATACCTTCCACCTCTCCAATAGCTAATGATGAGACTGAGCCATTAGTTCTGGTTGATTCCTTGCTAGAAATTTTTGAGAGCTCTTCCACCAGTAGTAAGCCTTCTTCGCCTCTGATAGACTTGGACAGTTGCCTGGAGCTGTTGACATCCTTTTCAAGGATCCCTTTTAAGGCCTTACAGAGGCCTATAATAAGAAATGGTTTCTTTCAATGCTGCAAAATCGTTGAGCAATCCGGCATGACTGTCTCAAGTCATTTATCTCAGGCAGCAGCCACTATTGACTTTTACATCAACATTTGCCATGCTGCCAAGGCTGCAGAGGAGAAATTGGTTAGAGACCAGAGCTTTGTTTCCACAGTACATACTGAAGTATCAGAGCTAAAGGAACAACATTCCTCTGTCTCCCACTTTCGAACTCAACAACTGGAGAAGAAAGCTCAACTTGAGGAGGAGCTATCTGTAGTTAACCAGGCTTTAATCCGAACTGACACCAAGTTCCAGATTACCAATCAAGGACTGGCTGACCGAAAGCAGGAAATGACCACAACCATCCAGTTGTTCTCATCATTTAAGAATAAAACATCTATTGTAAAAGAACAACTGAGACATTGTAATGACTTTTGGGCTAATTTATGGCAGAATGTATTCAACTCTTTATGAAAAGCAAATTCTTATTTATCATTTGAATATTCTCATGTTCTTTTACTCAACATTTATTCTATTCCTTATGTTTCTCATATAGTTGGAAAATAAGGCTTCAAATATCTGCCATTAATCTTTTTGGAATGTACATATCCATTCAAATTTCTCAAATGGTATGCTCCAAAAGGCAGGACTCTATGAACTTGATATGGTCCTTCCTAGTTTGGTGATCATTTGCCAAACTTATGGCTTTTAATCCCTATTGGGAGTATTGTCTTCCATACCAAATCATCTTCATCAAAGCCAATATGTTTGACTTTTTTATTATACTTTTTGGCTGCTTTCTTCTTTTGGAAAAGAATGCTATTTAATGCCAGAATTCTAACTTCATTTATGCTTTCTAACTCCAAGCACATACTCTGATGGTATTGCTTAAGATCTAACTGGTCTTGGCATCTTACCCTCAAGGACTTAACATTAATTTCCACAAGTAACACTGCATCATGCCCATATACTAAGGCATAAGGAGTGACTCCTGTACTTGACCTTGGGGAAGTTCTATAAGCCCACAATACATCCAGCAATAAGTTATGTCAATCCCTAGGATTGTCTTCCACAACCTTTTGTATTCTTTTTTTCAAGGACTTATTGGATAATTTAGCTTGACCATTGGCTTGTGCATAATAGGGGGTGGAATTAATAAGGCTAATTCCAAACTTTGCCACAAAAGACTTTGCCATTTTCCAATCAAATACAGTTCCATTATCAACAGTTATAGTCTACGGGATACCAAATCTATGGATTTAATCCTTAATGAATCCAATAACCTCAGTCTGGTCTATAGCCTTGTATGGCTTAGATTCGACCCACTTAGTGAAGTAATCAGTGGCCACTAAAATGAAACAATGATGCTTTGAAGAGGGTGGGTGTATTTTCCCCATCATATCCATGGCCCATCCTCTAAATGGCCAAGGCTTCACTACTGCATACAGGTCAGTTATGGGCACATGCCTTATTATGCCATGCTTTTGACATGCCTGGGAACCTCTTGCATATTCTATGCAGTCTTTAAGGATAGTTGGCCAATAGTAGCAATGCCTTCGAAGTAACCATCTCATCTTCACACCAGGCTGATGAGCACCACAGATACCTTCATGAACCTCAGCCATAGCTGTCAATGCTTCTTTTGGGCCTAAACATTCCAGCAATAAACCATCTCCCCCTCTTTTGTAGAAAGCATTACCATACATCATGTATTGCATAGATTGCAATTTAATTTTTCTGCCGGCCTTTGAAGATGGGCCAGCCAGATACTGCATTATTAGATGCCTCCAATCTTGTTCTTGTTAGTCATTATGATTGACTTCCAGGACTACATTCCTTTTATTTAAGGGTGGTATTAACTTCTAATATGTTATTTGGCTTATGTCCCTTTGAGCATTATCCCTTTCTCTTGAAATTCGAAACTTTCTGAGCCACATCATTAGCTCTATTATTCAAGAATCTTGGGACATGAGTTACATTTACTATTTGAAATTGAGAAAGCAGATATAATGCAACAACATAGTATGGCAACATGCTTATACTTTGACATTTGAAAATCCCTTTCACTTGGTTAACCACCAATTGAAAATCTCCAAATATGTCAACTGCATGAACTTGTAATCCAATAAAAATTTCCAGTCCCATTATTAAGGCTTCATATTCAGCTTGATTATTGGAGCAAGTAATTTCATCCACTCTGAAACCATGCGTGGTTTTTATTCCTTGTGGTGACTTAATTACCACACCAATTCCAATTAGACCATTGGCTTTTGATCCATCGAACCACATTTGCCATGGTTCAACACTAGCCATACCAAGTTCCATTATCTCTTGGCTTTCTGTTTGAGATGGATAGTCTGCCAAAAAATTAGCTAAAACTTGTCGTTTTACTGCCTTTTGGAGAATATATTCTAAATGAAATTCTGATAAGGCTAGTATCCATTTGCCAATTCTTCCCCTCAACATAGGTCTAGATAACATATACTTAACGAAATCTATGGTTGCAATTACCAAGACAGTTGTAGGCAAAAGATGGTATCTTAATTTCATTGCAGCAAAATACAATGCAATGCACAGCTTTTCAACAGCTGAGTATTTACATTCACAAGAATTTAGAAACCTACTAAGGTAATAAACAGCTTGCTCCTTGCCTTCATCATTGTCTTGGGCTAAGAAAGCTCCCAATAAATCTTCTGCTGCAGCTATGTACAACTTCAAGGGCTTATCACCTTTTGGTGGCATCAGCACTAGAGGGTTGGCCAAGTCGGCTTTGATTCCTTCGAAAGCAATTTGATGCTCTGCTGTCCACACAAATTCTTCTTCATCTTTTAGCCTTAACAAGGAAGAAAATACTTTAGTTTTCCCTGCAGTATTAGAAATGAATCTTCGAAGAAAATTAACCTGTCCAAGGAACTTTTGTAATTCTTTCTTACTTGATGAAGGTCTGGCTTCAATGATGGCTTTGGCTTTATTCTGGTCAATCTGTATTCCCTTCTTGTGTACTACATAGCCCAAGAAGTTTCCAGATGATACGCCAAAAGCACACTTAAGAGGAGTGAGTTTCAACTTAAACTTTCTCATTCTTTCAAAAGCTGCTTCTAAGTGAAACAGATGCTCCTCCATGGATTGTGATTTCACTACAATATCATCAATATAACACTCTAAATACCCTCCAATGAGGTCATGAAAGATAGTGTTCATAGCCCTCTGATATGTAGCCCCAGCATTCTTCAGGCCAAATGGCATTTTAACCCATTCGAAGGTGCTAATATTCCCAAGACATCTGAATGATGTCTTGTAAACATCCTCCTCTGCAATGCAGTTTGGTTATAACCAGAGTGCGCATCCATCATTGATAAAATTTGATGCCCTGCTAAACTGTCTACCAAAAAATCTACTATGGACATAGGACACTCATCTTTTGGAGTTGCTAGATTTAAGTTTCTGAAATCAATGCATACCCTCATTTTACCATTCTTCTTAACTACAGGCACAATATTGGATAGCCATTCAACATACCTGGCTGTTCTAATAAAACCTGCCTTGAGTAGTCTAAGAATTTCCTCTTTAACTTTCTAAATCACTTCTGGACTCATTCTTCTTGGTTTTTGCTTGTATGGCTTGAAATTAGGCCTCATAGGGAGCCTATGTTCTACTAATGACCTATCCAATCCTGGTAGTTCATTATAAGACCATGCAAAACAATCTTTATATTTCTTTAAAACAACCAACAACTGGTTCCTGTCAAGAACATTCAACCAAGCACTTATATAGATGGGCTGTTGTATAGAACCTTCCTCTAAATTTACTTCTTCTAAGGGGTCTTGTATATGAGAACTTACTGAAGCTCCTTCTTTGATTCCTTCTGCCTTCGAAGCAATCTCCTTGTTTTGTTCTGCTTCCAGGTTCTTTGATTCAACATCTTTACCCTCCTCCTTATAGACAAAGACTGTCCATAAGGCTTCTTCTTCTTGTATCTCCTGGACTTTTGCTTCAATGTCCAATGCACAGTATTTATCAAGGGCCAAAACTCTGGCCTGTTGCTGTTGCTGCTCCTGCTTGCAGCCAATTATCATGGCTTCTTTCTCTTGCTCTTGCACTTTCTGGGCTATTGATTTTACATCCAATATTGAGAACTTAATTAGAGTCAAAGACTTGGCTTCTTAGGCTTCATTTCTTTGCCTACAACCAGGCATCATTGTCATCCTTAACGACAACCTCTTCATCAGCACTCTCCTGGACTAAGTGCTTCAGATGTGTCACTTCCTCATCAGCCGTCACTTTGGCTGAGCCATCAGGTTTTCTCAGTATACTGAGTGGTGTCACTCCCTCAATATACAATTTGGCCTCTGCGAAGTCTGCACAGGCTATGAAGGGTTGAGGATCTGCATTAATTTCCTCTGTTTCTCCATTGCCCAAGGCCATCATTATTTTCTAATGTAAAGAGGAAGGCACACACTTGTTAGTGTGAATCCAATTTCTACCAAGTAAAGCATTGTACTTAGCATTGCTGTCAATAACGAAGAATGCCGTCATGCAGTCCCTGGTTCCCACACTCAGGTTGATGGGCAGAATTCACTGAGCCATCTATTTGTCTCCAGCGAAGCCAGCAATGGTTGTGCTGGTTGGGATTAACCTGGGGTTCCTTTTCCCTAGTTTCTTCAAGGAAGATTTTAGTAGTAAGTTCACTGCTGTCCCATTATCCACCAAGACTCGGTTCAATTGTATCCCATCGAAGAAGGCCTTGATATATAAAGGCTTAACATGCTGTGTCATAGAGTTCGAGGGATACTCAAAAGGATATGAGAGGTTAATACTCACATCTTCTTCACTCTCGTATTCAGTTTCCATTGGGGTAGCCATTCCGGATTCATCTTGCACTATACTCACTTGTGAGTTTTCACTAGAGACTGGAATTAGGTCAATTTCTTGACCCTCTTGGTTCTCATCTCCAGCTTAGAATTCATGCGGTAGTATGTGTACCATATTCACTGATACTGGAGGAAACGAGCCAAATTGGATGGCTGGCTGTGCCTGTTTCTCCTCTTGGCCACCTTGTTCAGTTATTTTAGAAGTATCTTCCATACTGCATTCTGGCACTTCATTACTAACAAACTCCTTCGAATGGTCTTTTTTGACTGGCTTTTCAACCAAAAACGTCTGTTCCGCCATGAAGGCTTCGAACATTTCTTCCTCAACCATTTCTTTCTTTTAGCCTAGGCCAACTTCTTCTTCTGTCTCGTTATCACTCTCCATCAAAGCCTTCTCCAATCCTGCTAGACTGGACTTCTCTCTGGCTTTTAGTTCTGAGTGAACTTTGGCCAATTGTTCTCTGCTACAACCCATTTTGTCTTGTAGAGTTGGTTTTGGAGTATGGTTTGACTTTGGATTCTTCTTTCCTTCTGTCTTGACCAATGAAGAGCTTTCTCCACTTTCTTTCAGGTCTTTCTGGTACTGAGTGTACCTACGTTGAATCTTCCTCCTTTGTGATCTAGAAATTACGGGGACTATATCTGGTTCCTTCGTTTTTGGGTGTTTAAGAAATACCCAATTGTTTGGAGCCACCAAAGGAGGTTTGACCATCCTACCTTGGTTTCCAACAACATCTCTTTGGGTAGACACTTCCCTAGGTTTGTTTTGCATCACAAACCAATCTGGAACTCCAGGTACTCACGAACTTACTGACTCAACTGTTGAACTGTTTCTTTCCTCCTTCAAAGCCATCTTCGAAGTTGGCTGTAAAGGCCACTGCTTGGCCCTGACTTCATGTTTTGGGCCCAACTCAGGCCTTTGATGAAGGTAGCCACTTTCTGTCCTGCGTGAGGCTGGTCTAGCCAGCCAATCTCTGGCTTTGATCCCATAAACTGAACCCTTCTCCAGTCTCTTTTCAGGATAACTGCTCTCTATTCTGTAATAATTAGGTGGCTTGGACTCATATAAAGGCCTCTTGCCTTTAGAATGCATTCTATCGGCTATTGGGTCAACCATTAATGGCTGCTGCCTAACACTAGTTGGGTATGGCCTTTTTGTTATAAGCATTGGTTGGTTTATTACGCCTCTGCACATCCTTGTAATACTGCTGCCCATCAATTGGAAGCCTTTTCAACCACTTGTAGCTCAGTCTGCACCTGGGACATATCCTTTGCATTACAGCTGCCTCTAAAGAATCGTCATCCAGTGCTTCTTCATCAGAGTCTTCCCTCTGGTGTGAGAAACCTTGTCCAATAGCTGGTAGATTTCCAGTGTCTTTCTTGATAGTTGTCTGGTTGGCAACATGCATCTGCACATTAACTTCTTCCAATTCTTTCAAGGATAAGTTCTGGAAGTCTGGCATAATGACATTGGCTGCCACCTCTCCAATTTTTGGAAATGTATTACTGTCGATCCCCATGGCTTTATCTGCTTTAGCAGGGAATTTTAAACTTCCTTTCCTAATTTGTTCTTGGATCATGTCTCGAAAAACAATACAGTTTTTAGTCGAGTGAGACCAAGAATTATGCCATTTACAATACACTTTTCCTTTAAGTTCATCTAGAGATGGAATTTTGACTCCTTTTGGTAACTTAAGGAAGTTGGCCGCAAGCAAATGATAAAAAATGTCATATGCCTTAGTTAAATCGAAAGAGTATTTCCTATGAAGGTCTTTCTTTTTAAACTGCTGGTCAATTGTTGTATCCTTATGAATTAATGCCTCACAGATCACATGTTCTTTCCCCACAATCTCTGCTGCATCAATCTCATAATTAGGATCTCTATAATATATCTTGTACGATGCATTATTTCGATCTTGTTCTTCCTCTAGTAATGCTTCATACCTAGACACCTTATAAGTTAGTTCCACTAAGTCTCTGAACTCAGTCGAGTCAAACTTCTTTCGAAGCCTAAACTCTAAGCCATTTTGAGCCAATCTCATGAATTCTGGCTCTGGTAGGATGACCCTACATTTGTTTCGTGCTCTTTTAAATTTGGCAATAAACTGAGTAGCCTTCTCATTAGGCCTTTGACTCAATCTTATCAAGTCTGCCATGGAAACCTCTGGCTCCGATTGGAAGAATTGGGCATGAAATGCCTCTTCCATTTGTTGCCAAGTTTGGATAGAGCCAGGTGTAAGGTTAATATACCATACAAATGCTCCCCCAGTTAGAGAATTTGAGAATAATCTTAACTTCATATAGTCATTATTAGTGAATTCACCGCATTGAGCAACAAACCTAACAATATGCTCCACTGTTGACTAGTTTCCATTCCCATAAAAAAGGGCAAAATCTGGTATCTTGAAACCTCTTGGGTATTCATGTACCCTATCTACCTATTCTGGGTACGGTTTCCTGTACACAGGAGTCTGGACCCCCCAAGCCATCGGTCCACACATCTCTCTAATAATATCAGCAATTCGGTCCCCAAAAACCATATTTTGTGCCTGTTGAACCGCTACTGGAGGGACAAACACAGGATTTGGTGGACAACCTTGTGCCTATGGTCCTCTTGGTCCATAAGGTGGTATATTTGGGACTAGTTGTCCCTATGGTGCAGGTTGCTGTTGGGGGTGTGGGTAACCCCTTTGAGCCTGTCTTACGAAAGGTGCTTGAACAGGTGTTGTCTCTCTTCCATTTGTAGGAAAACCTTCTAACCCCCCAGGTATAAATTCGAATAAGGGATTAGTGAACCCCCTCGTGCCGGGTATGGCTTCAAACATGGGATTTGAAGCCATTCTTATGCCATTTTTTTGTATTGGGCCAGATCCACCAATTTGCATGGCTTCACTGTTAAGTACTGAGGCATTTTGACCTGCTATAGACCTCGAAATAGGTTCGTACTAAGACTGAGGTGATGGTCTTTCATAGTTTTGATTACTAGTTTGACCATTAGAATGTCCATTAATTTGCATAGGCTGTTTATCTCTAGCCAATCTTTGCTGAGGGACATTTGAAACTTCCTCCATATGTCTCGCGTTTGTTAGTTGGTGGTTATTCATTCGATCCAAAAAAGATGTTACCCACATTTCCATCGTGTTCATTAACTGCTGTCCTATGGCATCTACTAGGCCACCCCATGGATTTATTGGCTGAGTAGATAGAACAGTGGATGGTCCAATTCCTTGGTCTCGTCCAATATTATGAACATGTGGTACTTGTTCCGAAGTGCTGGTCTGTTCGACCATAGGTTCTGATAGAATTGGTGTCTTCACAGGATGTGTTATCACATTATCCTTTGGATTAGGTATTTCTACCTCTCCTTCTACGCCTTCTTCTAAGCATTCATTTTCTCCTTGTCTCATACGTCTAGCCATTTCAATTATTCCCACCGGGCGTGCCAAAAATATATGTTGGCTTTTTGGCTTTCGAAGGTCACTTTTGTAATTATGAGCGTGCCAGCAAGGATCAATCAGTCCTTACAGAAAATTAATTGCCAACCAATTATCAGACAATTGTGTTTTAGTTCTTTCAGCCTCAATGAAGAGGACTTTTACTGGTGACTTGATTTAGGAGAATTAAGCAAATAACAATTAAATGAAGAACAATTGAAGCATTTCATTAAAATGAAAAACTTACAATGATCCAAACTCAGCCTCGTAGAGGTTTACAGCAACAATCTACTTGAAACATCTCCTATGAACGAAGTGCAGTGCAGGAATTTTAAAGTACAGAAATGTAAAACTGAAAAGGAAATAAAGTAGAATAAATCTGGTTTTTTGGATCTGAGTCTGGGGCTTTTTTTTGAGGCCTTCTCTGCTATTTATACTTTTCAAGGATGACCATCGAACTACATTTCAAACCGTTGAACTGTTCCTCCATGATCGCTGATCATGTTGCCTTATAATTAATTCCACTCTGCCATCACTTGCAGTTAGGCTTCCCTCATAATTTTGAATTTGAATGTGAGTAACCGTTAAAGCCACATCACTTTGCATCTCTTTGCTGATCCAATGCTACTCAGATCTTGAAATAACCAATACTAACTGCCACGTGTACGATCATGATTGAAGACTTGAATAGTCTTCCTGTATTACCCTTATTCTGTCACGCGTCGAATTGTAATTGGCTTATACATAATATATAGCCAACAACTTTATATATATTTTGTTTGCATGTAATCTATTCAAATTCCTTTACATCTTGGCTTTGAGTTTAAAGTATTCGTCAAGGAATTATGTGCTGCAAGATTTGGGATTATTGATCTCCTGTGTGGTATCTTGCTTTGAAAATGACAACTGATTTGAGACCGTTGATGAAGGTAGAGAGGTCAAAGCTTTCTATTGTTTAGCTTTAGCATATTGATGGAAAATGAGGGTAACTAAAATAATCCAAAAAAAAAAAATCTAAGTAAAATTGTTTCAGAAATACTTGACATAACCATTTTGTTTTTCTTTTTGCACGGTAAGTGAAGGAGCCAAAAGGTCTCGTGCTAATTAGGAGGAGTTAGTTAGCTTATAAGATGGAATGTGGTACTCTCACACAAACAACATCAAATAAAGGAGCCAACCCCTCACCAACACAATATTCTTCGCTTTGAGTGTACCCTCACGATTTTGTTATTCCCTTAGGACATCACAGTTTTGTTTTTCTCTTAGGAAAAGGCTAATAAGATAGGCCTACAAGGTGGAATGAGGTACTCTCACACAGACAACGTCAAATCAAGGAGCCAACCCCCCTTCCCATCCCACCAGCACAATATTGTCCGCTTTGGGCGTACCCTCACGATTTTGAATGTGGTACTCTCACATAGATGGCACCAAATGAAGGAGTCAACCCCCCCTCACCAGCACAATAGTGTCCGCTTTGGGCTTACCCTCACAATTTTATTCTTTCCTTAGGAAAAGATCTTGTGCTAGTTAGTAGGAGTGAGCGATGTGGGATGCACCGATATAGGCCTCCCAGCTAACTGGCTTCCTTAGAAGAGAGTTCCCACAGACGATGCCAAATGAAGGAACTAGCCCCGTACCAACACAATATTGTTCGCTTTGGCACCCTCACTGTTTTGAATGTGGTACTCTCACACAGACGACGCCAAATAAAGGAGTCAATCCCTCCCATTAGCACAATATTATCTACTTTGGGCATACTCTCACAGTTTTGTTCTTCCCTTAAGAAAAGGCCTTGTGCTAGTTAAAAGGAGTGAGAGATGTGGGATGCACCCACATAGGACCCCCAGTTAACTGGCTTCCTTAGAAGGGAGTTCCCACAGATGGTGCCAAATAAAGAAGTCAACCCCCCACCAGCACAATATTGTCCGCCTTGGGCACACTCTTACGGTTTTGTTCTTCCCTTAAGAAAAGGTCTTGTGCTAGTTAGGAGTAAGTCAGCTTATAAAGTGAAGCGTACCCTCACGGTTTTGTTCTTCCCTTAAGAAAAGGTCTTGTGCTAGTTAAGAGCTAGTCAGCTTATAAAGTGAAACGTACCCTCACGATTTTGTTCTTTCCTTAAGAAAAGATTTTGTGCTAGTTAGAAGTCAGTAAGCTTATAAAGTGAAGCTTACCCTTATAGTTTTGTTCTTCTCTTAAGAAAAGGTTTTGTGCTAGTTAGGAGTTAGTCAGCTTATAAAGTGAAATGTGATACTCTCACAGAGCGATGTGGGATGCACCCACATAGGCCCCTAGCTGACTTTGGGCATACCCTCACAGTTTTATTCTTCCCTTAAGAAAAGATCTTGTGCTAGATAGAATGAGTTAGTCAACTTATAAGGTGGAATATGGTACTCTCATAGAGTGATGTGGGATTCACCCATAATAAGCAATCCAAATAAAATTACCATTGGTTGTGGTGCACTCAAATAAATAAGAAAACTAAAAATGAAATGAGATGGACTAATTTAACCCATCTTGGTTAAGTACGAAATAAAGTCAGTCTTATAGGAAAAATTATTAGTTGGTCTAGGGCGTCACGTGACCATATCCTTCACTAATCACAATTTACCATGCACCCTCATGTTCCCCAATTAAATAATACAAATTCGTGAGTTCCATCTTTTCCATCAATCACAATATTATTGGGGCATCACTTAGCAATATCCCAAGACCAACCAATAACTTCTTGTCTTATAGAGGGTGGCTCAATATTCTCGGAACATTAGACTAAATTTCAAATGGGGTCTTTATATTTAAATAGGAATTATTATCTTTCTACATGGTAATTTTTTATTTTAACATTTGTTTTGTTTGCATATCTATTCTATTAATTAAGATGTAGTAGTCTTTATTATTGGGAACCTTTAGACAAAGAGGGTTTATGTTGTTGAGCCTCTTATGTAGGAACATTTTTTTCTTTACCCCTTTTGCTGGGCCTTTTAGACAATGAGTATTTTATTAAGCATTTATCATTCGGAGTCATAGTAAGTTTTTATTTTGTGAGCCTTTGGAGGTAGAAATTTTATTATTTTTTTCTGAAAATTTTGTGGGCCTTTATACAATGAAATATTTTCTTTATCGGAACCTTTTGACAAATAATATAATTTTGGGACCTTTGAAAATTTGAGGCATTAAGCGATGAGCCCGCACCAGACCTATTCATTTTCTTTTGTGCGCCCTCATTGTGCACATGCCATCTAATAATCTAAGAATGTCAGATAATTTTCCTAATTAAGCTCACAATCAACACTGTCATGGATTGTGAGGAGCGACCGTCATGGCCCAAATGAGATTGTTAATGGCCTTTTTTAGTGCATCTTCTTGCAAGTTAATTAAAAATTAGAAACTAAAAGTACTTTCTTTCTCTTTTTTTTTTTTTGCTTTTCAATAATAATTTTTCTTTTATTATTTAAGATATTTTCAAATCAGAAGTTATAGAAAAAAATTGTACTAAACACTCTGATACAAAAATTTAAAATAAAAATTATAAGAAAAATGTTTGGTGGCCTGAATTTGTGTGGCTCGAATGGCTCGAATGTATCAAAACGATATCGTTTTACACTCAAAATGATATCGTTTTGAGTGTTTCGAACCATTCGAGCCATAAATTTTCGAACTACCTATCATTGTTGAAACTATAAACAGGATCAATAAGTTGGTTTAAAATTTGAAGGAGGCACACGCGCAGAATACTACTGTACGTGCAAGCCTGTAGAACTATTATGGAACATCATTTGGCTCAAGTGACAGTTTGAAGAGAAAATGGAATGATGTAAATTACATTTTGTCCCAAAAAGTTTTTGTTTTTTTATTTTTTTTATCCACTTTCTTATTTTATTTTATTTTTATTTTGTCCCGATTCTCTCTTATACCGACCATCTGTTTGGCTTGTGGGAAAATCCTGCGGAGAATTATCACATGTCTGGGTACATTCAAATTGACTGTTTTTTTATTTTTTATTTTTTTAAAACAAAATTCAAATTGACTATGTAACTATGATTATGCAAAGTCAGGTATAGTGAGCTGCCTGTGTTTCAAAGTCAACCTATATATGAATCAAAAAAAAAAAAGTCAATCTATATGAATAGTGTTTTGTACCCATATTGCTAGAAATGACCTTTTCATGTCATCATGCTGAGCGTTTGATTTGAATACATGAGAAGTAGCCTTTGAGTTGAAAAAAATGCGATTATAGAGGAATGAAGTTTTATGAACAAAAAAAAAAAAAAAAAAAAAAAAAAAAAGGTTTTATGAACAAAATCAATTGAGATTAGAATAGTTAGTCAAAATCATTAAGTGTTCAAGTTTTGTTATAAACAAGACTCCGCACATACATATGCTACGATTTCTAATACACAAAAAATATATATTTAATAACTATTTAGATCTTGAATTTGAAGAACACATCAAAGTCATACAATTCTTAAGCCAAGACATAGGTATGCATGCCGACACATGGGCTGAAAAGCCAAACTTACTTGATGTTCAATTCAATATGCAATACTTCTTCCTTTGGGATTAGTTTAAGAATAATGTTATGTGAACTCAAAAGCAAAAAACTTACCCCTTTCTTCCCAAAATAATAGTCTCTCCTGGGGGAATTTAATTTTTTTTTTATAGTACAATTATTATATTTTAAAAATATTAATTTTTCAAATTACCCTTTAATAGTACTTTTTTTTGGAAATATCAATTGTCATAATTGTACTTTTTGTGTTATTAATAAATTCGAAAGAAGGGCAAAATAGTAAATTCATATTATTTTCTTTCTTGATTTTTAAAAATGGACTAATATTTTGGAACAATAAAAAATGAAATAAGAGACTAATATTTTGAAACGAAGAGAGTATATAAAATGATGTAATTGCATTGTGAACTTATCACTTTAAAACAAAAAATACATCAAACGTGACATTCGTATTGCTCTAGTGATAAATTATATATGAATTTTTTATAAGATTTTTCTTCGATTTTTAGTATATACTTTTTGAAAAAATATAACAAATATACACTACAAGAAAAAACATCTTTCGTGACTAAAAAAACACCTTTGGTCGCTGAAAATATAGGTTTTGCCGACTAAAAATATTTTAGTAGACAAAAGCCTCACTTTTGGCGACTGAAAAAATTTAGTAGCCAAAAGTATAGGTTTTGGCAACCAACAATCTGTTTGGTCGCCGATATAAGGATTTTACCGACTAAAAATATTTTAGTAGCCAAAAGTGAGGCTTTTGGCTACTAAAAATAATTTAGTAGCCAAAAATAAGGCATTGGACGACTAAAAAGATGTTTAGTAGCCAAATGTGATGCTTTTACTGACTGAAAAAATTTTAGCAGCCAAAAGTGAGGCTTTTGGCTACTAAAAATAATTTAGTAGCCAAAAGTGAGACGTTGGGCGACTAAAAAGATGTTTAGTAGCCAAATGTGATGCTTTTACCGACTAAAAAAATTTTAGCAGTCAAAACTGAGGCTTTTTGGTGACTAAAAAGAAGTTTAGTTGCCAAAAATAGTAATTTTAGCGCGGGAATTAAATTTGTTAGCGACTAAAAAAATTAGTAGCCAAAAGTTTAGAATTGGTGACTAAAAAGAAGTTTAGTCGCCAAAAGTTGTATTTTTTTTTTCTAGTAAATAATTTATTTTTACATAAATTATGTTCAATAAAAAATAATTATATTTATATATATGCTTTTATATTAATACGGGTCTATATACTATATAAATAATATATGTTGCATATATAATTATATAGTGTTATAGATGCGTAGTGGAAAGAGTGTGTTGTATAAGTTTTATGGTGTGGGAGGTTGATGGTTCGAATCTCCGCCACAAGAGCAAATGAGAAGTTAGTGAGTGTAATATCTTTTTTTTCACGAATGACCTTTTGGCGACTAAAAAGTTTGCCGCCGATTCCTTGAGTAATGGTCGGTAAATGTATAATTTTAAAAAATAAAATTGACTATCGGCGACCAATAATTTAGTAGCCAAAACATTTATTTTTGCCAACCAAATAAAATTTAGTAGCTAAAAAGTAACATTGCCGACTAAAAAAATAGTAGCCAAATGTGCACTTTCAGTGACCAAACACGCGTTTAGTCGCTAAAACATTCGCCAACAGAGTTTAGGCGACTAACTTGGCAACAAAAAAATTTAGTTGCTAAATAGTTTTGGCGACAAAATCCGACCTTTGGTGACTAATGTTTTGGTCGGCAAAACTGTTATTTCTTGTAGTGATGGTTTGGCTTTCCCTTGCCAAAAAAGTTGAGACTCAAATGTAGTTTGGCAATATGGATTTGTAATTAAAAAAGTCACTACAACATTAGGGGTGAGCATGGTTTGGATTGATTTGGATTGGAGTAAAACCAAAACCAATTCATTATTTATAGTTCCTAAAAACTTGGAACCAATCTAATCCGTTTAAATCGTGAATCCAATCCGAACCAATCCATTTAAACACGGATTGGATCGGTTTAGGACCACGGATTTATATAATTAAATAACAAAAAAAATATAAAACATTTTAATTTCATAAAAATATAAACATAACATTATATTAGTTCTACAATAGCAATATGTATTTCTATAATAGTGACATACTGTTTTAGAATTTAAACAATTATAAGAAAACTGGTTCCACCATAAGTATTTAGACCATTAAAAATTTAAACTAAAAACTAATAAACAAAAGTAATAAAAGAAGATATTATGCGGATTGAAGTTTGGATTTAAGTTTTATATGAAATAAGATAAGATACTATGTGAGAAAATGTATAATATAAATATAGGTTATTTATATATGGTCTGAATCGGTTCCAATCTAAAACCGATCCGTAGACTGCGGATTTTTAATTTTTCAATCTAGAACCGAACCATGAATTCAAAAAACTAATCCAAACTTAACGGATTAGACTGAACCAGATCAAATTACAAATTTTACGAATTCCGTACCTAGTCCTATATAAAATTACTCTCTTTACTTTATGTATGTCTATTCATAAAAAAATAAAAAATCAATTAAAATAATTAATTCTCAAGCGGAGTAACAACCCAAGTCCTAAACGCAGAGGACTAAGGGTAGGTTTGGGGCGTGCCCTTGAGTTGTTATATATGCACCGTCTTGGACTCTGAGGAAGGGATAAACTTCAAAACACAGCCTTCTACAAGAAAAAACACACACAAGACGCACACATGATGACACAACCAAAAGGACCAAAAATGGTGTGAACAGCTTTTGTTATGCCACCTTGCACCGTACCTTATAGCTGTCACATTCTTATTGGTATTGTTGCTTCATGGAAATTTAAGGACATATTGTGAAGGAGCAATGTTACACATTTACCAAACCAAAAAAAAAAAGCAAAAAGAAAAAAAGTAGACAAAAAATTGTCCAGAAAATGAAAAATGAACTAATTCTAATATAATATTAGAATTATTAAAAACATAAAATTTAAAATCAATTGAGACTAAGAAAAAAAAATTATTAAGAACATAAAATTTAAAATCAATTAAGAAGAAGAAAAAAAAAAATCGATTACATAAACTTTGAATTGACTTTAAAGGATATGAATACATTTGTACACTTTCGCATACAAAAGGAGACAAACGCGTAACAGACGTAAACACACGCTAGTTTGGATCCAATTACGTGTGAAGCCTTCTGGGTTGAACATGAACCATAAAAAACACAAACCAACGACTCAAATTATTGTGTAGTTGTAAGCTCACTTCATTTTTATTGCTTCATTTTACACATACTATACTAGTGTGTGGCATATATGTATGCATGCATGTCTGGTTACAAAAAGTCAAATTCAAACAACAGCCCAAACATTCCCAAAGTAAAACCCTCTCTCTCCTCCAGCCTCACCAACCAACTTGGTCCTCAGCCCTCCGAAATTGCTACACAATTTACAAATGCAATGCTAAGTCATATTCTTGATATGGGTCCCATTCCAAAAGCCCTTCACCGTCCCCAAACAAACCCTTTATCTCAATATAAGAGTAGTTCTTGCTCATGTGTTGCTTCATTAACAACTTCATAGTTTGAAGAGTCTTTTCCCAAAGTAACAACATACAGAAGAACCAGATAGTGATGGGAATGAGAAAGAAGATAGCATCAACATCATCAATGAAGAGTCTCTGTCTTGTGTTGTGTGTCATGGTCCTGTTAATGGGCACACATTTCAGTGTTGTCAATTGTCGAGCTCTTCAAGCGGCAATGGATGCCTTAATTGCTGAACAAGTCGACCGAGCTGAGTCTACGGGCGTGGCTTCATTTGCTTTCTCCTCCAACAACTCGAGTGGCAGTGGTTTTTCGATAATAAGGAGCTTGGGTTTCAAATTGGCTTCTGGGCCCAGCAAAAGAGGTCCTGGCCATTAATAGCCTCTAAGTTTCTTCTTCTTCTTCTTCTTCAAGTTTGTATTTGTTCAATTCTTGTTTATCATCCCTCCCTGATTTTTTTTTTTTTTCCCCCCTTTTAAAACGGTGAATACCATACTTGTAGGGTGCGTTTGTTTGTACGGACTGGATAAGGGGGATTGTAATCCATCGGACTATTAGTTCTGGGATACATTTTCCCGGGACTATTTGGTTGGACTAAATTTGTATCCTATGTTTGTTTAGTCATGGGATTAGATGTCTGGATTGGACTATTTTTAGTTATCCAATGTTTGTTTAGGATATTATGGAGTAAGATAAATGCTCAAATGACTATTTTATCATTTTCAATTATTTACTAAGTAATAGCAATATTAAATATTGTTTTAATATTTTAATTATTTTTAACTAGATTAAATAAAAATTTGTTTTATTTTATTTTTTGCACAATATTTTAATATTTTAATTTATTATTTTCAATTAAATTAAATTCATAATTTATAATTTATATTTTTTATTTAATATATAATTTTAAATTAACGACAATAAAAAATAATTTTATTTGATATATAAATTAAATTTTCAACAACACTAAAAAAACTTAATTTATAAGGCCATAATTCATAATTTATTATTTTTAAATAAATTTAATTTATAATTTATATTTTTTATTTAATATATAATTTTACATTAACAACACTAAAAAAATAATTTAATTTAATATGAAAATTTAATTTTTTAACAACACTAAAAAAATTTAATTTTATAAGGCCATAATTTATAATTTATTATTTTTAATTAAATTTAATTTATAATTTTAAATTAACAACACTAAAAAAATAATCTATAAATGTTCAAAAGACTATTTTATCATTTTCTAATTGTTTGCTAAGTAGTAGCACGGAAGGTAAAATGAACATTTCACAAAATAATTCCATGGGATACCAATCCCATGGTTTCTATCCCACCCTCCCCCATGGGATAGGATAGTCCCATATTTGTGGGATTAATAGTCCGGGAGACTATTAGTACGAAGCAAAAAAAATGAAACAAACAATGAACTATTAATCCGGTGGGACTAATAGTCCAATCTCATCCCATAATCCTTCAAAACAAACACACACAATGTTTAGTAGATCCTAGTTGGAATAGATGAGGTATTAACACTATTAATTCAAGTTGGTGATTTCTCAATAGTCAAGTCTGAACTAATTCAATGCTCTAACTCACACCAACACACCACCGCAAACTATTTTAAAAGATCTCTCGCTATCTAACAGGACTGTCAACCGAACAAATTTTGACCAGATTAGCCAAATCCAAATTAAACATTCAAAAAATGGCCAATCCAAATCTGAATCCACCCTATTTTGATGATATTTGATTCATAAACCCGAATTCATTCTTCTATATATATATACATATATATTGTAATATAGTTAAACCTATATTCGCATTTCAAACAAAATTATTTTTATTGTAACATACTTACACCAATATTCATATCCCAAACACAACCAGATTGCTCATGGTTTGGCTTGCATGGCAAAACATGGACGTGGATTTTCAGTTTGGATCAAAGATGTTCCTCCTGCTTTAGTATCTTTACTTAATGCTGAAGCTTTGTAATTTTTCTTTTAGTTTATCCAAACTAAAAACAAAACCTTTGAAGGATGATTGATTCCTCTTAAAACAAAACCACACAACCAGTAAACCTTTTTGGTTCATTATAGTGGATTAATCATGTAAAACACTACTTTTGTTATTCATAATATTAATTTTTAGATCGGATTTATCCAAATCTACTCAGTTTAAAATCAATTAGAAGATAGGATTAAATTGGGCAAATGGATTGAATTTAAAACAACTTGCGTGCATGTCTTAATAGGTAGATTTATTATGCAATAGGTTTTATGATAATTAATAATTTTTTTTCATCAAATACTATTAAAAAACGTCATTAATTATTAATTTTTAGCAACAATTTAAAAAAAATTGTCACAAAAAATGTCACTAATTATAAATTTTAGCGGTTGTTTAAAAAAAAGCATCACAAAAAAAAGCCACTAATTTTCAAATTTCAACGACAGTTTACAAAATTCGTCACAGAAAAACTTTCTTAATTATAAATTTTAGTGACAATTTATAAAAACCGTGACCAAAAAAAAAAAAATCGCTAATTATTAATTTTTAGCGACATGCAAAAAATCATCATAAAAAATTATTTTTAGTGACAATTTTATTAAGACTTATCTTTAATAGGACTTGATAAAAATTAAGTCCGACTATTGAGACTTATTGGTAGTTTACCCTTGAATTTATTAAACACATCTGGATATTTCAGATTGCAAAATGATTGAGAGCTCTAAATTGTTAGCTCTAGAGAAGCTCTAAACTGTGAGCTCCACTATCTAATGTGATGTTTGGGCCTTTTTTTTGTTTTGTTTTGTTTTTTTTTTGTTTTTTTGTTTTTTTTTTGTGGTTGCCACAATCAGTAGAGCTCTAAATCACTTCTCTTTTAGATCAAATTCGATTTAAACATAAGAATAATGTATAAGAGCTCTAATTTGAGAGTTCTAGTATATAATTAATGATGTGGAGAGTGCCCATATAAAAGTAGGGTCCACGCTTCTCTCTTTATCTCTCTTTGTTCACTAGAGCTTCATTTAGAATTATAGTATTAGAGTTATGTATCATGGCTGTAAACCCAAACTATTGACATGCCTAGTATGCATCGGTAATCAGGATCCTCTTATTGATTTCTTTTCTTGCCTTCGTACTTATTGGGCCATTAGGCCTACTTTTGGGCCCAATTTCGATGATCTGAACCGTTCACATTTTAAGATTTGTTGAGTATATCATACCTGTAAAAAATCAAGTTGATCAAATATCAGAAAGTATGTGTTCTGAAAACTGTTTATTAAATTTTTTAAAAAAATAGTTTTTAGTTTGATGATCTAAACACATAATTTCTGATATCCGATCAACTTGATTTTTTATAAGTATGATATACTTAACAAATTTTAAAATGTAAACGATTCGAATCATCGAAATTGAACTCAAAAATAAACCTAATAACCCAATAAGTAAAGAGTTAAAAAGAGAGAATAAAGAGAAGATGCCGATTCGCATTGGTGTTCTTTACAGTACATTACTTAATAAAGGTCCAAGAATTACCGAGGACGGAAGGCCGAATAGTTTTCCACCTGTTATTTTTTATCTAGGTTAGTTGTTTGCACAGTGTAATATATAAAAATATTTAGAGTGTTACATGTATTAATTAGTGTGCCAATATATATTATGATGTTATTACTAATCTCACTCATTACATAAATTACAAATATCTAAATTTTAAAAATTATACCACATCATCTGTTAATATATTAATTAATATACCAATTGATATTAAAAAATAAATACTTTAATATACCGAGAGATGCCAAGACGACTTTAATATGCCGAGAGACTTTGTCAATAGGAGCTGATGTACTTACAATTTCTATCACTTAAAAAACAATAATCATTCGTATCATTAAAAAAAAAGAAGATCATTAATAGCACTAATATATTAAAAATATCAACAAAAAAAAAGAAAAAGACATAGGCAGTGGGCTCTCACTACCACATCATTAGTGGTGCTATTAGAACACCATTTTTAGTGCTCTCAATCATTTTTCCTTAAAAAAATAATGAATACGAACACTAGTAAATTACGAAACATATTTTTTTTTTTTTTGATCGACAAATATTAGTTGTTAGTTATTAGATTAACACCTATTGAAGAAAATCTCTCCACCCTTGGCAAAGTACTAAGTGCTTGCACTTCTTTAATTCAACCCCCCAAGAATGTGTTTGATTGGATAGACTGGATAAGGGGGGATTAGAATCCATCGGACTTGAATCCTCAAACTGTGAATCCCCCAGACTATTTACTTGGATTAGATATGTATCATGTGTTTGTTTTCTCATGGGATTAGATGTCTGAAAATTATTATTTTTAGTGAATCCAATATTTGATTGGATAGACTGGATAGGATAAATGAGCAAAAAATTATTTTACCATTTTTTCAATTGTTTACTAAGTAATAACAATATTAAACATATCTTTAATATTTTAATTATTTTTAGCTAGATTAAATAAAAATTTATTTTATTTTATTTTTTACACAATTAAATAAATTTATTTTTTAAAAATTAAATAAATAAAATATCAATAAAAATATATGTTATTTTTTTAATTAAAATTTTAAATAAATTTGTTTTTAAAAATAATAATAATTAAACAATGAAATTAAATAAAACATCTATTAAAATTTAAATAATGAAATTAAATAAAATATATACAAAATTTCAAAATAAAATATCTATAAAAAATTATTTAAAAAATAAATAAATAAAACATCAATAAAAGGTTAAATAAAATTATTTTATTTTTAAATTGAGATATTTAAATTTTACTAAATATAATATATAATTAAATAGTAGATGGTCAAAATGATCATTTAACTACCTAATCCCAACATTAAATAGTCCCTCCAAAATTGGGCCCCCCCAGGGGATAAGGAGTCCGACCGGACTCCATGTCTGGCGAATTAAAAAAAAAACAAACGCCGAATTAGATGTTTCCCCCAGATTACAATCTGCAAAATAAATAATCCCCCCCCTATCCCCCAGTCAAACACACCCCAAGAGAAATTGAACCCATGACCTCCTTAGGACTAAACCCTAAAGAAGGTATGATGGCCAACTAGCTAGGCCTAGTTGGTTAAAAATAAAACAAATTACAAAACATAATTCATACCGCTCAAAAGGAAAATGCTATACATCTCAAATAATTTATCAAATTTTTTATCAAATTTTTCACACGAGTGTGGGACCCACACAAACTCACATGTGTGCGGATCCTACACGCATGTAAAAGATTTAACAAAAAATTTGTTAAATTATTTGAGATCTATAGCATAACTCTGCTCAAAATATCCTAAATGCATAGAATCATATCTCACCCTATTTGAGGGGAAATTATTTAATAATCCCGAAACATCATATAACCATACTCTAAACCAATCACCAATTACTTAGTCTCCATGTTGTTCCTTCATCCCCAACATAAATCATAAACCCCTACCGTTCTCTACCAATCAAAACCTTATAGAACACTACGTGTCCATACTCCGAAAATACTGAATAATCACCCCTATTTGAGACAATTGTGTGAGGTTGTGAGCTCTAATTTTTATTTTTATTTGTTTAGAAAGGCAGATTGTGAGCTCTAATTAACGCTAGGTTTGGCATAATCTTTTTTTGACTATTTTAATCACAAAAAGATAAAATAAACTAAAAAATCAATAAAATAAAATATCACATCCAAACCATAATCATTTTACTTTTCTCTCACAAAAGTTTAAAAAGCTAAAAAATCCATTTCAAACAAAATTTTTTAACCCCAAACTAAAAAAGTCAAAAACTAACCCACATCCCAAACGGAGGCTACTCATCAATTCAATTTGATTTTGAAAAATGCGTGAGAGCTCGAAATTGAACGAGCTCGAATCCCCCGAATGCCAAAACGACGTCGTTTTGGCAATTTTTTTTTTTATTTTTTTTCTCATTTATATCTGAGTTCAGAGGGGAGGGAAAGAGAGGGAGAAAGAGAGAGAAGGAGAGAAGAGAGACGGAAACAGAGAGAGAGAGGTGACGGCGATGGCGGGGCGAAGCGACAGTGATGGAGGGTGCGATGGTGGACGGTGATGGAGGGTGAGTGCGACAGTGACCGACCAGATCTGATGGAGCACCACCCAGATCTTAATATTTCTCTCTTTTTTTTTTTTTGGCTTTGTGTTGATGATGGTGATGTTGATGAAGATGTTTTTTTTTTCTGGTTCTGTGTTGATGATGGTGATGTTGTTGTTGATTTTTTTTTTAATAGATCCAGATCTGATGGATCTTCTTCTTCTTCTTCTTCTCTCCCCCTTTTCTTCTTCTTCAGACAAACGAGGAAAAAAATAAAATAAATAATCCCCCTTCTTCTTCAGACAAACGAGGAAAAAAATAAAATAAATAATTCCAAAACGACATCATTTTGAGATTTCGAGCGAATTGGGCCGTTAGTAATTCAAGCTACGTAACGGAGTTGTTTGGTTTTTTTATCTTTACATGTTCTTCATTATCCCTCCGTTTTTACTAAGTTGTAAAAGAATTAGCGTAACTGACATCAACAAGAAGATGACAAGTAATATGGACAGAGACACACACAGAAACATGAAGCTTTGTCGACAAAAATAAGAAACCAAAGTAAAAATGCTAGCACATATCAACAAGTAGCAAGTGCACACACCAGGATATGAAACCAAAACCACAAACACAAACCGAACATCTCAACAACTAGAACCTCATTTTCTGCACTCCGGGAAAAAATTGTCATTCGCATGCTATTGAAAACATCGGACTGATTCTACTTCTTTGTATCAAAAAGTAAACAACTGTCCTCAGGGGAAAAAAAATTAAAGGATTTCCCCTAATCATCCGAGTATCCCATTTGTAAAATAACATCCAAAGAGAAAATTAATTTCCGCGATGATATATATGCAAGTAATTAAGGGCTCCAGATTTGTAAAATAACAATCTAATTGGGGCACTGTGGCTACAAGCCCTTGACAGCAGCCCTCCCAACTTCAATTTATATCTTTCAACATGCACCTGCCTCTACCCTGTTCATATTCTCCCCAAACTCGTACCCAATTAATCAGGCCTGACTGCCAATCCTAGTCCAGAGAATCTAATAAGTCAACACTTCATTCCCAAAAATTTGGACAATAAAATTGGAAAAAATTAAGGACTGATTCAACAAAGAAAACAATGGGAGATTCAAATTTGTATGCTATACAACTCCACCAATAGGCTACACAATTTCAACCTATGCAACAATTGCCACCCCTAACTATTCTATGACCAACAACCATTCATGGGTTGGACGTTAGGATTCAAATAATCAAATCCTCAACTTAGCACTGCATAATCAGAAACATTGATGACTCTGAAAATGGCACCAGAACTACATAAATTTCAAACAATTTAACTCATTTGGACAAACACATGCAATACAAAACCAATATTGGAGGTCAACAAATGGCAAAAAAAGTGGTAATCTAAAAGATAAACAAGAAAGACAAACTAATTAGAAAGAAGTGATTGAGGCATCAAACCATGCCAGAACAGGAGCACATTTCTTGATCAAGGTCTTGTACAATCACAAAACAAGAGAAGCTCATCTCAATGTATAATAGAACTGAAGGCTAAAATTCATTTTCAACTCATTCATTACAGTTTCAGGAGTTCCAAAACCATATACGCGAATAAGTTGGTAATTTACTACACAAAGTAGTTAGAAGTGAAAGAAGTAACTAGGCAACAACCTGGAGACAAAGCGGCTAAGAAGTTGCAGACGAATAGCAACTTAGGCAACAAGTAGATATGAAATAACAACCAACTATTGAGGCTAACTTAACACTAACCAGAACACTCCCAAGGAACTATAAAACTTGATCTAGATTTTTAACCTAGCAAGACCTACTTTAACACATCCAAATAAAAACTAAAGTAATGTACAATAACAATATATAAAAATCCATCAAGCTTTGAACATAAATAAACTAGTTTTCCATATTTCTTTCTTCTTTAAGTTTCTTCTTTCTTGGGGCCTCTCATAGTCTAGATCAAAATTCAGAGAGAGCAACATAGCCATTAGTTCCGCTTTTGCATTTTCAATCGAAATAAGAACTTCATTATGAGAGATTCACGAATATAGGAGTGGCTGGGCTTTCTTACACCCAAGCTCATAGCAGGATTTGGTCTCTTCCTTTCCATCCCCCCCTAATATGTTATGATGTTCTTATGATAACCACACACACTAATATTATGTAAGTTGTTCTTATGATTACCACACACACTAATATTATGTAAGTTGGGCGCGATTAGTACATTTTCCTTTTCTATTCTCAACAAAGGAAAAACAGGAATTGATTAGAAAAACTTGTTTGGCAAATTGTTTTCAAGAAAATTTTCCAAAAACACACCTTTTTTAATAAACACTTTTAAATTGTTCTCAAACAATTCATCAATTTTTTATTTTCAAAAGCATTAAAAACCAAAAAAAATTTGAATATGATACCAAACACTCATTTTCTTCGTTAACATCTTTGATGCTCAATTTAATTCATAAAATTTGTAATGGAAAAGAAAAACTGCTAAGGAAATCATTATTCCTCTTCTAGTTACCATACAAAACATTGAGAAAACGTGAGAAATTTTCAGTCCTAAAATCATTCTTCAATGTAATGTTTTCTAATTCAAAACATAAGAGAAAATGCAAGAGTGAACACCTACGGTGTTCATTGCTTCAAAATAAACATAAGACATATCTATAATAGGGGTGGGCAGCGGTTTATCCGACCCGCCCAACCCGCCCAAACCGACTCTACCCGCACAAATCCGACCCTACCCGCATGCATAAATAGGACGGGTGCGGGTCTATTTTTCCATACAAAATCGGGTTCGGGTCAAACAAATTCATTTTTTTATCCTCCTTTCTCTCTCTACCTAGCTGTCTCTCCTTTTCTCTCATTTGCCATGTCTCTCACTCTCACTTTCTCTCTCTCGCCTACCTCTCTTTTCATCCCCTTCCCGTCGCCATCGCTCTCCTCTCCTCTATCGCCGGCGCCGTTGTCGACTCTCCATCCCCTCCTCTTCTCCCCAAACCAGATCTAGAGATGGCAGATTTGGAAGGCACTTGTTCCTACGTCATTTCTAGATTCTACAGCGAAAAAAAAAAAAAGAAAGTGGAAGGCACTTGTTCATAAGGTAGAGGATAATGCCTAGATCTAGATTCTACAGCAAAAAAAAAAAAAAAAACTGAAGGTACCTCGCCCAGATCTTTCCTCTCCTCCATTTATGTATGGTTTGCAGACTTGTTTTGTGGTATGGGTTTGTAACTTTTTGCTTGTTTTATTTAATACAAGAATATGCTTTTTGTTGTGTTGTTGTGTTGTGGGTTTGCAAAGGAGTTTGTAACATTTTGCTTTGATTATTTAACAAAAGAAAATGTTTTTATTGTTGAATAATAATAATAATAATAATAATAATAATAATAATAATCTGTTTAAAAAAAAACTGCAGAAAAAATAATCTGAATAATAATCTGTTTAATAATAATAATCTGAAGAATAATAATAATCTGTTTAATAACAATCTGAATAATAATCTGCATAATAATAATCTGTTTAATAATTTGCATAATAATAATCTGTTTAATAATAATCTGAATAATAATAATAATCTGTTTAACAAAAAAAACTGCCCAAAAAAATCTCTCAAAAGAAAAAATCTCTCAGTTGCAATTTTGCACTCTATTGAAGCAAAAAATAAAATAAAAAATAATTCTCAAACCGCCCGCAACTGCCCGCGCAACCGCATGACCCACCCGTTCAATCCGCAACCCGCACTGCGGGCAGACGCGGTTTCATTTTTTCCCAACCCGCACCCCATCGGGCGGGTCCAACCCGTCAACCGAACCGCATGAAACCGATCCGTGGACACCCCTAATCTATAATATACGAGCTAAGTTGGAAGGGATCCTAATCTGTGGAGCACCTCCCCAACATCAAAAAAAAATAAAATCGCAGACGTGAAGAAAATTAAAGACGATGCAATCCAAAATCCATAAAAGAGTACAAAAGAGATCTCAATAGAGGAAAATAGCATCGAAACCCCCAACATAACAGAAATAAAACCCTACTCAGTTTCAACGGATGAGATTTCCTCACTGGTGGTGGGAGTGGGATCGACAGCGGATGAGATTTCCTCACTGGCGGTGGGAGTGGGGTCGACGGCGGGGGTGCCGTTGGGTGCAGATCCGGAGGCGGATCTGGACTTGACGGCGTCGAGCATGCGTTTGCTGATCTCTTTGGAGTAGATCTGGAGGATCTCGATGCCGTCGTCGTCGGCGGAGGCGGATGCGGAGGCGGATGCGAAGGCCTCGTCCTCGATGCGGTGGGCGGTGGCGTCGGCGTCGTCGTGGGACATGGATCCGTAGCGCTTGGAGAGGACGGAAGGCGCGGAGAGGGTTTCGATGAGGCGGTTGACGACGGCGTCGCGAGTGCGCTGCGACGGAGGCCAAATGCTGAAGGATATGTTGGCCATTTTCTCTGGTTTTTTGGGCTCTTCGTGGTGGTGTGTTTGGGGTTCGGTGTCGGCCACTGTTGGGGGTTCTTCTTGTTGTTGCTCTAGTGCCACGTTAGTCTCTTCGGTGTGATCGGACATCGCGATAGGGCAAAATGAAACGACGGAAGATTATTTTATTTGGTACAGAACTGTGCGTTTTCGGATTTGGTTACTGATTCTTGTTGTGCTTAAGGCGCAGGGGTGCTGTGCTGTCCTTCTTTGGGGGGTCCACTTTGAGAGCCCTGTTTGGTTTGTAACTTTGTGACTAAGAAAATTAAAGTCACAATATATATACATATATATCTATATAACAAGGGAGAAGGGTTTTTGAAAATGGCACAACTTCTCTCCCGTCCAAATCTGGACTGGACGGTGCTGTCCGGCTCTTAGGGGCCCATTACGGATTGTGTTTCGATAATCTAAACTGTTCAATGTGTAGAACTCGTCGAGTACTATATGTCTGTAAAAAATCACGTTGATCGGATATCAATAGCTATATGATCAAATCAGTTTTTTGTAAGCCGTTTATTTTTCGCCGTCCATTTTTTTTTCATAAAAAACTGATTTTATCATATAACTATCGATATTCGATCAACGTGATTTTTTACAGGCATATAGTACTCGACGAGTTCTACACATTGAACGGTTTAGATTATCGAAACACAACCCGTAGTGGGCCCCCAAGGGCCGGACAGCACCGTCCAGTCTAGATTTGGACTGGAGAGAAGCTGTGGCCTTTTGAAAATGTATAAAATGTATGAGAGACACATTTTCTTTGAATGGCTCAAATCAATTCTAATATCTATCCGTGGCTCAGATCAATTCTTCAGTTAATGATGTTCCCGCCCAACACTCTACCGCATGTTTCCCCACTCTTCTCCCTCAGTATCTAACCTTTGTCTCCCCATCTACCCTTTGTGTACCCACCTTCCCTCTCTATTTCTCTGCCTACCCTCTATATCTCTCTCTTCCTCTTCGTTTTTCTTTTTGAATTTTTTTTGAAAATCTCAGCTTTTGCCTTCATCAGAGCTTACACCGTTGTTCAAATCAGAGCTTTTGAAAATCTCACTCTGACCACTCTCACCGTTGTTCACTCCGGCTCCACATCACTTCGGCTGCTGGGTTAGTTTATTACTTTGGTTCTTATTTTTTTCTTTTGTTATTGCTTTGGTAACTGAAGAAGAAGAATAAAATTGACTCAAGTTGACTGATTTCTTGTTTTTCACACCGTGCCTTGAGTAAAAATTAAAGAGTAGTCATCAATCTAAAAATAAAAATTAAAGAGTAGTTGGCTCTGTTTTTTATTAGTTGGTTCTGTACTCATGGTGTATAGTTATTAGGTAAGCTGGTTGATAGATATATACACATTGAGAGAAAGGAGGAGAGACAAAATTAAAGAGTAGTCATCAATCTAAAAATAAAAATTAAAGAGTAGTTGCAAAGGCTACATTCAAGTTGACTCTGTTTTTTATTAGTTGGCTTTGTGCTCATAGTGAGGTAAGCTGTTTGAGTGAGGTAAAGAAGGAAATGAGGAGGTAGGTGATGGTTGATAGATATATACACACTGAGAGAGAGTAGCTGCTTTGTGCTCATGGAAAGACAAAAATTGGTAAAACATAATTATTTGGCTATTATACACAGGAAAAGCATATTTGGCTATTAGATATATTTGTATAGTAGCTGTTTGAGTGAGGTTATACACATTTGTATATTTGGCTATTAGAAAGAAAAACATAATAGATAAAATTGGTTTGGTGTTCATTGGTTTGGTGTTTAAAAAAAAAAAAAAAAAAAAAGGTTATACACATTGTATTTACTGTCAACTGTCATGGTTGATAAGGTTGGTCTCAAAATTATTTGGCTATTATACACAGGAAAAACATAATACATCCAAAATTTTCACTAAATCAAGGATGAACAAAATTTTTTACCAAATCTCCAATAATAATACTTTTAATCTTTTTTGATAAAATTTTAAAATAGAGTATGGATAGGAGATGGTTTTCTTTCATAAAAAATGGTATGGATAGGAGATGGTTTTTAGGATAAGTTTGGAATTTTTTTGAAAAGATTTGAAGATGCGAAGAGAGTAAGGATTGGAGTATTCCATATGAGATCAAGCTTTTAATCAAATTTTCACTCAAATTTGATGAACAGAGAGAGAGAGAGAGAGAGAGAGAGAGTAAGTTAAGTAATTTACTAATCATAACCATCATGGTTTGGTTGTCTTGACTCTTTATTGTTGTTGTTAGAACTTAAAGCTTGGATTAGGATTGGTTGTCCTGACTCTGGTGGGTAAATTGAAGTGTAAAACATTTGACTGATTACGTCGCTATTCATAAAATTGGTCTGTCTTAAATTTTTAAAATTTGGTCAAGATTTGGAACAAATAATTGGAAAATTTTGTTTAAATTTGGTCAATTTTGCTGCATTATTAGAAAGAAGTCAAGTACTCTCTCTCATACCCTAACTCAAGGACCTTCACAATTATTTATTTTTTGGTTCTTCTTGGAGGCTTGAGTGCTAGATATAGTAGTAGTGGGTAGTTTTGTAGATTAACTTGATATTGAAAATCATGTGTGCACTGCTACTTGCATTGTGCCCTTAGTGAGGCATAGTCGGGTTGCTTCATTGTAGTTATGTGATGATATCTTTTGATGTAATGTGGGCTTCTATTCTCCCTTTTATTTATTTATTCTTTCCAAAATAAAAACCTAGGCTTAGGCGCCCATAGGATTGTTTGAGAAAAATGCATTATTCATTTCTATTCAACTTACTAAACCATCAAGCGCATTACTAATCACTGGAATGCTCAGTTGAAGAACTCTACATGCTCAATTTTGTTTTTCAAAAATAGATGCAATCAACCATGATTTAGTCACCCTTTTAATGAAATAACATTTCATTTAGTAGGTCACACATGTATGCAAGATATAGAGAGAGACATCACTACGATATACCTTTACACAAAATATCATGCTGATTTGTTTGAGAGATATGATTTTTTAGAAATTCTTTTTAGTTTAAAAATTACAATAAAATATTAAATAGAATAAAAACAAATTTCTTAAAAAATAAAAGTATTTGAATAAAAAAAGGTAAGAAGAAAATTTAATATGGTATTTTTATTTAATCTGAATATAATTCTGGATGAACAATAAATTATCATCTATAACCCTCTTTTTTTAAATAAAAAAAGTTTAACGAACTATCACTTTTTAATAAGAAAAAATTAACGTCTCTTTCTAATTTATTTTAGCAAAAGTAACTTTTTAACAATTTGAGCTAAAGATATCTTTATTCTTTATTTTAATTTTTTTTAATTGACAATTGAGATAAAAAAAAAAATTAAAAAAATCTAACAAAATCCAACATGTTTAGTAAGTACTAAAAAAAGTTATGTTTTGTTCTTTTGTTAAAAAAAAATTATATTAAAAAATATTATTGTTCAAGTCCTTATATTAAAACAAATTATATTTAGACCAATAATATCATGACACATCATTATGACATATGTGAATATTGATTTCATTCTAAAGAATTTAAATTTGAAATTTTATTTTATAATTATGACACATGTATTAAACTTATAAGTATTTAACT
This sequence comes from Camellia granthamiana, assembly GCA_036172215.1. Taxonomy (NCBI): domain Eukaryota; kingdom Viridiplantae; phylum Streptophyta; class Magnoliopsida; order Ericales; family Theaceae; genus Camellia; species Camellia granthamiana. Next base: position 143,503,035 of record CM069905.1, on the reverse strand, counting down.
TAACACAAGTATTTAACATAATCCGTTTTAACTTAACACAAGTATTTAAAATAATCCGTTTTGCTTTGAATCAAATTCAGCAGGTATTTAACTTAACCCAAAAAAATGTATTTAACATTTTGTTATAAAAAAAAAAAATTTGTACCATTCAAATATAGTATATTTGTTGTGTGATTCTAAAAAGAAAGGGACTTTTTTTTTTCATTTAAATTTTTTTTTTGAATATCTAGAGTTCCTAATTAAAAGAAAACTTTGAAAGAGTTGGCATTTTAACATTTATGTGTAATATGACAAGAGAGTTTTATTTTTTATTTATTTTTTATTTTTATTTTTTTTAAGAGAGTATAATATTCTATGTTGTATTTCAAAAATACTGGTCAATGTATATGTGTGTATTACTTTAGTTGCTTCATGAAATAATTATTCATTATTGCTTATAAAATGGCTTTGTTGTCTGATGAATTTTTCTTTTTTTTTTTTTGGCATAAATTTATGTTTGGACTTTCCAAGTCATAAATGGTGAACTTCAAAATATTTATGATTATAATAAGTTTTGATTTTGGTTTTAATTTCATCTCTATAAAATTAAAGTCAGTTAAGAAAGAGAAAAGTTCAAATTCAGACAGTTATTGTGCTCCAGTTTTAATTTATCATTTTAATGTGATTGTTAAAAAAATCTATTCTAAATGCTGGGTTGACTCAGAAAATGTGAGTTTGATTATGGGTTTCTCAAAGAATGTAGAGAGAGAGTGAGTGGTTATTTGGGACTTGGTTTGTGGTTAGTGCTCTGTGTTGTACAGATGATAAATATTTTTCATATAATTTTTTTTGAATATCTAGAGTTCCTAATTGAAAGAAAAATTTCAGAGACTTGGCATTTTAACATTTATGTGTAATATGGCAAGAGAGTTTATTTATTTATTTATTTTGGCACATTTTTAAAGAAGTATAGTATTCTATGTTGTATTATCAAGTATTTAACATAATCCGTTTTGCTTTGAATCAAATTCACCAAGTATTTAACTTAACCCACAAAAATGTATTTAATATTTTATTATAAAAAAATAAAAAATTGTACCATTCAAATGTAGTATATTTGTTATGTGATTCTAAAAAGAAAGGGACTGTTTTGTTCATTTATTTATTTTTTTTGAATATCTAGAGTTCCGAATTAAAAGAAAAATTTGAAGGACTTGGCATTTTAACATTTATGTGTAATATGGCAAGAAAGTTTATGTTTCTTTCTCTTTTTTTTTTTTTTTTTTTTGGCATCTTTCTAAGGGAGTATAATATTCTATGTTGCATTTCAAAAATTCTGATCAATGCATATGTGTGTATTACTTTAGTTGCTTGATGAAATAATTATTCATTATTGCTTATAAAATGGCTTTCTTATCTGGTGATTTTTTTTTTTTCCGCATAAATTTATTTTGGACTTTCCAAGTCATAAATGGTGAACTTCAAAATATTTATGATTATAATGGATTTTTATTTTGATTTTAATTTCATCTCTATAAAATTGAAGTCAGTTAAGAAAGAGAAAAGTTCAAATTTGGACAATTATTGTGCTCCGGTTTTAATTTATCATTTTAATGTGATTGTTAAAAAACATCTATTCTAAACGCTGGGTTGACTCAGAAAATGTGAGTTTGATTATGGGTTTCTCAAAGAATGTAGAGAGAGAGGTTATTTGGGACTTGGTTTGTGGTTAGTGCTCTATGTTGTACAAATTAGTCTGATAGGGAAGGAATTATTTGTTTGGAGCTATTTAAAAAGAAAGTAAGGGTGATTCTGCAACAAATAATTTAAACTGACACTCAAAAAAAATTATTTAACATTTTATTTGCTATGTAATATATTTATTTAGTTGTACCATTCAAATGTAATATATTTGCTCTATGATTCTAATGTACAGATGATAAATATTTTTCATATAATTTTTTTTTAATATCTAGAGTTCCTAATTAAAAGAAAAGTTTCAGAGACTTGGCATTTTAACATTTATGTGTAATATGGCAAGAGAGTTTATGTGTTTTTTTTTGGCACCTTTTTAAGAGAGTATAATATTCTATGTTGTATTTCAAAAATTCTGGTGAATGCATATGTGTGTGTATTACTTTAGTTGCCTTTATGAAATAATTATTCATTATTGCTTATAAAATGACTTTGTTACATGGTGAATTTTTTTTTTTTTTTTTTTTTGGCATAAATTTATGTTTCGACTTTCCAAGTCATACATGGTGAACTTCAAAATATTTATGATTATAATGGGTTTTGATTTTGGTTTTAATTTCATCACTATAAAATTGAAGTCAGTTAACAAAGAGAAAAGTTCAAATTTGGACAATTATTGTACTCCAGTTTTAATTTATCATTTTAATGTGATTGTTAAAAAACATCTATTCTAAACGCTGGGTTGACTCAGAAAATGTAAGTTTGATTATGGGTTTCTCAAAGAATGTAGAGAGAGAGAGAGAGAGAGAGAGAGGTTATTTGGGACTTGGTTTGTGGTTAGTGCTCTGTGTTGTACAAATTAGTCTGATAGGGAAGGAACTGTTTGTTTGGAGCTATTTAAAAAGAAATTAAGGGTGATTTATTTAGTTGATCTTCCTGCAACAAAAAAATTAAACTCACACTCAAAAAAAATTATTTAACATTTTATTTGCTGTGTAATATATTTATTTAGTTGTACCATTCAAATGTAATATATTTGTTGTGTGATTTTGGTTTTAATTTCATTTCTATAAAATTGAAGTCAGTTAACAAAGAGAAAAGTTCATATTTAGACAATTATATTGTGCTCCAGTTTTAATTTATCATTTTAATGTGATTGTTAAAAAACATCTATTCTAAATGCTGGGTTGACTCAGAAAATGTGAGTTTGATTATGGGTTTTGAGAGGGTAATTTATACAAATAAATTGGACCGAGCTAGGATGATGGGTTGCTCTTTGGGCCGTATTGAGAAGGCTGAGAAGATGGGCCATGTGGTAGTTCGGACCGAAGTATAAGATTGCTGCCGGTGTAAGGAGGCTTAGTCCGGTTCCTATTGTTTGTTAGCTCGGTCGCACTGTTTGGAACCGAGGTATGTTGGGCCTGTTTTAGGACCTAAGTAAAGGTTACCTCGGCTTAATTCTTCTATGGATAACTCGGCCTTTGCATGTGAGGCCGAGGTAGGAGAAAGGTTACGAAGAACCGATGTAATCATTAGACCGGTCGAGGCATGGTACGGCTAACTCAACATCGGCATGAGGAGCCGAGGTAAGAACATGGGAAGGCGAATCCGAGCTATGGTTTAGCTCGGTCATACAGCCGGTCTGGCAGGGAAATGCTATGTCGGTTATATGATATCTTTCCGAAGTAAAACCATCTCACTTGGTTTAAGCAGTGAGGGGGGTGTTGGAGGATAAGCATTATCTTATCCTATCTTCCAGGAGTATGAATCCTAGGAGGACTCTGCATGGAGGAGTAAGAGTCCTACTTGGATTGTGCTACACGAAACCTATAAAAGCTCACCAATATCACCTTTGGAGGGGTAATGCAACTTTAATTCCTGAATACACAGAGCTTTGTGTTGTTTACTGACTTAGGCATCGGAGAGGTTTCCGGCACACCACCCGCCGGCTAGCTCACGTTTGCGTTTTCAGGTAGCAGAACGACATCGTACGGAGAAGCGCAGACTTGATCAACAAGATTATACGAGAAGGTGTATTTCTTTCCCGTACAATTGGCACCGTCTGTGGGAATTCAGACAAGAACAACCTCTTGATCAAGCTTTTTCTCTCAAAAATCAATGGCGAACAATGAAGAATTACCTCAGTCCGCCGTTGACGGACTAACTCCAGATGGGGGTGCAAGGCGCGAAGGCCTACCAGTGGTCACTCCTATGGCGAACCTGGAACCACAAAGACAAAATTCCAGGAGGGATGCGAGGGGACGAAGGCGGAATAACAGCCCCCATCACTCTCGTTCGCAAAGCCCAGAAAGGCAAAGGCGAAGGGTTGATCCACAAGCTTTGGAGGATCGCGTCAAGGAACAAGACGAGTTGATACGGCGGATGGCGGCGGACATGGAATCTCTCAAACGCCAGGTGAAAGGAAAAGAAGTGGCGACAGGAGAGGGGCGCAACAACAAGACGCCCCCTCGCCACTCAGAGGGTCGTAGTAGGAATTCTACACCCTCTCAAGCAGAAAACAGAAGCCTCAGGACAGGCGATACACAGTCCAGGTCTTCCAGGACTCGTCACTCCAGGTCTGAGAGGGCGAGATCTGAAAGGTCATACACTGAGGGAAGCACATATTGGCCCTCGCATACACACTAGACAAGGTCCAGACAGACGGAGTTGCCCAGATCGTCCGACCTACGATCCGTGCTAGAAGAGAAGGCACGATGGAAGGAGGACGCCAGGACGCGCGATCCACACAGAGTTTCCGCCTTACAGCGGTTGGCTCCTCGGACGCATGGAAGCGTCGAGGTTGGAATGCCAATACTGCGCCCGGCCTACGAACCAGCGGACAAGGCATTGGCGAGGCTGCAGACCTCACCATTCGTCCCAGCAATAGAGAACGCGCCCCTACCGTCAGGCTTCCTACAGCCCAAATTCACAACATATGAGGGGAAGACGGACCCCTACTCACACCTGAGCCACTTTCGCCCGGTCATGGCTGTATACCGGCGGAATGAGGCCTTGATATGCATCCTATTCCCTTCAAGCCTTGGCGACCTAGGCCTGACTTGGTTTGAGAAACTTCCAGAAGGCAGCATAGCCTCCTGGGCGCAATTGGCAGAGGCGTTCGTGACAAGGTTCCGAACAAACACTAAAACTCCGGTGGAGATCGACCAGCTACTCTCCATCGACATGGGCGACAAGGAGACCCTAAGATCATACAACAGTCGCTATTGGGAGACCTTCAACCAGATTGGGGACTGCCCAACCAATCTCGCCATTGCACAATACAAGAGAGGACTCCCAGTCGGGAACAGACTAAGGGATTCTATCACCATGACGCCGCCTCTCACCATGGAGGCCCTGATGGAAAGAGTGCATCAGCACATCAGGGTGGAAGAGGATGGCGCACGTGCCAAAGCAAAAACTGGCGAGACCACAGTACCAGAAAAGAAGACCTCAGCAAAGGTCAACACGGTAGATCGCCCGAACCGAAACGGACGTGGCAAACAGGACAACGGAGAGGACCAAGATAAGAGATGGTCGAGAGTCCGCACCGCCATAACCACGGTCTTCAAGAAACCGATCTACCGAATACTTAGTGAAATTCGAGACGAGCCTTTCGTCAAATAGCCAGCCAAGCTAGGCGAGGCCCAGAAGAACTATGATGACAGATCCAGGTGCACCTTCCACAAAGAAAAGGGGCACCGCACTGAGAATTACACACCGCTAAGGCAGCATCTGGAAGAGTTGGTGGCAGCAGGTCACCTGGACAAATACATAGAGGGAGGGGCACAGCCAGCCCCTCAGGATCATAACAACCCCAACGGGATGCCAATCGACGCACCGCCTCAAGGCATCATCAACGTAATACATGGAGTCTTTGAACCTGAGCGTGTATGCGAGCTCAGAGGTTCAATCAAAAAGGCTGAGCACTTAAGAGAGGTGCTAAGTGCCCAACCAGTCGCCCAGAAGGGGAAGTCAGAGGCCACAAACGTCATGTCTTTTTCGGATAAAGACTTGGACATAATATATTGCCCCCACAATGATGCCTTGGTTGTCACTCTCCGAGTCAAAGATTTTGACGTCAAGCGGATTCTGATTGACCAAGGTAGTTCATGCGAAATAATGTACTATGAAACCTTTAAACAACTAAAGTTGCAAGATAAGGACTTGGCGCCTGCAGTATCTCCCCTTATCGGGTTCAACTCCATGCCAGAATGGCCCGTCGGCAAAATTATCCTCCCAGTCAGAGCAGGGAGTGTGACGAAACAAGTGGAGTTTTGGGTGTTGAAGGTCCCCTCCACTTACAACATTATCTTGGGCAGAACATGGCTGCATGCCATGCGCTCGGTGGCGTCCTCCTACCACCAAGTGATGCGGTTTCCAAACGACACCGGAGTAATAGAAGAAGTTTATGGAGATCAGATCATGTCAAAACAGTGCTTTGTCACAGTAAACGGCAGCCGCGCTGCCAAAGGATTCGTTCATTCGGTTGAAGAACCTGAGAGTAATGAACTATTCGCAGATGTTGGCAAAACGGCTAGTCAGAAAGCAGTGGAGGATTTGGTGGAGGTCAAAATAGATGAAAAGAACTCGGATAAGTTCTTTTTGCTCGGTTCGTCGTTGTCCAGCACTGAGAGATTGGAGGTCTTGGAATTTCTGACCTCCAACATCGAAGTGTTCGCCTGGACCCCATACGACATGCCAGGCATTGATCCCAACTTCATCTGTCACCAACTCAATGTCCACCCTTCTGCCAGACCAATCATTCAGCGCACCCACAGATCGGCACTCCACCACGCCGAAATAGTGGCTGAAGAAGTAGGAAACCTGCTGGAAGCAGGGGCAATCAGAGAGGTGCACTACCCAAGATGGATCTCCAACACCGTCATAGTACCAAAGAAGAATGGCAAGTGGCGTGTTTGCGTTGACTACAAAACGGTCAACAAGGCGTGCCCAAAAGATAGCTTTCCTCTACCAAGGATAGATCAACTGGTAGACTTAACGGCAGGGCACAACCGACTTAGTTTTCTGGACGCATACAGAGGCTACCACCAAATTGCCATGCAATGAACCAGACCAGGAGGTCACATCCTTCACAACTCCAAGAGGACTATACTGTTATAAGGTCACATGCCTTTTGGCCTAAAGAACGCAGGGGCGACATTCCAGAGAATGGTCACCAAGATGTTTGAACCATTGTTAGGCAGAACGATGGAGGCTTACATCGACGACATGGTGGTCAAAAGCAAAGATGAGAATGACCACCTCAAAGACCTAGAAGAGATGTTCAAGATCCTGAAGAAGCATAAGTTACGCCTCAACGCGTCGAAGTGTGCATTTGGAGTAGGATCTGGCAAATTCCTAGGCTTCTTGGTGACCAACCGAGGTATAGAAGCGGACCCTTCTCAGATCAAAGCAATACAGGATTTGGAGAGGCCAAACTCAGTGAAGGAAGTGCAGCATCTCACTGGCATGGCGGCTGCACTCAACCGGTTCATAAGCCGGTCATCAGACAGGCTACGGCCATTCTTCCATGCACTGAAGGCTAAGTTTGAGTGGGACGAAGAATGCGACCACGCCCTGGAAAGCCTAAAAGAATACATGTCTTCTCCACCACTACTTGTAACACCAATCCCTGGAGAAGAACTCTTCTTATACTTAGCGGTCTCGCAGCATACAATCAGCGCAGTTTTGGTCCACGCAGAAGGAATCCAACGTCTTCCTATTTACTATGTCAGCAAAACATTACTGGGCGCCGAAACAAGGTACTTGCCACTGGAGAAACTGGCATTGGCCTTGATGATGGCCTCAAGGAAGCTGTCGCATTACTTCCATGCTCACACCATAGTTGTCCTCACAGCCTTCCCATTAAAGGCTTTATTTGAAAGAGCAAACTTCTCTGGGCGAATTCTGAAGTGGGCAGTAGAGTTGGGACAATTCGACATCAAGTTTCAGCCCAGAACCGCAATAAAGGCACAAGCACTGGCAGACTTCGTCGCAGAATTTACCCCCGGAAGTCATCACATCTGCCCAATAGACCTAACTGAGACAACCGAACTAGGGATGGAAGTTGACATCGGAATAATGCAACCCTTGGTACTGGTTACTCAGTCAGGCCCCAAGGCAGACCAGAGTAAAGAAAGGAAGGAAGAAACAAACCATGCTACACCAAGTCAGGACTCACCGATAAATAAAGACTTGGTGCAAACAGAAAGCAAGGGGCAGACAACGAGCATGGACTCTGAAGAAGCCACCAGCAACATGGAAGATCCCAAGGCCTCATCTGATCCCTCCACCTGCTGGAAGTTGTTCGTTGGAGAGATGTGGAAGCTCTTCGTGGATGGAGCATCCAACCGACATGGAGCAGGGCTTGGCGTAGTCCTCATCTCTCCAGACGGCTTAGTAGTGGAGCAGGCAATCAACCTTGGCTTCCCAGCATCGAACAACGAGGCGGAGTATGAGGCGCTTCTTGCAGGTCTCAAGTCAGCATTCCACATGAAGGCCACCGAGCTAATGATCTACAGCGACTCTCAGCTAGTGGTGAACCAAATATCTGGCGACTACGAAGCAAAGGATGACAGGATGGCCAAGTACCAAGAGTTGGTCAGAACAAAGGTCAAAAAATTTGATGTAGTCAGGATAGAGCAAATCGGCAGGGAGGAAAACAGCAGAGCAGACGAACTAGTAGGCTTCGCCTCAATGGCAGACGCCTCCATACCTCACCCACTACTAATCAACTACCTGCCTAGACCAAGCATTGAAGACCCAGAAGCAGAAGAGGTATGTTGTGCAGAGTTAGGCCCTTCTTGGATGGATCCCATCATATTGTTCCTGAAAGACGGCACCTTACCGGAAGAAAAGAAAGAAGCCAACAAAATAAGAGCAAAGTCGCAGCGATTTTGGCTCTCTCCGTCCTTGGCATTATACAAAAAGTCGTTCTCAGGACCTTACTTAAAATGTGTTCATCCCAGCAAAGTAGAAGCGTTTTTATACGAAATACATGAGGGTGTATGCGGCAGCCATCAAGGAGGAAGATCATTGGCATACCGAGCAATTTCACAAGGGTATTGGTGGCCGTACATGCAGGCAGACTCAGAGAAATATGTCAAAAAGTGCGAAAAATGCCAAAAGTTCGTGCACCAAATACACCAGCCTGCCAGAGAACTTTTACCTCTCACTAGCCCATGGCCCTTCGCAATGTGGGGATTGGACATAGTAGGCCCACTTCCAACAGCACCAGGCAACAGGAAGTTCTTTCTTGCCGCAACCGACTACTTCACAAAGTGGGTGGAAGTAGAAGCCTTGGCGTCAATCAAGGAAAAAGATGTGAAGAAGTTTGTCTGGCAGAATATCATCACTCGATTTGGCATACCAAAGGCATTAATCTCAGACAACGGCACTCAGTTCGATGGCAGAATTTTCAAAGCCTTTTGTGAAGAATACAAAATAGAATTCTACAATTCTACATCGGCATATCCCCAAGCAAATGGTCAAGCAGAGGCATCAAACAAAGTAGTCTTGGATGGATTGAAGAAAAGGTTAGAAAGAGCGAAAGGCAAGTGGGCAGAAGAACTCCCTCATGTTTTATGGGCTTACCGCACCACACATCGGCTATCGACAGGAGAAACACCATTCTCCTTAGCTTATGGCATGGAGGCAGTAATCCCATTAGAAGTTGGCCTCCCCACAATTCGGAGTGAAAACTTTGATCCAGACCTAAACGGCGAAGCCATAACATTGGAACTTGACCTTGCGGAAGAAAGAAAAGACAGAGCATTGGTTCATATTGCCTCCTACCAACAAGAGTTGTCTAGAAAGTATAACAAAACAGTGCATCCAAGACAATTCAAGATCGGCGATTGGGTACTTCGCAAGTAATAGGAAACACCCTGATTCCAGGAGATGGCAAGTTGGGGCCAAATTGGGAAGGACCTTACAAAGTGGTCGGTTTAGCAGGCAAAGGGGCATACCACTTGGAAGATGAGGACGGCAAAGCAATTCCCAGGCCGTGGAACACTGCCAATCTCAAGTTGTTTTATTTTTAGCTTTTTTTCCCTTTAAGTATGTGTAATTTTTTACTTTCTCAATAAAACAAATCAATTCTTTTTTAGCACAATTGTTTTCAGTAGAAAGTAGCTTTAGTTAAGAGCATTGTACACATAGTTAGCCGGAATAACCAACCATGTCCCCTCCGGAATAACCAACCATGTCCCCTCCGAAGCCCAGGATAAGGATCCAGGCTGGAGGACGTTTTGGTCGAAATAACCAAAGCACTTTGTTCTGAGTTGGCTGGAAAAACCAACTTAGAGGTTGGCTGGATTAAACCAACACCCCTCCTAAGCCCAGGATAAGGATCCAGGCTGCAGGACGTTTGGTCGGTATAACCAAACACTTTATTCTAAGTTGGCTGGAAAAACCAACTTAGAGGTTGCTGGATTAAACCAACTCTTGTTACTCTTCAGCCGAAGTATGGGTATGGCTGAAGAATGGTTGGCTGGATTAAACCAACTCTTTATACTCTTCAGCCGAAGTAATTTATATCGGCTGAAGAGTGGTTGGCTGGATTAACCCAACTCTTGTTACTCTTCTGCCGAAGTATGGTTATGGCTGAAGAGTGGTTGGCTGGATTAAACCAACTGTTTGTACTCTTCAGCCGAAGCAAGTTATATCGGCTGAAGAGTGGTTGGCTGGATTAAACCAACTCTTTATACTCTTCAGCCGAAGTAAGATATATCGGCTGAAGAGTGGTTGGCTGGATTAAACCAACTCTTGTTCCTCTTCAGCCGAAGTATGGGTATGGCTGAAGAGTGGTTGGCTGGATTAAACCAACAGTTTGTACTCTTCATCCGAAGTAAGTTATATCGGCTGAAGAGTGGTTGGCTGGATTAAACCAACAGTTTGTACTCTTCATCCGAAGTAAGTTATATCGGCTGAAGAGTGGTTGGCTGGATTAAACCAACTGTTTGTACTCTTCATCCGAAGTAAGTTATATCGGCTGAAGAGTGGTTGGCTGGATTAAACCAATTGTTTGTACTCTTCATCCGAAGTAAGTTATATCGGCTGAAGAGTGGTTGGCTGGATTAAACCAACTCTTTATACTCTTCAGCCGAAGTAAGTTATATCGGCTGAAGAGTGGTTGGCTGGATTAAACCAACTCTTTATACTCTTCAGCCGAAATAAGTTATATCGGCTGAAGAGTGGTTGGCTGGATTAAACCAACTCTTGTTACTCTTCAGCCGAAGTATGGGTATGGCTGAAGAGTGGTTGGCTGGATTAAACCAACTGTTTGTACTCTTCATCCGAAGTAAGTTATATCGGCTGAAGAGTGGTTGGCTGGATTAAACCAACTCTTTATACTCTTCAGCCGAAGTAAGTTATATCGGCTGAAGAATGGTTGGCTGGATTAAACCAACACTGGATACTCTTCAACCGAAGCAGATATATCGGCTGAAGAGTGGTTGGCTAGCAAGTTAGATAGCTAAACCGAGATCACAGTTGAGCAAATGAGTACATGGAAAATTCATTACAAGTACAAACGTACAGAATAAGACCGGAATAAGAGTAGAAGAAGATTTTTTCATTAGAAAGTGCAAAGCAAGTACAATTGAGGGGCTGCAGCCCGGTTGCAAAGATCAAAATACAAAAGAAAAGAAAGGAAACAAAATCAACGGAGAAGTTCATCAAGTTCAGCATCAAATTCTGCATCAGCATCTGTCCGGAGTCCGGTGTAGGTTGGGAGCGCGGTTTGAGCCGGGAGCTCGGTCTTAACCTGAACCTCGGTCTCAGCTTGAACCTCGGTCTCAGTTGGTTGCAGCTCGTTCGTTAGGTCTTCAGTGACTGGCTCCAACCGATCTGTTTGACTATTTTGCTGTCGTTCATTAACGACCGGGGTGAGAGTTGGCTCCTCATCCTCTTCATCATCATCATCTTCATCATCACCGAACCCCTCGAGAAATTGCCTTTGGAGATCGGCAGCATATTGCGAAAGCGAAGCCGGAATGGAGTACGGTGGAGGATTGTAGACCTCGGTGTCGGGCGTACAACCGAGCTTCTCCACCGCACTCCTCCAGCCACATTTGAAGAATAAATCCTTAGCTGCGTTGCACTGGAGGGTGCATGTATCTTCGGCCTCCTTAAAGCCTTGTTTTTCGGCTTTCTTGATGCCCTCCTTCAATTGGGCTATCTCGGTGTCTTTTTTCTTTTCCATCTTTGCCAAAAGGTGCAGGTATTTGTCTTTTGCCTCGTTGGCAACCTTCTGCTTTTCGGCCTCAACCGAATTAGCTAGCTCGGTCAGCCGACCATTTTCAGATCGAAGCTCGGCCAATTGGTTTCTGGCCTCTTCAAGCTCGGCCGTCTTTGCTTCGACATCCGCCATGGCTTCCCTTGTATTTCGCCTAAGTTCCATGACCCTCCTGTGTGTAACTTGATTTTTCTGGATGGCCTGCAAAAGAGAAATAACGTTAGCCGAACTGAAAGTTGGGAAAAATTACAAAGAAAGAAGAAAGCTATTTACCAGGATCATGGACTTGGTTGAAGACCGAATGGATTTCAATTCGGTGTTGAGTTGTTTATAGTGGTGCTCTATATCTCTTGGCAGGCACACACTTTTGGCTAGATTAAAAGCCATTAAGTGGTCCTTCTCTGAGACCACCGAATCAGATGCGGTGATATCTCGGTTGTTGAAGGTCAGTTCGGGAACCCATTTGGGGGAGGAGGCAGTTCGGTCTGGTTGTTCCGGTTGGAGGCTTGATTGAATGTTTGGAGGACTTGGTGGCAGGATGGTCTCGTCTTCGTCCGCAAGACGTGGCTCGGTTTGGTTAGTCCGGGCATGCTTGCTCGGACGAGATGTGGAGGGCCGCTGGGACGGAAGTGCTACCACGGTTTGAGTGGTCTGCCCGGCTGGTGGTACATCGGCGGGATTGGTCGCAGTTAGCAGGGCCTTTAGTCTGTTTCTTTTAGCCATTTCTTCTTCGGCTGTGAGGGGCACAAGGTTGATCTGGGGCAAGGTCGGGTCCGGTTCTGGGGCGTCTTCGAGGAGGAAGTCGGTCACTCTCGCTTTTCGGCGACCGCTGTATCGGTACGTCGGTTCGAAGTTTAGCAATTTAGCCCAACTTCTTTCCTTAACCTGTAGTGCGGCGCGCAGAATACCGAAGTTCGGATAACCGTAATTCGTTAAAAGATGGGCTTTATCTGCAAAAGAAGACAACTGTTAGTCCGGCTCAGAGTAAAAACCGAATTAAAAGAAAAAGATGAATTGAAACCGAAGTCTGTATACCGGGTTCTCCCTTTTTCCAATTTATTCTTCGGCCAGGAATCTGGGCTTGATGGTCCTCAAAGTTCCCAGACACCTAGAAGAAATCATCATCATTTAGGTCTTTGTCCGGTGTATTTTTAATTATTTTCTCTCGGCCACGGCGTATTCTCAAATAATAACACCAGCCTTCATCTTTGGATCCTAAGGAGTATTGATGGAATATTTCGGCTAAACCGAGGTTGAGATCGGCTTGGCGGTTTAGCGCGTCTATGCCCATTATTATTTGCTAAGTGTTGGTGGATAGCTGGGTTGGACATAATCTGGTTTGTCTAAGGAATTCGCATATTAAAGGCTGGACTGGGAATCTGAGTCCAGTTTCTATTATTGATTGGACGGTAAAGGGGACAAAGCCTTCGTTGTCCCATGGGTCAACGTCTTGTTCGGCTAAGGTAAGATTTACATCGGCTGGGATGTTGAAATCCTTTCGGAATTCGGCTAGGCCTCTTGGGGTTTCTACAAGGAACCTATATTTCCCCATTTATTGTATAAGTTAAAAATAATTTAGCTCGGTTGAGAAGATGTGCTCAAAAGCTCGGTTGAGCGCGCAGAGGGAGTGCCTGGGCAACCTAAGTCTGCAAAGTAGAAAAATAAGGTGTTAAGCACAGATCATTGATCGTGCTACAAAAACAAAGCAAGAAAAGGAAGCCTTACTTCGGCTAAATAGGGTGCTAAAGGATCTACCTCGGTTTTAGCAAGTTGCTTGTTATCTCGACTAGGCTGTATGATTGGTTATCTCGGTTCCACCTATGGGTTTTTGTTACTCCGGTTAGGCTTCAAGGGGCAGCTTTCTGAGTCCGGTTTAGAAACTAAGAAAGCTGGCTTAGCCCCAAAAGCTTAGTCCGGTTGAGGGCCTAGATTTCTAGTTCAGTGCGTTGTTATTTCGGCTATTGTGAATCAGGAAGTGACATCTTGAAACTACTGTGATATGTACAAGTTCTAGTTCGGTTCCAATCTACCTAAATCTTTATATAAGCATAAACAGTTTCCTAGTTCGGTTGGACGTGTTGGTGGATCAAACAGGTGTTTTACTAGCAATTTCTTGAAGTTCATAAAGTTCTTGTGAAGTTTTTTCCAGAAACTACACAAAACTAAGCGTAGAGAGTGTTTTGCAAAAACATATGAAACAGAATACAGAAAATAAAGGAAAATAAGAATGGATCCATGTGCTTACCTGGTAGAGAGGAAGAACTGGAGGAGGGAGCAGCAGCAACAGTGAGGACACAAGCTCAGAAGTTGGAAAAAGTTGGGAAAGCAGAAGCACAGAGAGAGAGAGCACGAGAAGTGAAAAGTGTAAAGGTAGATCGAGAGAATGAAGGGATTGTTTTGTGTAGGAGGAAAAGAGGCGGGAACTGTTCAAAAAGTGTGGAGTACGAGGGCGGTGTGACAGCTGCAGCGAACCAATCAGAGGCTGCCACGTGTCCCTGGGAGAAGAAGCGTTTCAGTTACTGTCACTGAAGAGACGTTTTGACCGGGCGTGTACAGCTCGGGTTGAGTATAGCTCGGCTGGAAAAGCAAAGGGGGTTTTTAGCTCGGCTGGAAGGGCTAATGGATGTTTTTAGCTCGGCAGGAGAGGTTAAAACTCTAGCTCGGCTAATGGATAGGTAATCCCTATCATGCTACGCAGATGGGATTAAGGGGCAATTGAGAGGGTAATTTATACAAATAAATTGGACCGAGCTAGGATGATGGGTTGCTCTTTGGGCCGTATTGAGAAGGCTGAGAAGATGGGCCATGTGGTAGTCCGGACCGAAGTATAAGATTGCTGTCGGTGTAAGGAGGCTTAGTCTGGTTCCTATTGTTTGTTAGCTCGGTCGCGCTGTTTGGAACCGAGGTATGTTGGGCCTATTTTAGGACCTAAGTAAAGGTTAGCCCGACTTAATTCTTCTATGGATAGCTCGGCCTTTACCATGTGAGGCCGAGGTAGGAGAAAGGTTACGAAGAACCGATGTATTCATTAGACCGGTCGAGGCATGGGTACGGGCTAACTCAACCTCGGCATGAGGGAGCCGAGGTAAGAACATGGGAAGGCGAATCCGAGCTATGGGTTAGCTCGGTCGTACAGCCGGTCTGGCAGGGAAATGCTATGTCGGTTATATGATATCTTTCCGAAGTAAAACCATGCTCACTTGGTTTAAAGCAGTGAGGGGGTGTTGGAGGATAAGCATTATCTTATCCTATCTTCCAGGAGTATGAATCCTAGGAGGACTCTGCATGGAGGAGTAAGAGTCCTACTTGGATTGTGCTACACGAAACCTATAAAAGCTCACCAATATCACCTTTGGAGGGGTAATGCAACTTTAATTCCTGAATACACAGAGCTTTTACCTATTTGTCTTGTTTACTGACTTAGGCATCGGAGAGGTTTCCGGCACACCACCCGCCGGCTAGCTCACGTTTGCGTTTTCAGGTAGCAGAACGACATCGTACGGAGAAGCGCAGACTTGATCAACAGGATTATACGAAAAGGTGTATTTCTTTCCCGTACAGGTTTAACAAAGAATGTAGAGAGAGAGAGAGAGAGAGAGAGAGAGAGAGAGAGAGGGAAGGGACTGTTTGTTTGGAGCTATTTAAAAAGAAAGTAAGGGTGATTTATTTAGTTAATCTTCCTGCAACAAAAAAATTAAACTGACACTTAAAAAAATTTATTTAACATTTTATTTGCTGTGTAATATATTTATTTAGTTGTACCATTCAAATGTAATATTTATTTGCTGTGTGATTCTAATGTACAGATGATAAATATTTTTCATTTAATTTTTTTTGTGAATATCTAGAGTTTCTAATTAAAAGAAAAATTTGAAAGACTTGGCATTTTAACATTTATGTGTAATATGGCAAGAGAGTTTTTTTTTTTTTTTGGCACCTTTTTAAGGGAATATAATATTCTATGTTGTATTTCAAAAATTCTGGTCAATGTATATGTGTGTGTATTACTTTAGTTGTCTTCATGAAAAAAAAAATGTATTAAACTTACAAGTATTTAACTTAACGCAAGCATTTAACATAATCTGTTTTGCTTTGAATCAAATTCACCAAGTATTTAACTTAACCCAAAAAAATGTATTTAACATTTTGTTATAAAAAATTTTTAAAAAAAAATTTGTACCATTCTAAACAGAGAAGGCACGTGCCTCTGGTATCTATTGAATTATTTTTTTCGGCATAAATTTGTGATTATGATTATAACGGGTTTTGATTTTGGCATAAAGAAAAAGGCCATCTCTATAAAATTGAAGTCAGTTAGAAAAGAGAAGAGTTCAAATTTGGACAATTGTTGTACTCTGATTTTAATTTTATCATTTTAATGTGATTGTTAAAATACATCTATTCTAAACATTGGGTTGGCCTTTTTCTTTTTCTTAGAAGTTTATATTTTTATTTATTTCTTATCCTGTTGATTGTAACCCATTAAGTATTTTCTATTCATGGCAGTTATTTATTTAAATAAAATTTTGAATTTTATTATTCAATTTGGTAGCAACAAATTTGGAAATAACATTTCATTGCCAATGAAATCCATGTTAACTTTTATTATTGCTAAATTTTTGTTTCTTTGTGTCTAAAATTATATAACCAAACATTTTTAGGTTGAAGTATAACAGTTATGGACAATATCACTATTTTTGGTCAAGTAAGGTTTTTTTTTTTCTTTTTTCTCTTCATATAAATTTAAGTACCTCTCTTATAAATTTAAATACAACAGTTATGGACAATTTCACTATTCTAATTATTTTTTTTCCTCATACTTTATAGGTGGATGGGGACTTACACCGAACCGTAATATCACCTCCCTTTACTAATTTTCTTATTTATGTGTATAAAGTTTTATTTATTACTCTAAAGTTTTTGTATGTATAGGTTCGATTTCTTCAAGAAAGAAATGTTAATGTTGTTATTCGCGATGAGCGTGACCTTAATACTATTCGCATTCATGAGATAAGCCTAAAAGTTTCTTGAACATTGGACATGTATTTTCTTATCATTTTAAAAATAATTTATAAATATATTCTACTTGTTTTTTATAGGCAAAGGCAAAGGAAAAAGACAAAGCAATATCAAAGGAAACAAAAAAAAGCTACTCCTTATGAAAAAGGAAAGGAAAATGCACATCTCGTGGTATGATTTCTCAACAATTTTTAAAAGTTCTTTTTCGAATATTATATAGATTTTTTTAGAAATTGCATAGTGTCATATACTCTTTTTTATGTACATTTTTCAAAAGTTTTTTTTTCAAAAATTTATTCAGTTCTTTTTATTGAATGTGAAATGTTTTTATGAAGCATGTTAAAGTAAACATTTGTACAACATGCTAATGCATTTGTATGAACATTAATTTGAATTTTTAATATGTTTGTCTATTTGTATCAACACATGTTGCATTTACAACATAGCATAATAAAAATATAATAGAAGAAAACGAAAAAGGAAAATAAGAAGAAAGAACAAATATGTGATGAAAACCAAACTACCTATTATAATTTTTTTTAATTTTTATTTTTCTCATAAGAAGTTCTTAAGGAAAGAAGAAAAAGACAAAAATACATTTTAATATAACAGAAACAACAAAAAGAGTGAAAAGGAAAGTACAAAACATTACACGCTAATATTCACATTTTATGTACCCAATAATCTAATATTTACCTTTTTAACGTACATTTTGTAAAGAAATGGGTAGTGTCTTTAAACCAATAAGTGCGTGCATAGTGAGTTTGCAGTTTTGTGTGCTTAATGTGTTTTCAAATTATTTTTTCCTCCCTTTTTAAATTTCATCACATTGGTTCTTATATGACTAACAACTTAACCAAGTGAAGAGGAAGAGTTAGTTAACAGGAAAAAAAAATACATGATGAAAGGGAAGCAAGTTAGTTAATCTTCACATTTTATGCACCTTCTTATATAATATTCTCATTTTAGGCACACAATGATAATGTGTTATCAAAAGCTGTATTGGCCCAACGTGCATGACGAGAACGTGAAAAAAATCAAAAGCCATGTTCTGTATACCAATTGGGACAACGCCTGCAACGAGAACGAGAAAGATCGAAAGAATGTATTAACCCAAGACAACCTTCTTTAACACCAAATTGGTAAAAGAAAAAGAATTTTTTACCCAAGACAATCTTGAATTTTTTACCACTTTATTATATAGATTTTAATTTATTCACAATCTATTTATGTAGGCCTACTCCTACAACTCCATCTAGAAATGTTGGTGTGGTCATCCGTGATGAGCACAACCTTAATGTTATCCGTGTTCGTGCGGTAAGTACAAAATCAAGTCAAACATTGTATGTATTTTATTTATATAAGATTTTTTTAATCTTTTGAATATTTTATTTATATTTGTTGGGAAAAAGAAAAAGAAAATGTCAACCCAATGTCTAAAGGAAAAGAAAATATGGCTCCTTCTGGCAAGAGAATGACAAATGCATGTCAAGTGGTATATATTCTTTTTTAAAAATATGATGCAAAACTAATCAAAATTTTGAATAGTTAAAAGATATGAGTGTATAAAATGAATTTATTGTTTTTTGTTGTTTTTGTAGAATGATTGTAATATGTTTTCCTGTAACTTGCTATTATTTGTATGTGTTTTTCAAATTTATTTATTTTTATTTTGCATGGATACATGTGCATTTATAATTACCATTCATAAGTTGCTATTTATATAAGAAGAATAGGAAAAAAGAAACGAAGGAATAAAGAAAAAATATATAAAGAAAGGAGAAATTAAATAAGATAGGTTTTTAATTTTTATTTAATATATAAAATAGAAAACAAAGAAAGGAAAAGGGAAAGGGAAGAAATAAGAAGATAGAAAGGGAAGAAATAAGAAAGAAAGAAATAAAGATAACACTATTAAAGGTATAAAACAAATAAAATAGAAAACAAAATTAAGAGAAAGGGAAGAAATAAGAAGATAGTTTCATTTTAAGCACAAAATATGTGAATATTTTGCTTCAATGATAAAATATTTTCATTTTAGGCACAAAATGATAATGTAATATCAAATGCTGCATTGACCCAACGAGCACGGCGAGAGTGTGAAAAAATTGAAAAGTCATACTTTGAATTTCAATGCTTGCAACGAGAACAAGAGGGATTAGAAGAATGTGTTCAACTAAAACAACGTTCTTTAACACCAATTCGTCGTGATCGCACTCGCTTGGAGTGGGAAACAATAACTGAATATTCTCATTCGGCACAAAAAATAACAATGGTGACCCATCATTCTACATGTTCATTTTCTATGCCAAACACATCTTTAGCTCCACAAAGGAATCGATAAACTACTGTGTCTAATCTTGAAATACATACTTTTACTCATACCGTTTTGTTTTACAGAATTTTATTTATACACAAATATTCGTAGGTCTACTCCTATAAATCGATTTCTTCAACAAGATCTATGCACTGATGATGAATTAGAAGATCTGCCTACGAGTATATCAGTTGACGCCCGAGCACACAAAGATTCTTGCCGCCATTATCTTGGCAAGATGGATGTATTATGTCCTTATTGTTCAGCCTTACATTGGATGGATGAAAAATTGACAAAATCATCTATAAAGCGTCCCTTATTCGGAACTTGCTGTTTGGAAGGAAAGATTAGGCTACCTTTACTTATTACGCCCCCTCCACCACTTCAGGCATTGTATAATGAGAATAATGATCAATCAAAATCCTTTCGAAGTTATACTCGAGTGTACAATGCAACCAATGCTTTTACGAGTCTTGGTGCTACATTGGATCCTAGAGTACTCAGTGGAAGGGGCCCTACATTATTTATAATTCATGGGAAATTGCGATATCGAACAGGATCACTACAACCACAACCAGGGCAGGATGCGAGTTATGCTTAGCTGTATATCTATGACCCTTATTCAGCTTTAGAAATTCGTAATCGTAGAAATCCTAACTTGAGAAGGGATGTTCTCAAAACTATTCAGGATAGTTTGTTGCAAGTCAATGCATTTGTAGATAAATATCGCCAGGCTCATGCCATTTTACATCAATTAGACTCGGCAGGACACAATCTACCTGCTCATCTTCATTACAATTCAATAACTGATCGACGTCGGTATAACCTACCAACTACAGATGAGATTGCAATTGTAATACCAGGTGATGGAACAGAGGTAAATGGAATGAGAGATATTATCTTACATTTCCGAGGAAATAATGAGTTGATGCAAATTAATGAATGTCACCCAGTATACTTGCCATTACATTATGTTCTATTATTTCCATATGGTGAGCTTGGATGGGAACCTGAGTTGAAATTGTGGAATGTTCAGTATGATCGACCTTTAACTGATCGACTTACTCAAATGAATTTTTATAGTTATCGTTTGTTTGAACGACCCACAGAGTATTCAACAATTTTGAGAGGTGGGAAACTATTTCAAGAGTTTTTGGTAGATGCTTGGGCTGCAACTGAGCAAAATCGATTGACATACTACAAGCTTAATCAAGGGAAACTTTGGGCTGAGCTTTACCAAGAGTTGTCAGATATGGGAAACTATTTCAAGAGTTTTTGGTAGATGCTTGGGCTGCAACTGAGCAAAATCGATTGACATACTACAAGCTTAATCAAGGGAAACTTTGGGCTGAGCTTTACCAAGAGTTGTCAGATATGGATCCAGATTATGTGCGACCTGGACAAATTGGTCAAATGTTTGTTTTGCCATCTTCATTTACTGGTAGTCCTAGACATATGTTTGAAATCTTTCAAGATTCAATGGCTATCACACGATACGACCAACACCTAGATATTTTTCTTACCATGACTGCAAATCCCAATTGGCCAGAAATTACTTTAGCATTATTACCATATCAAAAACCTATTGATCGTCCTGATTTAATTGCCCGTGTTTTTGAGTTGAAGAGAAAATGTTTAATGAAGGAGATAGAAACAAATAAAGTGTTTGGAAATAAAGTTGCACATGTTTTTACAATTAAATTTTAAAAACGAGGCCTCCTTCATATGCATGCACTTTTATTTCTCAAGGGTCCAGACAAAATTTGGACATGTGCTCAAGTAGACAAATTGGTCTGTGCAGAATTTCCAGACCCAAAAGATGATCCTATACTTTTTGAAACTATCAAATGTTGTATGGTACATGGACCACGTGGTGCTCGAAATCCGCAAGCACCATGTATAGAAAATGGTAAATGCACTAAGAGATACCCTCGAGCTTTCACAGAAACAACAACTATGGATCAAGATGGATACCCTATCTATCGTCGTCGCAATAATGGTCAAGTACATACTGTGAGAGGGCAAGAAGTTGATAACAGGGATGTCGTACCATACAATGCATATCTTTCAAAACTTTTCAACTGTTATATAAATGTGGAAGTTTGTGCCGGAATAAGATGTGTCAAATATATACATAAGTACATTTATAAGGGTTATGATTGTACAACGATGGTGTTAGAAATGATAAATGAGATTCAATAATATCTCGATGCAAGGTATATTGGACCTCCAGAAGCTACTTGGCGAATATTTGGTCATCCTTTGCATGCAGAGATGCCAACAGTTGTATGATTGGCACTTCATTTACCTGGAATGCATCAAGTTATTTTTAACCCAGAAGAGTCATTACAAACGATTCAATCTAGAGTTGGTCAAGAAATGTCAACTCTTACTGGCTTCTTTGCATATTGTGCTGCTAGTGAAGATGAATGTCCATTCACTTATCAAGAATTTCCACAACATTTTGTTTGGCTCAAGTCAGAAAAGAGATGGAAATCAAGAGAAAGGGGATATGCAATTGGTAGAATGTACTTTGTTAGCCCTAATTGTGGTGAAAGATTTTATCTAGTTTTGTTACTAACCGTTGTCAAAGGACCAAAGTTGTTTCAGTCTTTACGCACGGTCGATATTGTTGTGCATGATACATTTAAATTAGCATGTGTTGCAAGGGGGCTTTGAGAAGATGATGAAGAATGGATACAATGCTTGAAAGAGACTGCAGTTATAAAAACTGGATATTAATTGAGGAGATCGTTTAGTATTATTCTCACCCAGTGCTCTCTACTAAATCCATGTGCATTATGGAATCAATTTTCAACGCATATATGTGATGATCTTGCACATAAGATTTATACATTGTTTGTCATTTCTAAACCAACTGAGGCTCAAATTGAAGATTATGGTCTCCATCTTTTGAATCAAATGCTTCATGAATCAGGCAAAGGTTTAATTGACTTCCTACCCATGCCACAACCTACTGCAAATTGGAGTGCAGTAGTTGGTAATCGATTGATATTTGAACATCAACAACTGCAGAGTGAGGCACAACATGCAGATCCACAAATTACTATTGATTGTCTCAATAATGGACAGCGGAATGCTTATAATACAATCGCTTCTTTAGTTTTTCAAAATAAGGGAACTGTTTTCTTTCTGAATGGGGGTGCTGGAACAGGGAAAACATTTTTGTACAATACGATTGCATTAAAATGTCACAGCCTTGGGTATATCGTTGTTACTGTGGCTTCGTCTGGAATTGCATCATTGTTACTGGTAGGAGGTCGCACTGCACATTCAACATTTTTCATTCCGTTAGATGTCTTGGAAAATTCACTTTGTGGGTTTAGCAAACAATCATTACAAGCTGAGTTATTTAGAGAAACAAAACTCATAATTTAGGATGAAGTTCCTATGCAACATAGACATTGTGTTGAGGCGGTTGATCATACATTGAGGGATATTTGTTATAGTGAAAAGCCATTTGGGGGTATTACTGTTGTTCTTGGTGTAGACTTTCGACAAATTTTACCAATTATACCCAAAGGAGTTCGTGAGCAAATTGTGAATGCGTCATTAAAACACTATGTTCTATGGAAGCATATATATATATATATCTTGACTTTGGATTTGAATATGCGCTTGAATCATGAAGGCCATGAAAATGCTAATTTTGCAAATTTCTTGATGGAGGTAATACTACTTTAACCTGTATTATATAGATTATTTTAAATTAATAAATTGTGTTTACACTTACTTTTTTATTGATTTCACTTTTTTTTTAGATTGGGACCAATCCTCAAGAAATCGTTAACCTTCCATTAACAATACACAAATGTCAAGATTTGAATCAATTACTCTCTACAGTTTATCCACAATTGAATATGATAGAGACGTCAACTCCAACATTTTTAACTGAACGCACAATTCTGTCTATGCGTAACGATGATGTCAGTGACATTAATACTACTGCATTGAATATCTTTCTAGGGAGATTATATACTTATCTTGCAGCAGATAAAATGTTTGAAGATAATGAAATTGATCCTACCATTACAAATAGATATCCTAATGAATATTTAAATTCATTGGATCCTCCTAGGTTGCCAACTTTTAAGTTAAAGTTGAAAGTGGGTTGTCTTATAATATTGTTAAGAAACATTGCACCAAAAGATGGACTATGTAATGGTACAAGATTGATGGTTACTAGGTGCGACACTCGCATAATTGAAGCTCAAATTTTGACTGGAGAAAAGTTTGGCAATTTGGCATTCATACCAAGGATAGCTTTGATACCATCTTCTTCAGAAATGCCTTTCCAAATGATAAGACGTCAACTTCCAGTCCGATTGACATATGCCTTGACCATTAATAATTCTCAAGGACAATCTGTGAAATTTGTTGGGGTTGATTTGCGTATACAAGTGTTTAGCCATGGGCAATTATATGTGGCATTGTCTAGATGTACATCCTTTGATCGTATAAGTATTCTCATCCCTAAAGATAGTTTGGATTCTACTACAAATATTGTTTATCCTGAAGTGTTGCTGTAGTATTCTATGCAGATTAAATGACGTTTTATTAGAAGGTAACCATGTAGATTTATTTCTGTATTTATATATCTTTTTATAAAATTTCAATTGAATAATAATTTGAAATTTGGACTTTTGTAGGATTTGACCGAAAAATCTATAGAGCTTAAAAGGAGAAATACGACTAGCTTGCTTCGATGGGGATGTAATAAGGTAATTTCATTCTCAAAGTATTTTGACATGTATATTTCCAACAAATGTACTAATCTATATTTTTTTTGTTTCCACAAATTACCAGATTGTTGTGCACATTCCTCATTAGGGATACATACAATTTGATACAAAGACTTTTTGGAAAGTAATGAGGAGGAAGTTTGGGCAAACACATATTTGAAGAAATGTTATTGACACATCTTTTGTAAAGCATACATATTTTTGGTGTATGACAATATAACTTTAATTTCTATTTTTGGTGTATGACATGTTATTGACACATCTTTTGTAAAGCATACATCTTTTGTAAAGCTTTAACCCACTTTTTGTAAAATTTTAACCTACTCTTTTGGTGTACAACAATACAACTTTAATTTCTGTTTTTTGTTCAGTGTTTACACTTTTTTTTACTGCCTTCTATATTTTGATATGCAATATAATTTTAAATCTTATATGTTTGTTTTCTTAATTTGCATTAAGATTAGGGGGAGTTGTTATTTTATTTGAGTTTTGTAGAGCGTGTAATACAAGCAAAATTGTTATAAGTTCTTTAAGAAGAAAAATATTTCAATATATTTTTTCAGTATCTTTATCAAAAAATGACACAAACTTCATAAATTTCAACATAATACGTATAAATTATAACTGCATTTTAATCTCAAAATTATTTACACCGTGCCTTTAGGCACGGGCATATGCTAGTATATATATATATATATAAAATATTATACATGTTAATTAATTTTTGAGAGATTGATCAATAAGTCCTATATTTTTTCTTGTGATCTATGTAGTCCTTTTTGATGTGTAATGACTCATTTACCCACCACATTGGAGTGTCACATTTGAAAAAAATTCATTAAAGAGTTTTTTAGTGTCACATTATACCTGCTACCATTGGAGTGTCACATTTGGGAAAAATACACTAAAGAACTTTTAATTGTTTGCAGTGTCATATCATACCCGTCTGTAGACACCCCATTTTTGACAGTCCATAAGACTTGGACATGACTGATGGTTTACATGGTGGAGAAAGTTGTGCAGGGGAAAGGTGCAATTTCTTCGGCAAGGAGAGAGAGTCAAATCTCAACTTCATACCCCTCTTTGGACCAAAACGATCTTGATCAAAAGATTTTTAGACCTTAAAATCCTTTCTTTCGAAACGTTTTTGAAATAAAGTTTTTACGATGTTCCAAGGCTCGCATTTTGACAAAAATTGTGTTTTTCGGTAAACCGAGCAAGGACAAAGTGGAAATGAATGAAAGAAAGATGAAATCTTTGAAAAATCTTTCAAAACACCTTACTTAGGGGTTTGGAGTTGAAGAAAAGAGGAGAAGAGGGAAGAAATCCAGTTGGGGGTAAAACGGGCATGAACCGTTAAGAGAGAGTCGAGCAGCCCTCGCCGAATCAGGCCTATTTATTTGGATACTTGGAATCAAGCTATGAGGCCATCACCGTTGGAAAGCTCACTCCCAGGGCTTCATTTTGCACTCAAGAATCTCCTAAGTTCAATTCCGGGCGGAGGAGATATGGTTGATTGAAGTAGGGCATCACTCCGATTAGACCAAATCTGCGCGGCTTTACGGAAACTGGCATAACTTTTTCCACAGAAGGAATTTTGATGCAAGGTTTGCACCATTGGAAAGCTAACTTCCGGGGCTTCAATTTGGAAACTTTAATGGACACATTTGGACCTCCCTAGCACCCACCGGCTACTTTTCTTTCCGGCAGCCCACCTAAGAGTAGCTGGCCGGCCAGAAAATCCAGGAAAAGTAGCTGGCCAGCCAGAAAACCCAGAAAAAGTAGCCGGCCGGCCAGAAAACCCAAAAAAAAAGTAGCCGGCCGGCCACTTACCAAAAAGTGACTTTTTTTTCCCTTTTAAACTAGCTGGCCATTTTCTTCTCCCTCAATGTATTCCAGCTGTGCCAGCTGATTTCCAATTGGACCATCCTCCATACACGTGTATGGAGGATTAGAGAGGGTCTTTAGATATTTTGATGCCTTTCCTCTATAAAGGAGAGGTTTGGCTTCATGTTTGGGGGTTGGGACATTGTTAGACACATTTTGGGAGAGTTCCATACCTTCCACCTTCCATTTTCTCTCCATTTCCAAGCTCCAAAGTCAATTTTCTTCAAGTTTGGTGCCATTTCTTCATCACCATCAAGCATCCCCATAACCACTCCATTTCCAGCAGCATGGAGAGGTTTTCAGAGGCTTAGAAGCAACATTCCTCAAGCCAAGAGGTAGAAAAGAAAAGGTCTACAAGGGTAAGTCTCCATTTCCCTCTTTTGTAGCATTTTCTTGCTCCATTTCTTAAGCCTACTTGCTCATTGTTTTAGGCTCCGACCCTAACTGAAAGGGTCACTCTTTTGATCTTATATTCATGTTTGTTTAAGGGCTCAACCCTGTTTGAGCCCTCCATTTGGCACTTGCTTCAATATCATCTTATATGCCATAATCTTGCATGGAATTTCTAGCCTATTTGTGATCTGTTTTCGAGCATAATGTAAACTGTGAGTGAGCCTATTTTGAGCCCCTCTTCAACATTAAAGAAGGGCTCAACCATGTTTGGTAACTCTATCATGCACTTGCTTCATAATCTCTCATATTTACCGTAAATTTGCATGATTTGTTTGGCTTACATGAAGTCTGTTTTGGAGTATGTCATGAACTGTGAGTAGGCTTATTTTGTGTCCCTCTACAATATTGTAGAAGGGACCAACCTTGTTGGGGGTCTCTATGTTATACTTGTCATTATATCCCTCTTTGACCCACATTTTTGCATGCTTTGTTAGGCCTATTTTACTTCTGTTTTCGGCCATGATCAGTACTGAAAATATCCATATTTTGGCCTTTTTGTCATGTTTTATTAAGGGTCTTTGGTTGTTTGGTGAATGCTTTATGTACCTCATGTTATAGCCCTTTATTGGTCTCAATCTTGTCTTGCATTTTTGCCATATTTGTATACTGATTTGGGACTTGTCATCTACTGTAAATGTGCATATTTTTGGTCCCTCTTCAGTGTTGTAGAACTGTTTTTTTCAGTTTGGTATTTGCATATACCACTTGCTTCATTATTTCCCCTTTTTTCCCCCTTTTTTTGCATGCTGTTTTTGCCCCATCTATGATTGTTGTTTGGCCATGCTTTGTATTGGAAAAATGCTATTTTGGGGCTGCCTTGCTACTGTTTTGCATGTCATGTACCAATTATGCATGTTTAGTATGGCTGTAGGCCATTTCGGGTGCTTAATATCGCATTTCGGGACCATTCCGTGCATTTGGTGTCATTTCCCCACCTTTCGAGACTGTTTTGCATCATCTTGGTTGCTGAAATTTGCATGTTCCATATTCCATATGCCATGTCTCATTTTGCATGTCACTCCGCATTCCTCGGTTTGCGTACCCACGGGCACGCATTTCGAGGCATTCTTTTTCATCTTCTGGCATCTTATGTGAGTGTGGTTGAGGCTCTCTCATGTTGGTGTAAGCCCTCATTGCATTTCGTATGTCATTCCATGCCTTTGGGCCATTTCTCGGTTTACGTGCCCACGGGCACGCATTTCGAGGCATCTCTTTTTTACCTGCCGGCATCCTATGTGAGTGCGGCTGAGGCTCTTTCATGTTGGTATAAGCCCATCATTGCATTTCGCATGCCATTTCGCATTCCTCGGTTTGCGTACCCACGGGCACGCATTTCGAGGCATCTCATTTTCACCTGCCGGCATCCTATGTGAGTGCGGCTGAGGCTCTCTCATGTTGGTATAAGCCCATCATTGCATTTCGCATGTCATTCCGCATTCCTCGGTTTGCGTGCCCACGGGCACGCATTTCGAGGCATCTCATTTTTACCTGCTGGCATCCTATGTGAGTGCGGCTGAAGCTCTCTCATGTTGGTATAAGCCCATCATTGCATTTCGCATGTCATTCCGTGTTTCTCGGTTTGCGTACCCGCGGGCACGCATTTCGAGGTGTCTCATTTTCATATCCTTGTGTATGTTAGGATGTATCTTAGTTGTATTTCATGCATGTCATGCATATTGCATGGTGTTCGGGATAAGAGTTAGCTCGGGCACGGGAAACGAGGTACGTTTCGCACTCCGAGTGGCGGAACGTGTCTCAATTCCCCAGTCACCGACACTCCGGATCACCCATGATGGAGTTAGGTTTTGTTGTATCATCATTTGCATTCATTCTATATTGAGTTGTGCAATTCGGCTCCTCGACCATCATGCATCGATATGCGTGATTGGTGGCACGATGATCGATGCATGCATATATTTGTGAAATACATTGTTATGCCCCTTTCCTGCTCTCTGTTGCAGCAAAATCAAGGATCGGCAACTTTTCGGAGTCTGGCACGCATTTCAAGAACAGGTGTAAACAGAGGCTAATCGGGGCATCCCAGTGGATTTTCGCACAAGGCAGCCCAAACAGGCGGCATTCATCAGAAGCAAGGCAGTCCCTGGCTTGCATGCCAGTTTTACCGCTTTCCTAGTTAATTCGTTAATTAATTAGAAATTTGTATATTATTCGGACTGTATTATTTTGGACTGTAATATTCTTTTATTCGGACTGTATTATTATTTATTTGGACCCTCTGCGCGAGGGCAAAACTGTAATAAGTGTGGGTGAGTGTGATGTATGTCTTCCAACCCCACGTCTTTCTCCCTTTTATTTATCTGCTTATGATGGTTAGATATAGGGCATATTTCAATTAGCATACAGTATGACAGCATGTTTGCATTCATTCATCTGTATTGCATGCACCGGGCTCGGCGCATCATACAAACTGCATTTGTATTTCAATTCCAAATTGAATACATGTTAGCTGTAGCATTTCATATACCATGTTTAGAATAGCCGAGCCTGTTATAGTTGCATTTTGCATGTGTTGCATTAGGCAATTCTGTGCATCTAGGATCATGCATGAATTTCTAATCGGTTTTTGTTTTGGCTTGGAGTACTCGGTGAGCTTTATGCTTTAGCATCCTTGCATGCGTGTGAGTGTTGCCATGATAGCATGCTTGCCATGAGGCTATTTGCTTATGTGATATAACTGCCTTGAATGCCTGTGGGTGAAGGTTGGGTTATTTGGATTGGGACAAATCACTGATTGTTTGTTAAGCCCACTAGAATAGTGGCAAAATCATCTCGTTTTCTAAGCCCACCTGAGGGTGGCAAATCCACATCTTAGCCTGCCTGCGGGTAGCACCACCACACCATTTTCAAACAAACAAACATGCGATGTTTTTGTTCCAATTCAGACGACTCGGTCTATACTTGTTTGCTGCGAGCATCACATAGTAAACTAGGCTAATAACCGGAATAAGAACACACAATGTCTTCAAAAATTGATATCATGGTTAGTAGAGGCCGGTTTTCGACCGGGCAAGCGGGGGTGCTCACGATGTGACCTTCCCCAATCGTACCCAAGTTCCCGAGCCGAGGCAACTTTGGTGATGACGGACACGTGTCCTTTGGCACCGAGTCAGGGTTTCCTAAATTTTCCATTAAAAAACATTTAGGTGGCGACTCTGTATCTGGCAAAGCAGTCCATGTTTGACACTTCTTTCAAAAAAATCTGTTTTTCTCAAAACGATTTGCCGGATTTGGACTCTTTGGTTCAAGATTTAGAACCGTGACACAAATCGAGTCCGAACTGTAGCGAGGTCCCTCGCGGACTTGTTACACCGTCACGTTAGAATGTCACATGTCACGTTTGGGAAAAGTATACTACTAAATTTGTAATTTTTTTAGAGTGTCACATCATACCCGCTACATTGTCACATTTGGAAAAAATACACTAATGAATTTTTAATTTTTTTGAAGTTTTACATCATACCCTGTCACATTATCACATTTATAAAAAAAATACACTAATAAGGTTTTAGTTTTTTTTTAGTGTCACATCATACCCGCTACGTTGTTACATTTGAAAAAAAAAGTATACTAAAGTGTTTTTAGTTATTTTGGAATGTTACATCATATCTGTCACGTTGTCACATTTGAGAAAAGTACACTAAGGAGTTTTTAATTTTTTTGGAGTAAAAGATTTAAAGTGTCATATTTGAGAAAAGTACATTAAGAAATTTTTAATTTTTTTGGAGTGTCACATCATCCCCGCCACGTTAGAGTGTCACATGAATACCTACAACATTTGAGTGTTACATCATACTTGCCACATTGATAAAAGGGTATATTCGTCCACCAAAATATTACCAAAATCGAAAATAGGATCACACGAAAAGAAACTCTCAACTATTAGGACTTAACAGATCAATAGAAAAAACTTAGGACTAATTGGAATAATTGTTTGTAAGATGGGACTTATTGATAAATATCCCTTAATTTTTTTTTTATAGTTATCTATTTAATTAAAAATATAAATACAGTAATTTTTCGCTTCATAAAAAAATAAAAAAGTAAACTAATGAGTTTTTAATTTTTTTGAAGTTTTATATCATACCCCATCACATTATCACATTTAGAAAAAATACACTAATAAATTTTTAGTTTTTTTTGAGTGTCATATCATACCCGCTGTGTTGTTACATTTGGAAAAAAAAAGTATACGAAAGAGTTTTTAGTTATTTTGGAGTGTTACATCATACCCGCCACGTTGTCACATTTGAGAAAAGTACATGTGGGGACATATTTTTAGGTAGTCCACGTGACTGAGGTTGTTAGCCAAGGTGCCACGTGGACGGACCATGGTGCCGAGATATGGTGCGATAATACCAGAATTCGAGATATTTGAATAGAGGACTAGAGTTCTAGATGACATCAAGCTACCTATTTGGATAGAGATGGGACTCTTGAGGGAGTTCATCTTAATCTGAATAGTGTGAGTTGTGATAAATATCATCCTTGTAAAGGATAGAATCCCATGAAGTAAGACTTCTAGGGGAAGTTTGACACTGATCATTATAAAAGTAAGGCACCCTCATGGGTCTAAGGTATGCTTTATTTGAGATGCTTTTATGCTTTCATTGTTGAAGTTTAAGTACTTGTATTGATATTTGTGAGAGATAAGATTGCTGACTTGATCGTCGGAGTGCCCCTGGGTGGACGAACCACCGCAGTATTCTCATATTCTTGTTGGTAGGTGTTTGGGCTAAATCTATTCTGCCGGTACTCTCCAGCTAAGTTCCCCGTTTGGTTGTGTGGTCGGAAATCAACACCTACAATTTGGCGCCGTCTGTGGGAACTTAGTTAGAATAGATGGCCATCATCGTGCAAGATCAACATATCGACAACGACTAGTTTAACGAAGATGGAGAATGTGTCGACGTTAACGGAATAAAGACCCTTTCAGAAGGGATTCAAAGACAGGGGGCATGAGTGCTCCCAAGGAGATGACTTTCAAGTATAGAAGGATCAGCCTAAGTGAAGCAGATCCCGGATTCCAGATCTCAGATCCCAGATCCTAGAAGACAAGATCTCGGCCTAGATGAGTAGGTCCGAGAAGACAATAGCTCAGCCTAAGTGAGCAGATCCCGGATTTCAGATCCCGAATCCCGGATCCCAGATCCTAGAAGAAAAGATCTCGGCCTAGATGATTAGGTCCAAGAAGACAAGAGCTCAGCCTAAGTGAGCAGATCTTGGATTCCAGATCTCGGATCCGAGAAGACAAGATCTCCGCTTAGATGAGTAGGTCCGAGAAGATAAGAACTGAATTACAATATTTTAAGTTAATAGAAAATTATGTTCATTTTATTTTATTTGTAGCATTCGTTATTTTTCAAATATTTCAAAATTATTTATTTATTTTGTAAGATTTTATATGAAAATTATCTTCACTCCAACTAATATTCCATTTTTAATTTGCATTACTTTTTGAAAATCGTTTAAATATATATATATATTAAAATAAATTTTTTTAACTTTTAACAACACTACAAGAAATTTTACTTTTAGCGACTAAAATTTTAGTCGCCAAAAGCCTTATTTTAGTCACCAATTACTTTTGGCGACTAATATATTTGGTTGCTAGATTGGTCACCAATTGTTCGTCGGGGAAAACAATCGGCGACTAAAATTTTTTTGGTAGCCAAAAGTGACCTATCCGCGACAAAAACTTTAGTCGCCATATATTTTTTAAAAATAATTAAATATATATATTTTTTACTTTTAGCGACTAAATTATTTAGTAGCCAATTGAGCGTGTATGTTTGGCGACAAACTATTTGGTAGCCAAAAGTTTCACCTTTTGACAATTAGCAACTAAAATTTTAGTAGCCAAAAGCTAACCTGTGATATTTGTTTAGTCGCCAAAAGGTTTTATTTAGTTTTTATAGTTTGTTCTATAATATTTTTTGCATCACCTGTAACTTATGCATATACAAAATTATTCATCCATTCATTCATTCATTCAATTCTCAACCATTCAATAAAAATATTTCTCCATAACCTGTAGCATTTAATTTTCAACCATATACAAAACTTAACTATTAACCGTATATATCAAAGAAAATAAGAATCCATAAACATAGTATAATCCAACAAATAAATATACTATCCAAACCAACAATTAAAATTCAAATTAAAAAAAAATCTTAATAACAAAACGTATCAAGTGTACATGTTTTCCATAAACAAAAAATATAATGTAAATTGCACCCATGCAAACATCATCAATCTGGCCCAAAAACATCACTGTATCCATGCCAACATCATCAATCTGTAACAAAAACCAGTGAGGTAAGTAATCAAAAATGCAGAGCTTGATTTTTGTTTAAACAGAATATGGTTCAATTTATTTAACAAGTAATTTAGCTTATGGAGAAGGAAAAAATTAGATAACTAACTCAGTTGAATTTATATGAATAACACAACGAATATATCAATTGATATAGCAAGACTAAATAAAGAAAAATCAATCAATGATTCCTTTTAGCTTAACAGATTGTTATTTCAAAGATTTCAACTAAAATAGGCAAATAACGATTTATGAGGATATAACACACAATATCAGTTATACAGCAACAAAGTGAGTTGATCAATTAGCTATGATAGTTAATTTAAGATGAATAGCACAATATTTATTATAACTGATATAGCAAGACTAAATGAGGGAAAATTAGTGAAGTAGCTAATTGAAAACACTATGAATGATTTTTGATTTAACAGATTAAGATTTGAATATGCAAGCAGTGGCTTCAGCAGATTTAGAGCTGTTGTGGGCTTGATTTAGTACATGTTTGAGCACCAATTACACTGTCAATAAGTTAGGCTTGTGGCTTAGAATTTTGAGAAGCCTAAGAGACATTTTATCAAACAGTTTGAAGGCAAGGGGAAAAAAAAAATTTCCTTTGTTATAAAATTCCAAATCCAAAACAACAACAAACTATTTTGACATTATAAGAATCCAAAGCAACAATCCATCTATAAGAATCCAAAACAACAACCCATTTTGAACGTCTGATTTGGTTGTTTACAGAGGGATTAAAGAGACAGATTTAGTGAGGTTTAGGGCAAAAATCGAGGCCACCATGACGCTTTCCTTCATCTTTGCTCCCTTAACGCCTTTTTTCGGTTAAGTTTAATGCATTTTCGGCTCTAACTCCCAACCTACACCTGCTAATTACATTCCGTCTATTGTCACAGGTCCTATTTGTCACAGGGCAGGTGGCTATGACATCAGCACGGTGGTTCGGGGGCTGTTTTGTATTTTCGCTCCCTCAACGCCATTTTTTGGTTAAATTTAATGCGTTTTCAGCTCTAATTCTCAACCTACGTGGGCTAATTACATCTTGTCTGTTGTCACAGGTCCTATTTGTCATAAGGAAGCTGGCCGTGACATCGATACGGTGGTTATGGGGCAGTTTTGTTTTTTCGCACCCTTAACACCCTTTTTCGATTAAGTTTAATGCGTTTTCGGCTCTAACTTCCAACCTACTCATGCTAATTACATTCTGTCTGTTGTCACAAGTCCTATTTGTCACAAAGAAGCTAGCTGTGACATCCGTACGGTGGTTCGGGGGCTGTTTCGCAGTTTCGCCCCCTTAATGCCCTTTTTCGATTAAGTTTAAGGCATTTTCGACTCTAACTCCCAACCTATACGTGCTAATTAAATTATGTCTGTTGTCACAAGTCCTATTTGTGATGGAGAAGTTGGCTGTGACATTCATACGGTGGTTCAGGGGTTGTTTCGCATTTTCGCATTCTTAACGCCATTTTTCGGTTAAGTTTAAGGCGTTTTCGGCTGTAACTCCCAACATACACGTGCTAATTACATTCCGTCTATTGTCACAGGTCCTATTTGGCATGGGGAAGCTAGCTATGACATCCATATGGTTGTTCAGGGGCTGTTTTGAAATTTCACCCCCTTAATGCCGTTTTTCGGTTAAGTTTAAGGCGTTTTCGGCTCTAACTCCCAACATACACGTGCTAATTACATTCCGTCTGTTGTCATAGGTCCTATTTGTTATGGGAAAGGTGGCTGTGACATTCGAACGGTGGTTCGGCGGCTGTTTTGCAGTTTCGCTCCCTTAACGCCCTTTTTCGATTAAGTTTAAGGCGTTTTTGGCTCTAACTCCCAACTTACATGTGCTAATTACATTCCGTCTATTATCACACGTTCTATTTGGCATGGGGAAGCTGACTATGACATCAATACGGTGGTTCGGGGGTTGTTTCAAATTTTCCCCCCCTTAACGCTGTTTTTCGGTTAAGTTTAAGGCGTTTTCGGCTCTAACTCCCAACCTACATGTGCTAATTACATTCTGTCTATTGTCACTGGTCCTATTTGTTACGGGAAAGGTGACTGTGACATCCATACAGTGGTTCGGGGGCTGTTTCGCATCCCATAAAGACAATATTTCATGTTGGCATGTCAGAAAAATGTAATAATTTTGTAAATATGGATGCATGAAGATTATAGGAATTCTTTTTTTATAATGTAAAAAGTAAGTACTAGAAGTTTTATTATCTCAATAATCAAGCTATTTCTATTGAGAATGTTAGTTGCATGTTACATTTATAAAAACAATCTCCGTATTAGATTGCTAATAACTAGAATGTGCACTACAAAAGTAAGACATATGAATTTGGTTATATATTATAAGTAGGGTGAACATTGATCCTGGGGTTGACTGCAGAGCAGTGGAAGGGCAAAGCCTGAACCAATTGCTCCACACACACAGGTTCGTTACAAAATTAGAAATCATTGATGCTCTAAATTCACAATTCATCCCAAGCCAATAAAACCAACCAAGACTAAAAACCTTATTATGGTATCCTAAAAATCAAGAAGCTTTTGTTTCTCACCTAGTATGGTTTCAAGGATGAAAATAAATAAAAACTCAAACCTTAATTCAAGCACAGGTATGGTTTCAAGGATGAAAGAACAGTTGTACATTGGGCAAGACAACAAACACACACAAGCTATCAGTTGGCCAATAAAAGCATGATTTTTACACACGAAGTAATTCATGTGTTTGCTAAAATTAATGTTTCTCAAATATATGTACTGGCAAAAATATACTTGCTTCCTATAGTCATAGTCCTCAATCCTTAAGACTATGTTAGCATCATGGATTTGGGTAAAGATTTGGAAAGAGAAATAAAAGGATGAGAGAAATGTAAATAAAATAAAAACTAAATTTTGTCTCCATTTCCCTCGCGTATTTCTTTTCCTTCTCAAATCTCTACCCAAACTTATGATCCAAACACAGCCTTAGAGTCATAATACAATATGTTCACACTAAAGTCACAAAATCGTGCACTACATAAGGCAAGAATGAAAGAAGGGACAGAAATCAAAGAATTTATAAGTCGCATCCAATTGACCATAATTTGCTTCTGGAAGAACCAGTTAGAGGCAATAATCAAGGACCAGGTCCATTCATACTAGACCTGAAAGTCATAATTTCAATTAGAAGCAATAGATTTCAGAGAATTTAATTCATCCGAAAATGATGAGAGAAACATTTCTGAATAGGCCAAAACAACCTTGAGCAATTTTGCGTTATAAACAAAAAGAAGGAAATAAACATTTTTTCTCTACACAATCCAAATAAATCAAAATCCAACTTATTTACCTCACTAACAGTGACTAAAGTAAACATCACTAATCACCAGAAATTGCACGCATCTCTATAAAGAGTAGCCTGACACCTGTTAAACATCTTTCTGCAAATGAGTAGGCATGAATTTTATTGTTTAGGGACCAGTAGCAGTATTTTAGTCAATTACTTTTAAGACAACTCTTGCACCAACCGTCCTACCTCCTTCTCTCAAAGCAGATCTTAATAGCAAATGATCACAACACATCCCATGGATTAGACCAACAAAAAGGCAAGAATACAGAAGTCAACAAAAACAAACTATTATAGTTAGCTTCTATACTAAAAGTTCTCAATCAGGGCCGGCCTTGGGCTATGGCCACTAAGGCTTGTGCCTTAGGTCTCAAAATCTGGCCTAAAAATAGGGTCTCCAAATTTATTAGTAGTAGTATATTTAAAATTTAAAAAGGTCCAATTTGTTTTTATTGTTTAGAGCTAGTCTAAAGGGTTCCAAAAAATTCTATTGGGCCCAATTAAAAAAATCATTTAATCACAAATGTGGTAGGGCCCAATTGAAAAAAATAATAATAATGAATTAAAACATATGCAAGTAATAATTTTGTCCAAATTTTTCTCTCATAAACTATCCGATTTTAATGGAATAAATAATTTTAATATAATTTTTTTACTCTATGTCTTTATCATATTTTAATTGAACAAAGTTTCTCAATTTTTTTTGCCCTAATTTTGTTTCATTAAATTGTGTTCCTTAATTTCTTTACTATAAGATATCAGATAGTGAGTGGATTGTATATTTTGTGTGAAAAACTGATTATATAGTCAAGTTTTCTTTTCATTTATGTTTGTTTCACACTACTGGTGAAGCAAAATTATTATCTCACTATTCAACTTAACACAATGTGAAATAATTTATGTATGTTTCACACCGCTGAAACATTTCATTAATTAGAATTGTTGATTAATTAGTTTATTTTGTTGGTTTGAACTACACCTTTTTCGTAACTTTTTTTTTTTGGTACTTTAGAATGAATATATTTTGATATTTATTTTGGTATTAATCGGTGTAGTGGTGCCAAATAGAATGATTTTTATCTTTATTTTTGTGAATATAGGCCCCTTTTTTGAGTTTCGCCTTAGGCCTCCGAAAATTCAGGGCCGGCCCTGTTCTCAATCCAAGTACTATGACTTCATCAGAAGATGAGGACTTGCAATGGGCCAGCAGTTCAATATTTGAGAACTTAAAGAAAATTTGCGTGACAAATAAGTTTCAAGTGGTATTAGATATTATAAAATGTATTAAAAGAAAAATTAATTTTATGGAGATCTTTCACATACAAAAGAAACAACAAAGTCAATACTCTGTCAGTTAAGACCGGCAGGCCATAAAGCTTCGTCAAGGTTTTTGTCTAATCCATGTTCCAGATACTGTTTAATCTTATGAGTAAATATCATTCATAAAAGTGTTTGTTTTAATTTGATATATGGTTGATGGCATCATTGTGTATTCCACAAGCATAGCCAGCCATATCAGCTTCACAATTAATTGAAATTACGTACTTATGTGAAGCAAATGCCTTAAAAATATTAGGTTTTCAGATTATAAGCTATGGTAAAAAAATACGTAGAAAGAAAATTTATCCCAAAAGACCAAAAGATAATAATATAAAAGAAAATACATTTTCAAGTAAAGATGTTGTATCTGCATAGACATCATTAGAGTACACAAGATCATCTAACTCTCTTTCCTCTTTAACTGCATGACTTTTACTTGAAACAAGGAAATCACTTGCCTGGAATTGCGCATGAGAAGGCATAAGAAAAGCATCCAAAACTATATTTTGGGTTGAAGCTTCATATATGCACATACTCAAGAAAGAAAGAACACTAAAATTATTTGGCACAGATGTATCCAGCCACAACTTTGACACTATGTTTATACTCCATCTAAGTACTGGACATGTTAATAAGAAAGAAACAGAGATCATTTGATGGCTTGGGGCTCATCAGCCATTGTTTGAAAGCATTGGTTTGTAAAAAATTCTTACTGTCAAACACCTCAATGCTTTCAAACACATTTTATACTTTCTCTCATATATAAATTTGATATTAAGAATCACTAGTAGTGACATACTACTATAAAAAATAAAAATAAATAAATAAATAAAAGTAGTTAACCCTTAAAGTCAAAATTAAGAATATGAGAGTCATCCAACAAATTATTTAAATCTTAATTTCTTCAATTAACAATAATTCAAATTATAGTAACAAAAACAGTTGTAATAATTAATTTAAACAAAACACAATTATCATCAGCTTCCAAGAACCATTCGAATTAAACTGCAAAATCTCAACAGGTTGACTCTAAACTTTACATTTATCACCACTAAACCCATAAATCAGCACTAATGACCAAAGCCCTCTTTCCAATATGAAGAATTTCATCAACATTAGTGAAACTCAGTAGAGTATTCCTGGATACTTGACAGCTATCAACCCAGCTCCTAAACCCCCCAAAGCAGGACACACAATCGCAGAGACCCCAAATTTTTCCTTGATAAACTCAAATGCCTCACTGAACCCAAATTTTTCCCTCAACAAAAACAAAGAGAACTACAAAATTAGCTAGACAATCTACCAATGCAAAACCAAGTTTACTGCAACTTGAAGAAATTAAACCAAAAACAAGCTAAACAGGAAATTAAACTAAATAAATAATATAAACCCTAGAGCAAGAGTGAGAAATGGGGAAATAAAGGAAGGGGAAGAGAGAGAGAGAGAGAGAGAGAGAGAGAGAGAGACAGCGAGCGAGAGAGAACCTGTTCGTATTACGGTGGTGGCGGTGTGATTTGCGGCGGTGTGGTGGCGATGTGCGTCTTACGGTAAGCAACGGTGGTGAACGACTGCAGTGAGGTGAGGTTTGGTGGTGTCTGTGTCTGTGTCTGAGAGAGAGAGTGAGAGAGAGAGAAGAGAAGAGCCCTGTTTTAAAAAATGTTAAGAAGAACTGGCGCCAATCTTTTAATGTTCCCACTAAAATTTTATATACCTTTGGCGACCAAACTTGTTGTTTGTCGCCAAAGGTTAATTTATACCTACTAATTTATTTAGTATCCAACATTTAACAAACAGCGACTAATATTTTAGTCGCCAAAAGTAACCACTTTGGCTACTAAAAGTATTTTGGTCACCGAAAAGAAATATTCACAGACTAAATTTTTCGTCACCAAAGATAAAAGTAAAATTTATGCTTTTTATTTAGTGACTAAATAATTTTAGTAGGCAAAAATTACCTTACAGCGACTAAAAAAATTTTAGTCACTGAAAATGAATATTTGCCGACCAAAACTTTGGTCGCCAAAGTTTAATAGCAAACATTATGCTAGGTTTTTGGCGACTAAATTTATTTCAGTCACCAAAAACTGGTATATCACGACTAACAAAAATTTTAGTAGCCTAAAACATGATCTAATGCCGACCAAAATAATTTTTAGTTGCCTATTGTTCATATTTAGCGACTAATTTTTTTTTAGTCGCCAATAATGAAGATACAGCGACTAAAAAAAATTAGTTGCTAAAAACCATATTCAACGGCGATCAATATAATTTTTAGTCGCCTATTCTACAACTTTTGATGACTAAAAAAAGTTTAATCGCCAATTTAGTCACCAAAAGTGTAAATTGTTGTAGTGCAAGTCTAAAACAATTCAAAGAAAATTATGAATAATTTTATGGGCTCCATCAGATACACTAATTAAATTTAACTTGTGAGACTATCTCCAACGGTTCATCAAACCCAGTATCAAATTCAAAATTTGATGAAAAAGCTACTATTCACTGCTCCAACGGTTGCACCAAATCGATATCAAAATGAGATTTCACCAAACATTTCATCAAACTGAGAACAGGCGAAGCATTTCACCAAATCACTGTTACTGACCGTTGGGTTATAACAACCGGTCGACCAGCCGGTTGACCGGCCGGTTAACCAACCGGTCAACCAGTAAAAGATTCAAACAGTTCAGGAAAAAAGTTCAAACCGTTAAAAAAAAAAAAAAAAAAAAAAATTGCCTAACCGGTCAACCGGCCGGTCGACCACCTGGTCGTCCCGAAAAAAGTTCAGAAAGTTCAGAAAAAAGTTCAGACAATTCAAATATATATATATATTTTTGCCTAACCGGTCAACCGGCCGGTCGACCACCCGGTTGTCCCAGACAGATTTGGTGAAAGGTAAACCGTTAGAGCATGTGATACCAGATTTGGTGAAATGAGTCATTTTTTACTCAAATTTGATGAAAAATCTGATTCACCGTTGGAGATGCTCTAACGCAACCTGATAATATTCATTAGTATGTATTAACTTCTCCATTTTATAAATATATATATATATTCTCCATAAAACAATACGATGGGCCGAGGGAAGGTTGCATACTGGTTATGCAAGTTCCCTTGCCATTTCAAAGGTGACTTCAGACGGTTAGATCCACTCAACGTAAAAGTTGATCCACTCAACGTAAAAGCTTGTCCACATAGCTAATGAATGCCGCATTTATTATGGGATTACTAAATAATTAGTTGAGATTTTACTTTCAATATCTACCCCCACATACCCAAAAAAAAAAAAAAGATTATTACTCATTCATGAACTATCAAACGCTTCTTATGGATTCGGTAAATTAACCAGAGTTAGAAAGACAACAACATATATTACAACATTATCTTTACATCTTGCTTGGCTGAGGATTCTGTGTCACTCTCTCTCAATTTATTAGCTCATAAATACAGACTGGACATTTCTAACATCAACTCACAATATACAACAAACAAGTGGCAACTAAGGATAGAGGATGAGATGAAGGGTAATTATCCAATAATTCCGAAATATAGATACATGCTATTTTATAGCATTGTGATTGGTGGAGTAGATGGGTAAGTGAGGTATTGTGTTGGGTGATTAGGGAACATGAGAAAGCGTATTGAATAATAATTGATTAAAGAGTACAAACACATGGTGCTCCGGGAACATTGAATAATTTTCCTAAGATGAAAGCTACAATCTTCAAACAACAATTTTCTTAGTCCTCTGTTTAACACACCTTGGAAGTCATTGATGACGGCTGCATAAAATTGACTTCATACATATCCCCCATCTCTGAGAAATTTTTATGTGTCTTTTGGTATTTTTTATTATTCTAATTGGTTTTTGATAGTAAGATTCATTATATTTATGTTGAGTGTTTAGAGAATAATAGTAGATATATACATTTATGATTAGTGAAATATAGTATTACGTGATATCCTATTGACATATAAAAATTTCTCCCATCTCTAGACAATGACTTTTGATTTTGTTTGCTTTTAGTGTATCTCTATCGGTAATAAGTGTTTTATTTATCTAAATATTACTATAAAATATATATTTTATTTTGCCTATTAACTGTTTTATATTTCTACTCCAATCATATTTTTTCTTTTAACTATTCATTTAAATACTATTAACTTTATAAAATGTCACATCAACAACAAAGATAGATGGAAATAATCTTAATGATTAAATACATTTTACCTACCCTTGAAGGCTAGCTACATGTAGTTAGTGAATGTGAGTCGAGATAAAATGTCTAATCATATACCTAGTGCATTGGAGTTGAAAAAAAGTAAATTATACTAGGCATTTTGACTAACAAGTATTATATGCCTAGTGAGTTAGAGATGCTCTTAAGTCTCGTTTAAAATAGATTATTTCAGTAATTTTTTGACTTTTTAACTAAAATATGAAATAAAAAATTAATATATTTTAAATGATTTTTTAATTTTTTACAAAAAAATATATATATATAAAAAGTAAAGAAAAAAATAAAATTTTTAACTTTTTAATATAAATTATAAAATTTTTAATTTTTTTAATAAATTTTTGACTTTTAGATTAAAATAAACGGATGCTAAACGAAGCCTTAAACGCATATAAATAAATAATTGCTTCGACAGCGGCCTCTTGGACGGCCGAAGAAGTCATGGAGCTTCTTTCATCATTGAAGCCAAGATTTTCTGTTCCAATTTTCTTCCTATAGGAGGGTACTTTTCGAGAGTAAGGATTTTCTCCTTCAATCCTCTCATTCACTTCTTATTGGATGGGTTATTTGATTTTTTAATTTAATTTTAATGATTCGAACCGTTCACATTTTAAAATTTATCATGTATATCATACTTGTAAAAAATCAAGTCGATCGGATATCAAAAATCATATGAACTAAAATTTTTATTAAACAATGAAATTGTTTATTAAATTTTTTTAATAAACGATTTTTAGTTATTTCGATATTTAATCAATTTGATTTTTTATAGGTATGATGTACATGATAAATTATAAAATGTGAACGGTTTGGATCATCGAAATTGAGCCCAAAAGTGGACCCAATGGCCCATCAACTAGGAAGTCAAGGAGAGAATTTTTGCTCACTTTTTGAGCCCACGAGCTTTATTATGGTTTTATTTTAATAATTTAATTCGTTTATTTTATGAACCTTTATATATATATATATATTATTTATAAAACAAATTAAATGAATTTGATATTCATAACACGTTTATTTTATTAAATTTGTTTTTAAAAAATTTACGGTGAATGCACTTTTAAAAATAAACTATCATTTTGTTTTTGGTACAAATATAAGAAAGTAAATAAATGGGTTACAAACATCCTATCAAACTAATTTTTAATATTAATAATATACAAGATGTAATAAAATAAACAATTCAAAAAATCAAAATAAAACACATGATGCCCCAAAAACTGAGATAAAAAGCCCAGCCCAATTGAAAAAGATTCTAACGAAATTTTAAATTTGATCAGAAAAAATGAAGGATTGAATATGCTGGTATAATTCTATCCAATTGGGTTTGTTGGCTCCACTGAGAACCCATCCGATTTCGGATCAAATCACTCAGCCTCCATTTGGAAAGTGGGTTAGCTTTTTGACTATTTTGACTATTTTAGCTTGAGCTAAAAAGTCTGATTTGGGAAGGACTTTTTTACTTTTTTGACTTTTTTTTGTGAGAGAAGAGTATAATAATTATGAGTTGGATGTGAAGTTTTGTTTGTTATGGCTAAAATAGCCTATTTTGTCTTTTGTGGCTAAAATAGCCCGAAACTAACTTGCCAAACAGACCCTCAATAAGCTCCGGTGCGGGGAAAACACAACAATATTATAAATTCATTTTTATCGATTCAAAATTTACTTTAAAAAAAAAAAAAAAGACTTAAATTCATTTTACATGTGAATCTTATGTTTTATCAATTTAATTTTTATCACATAAATATATTCAAGGTAAATTCTAAATTCATAAGAATAAATTTCTAACTTTTTCAAAGAAAGAGACAGATGAACCTTGCTTCTACTAATTCTTAACAAGCTTGAGCAGTCACAAACTCAGCTCAACTGGTTTATA
The DNA here is from genome assembly GCA_036172215.1 of Camellia granthamiana. Lineage (NCBI taxonomy): Eukaryota > Viridiplantae > Streptophyta > Magnoliopsida > Ericales > Theaceae > Camellia > Camellia granthamiana. The sequence goes on along the minus strand of CM069905.1, from coordinate 143,459,577 downwards.
GTTCTATGAACAACTAGGCTACCGAGCTATTTGGGCTCAGCCAACCCATCTCATCATAAAACAAGCCGAAAGGGCTAACTTATGCTTCAAATTCAGCAACTCTAGGGAAGCTTGCAAGATATGGGAGTAAATCTTACGGTGTACATCCTTTCAGGTTACATATTATATACACTTTGTTATAATTTAACGTAATTTTATTATGAAATTTTATAATATCAATTATAAAATATAAAATCATGTCACAAATTAGTATAATAAAAAATATCGTAATCAAATCATAAATTATTATAACATCAATCATAAAATTTTAAATATTCTATTACATTAATTTATAAAAAGATTACGCATTTTATAATTGGTATTATAAATTTTTTAATAAAATTATATCAATTTATAGTATGGTACACACCATAAGTTTTCCAAAAGATGGGAACTTGTATACACTAAGCAATTCAGACAAAAGAGAGCCTCTGGAGCACAAAATTACAATACATAAAGGGCATGATTGATTGGATGGATTAGAGTATGGGATTGAGATTATTAATCCGTGAGTCCAATTATCCTATATTTGTTTTAATATTTTAGTTTAGGATTATTAATCCAATCGATAATTAATCCAACAAATTTGTAGGATTATTAGTAATGGGGTAATGGTGGGATTATTAATCCTATGAATAATTTATCTTATTGATCAAATTAGATAATGAATATCACACTAATTTGATAAGATTATTAATACCTCACTATTAGTCTTGTGAATCAAACATGGCCAAAGATCCATTTTGATTCACAAAACTTTTAAGGATTGATGACCCCGATGGTAGTGGTGGATTCCTTTATATATATATATATATTTCAGAACATAGTGATGATGGAAAAAAATGTAGACGAGAGTATTTAAGTTGAATCTGGGTTGGAATTGGTAGGATCGTTTGAGACTGGGACTCCCCTATCTAAAATTCTTCCAAGTCCAGTTTAGCTCCAACCCTTCCCATTCAATGTACTCAATAGACATCATCCAAATTGCTGCCTCTTTCTTTTTATAAGTTGTCACTTCCAATCGCATCACATTTTTTTATTACAACTCAGGATAATTGCTCTGTACAATCCCTTATTAGTTGCTTCGAAAGCCACTAGTACACACATGAAAACAGAGAACCTTAAAGGGACACTACTCAAAGCTGAGAAAGGAGACTTGTCATGGAAGGCCGAGGTCTGTACATAGCCTCTAAAGGCTTGGCCTTACGCAAAGTTGCCCCAGATCCTTCGCTCAAGTCAACCAATTCAGGCTCAACTCTTTCCCACTCAAAGCACTGAATCAATGTACCCAACGCTAACCCAATTACCCTTATTGCCAAGGCAGCCCCAGGACATGCTCTTCTCCTTACTCCAAATGGGATAAACTTGAAACCTTCGCGTCCCCCTTCAAACCCTTCAAACCTCTCTGGCTTGAATCGGGTAGGCTCATCCCACGAATTGGGGTCCCTGTGAATGACCCAAGCATTCACCAACAGCGTTGTTCCTTGTGGAATGTTGAATCCGTCTACAACACAATCTTCTGATGAAAAATGGGGTAGAAGAAGAGGTGCAACTGGGAATAGCCGGAGTGTCTCATTAATGATGCAATGGAGATAAGGTAGTTTAGAGAGATCAGAGTCCTCTAGAAGTTGCCCTGGTCCAACATGGTTGTCTATCTCAGTTCTCGCCTTTTGCAATGCCTCTGGATGATTCAAGAGAAGTGACACTGCCCATTCCATGGTAAGCCAGGATGTGTGTGTTCCTGCTGTGAACATTAACTGTGTACAAAAATGGATTAGAAGATCGTCTGTTAGCAACACAATCATTTCATTTATAATACTTTTTTTTTTAGATTCGTAGTCACTTCCTTTATAATTCATTAACAAATGAACAGGCCTCTTAGTGAAGGCTTGACTATAGTAACTAATCATGTGTACGCCTAGTAGGTTATACTTGGCATCCACTATCACCCAACACTAAAAATGCACTCCATATACTTCACAGTGTTTGAAGTGTGTTGGTTAAAAAATACAAAACACCTCATAACAAACTTTAATGTCAGATTTTGGCTGAAATGTTTGGTGATACATGTATATACTTACCAAAACACTAGGACTTCAACTAGGGATGGCAATTTGAACCCGACCCGATGGGAATCTGATCCCCCGACTCCGAATTGAGCTGTTATTCCCTGAAAAATACTCCCAACGGGGCGGGAATGGTATTAAAAATAAATCTCCGATGATATTCGGACCGGGGACTGGGATACATGTCCCAGCCCTGGACCCAGCCTGGCCCGGCCCCCAACCCCCTTCCCGTTTATCCCCGAAATAAGATTACTATTATGCCCTGTTATATATACATATGTGTGTGTAGGGTTTGGCTGATACCCTCAAACATAAACACAACACAACGCTGCTCTCTCTCTCTCTCTCTCTCTCTCTCTCTCTCTCTCTCTCTCTCTCTCCCTCTCTCACACACACACACACACACGATGGCCGCTGCTTGTCCCTCACCACCGATTCTCCCTTACCGCCGCTCGTGCCTCATCGTCGATCTCTCTCTCTCTCTTTTCACTCTCACACAACGACGGCCGCCGCTCGTCCCTCACCACCGCTCGTCCCTTACCATCAATCCTCCCTTACCGCCACTTGTCCCTCACCGCCGATTTTCAAAAGGTATCTCTCTCTCTCTCTCTCTCTCTCTCTCTCTCTTACATTAAACTAATCGATCTAGGGATTTCAATCTCTCTCTCTCTCTTTCTCGCATTAAAATAATCGATCTAGGGTTTGCATACATATATGTATATGTATATATATAAATCTGAGTGTATATATATGTATATATATCTGTTTCGACCCTTTTTTTTTTTTCTCTCTAAATTTATATATATGAGTTTGTAGATATGATGAAGTGATTTTGTTTTATTTATTTATTTTTTTTTTTTTGCAGATCTGTTTTTCAACCCTATGCCCTTCATTTTCAGATCAGCGTTTTAGCCCTCTCCTCTTCAATTTCAGTCTTTTTTTTTTTAAGTTGTTGATGATGATTGTTGCTGAAAACAGATTAAATTGTTGATAATCGTTGTTGAAAACAAATTAAATTGTTGATATTGTTGTTGAAAACAGATTAATTTTTTTTGCTGTTGTGTTGTGTTGAACAAAATAATAATAATAAAAAAAAAAAAAAAAGATCGGAGATATTTCGGAGTCGGAGAAACCCGATCCTCGTTAGGGGTGGGGGTGTGATGGGTTCCCGTCAGGGATTAGGGGCGGGGACAAAGATTATTTCACCTTCGGGGATCGGGGACGGGGATTGCGATTCCCGACCCCAGCCCATTGCCATTCCTATTCAACACAAAAGCAATACAGGGTGTTTCGAAGAAAAAAAAAAAAAAAAGCTAACTTTTATTTTTTTATCCATTTTGAGTTTATCACCTCTCACATTTTTTATAAAAAAACAAAATAAACTAAAATAACTAAAAACATCCATTTCTCACCAACTTCCCAAAACAATCCACAGTATATAGCTTGGAATTGAAATTTTTGATCTTACCAGTACGATGCCTTTGATGATGTCATCCGTGTAGTATTCAGGCTCTATTTCTTGTAGAGACAACAAAGCTTCAATTATGGTCTTTCTCTGTTTCGTCGAAGAATTATTAATCTTGTTTTGTCGAACCTCATCAATCAGATCCTGCAAAAACCCATCTCTTTTCCTCTGCAAATTCACCAGTCTTTTCTCAAATCCATTGAACCCGACCCACCTCAATATGGGTATGTAATCACAAATATCCATTATCAAATTCGGACCAAACTCACCGTCCGCCGCCGCCGGCGACCACCTTTTTCCGGCAACCATCCTCATCGTCACATTCATAACCAACTCATAGAACACAGATTTCAGATTCACCTTCTGGGTTTCCCCACCGGAGGCTCGAAACATCTTTCCGGCGATAAACCGAATTTCCTCGATTCGGACGGCGGAGGAGTGGTGGAGGCTGGCAGAGGAGAAGATCTGGATGGTGGTGACGCGGCGTAGGTTGCGCCAGTTATCACCGTAGGGGTTGAATACGAGGGTGGTGTCGTTGTAGCCGAGGTGCTTGCTTGCGAGGGACTTGGGTCGGTTGGCGAATGCGATGTCGTTGCGGTGGGTGAAGAATTGTTCGGCGGTGGAGGAAGATGAAACCACGACGGTGGGGCGGCAGCCGAAGCGGAGGGAGAGGAGGGGACCGTGGCGGTCGGAGAGGGTTTTCAGAGAGAGGTGAAGTGGGGTTTTAAGTAGGTGGAGGTGGCCGATGATGGGGAGAGAGAGTGGAGTAGGTGGGAGGTTTGATTTTTGTGGAGAGAGGAGTTTGAGGATGAAGAAGATGGAGATGATGAGAGTCATTGTGCACCAGAGTATCTCCATGAGAGAGAGAGAGAGAGAGAAGACAGAGAAATGAAACTGTTTGATTTTAGATCAATTATTTGTTTGGAAAATGTTCGAACATAAAAGATCAGGAAGGTTAGGTATTATGAAAAATTTTCATGAAAATAATCATAAAAATTTTGTGATCATTAAATTACACTTAGAATAAAGTACCACACACTAATTAAAATAATTCAAGAATTATAAATCTTTCATGATCATTTTCATGAAAAATTTTTCATAACCCCTAACTTTTCTCATTAAAAATTTATCAAAAAATTTCCCCCATATTTATAGGCGACATTTATCCAATGTTTGGATTGAATAATTTGGAGAGAAAAAATATATAGAGGATTATGTATTTCTTTCACTTATTTAGATAATTTAAGTGGAGAGAAATGAGAAAAAATAAAGAGAAACGAAGAGAAATTCTTTTTTCTTATAATCTTCATTTTCAATCTTCCCAAAAGTGAAGAGATTTAGAGAGAAAAGAAACTAACAAATTCTTATATTTTTATAATACCAATTTTGTCTATATAAAAATAAAAGAAATAAATGATTGATAAAATATAAAAAAGTTATTTTGGTAATATAATATAAAATAGTTTCTTTTCTTTTCTTTTATGAAATCTAACTAAAAAAAATTAGAGAAATCACAATTATTTCATTTTTTTTTCTTTTATAACTTAAGTAATAATTTATTTTCTTCTTTCTTCTAAGTTTCTAAACATAGTGTTAATAAAAATTTTCATAAAATTTTTGAATCTCTATAAAATTCATTATTGAATTAAAGCTTATCCTGATTCTGGCTAAATACAAAAGTATTACCGTCATACAAAAATAAAAAAAATAATAAATAATGATAAAAAATTGGCTTACCTCCAATCTAGGATAATGTTGTTGGATTCATAGGATTCATTATGTATTCTGTTTTAATAATTTAAATCGATTAATATGTAAAGTTTATTGACTATTTTATCTTTGTAAAAAATTATATTAATCGGATATTGACAGTTACTTGATTGGATTAAATTTTTGTCAATAATTTATTTTGAAAATTATATTTATCGTTGACAAAAATTTGATATTATCAAATAGCTATCGATATCCGATCAACGTGATTTTTTTACAGAGATAATGGGGTATTTTGGAAAGATGGTTAAAAGCTATCTTGTAACTTTTAACTCATTTTGGGTCACATCATCTCTCAATTTTTTTACACGTTTCTTAAAAAAAATTTTAAAAAAAGGTCAAAAAACCTGTTTTTAACCATCTTTCTAAAATAATCCAAACTATTCGACAAATTCTACACATTGAAAACGGTTCAGATTATCGAAGCATGAGCCCCATTATTTTCATATCTTAATTTTTTATTAGCCATTATGCCTTCTAATTTTTGCTTGCAATATCAAATTTCTTCATCAATTAGAAAAATTTGGCCTTTAAATCGATGAATTTTTCCAACACGATAATTTAAACCTCTTTATTTCAAATAATATAGAGATAATGAAATTATTTGAAATCTTTTCCTATAAAGAGAATTAGTTTTTTAATTTACGGCTAAAATTTCACTCCCGAACTAATAAATTTCATCCACACAACTTAAGTAATCATTTCATTTTTTTTTTTTTCCCCCTCTTATAACTTAAATAATCATTTCTTTTATTTTCTTTTCTAGGTTTCCAAACATAGTGTTAATAAAAATTTTCATAAAATTTTTGACTCTCTAATTTTACTAAATTTGTTTAATGAAATCTAATCTTATAAAATTCATTCTTGAATTAAAACTTATTCTGATTCTTGCTAAATACAAAAGTGTTATCATCATGCAAAAATAAAAAAATAATAAATAATAAATAATAATAAAAATAAAAATTGGCTTACTTCTAGTCCAGAACAATGTTGGTGGATTCATGGGATTCATTACGTATTCTGTCTTAATAATCTGAATCGATTAATATGTAAAGTTTATTGACTACTTTATCTTTGTAAAAAATTATGTTGATCGGATATTGACAGTTACTTGATCGGATTAAATTTTTGTCAACAATTTATTTTGAAAATTATATTTATTGTTGACAAAAATTTGATATGATCAAATAGCTATCGATATCCGATCAACGTGATTTTTTTACAGAGATAAAGGGGTATTTTGGGAAGATGGTTAAAAGCTATCTTCTGGCTTTTAACTCATTTTGGGTCACATCATCTCTCAACTTTTTTACATTTTTTTTTAAAAAATAAAAAAAAAAAGTCAAAAAGTCTATTTTTAACCATTTTCCCAAAATAATCCAAACTCTTCGACAAGTTCTACACATTAAAAACGGTTCATATTATCGAAGCATGAGCCATATTATTTTCATATCTTAATTTTTCATAGGCCATTATGCCTCCTAATTTTTGCTTCCAATATCAAATTTCTTCATAAATTAGAAAATTTTGGCCTTTAAGTCGATGAATTTTTCTAACATGATAATTTAAATCTCTTTGCTTCAAATAATACGGAGATCATGAAATTATTTAAAATCTTTGCCTATAAAGAAAATTAATTTTTCTTTTAGGGCTAAAATTTCACTCCCAAACTAATAATTTCATTATCACAATGCCAAATCATTCTTTTCATACCATTTGTCATGCTATTATGTTGACAATAAGTGGTAGAACCACCACCATAACACTAGCAATTTTCAGAAAATGGGGCATTCCACTGATAATCTGCTTTCATGGGAACATTGCCACTCCATTGGCAGTTTGTATCCATTGGTACACAAGATGCAAGCATATCTATTGAAGGCATGATTTCATAAGAATAAATCTGCTTCTTCATCATCATCACTCCAAGTTAGAATGGTCTCACTCAGCGTGCCAATTTATGTTGATAAAAATCTAGTTTAAGTCCAATCGACAATGATTTGATCGACAGACTCAAATAAATTTCAAGAAAACACAAATAAAAATCAGGTTTTGTGGTTGAGTTCTTTACTTTAAACAGATTAAGGACTTCCCTAGAAGTAATTAAATGAATAGGAAATGGAACAAAATAGAATATGTATTAATTCAAATAAATTGTCACTTGTCACTAGTTACAAGAACTTAAATAAGAACAAAAAAATTGAAGAAATACAACAATCAACAGAAAGAAGAGAAGTAGGGGTTGGAAAAAGCTACCAGTTTAATCTACTCCTAGAATGGCTAATTTAGAACTACTCCTAAATAACTCTACACAAATGTGTTTGATGGTTGATAAGGATCGATTGATTATTCGTTGTATCTCTTTTGGCTTATTTATAGGTTCAGTCACATGAGAGGAAGAGAAAACTTAAGTTCACGATTTCCTCAACAAGTCTATGATTTCCTCAACATTATCCATATCTCATGTTTGATAGGAACCATTTTGTAAATTTGATGCTTGATTTGATCTTGACTCATTGATCTCAGCAACTAACTTTCAAATTGCTGCAATTGCTAACTTTCTGGCTCTCCATTTAACATGTCATCATGCTACGTCCTTAGCACATCTGTCATGCAACATTAGCATGTCTATCGACAGAAATAATAACAATAAAGATAAATGTGGTCAAGGTTATTCTTTGAAAATAGTTTATGATTTCAATGGCAGATCATAATCAAACTTGGCCATAATTAATAGATTACAATCAACAGAAAAATAAAATGTGGTGCAAACAGAGGCATAACAGAGTTTTGATCATCAGAAGAATTGGCTCTCTTTTGCCAAACCTCATCAATCAAACCCTGCAAACACTCATCTCTCTTCTTCTGCAAAATCACCATACTCTTCTTCAACCCCCCCTAATCAATCCATCTCAAAATCGGAACATAATCGCACTTGACGGCGAACTCACAAGAAACTTCTCCATCAATCCTTCAACAAATCGCTTCCCCAACAAAAAGATATAAATTAATATATAAAAAAAAAAAAAGACAATTGCAATAAGTAGGCCAGTTAATAGATTAGATTCAATCCGAATCCGTTAACAAATGCCCAATCTCATAATATTATAAAATCTAGGGTAAATTGTACAAATAGTCCATGTGCTTTACACGATGTGTCAATTTGGTTCCTGTAGTTTCAATTTGCTTGATTTTGCCCCTTAATTTAACGGATGGTGTCATTTTAGTTCAATAAATAACGGTTGTTAAATTAATTTAACAGAAGGTCAAATAATGTGTCAATTTGGTCCCTGTATTTTACACGATGTGTCAATTTGGTTCCTGTAGTTTTAATTTTCTTGATTTTGACAAGGACTAAATTGACACATCGTGAAAAATACAGCGACCAAATTGACACATTATTTGACTTTCCGTTAATTTAACTTAACAACCGTTATTTATTGGACTAAGATGACACAATCCGTTAAATTAAGGGGTAAAATCGAACAAATTGAAACTATAGAGACCAAATTGACACATCGTGTAAAGTACATGATTATTTACATAATTTTCCCTGAAAATCTATGATTTATCTAATTTGTAATAATATGATTTGATCTGATTTACATATTTTAACTTTAACTTTTACTTGTGTGCATATATATATATATATATAATAGGGGATTGAGAGCTTCTATATTCCATGATTGTAATGGAGGTTCTCTGCGTTAACTTTGTTTGGAAAGTAAGTTTGATTTTTTTTAAATTTTTTTTTTTTTTGACTATTTTAATTGAGGGCTAAAATCCACTTTTGGATTAGATTTTTTGATTTTTTTAACTTTTGTGATAGAAAAAATAAAATAATTATGATTTAAATGTGACATTTTATTTTATTAACTTTTTTGTCTATTTTGTCTTTTTGTGACTATTTTAACCAAACGAACCTTTCCACCCAACATACCAAATGAGGGCTATAACATCTATGGGTTGTGATATTAATATTTTAAATTTAAAAAGAATCATTACAAACTCTTAAATAATGTAATGGAGATCTTCATTTATAACTTTAGAATGGAAAAGATCATAATTCACGCAAGGCAACAATATCCAAAAAAAAAAAAAAAAATTATATTAACTTGGTTTAAACTTCTTGCACTTTAATTTTTATCTTTTAATTTCTCATAAAATAAAATAGGTCTAAAATTTTAAGTATGATGTGTGGCTGTCATTATCTATTATACTTATTTCGTGGGATAAATTCCAAAAACTTTGAAATGTTATTTATAACATTACAATAAAATACAATACGATAATCACATAATGATATATATATATATATCAAATCCAATAATCCTATAGTAAAATCACATCCAAATCCAATTGGATCATATTTTCGAATTGAATAATTGGATAAACTTGATTAAGATGATTTCTTATTCAATCTGTCATGATCAGATGGGATTCGAATTATGGAAAATTTGATCCGTCGACTAGCCTAATCATAACTAGCTAAAAATAAAGATCCATTAGCACACTTCAATTTTGAAATTGAGAGAGGAGTTCAAGTGCATTTTTTCTTGGAATGCACACAACCTCTAAAGCTCCAGCCTTGAGCGGAGGTTTTGAATCTATGATCAAGCTCTTTTTTTCTCGAACCTCCTCCAATTCAAAACACTGAATAAGTGAGCCCAAAGCCAAGGAAATTGCCCGCACACCCATGTTGGCACCTGGACACGCCCTCCTCCCTATTCCAAATGGAACAAATTTGAATCCTTCTCTTTCCCCTTCAAACCTCTCCGACTTGAACTTGTCAGGCTCTTCCCAAACCTTGGGATCCCTATGCAAGCCCGAAGCATTCACCAATAGAGTCGTACCGCGAGGTACTTCAAATCCCCCAACAGTGCAATCTTCAGATGAATAATGTGGTCATAGAAGCGGCGTATGAGGATATAGCCTTAGGGTTTCATTGATGACACATTGGAGAAAGGGAAGCTTGGAAAGATCCGAGTCATCTAGCAAACGCCTATGTCCAACTTGGTTGTCAATCTCTGCTCTGGCCTTCTGGAACGTCGACGGATGATTTAAAAGAAATGACACTGCCTGTTCCATCGTGACTATTGATGTTCCTTTTTCTCCCAAAAACATCACCTAAAGCACATGTTAAACATGTCTTAACAACATTAAAAATTAAGAAGTCGTTCAACTTAAGCCTCTCTCAACCTCATTACCTGAATTAAAAAGAAAACATATATAATTATGTGATGTAACAGCCATTTTGTCAAGCCCCATGAAAGTGATGGATATGTATTATTAACAGTTTAGTCAATAGAATAGACTCATTCAATTAGCACAACTTAGAATTTTCATACCTTCTAAACAAACTCACAAAAATAATGTAAAGATAAGAATACGAACATAATTTGTAAATAAAAAAACTTCCTCATACCTATTTTTTCTCTTAAAAGTAAAAATGTTATTATTTAGTGGTTATATGGTGGTGATGATGGTGGCTGCAGCGGTATTAGTAATATTATAGTATCAAAAAAACATTTATTTCTAAAAATCATAAATTGATAAAGATCGATCCTAATAGAGAGCAAACATCAGTCATTATTGTATTGAAGATGCATACATTGATGATAAATAATGAAGTAAAACAAGTAGGAAAAGGAAAATCATATAACACTTACCAGTATTAAACTCTTGATGCGATCGTCCGTATAAAAATCAGGTTCCGATTCTTGGAGGCATAACAGAGTTCCGATCAACGTTTTCTTATCGCCTCCCTTATCGGCTCTCTTTCGCCGAACCTGATCAATCAAACCCTGCAAAAACTCATCTCTCTTCTTCTGCAAAATCACCATACTCTTCTTCAGCCCTCCGTAATCAATCCATCTCAAAATCGGAACATAATCGCACAAATTCGACGGCGAGCCCCTAAGAAACTTCTCCTTTAATCCTTCAACAAATCGCTTCCCCAATTCCATCCCTGCATCCTCATCCCTCACGCATCGATCACCAGCAACGAGCCTCGTTGTCATATTGAATGTCAATAGAGTGAACCAGTACTCCAAATCCACCTCTCGATTCCCAATCTTCATCAAGTGAGAGAGAATGTTACAAATTTCTTGTTCGCGGACAATCGAGGATTTCTGGAGGCTTTTGGAAGAGAAGAGTTCGATGACGGCGATGCGGCGGAGGCTCCGCCACAGGTCGCCGTATGGAGCCCACACGACGGTGGTGTAATTGTAGGTTAAGTAATCGCTGGCGATCGATCGAAGGCAGTTCGCGAATACGACGTCGTTCTTGGTGAAGCATTCTTCGACGGCAGAGGGAGAGGAAACAACGAGGGTAGGCCGAGAGCCGAATCGGAGAAACAAAATAGGGCCGTGTTTGGATGATAAGTGATTTAATGCTTCTTGGGGTGAGTTTTTGATGAGGTAGAGGTGGCCGATTATGGGGAGAGCGAAGGGGCTTGGTGGTAATTTGGAATTGCGATGGAAGAAGTGTTTGAATATGACGAGTGAGAAGAGTAGCAGAGCCAAGTAATGGGGCAAGTTTTCCGTGGCATAGGGAAGCAAGTTGAGTGATGAATTTGGAAAGTTTGGTTGTGATCCAGGAATTAATTTGAATGTGAAGTTAGACACGGCATCAAAGACATCCTTATTATGGCTGAGCTTGGATTGTCGGCTGCACTTTTCTGCAGCCTTCCTTGCCGCACATCCAAAACGACGTCGTTTTGGTATTTTTATTTTTTACTTTTCTTCTTCTTACTTTTTCTTTTCAGCCCGTTTGATTGATTGGTTTCTTCAAAATCTTTGGTTCTTTACAGAGAGTGCTTCCACTGAATATATGGATCCTCATATCAAACTTCAAGCTAGCTTACAACATGCTTCGTTGCCCGGACGGCACATTCAACCATGATCTAGCACTTAGAAGGAAAAAAGAAGGAAGAAAGAAAATATTTAGAAGGAAAAAATTAGAAGCAAAGGCAAGAGTGTAGAAAGAAGAATGAAGGAAGAGGCACCACTGAAAAATTATTAGAAGGAAAGGTCAACCAAATTGATACCTGTGTAACTCGATCGAACTCATGAACAACCAGATTAGACGGAAAATTATTTCATTTGCTTTGAGATTTTATTAGATATGTGGGTCTTTATGTGATTTGTTGCAGATTGAGATTGCATCTATATTTGAGAAGCTTGTAGGTTTGTAATTTTTCTTTTTGGGTTTGAATCTCGGTTTCTTATTTAGTGGGTGTGATTTGGTAGTTTTTAGAGAGAGAAAAGAGGAAGAAGAAGGAGATGGAGAAGAAGAGGTGGTGGGTTTGGTTTCAGATTTGAGATTGCATCTATATTGAATCTATATTTGAGAAGCTTGTGGGCTTGCAAATTTTCTTTTTGGGTTTGAATCTAGGTTTATTTTGTAGTGGGTGTGATTTGGTAGTTTTTAGAGAGAGAAGAGAGCAAGCAGAAGGAGATGGAGAACAAGAGATGGTGGGTTTGGTAGTTCTGTAGATAGAAAGGAAGAAGAAGGAAATGAAGAAGAAGAGGTGCGAAAAGGGGTTGAAAAGCAGATGGCTATGAATGAGTTCTGCTTTTTAGATACATTAAGACATAGCAATGGATGGCTATGGAGAAGAAGAGGTGCGAAAAGGGGCTGAGAAGTAAAAAAAAAAAAAAAACACCAAAACGACGTCGTTTTGGATGTGCGGCAAGGAAGGCCGCAGGAATGTGCAGCCGACGATCCGAACTCTATTATGGCTTGTCTTGACTTGGATTTTGTCTACCTCTAGCTTAAGGGCATTCTACTTAGAGTTCATTTGGCATAGAAAAGTCAAAGATTTTTTTGATTAAAATAGTTTCAAAAAAATAAAATAAATGTTTTAATTCAATAAGACAAAATATCACATTCAACTCATAATTATTTCATTTTTTTCTCACAAAAGTCAAAAAAATCAAAAAGTCTATTCCAAATGAGGCTTTTTAGCCCTACACTCGTTTGGGAACATGCTAATTTAGTAACTTTTTGGCTATTTGGCTAAAATATGAGCTAAAAAAAATGTTTGGAATGACTTTGGCTTTTTACGAAAAGATGTGCAAAAAGTAGAGAGAAAAGAGAATCTTTGACTTTTTGATATGGGTTGTTGGTTTTTTGGTGTCTTTAGTATTTTTTGGCTTTTTGGCTAAAAAAATTACTTGCCAAACGAGGCCTAAAATAGTCAAAAAATCAATCCACATCCCAGACGAATCCATAACTCACTCTCAAATCATACAAAAATTATGATTTTAAGATGTGGGTTAAAATTTAATTTTTAAATTTTTAAAAAAAATATATGTAAAAAGATTAAAAAAAACTGATATAACTTAAAAAATTAAAATATTAATAAGTTGGCCTTTAATATAGCCATCAAACGAGACCTTAAAACTATTAGAAAGATTACAGTCAACACTATTTTCAAACATAATATTGCACGTGATTTAAATGTTATTTTTCATTAATAGTTTATGTTTATCAAATAAAGAGAGTATTGTAATTTGATTTAAAATATAAAAATTAATTGTCATAACGAAAAATTTAAAAAGTAAGACAAAATTTTGATAAAAATATAGAATGATTAATCCACATAAAATCTACTTGTAAAACTAAATGGGTACCATTTACACCTTATAATTAAAGAATAAAATAATATAATTTCATATTTTTTGAGTCATAACTAAAATAAATAAAAAAATCATAGTTAAACAACACATGAGACCTAATAAAAAATCTAATGAGTCATAACTAAAGAAAATAATTGATCATAACTATAGAATAAAATAACATAACTTAAAGGTGCATATAATAAGACGTATACATAGTAGAATTTACCCATATAATATATATATATATAAAATAAACTAGGCTAGGAGTGCATTAGTGTAGATTAGGATTAATTGTAATAAAATAATATTTTAAAAGGGGCAACCGTTGATTTTTAAAATAGAGAGACAAAATATAAATGAGTCATAACTTAAATGAGTTTACTTTTAACTTAAATAGCGGGGGGTCTTTGTTGGAATCACCTAAATTTACAAACACTCTCTCTGTGTCACGTCATGAGGTCAGCATTGAGCCGAATAGATTTTAAGTTGTTGTGTGTCAATTAATTTTTTTAATTATTTTTTTAGTTTTTAAAATATTTCAGCTGGGCATAAGTTTGTTTAGTTTTTTTGGTTTTTTTTTTTTAATTTTTTTTAAAAAAGTAAAATAATTATAATTTAAATACAAAATTTTATTTTATTAACTTATTTAATTTATTTTTTCGTTTATATTTTTTTAACCAAAAAATCAAGTCAAACGATGCCTACTTCATCAACAAACCCAAGGGGTTGTGGCATTGTGGTAAGGCCTTGGGGTTTAGGCCCCAAGGTCACAGGTTCAATTTCCCCCTTGGGCCAATCTCCTGGGCGAAGTACTGTTAGTTAGGAGGTTGGACCTCAAGGATGCCTAATCAGCTACTTGGTGTGGGTTTAATGCTCCCCCGCTGTGCGAGTCCTGACTTAATCGAAGCTTGCCTTGGGAGGTCGGGACAAGCTTCCAGTTTATAGTCTCCTTACTCGGAACGGACAACAGGACACCCTGGTGATCTCCTCATGGGGCGCTGCCTTGGACCTGCGGGAGGGTGAGAGGATTTCCCTGTAACAAAAAAAAAAAAAAAAAAAAAAAAAAAAAAAAAAAAAAACTTCATCAACATACAGTGTAAAAGCTACATCAAGCGAAGAATCTTATGAACATCTGCTTTTAGATCAAATGTTTATTATATATTTTATTACACTTTTTTACGCAAAATGTACAATTTTTTTTTAAAATTTCTTTATATACTCTAAGAACACGCATTAAAAAAGAAAGAAATAAACAAATAAAAAAAAAAAAAACCAAACACACAGACAATTTTACATGCAAAAAATTTTAAGGATAAATTATACTGACATCCCTTGAGGTTTTTATTTTAGATTCCTCCTTTATATTTGAAAAATCATATTTACCTCCTATCAGATTAAAATAATATATTTAATCCTTAGTCTTTATACATATAAAATAATAAAATAATACAGATATTTTGTTCATGTTATTTTAAGGAAAATGCAATCATCTTCTTTGATTTAACTCTTACAAAAAAATTGAGTTTTTATTTTTTATTTTTTGTGTTTTTTATTTTTATTGAGTTTTTTAATATTTTAAGTATTTTTTTATTTTTTTAAATACAGTTAATCTAGATATACTTAAGAAATACAATATTTTGTGGTTTTTTTTAAAATTCACCAAATATAAAAAATACAAAAATTTAACATATTATCTTATTTTGTTGTTTTCAATGTTTTTTTTTTAAAAAAAAATTGTACTAATTTTATACTTTTTAAATATATCTAAACTATGATCTAATCTAGATATAATGGTAAAAATAAAAAAAAAATTTATATTCATATATAAAAATTTATACAAAAAAATATCATAAAAATATTGTGATAGTGATATTGTTATAAATATAAATCATGTTTATGAGTGTTTTGTTTTAAAGTAAAAGGGCACCATTAAGTTATATCATTATATTTGAAAATTATATACAAAATTTATATTTGTATATCATCACTTAATAAGAATATGTTTAGGTAGAATTTAATGATGAAAAGTTATAGAATGTAACCATGATGATAGGAAGAAGAAATAATAAGAAAAAAGATTAGATGGTCATTTAAAAAATTTTAAGACATGGTATTAGCAATTCAGTCATCGTTTGGGAAGATGGATTGGAGTGGCTTGGGGCTAAAATAGTTACAAAAATACAAAATAAGTTTTTTAAACATAATTTACTTTAAAAAAAAAAAATCAATAACTTAGAATCATTTTATATGTGAATCTCATATTTCATCACACCAAATTTGAGATAAATTCTAAAAATTCTAAATTCATAAGAATAAATTTCTAACTTTTTCAAAGAAAGAGGCCGATGAACCTTGCTCCTACTAATTCTTTTTCAAAGAAAGAGACAGATGAACCTTGCTCCTACTAATTCTTAACAAGCTTCAGCACTCAAAAACTCAGCTCAACTATGAACAACTGGGCTACCGAGCTATTTGGGCTCAGCCAGCCCATCTCATCATAAAACAAGCCGAAAGGGCTAAGTTATGCTTCAAATTCTGCAACTCTAGGCAGCTTGCAAGATATGGGGGTAAGTCGTATGGTGTACATCCAATGAGGGTTACATACCATATGTAGTTTATTATAATTTAACGTAATTTTATTATAAAATTTCGTAATGTCAATCGTAAAATATAAAATCACGTCACAAATTAGTATAATAAAAAATATCATAATCAAATCATAAATTGTTATAACATCAACCATAAAATTTTAAATATTTTGTTACATTAATTTATAAAGAGATTATACATTTTATAATTGATATTATAAATTTTTTTAATAAAATTATGTCAATTTATAATATGGTACACACCATAAGTTTTCCCAAAGATGGGAACTTGTATACACTAGGCAATTCAGATAAAAAAGAGCCTCTGGAGCACAAAATTACATAAATATAAAGATCCATTTTGATTCCCAAAACTTTTATGGATTGATGACCCCGATGATAGTGGTGGATTCCTTTATATATATATATTTCAGAAGATAGTGATGATGGAAAAAATGTAGACGAGAGTATTTAAGTTGAATCTGGGTTGGAATTGGTAGGTTCGTCTGAGACTGAGACTGGAACTCCCCTATCTAAAATTCTTCCAAGTCCAGTTCAGCTCCAACCCTTCCCATTCAATGTTCTCAATAAACAGCACCCAAATTGCTGCCTCTTTCTTTTTATAAGTTGTCACTTCCAATCGCATCACATTTATATTACAACTCAGGATAATTGTTCTGTACAATCCCTTATTAGTTGCTTTGAAAGCCACTAGTACACACATGAAAACAGAGAACCATAAAGGGACATTTGAACAGTAGACACTACTCAAAGCTGAGAAAGGAGACTTGTCATGGAAGGCCGAGGTCTGTACATAGCCTCTAAGGGCTTGGCCTTAGGCAACATTTGCCCAGATCCTTCGCTCAAGTCGACCAATTCAGGCTCAACTCTTTCCCACTCAAAGCATTGAATCAATGTACCCAACGCTAACCCAATTACCCTTATTGCCAAGGCAGCCCCAGGACATGCTCTTCTCCCCACTCCAAATGGGATAAACTTGAAACCTTCGCGTCCCCCTTCAACTCCTTCAAACCTCTCTGGCTTGAACCGGGCAGGCTCATCCCACGAATTGGGGTCCCTGTGAATGGCCCAAGCGTTCACCAACAGCGTTGTTCCTCGTGGAATGTTGAATCCGTCTGCAACACAATCTTCTGATGAAAAATGGGGTAGAAGAAGAGGTGCAACTGGGAATAGCCGGAGTGTCTCATTGATGATGCAATGGAGATAAGGTAGTTTAGAGAGATCAGAGTCCTCTAGAAGTTGCCCTGGTCCGACATGGTTGTCTATCTCAATTCTCGCCTTTTGCAATGCCTCTGAATGATTCAAGAGAAGCGACACTGCCCATTCCATGGTAAGCCAGGATGTGTGTGTTCCTGCTGTGAACATTAACTGTGTACAAAAATGGATTAGAAGATCTTCTGTTAGCAACACAATCACTTCATTTATAGTACTTTTTTTTTTTAGATTCATAATCACTTCGTTTATAATTCATTAACAAATGAACAGGCCTCCTAGTGAAGGCTTGACTATAGTAACTAATCATGTGTATGCCTAGTAGGTTATACTTGGCATCCACTATCACCCAACACTAAAAATGCACTCCATATACTTCAGTGTTTGAAGTGTGTTGGTTAAAAAATACAAAACACCTCATAACAGACTTAATGTCAGATTTTGGCTGAAATGTTTGGTGATACATGTATGGAATCAAGATTCCCTCCTTCCGTTTCCTCCTTATATTTCCTACTTGCAAGTTCATTGGGTTTACTTTAAAAAAATAGTTTTTAGTTTGAGTTTTTCGAATACATGTTTTCTGATATCTAATCAATTTGATTTTTTACAAGTATGATATATTGAATAAATCTTAAAATATGAACGATTCGGATTATCCAAATTGAGTCTAAAAATAGGCCCAATGGATTTGCAAGAAATACAAGGAGAAAATGCAAGAAGGTGATCCTGATTTGTATACCGACCAAAACAACAGGACTTCAACACAAAAGCAATACAGGAGTGTTTGAAAAAAAAAGAAAAAAAAGAAAGAAAAAAAAGAAAGCTAACTTAAAAAAAAAACTTAAAACAGAAACAGAAAATAACATGGAATTGAGCCATTGAAACAGAAACAGAAACAGAAAAAAGCTTACTTAGTATTTTTACTAAGTATTTTTTATCCATAAAAACAGAAAATAAACTTAAAAAAAAACTAAAAAACAATCCTCCCAAAACACCACACAGTACATAACATGGAATTGAAATTTTTGATCTTACCAGTAAGATGCCTTTGATGATGTCATCCGTGTAGTATTCAGGCTCTATTTCTTGCAGAGACAACAAAGCTTCAATTATGGTCTTTCTCTGTTTCGTCGAAGAATTATTAATCTTGTTTTGTCGCACCTCATCAATCAGATCCTGCAAAAACCCATCTCTCTTCCTCTGCAAATTCACCAGTCTTTTCTCAAATCCATTGAACCCGACCCACCTCAGTATGGGTATGTAATCACAAATATCCATTATCAAACTCGGACCAAACACGCCGTCCGCCGCCGCCGCCGCCGACGACGACCACCTTTTTCCGGCAACCATCCTCATCGTCACATTCATAACCAACTCATTGAACACAGATTTCAGATTCACCTTCTGGGTTTCCCCACCGGAGGCTCGAAACATCTTTCCGGCGATAAACCGAATTTCCTCGATTCGGACGGCGGAGGAGTGGTGGAGGCTGGCAGAGGAGAAGATCTGGATGGTGGTGACGCGGCGTAGGTTGCGCCAGAGATCACCGTAGGGGTTGAATGCGAGGGTGGTGTCGTTGTAGCCGAGGTGCTTGCTTGCGAGGGACTTGGGTCGGTTGGCGAATGCGATGTCGTTGTGGTGGGTGAAGAATTGTTCGGCGGCGGAGGAAGATGAAACCACGACGGTGGGGCGGCAGCCGAAGCGGAGGGAGAAGAGGGGACCGTGGCGGTCGGAGAGGGTTTTCAGAGAGAGGTGAAGTGGGGTTTTAAGTAGGTGGAGGTGGCCGATGATGGGGAGAGAGAGTGGAGTAGGTGGGAGGTTGGATTTTTGTGGAGAGAGGAGTTTGAGGATCAAGAAGATGGAGATGATGAGAGTCAGTGTGCACCAGACCATCTCCATGAGAGAGAGAGAGAGAGAGAGAGAAGAGAGAGAAATGATACTGTTTGATTTTAGATCAATTATTTGTTTGAAAAATGTTGGACATAAAAGATTTATCAAAAAATTTCCCCCATATTTATACGCGACATTTATTCAATGTTTAGATTGAATAATTTGGATTGAAAAAAAAATGATTATGTATTTCTCTTATTTATTTAGATAATTTAAGTAGAGAGAAATAAGAAGAAATAAAGATAAATGAAGATAAATTTTTTTTTTTATAACACTCATTTTCAATGTTCTCAAAAGTGGAGAGATTGAAAGAGAAAAAAAACTAACAGATTCTTATATTTTTATAATACCAATTTTATCCCTATAAAAATAAAAGAAATAAAATGATTGACAAAATATAAAAAAGTTATTTTCGTAATATAATATAAAACAATTTCTTTTCTTTTTCCTTATGAAATCTAACCAAACAAGAATGAGAGAAATTACAATAATTTCATTTTTTTTTCCTCTTATAACTTAAGTAATCATTTCTTTTCTTTTTTCTTTTAGGTTTCCAAACATAGTGTTAATAAAAATTTTTATAAAATTTTTGAATCTCTAATTTTACTAAATTTGTTTAATGAAATCTAATCTTATAAAATTCATTCTTGAATTAAAGCTTATCTTGATTCTTGCTAAATACAAAAGTGTTATCGTCATACAAAAATAAAAAAATAATAAATAATAAAAAAAATTGGCTTACCACCAATCCAGGACGATATTTGTTGGATTCATGGGATTCATTATGTATTCTGTTTTAATAATTTAAATCGATTAATATGTAAAGTTTATTGACTACTTTATCTTTGTAAAAAATTATATTGATCGGATATTGACAGTTACTTGATCGGATTAAATTTTTGTCAATAATTTATTTTGAAAATTATATTTATCGTTAACAAAAATTTGATATGATCAAATAGCTATCGATATCCGATCAATGTGAATTTTTTACAGAGATAAAGGGGTATTTTAGAAAGATGGTTAAAAGTTATCTTCTAGCTTTTAACTCATTTTGAGTCACATCATCTCTCAATTTTTTTACACATTTTTTAAAATAAAAATAAAAATAAAAATAAAAATAAAAGTCAAAAAGCCTGTTTTTAACCATCTTTCCAAAATAATCCAAATTATTCGACAAATTCTACACATTGAAAACGGTTCAGATTATTGAAGTATGAGCCACATTATTTTCATATCTTAATTTTTCATTAGCCATTATGCCTTCTAATTTTTGCTTCCAATATCAAATTTCTTCACCAATGAGAAAATTTTGGCCTTTAAATCGATGAATTTTTCCAACACGATAATTTAAATCTCTTTGCTTCAGATAATACGGAGATAATGAAATTATTTGAAATCCTTCCCTATAAAAAGAATTATTTTTTTCTTTTAGGGCTAAAATTTCACTCCCGAATTAATAAATTTCATTCTCACAACTTAAGTAATCATTAAACTTTTTTTATTTTATTTTTATAACTTAAGTAATTATTTCTTTTATTTTTTCTTCTAGGTTTCCAAACATAGTGTTAATAAAAATTTTCATAAAATTTTTGAATCTCTAATTTTACTAAATTTGTTTAATGAAATCTAATCTTATAAAATTCATTCTTGAATTAAAACTTATCCTGATTCTTGCTAAATACAAAAGTGTTATCATCATACAAAAATAAAAAAATAATAAATAATAAATCTATAATATATATAAAAAGAAGGTAAGAGTGGTGTAACGTACGGTGTAACAATGGTGCTTTTGATGTAAGTCTGTTGCTTCTTTGTTTGCAAAGCAAATTTGGGCTGTCTACGTGGCCTTCAGCTTAGCCACACACATGACGCTAGAAACAATGAGCTGTCTTCAGAGTGTGTTCCTTCCATCCTGATCCTGCCGATCGCCCAACCAACCAAAGCCGACCATCTATCCCTCTCATAAGTTTCTTGTGTGCTGAGAAGAAAGCGGTGCTCTTTGTTTACTTGTTTAGCTGATCTCACCCTTGGTTGCCTTCATATTTGTTTGCACTGGTGTGGATTTCAATGGTTTCTACAAGCTTCCTCTGTTCGGTGTTCCTCGATTTTATAATCTTGGAGCACCTCTTTGTAGAAGAATTGGTTGGGCAACATTTAAATTTCGCACCGCCATCTTCTTGCTCTACTTGTTAGCGATATTCCTGCTCATTGTTTGTCTTCTACTGAGATGCTCATGCTTGATTTGTATGCGTTTTCGAGCTTGTTAATGGTGGAGAAATTATGCATACCAATTGTTTGACAATATGCCTGACTAAAATAACCCATAAATTCTCTTCATGGCAAGCCTCTTTCTAAGATTGCAACAAAATTTCAAGGAAAAGGCCTGGCTTATTTCTTACAAATTAGTTTGTTTCAATTAATTTTTCAAATTCATTTGTTCTCGGGTGGATAGAGTTTGTAATGTGTTTATTTGGTTTCTCTACACATAAAAAATGATCGAGAAGTGCCTCGCAAGTGGCCAAGTCAAAGAGCTCATCGAACCAGGACAAACTCAAACTCATCGCTAAGATGTTCCGTATGTATATTTCAATACCCTCTGTCTTTATTTGCTTTCTCTTTGCTTTTGAATACATTGGTATCATTACAAGCAGAATCAATATCGAATATTGAGCTTCAAATTTTATACAAGTGTTGAAGAGAACAGGATTGGAATCCTCTAATTGTAGATTAGGTTGTTTTTCGTGTAAAAGGGAAAAGTAATTTTAAAGTTCTGTAAAAAAGAAGAAGAAGTTAGTTTGAAGATTTTTTAGTTGTTTCAATTTTGACAGTTAAATATATCTAACTAGCTATGTATAAAATATTCAATTCTAAAATTATTTGATTCTCAGTTTTAGACAACCAAACACGCTCCTGGTTTTTCATTGCATAGAACTTGAATTAAACAAGATTGAATATGTTCTTATTTTCTTTTAGTGATATTTGCTTTTTGTTTAGTGATATTTCTCAGGAAATGTAAATTTTGATCGTATATTTATGCTTATACTTATTTAGTTTATCATTCTCAATTACATATTTGTTTCTTGATGATCATTTTCTGCATTTCTTTGTTAATCTGTTTGTTTTTTTTCTGATGAGAATTGACATTTTAAGGCCAAAACAAGTTCTGGGTTATCCTCAATTTAAAAATCTAATGCATCCCTATATGTTTTTACCAAAGCAATTTGTATGTATATTTCTTATATATATGAGATTGAAACAATTTTGCTCCAAATTAGGAAACTTTTCCTAAATAAATGTTAGTTCAGAACATTTTTCCAAACCGGTAGATTGGTAGTGTATAAACAGTTTTTGTTGAATTGAAAAAACAGCCCTCAAGCAATTTTGAAAGATCCATTTAGGATGGGAAACAATATATTGGTGAGTTAGTGCATTCATGCAGTTCATTGGAATGGAGTAGTCATTCCATCAGAATAATCATCTCATGTTTGGTTTGGTAAAAAAGAAGGGAATTTTACATTGGAAATAAAAGCACCATTCACCAATTTAGGAGAATTTTCATTCCATTGGAAGGCCAAGGAATAGTCATTCCATTCCTTCCTTAAATCGTTCCAATAAACGAAACATTTCCTCAATTCATTTGGGTTTTGGGGCACTTTCATTGTGAAATCTTAAACGACGTGTTAAAAAAGTTTTGTTGTGCTGTCTTTCTCATTAATCATTATTGTCTTAGGTCATGTGTGATGCTTACACTCCTGCTGGTGAATCAATTCCAACGAACAAGAGGTACAATGCTGAGAAGATTTTCAGCCACCCTGATGTTGTTGCTGAAGAACCCTGGTAAAGGATTTCAAGCTTTTCAAAATATTGTCAAAACTTAATTGTCACTGTTGTTTGAGTATCTTTGTCCATTTAACTTTTGGAGATTGTAATTGATTTTGAATTTTAAATTTAAAATAGGTATGGTATTGAGCAAGAGTACACCTTGTTGCAAAAAGATGTTAAGTAGCCTATAGGGTGGCCAAAGGGAGGTTATCCTGGACCTCAGGTAATGAAATTGATACTTTTTTTGAATATCAACAATTTCATTTTTCTATTTTGTCTGAGTTATAATATTTAGTGATCATGTCCTCCAATTTTAGAATTTTCTTGAACCTGGTAGATTAATTTTGTCTACTGGTTTAGTCCTTGTGAACTTTTGGATGCTGACATGCTTTAGAACCCTTTCTGTGTACCGAAAAGGATAAAATTACATGATATTATGTTAGCTTTTAATCTTTTTGAGCCACTTGTCCAATGCTATTAAAAAAACATATATAAAGAAGTCCTCATTATGCACCTTTTCTCTTAACCAAATTTAATTTGCTGTTTATTGTGCAGAATTCAATAACATATAATAGCAATTATTGTAGATGCTCTGGTGAATATTTTTGTGGCTATTTCTTTTTGCCTAGGACTTATAGTTGAACCTTTTGTTATTGCAACTTAGGGACCATACTACTGTGGGCTAGTGCCGACAAAGCTTTTGGACGTGATGATGTTGATTCACACTACAAGGCTTGCCTTTATGCCAGGATTAACATAAGTGGAATCAATGGTGAGGTGATGTTGGGCCAGGTAAAATTAAGTAAAACTTTTAAGAACATTTTATTTAAAATTTTTAAGAACAAATTTTTGGTTAGGTGGAATTAAGAAATATTTTTTGTGATAAAGGAGTAGTGTTTCTTACTATATTAAGGGAAAAAGTGCATATATTTTGTAATTGGGGTTTTTTAGAAAAAAGATTGTGGTGGGACCAAAATTCTGAATTTTACGAAGCATGATTGGATGAGAAACTCAAATATACAGCATTTTGTAAGCACATATATGCTATTATAAAGCTATTAGAAGTGGTGCCTAAAGAATATGATTTTGGTAGCTATTAGAAGTGGTGCCTAAAGAATGTGATTTTGGTAGTTTGGAAATACTATGAAAGGATAGCATTAGCATTTCTTGCGTTGGACTAGCAATTGTGATGTTTGGTTAGAGTTGGAGTAGTGGTTACAGTCTAGGGGTACTGATAACCGTTGATGTAATGGTGGAAGGGTCACAACAGTAGGGTTGATGGTGGCACACTGGTGTTGAAGAGTTGGTTGCCTTGATTGTTGAAAGGAACATTTGGGAGTGTTTTTTGCAATTCTATAGACATTGTGGAATGCAACAAATGACTTAATCTTTAATACGAAGGAAACTAAATGGGAGGTGATTATAGTTATGTGATTTTTTTGTGTTGAAGATGTGCAGTTTGGTTCATGTTTTGAACCGATCATATTTCTCTCCCCAGTTTGTACTCATCTTATTAATAAATTTTTTGTTGGCAAAAGAAAAAAAATGTAAAAATAAAGAAAAAGAACTCATCTTGTATATACAGAAATTTCTTAAACAAGCATTATAATTGCCACGCGACCCCACGTGCGTAGCGCGTGGGGTCCAACTAGTAATAATAAAAATTGGCTTACCTCTAGTCCAGGCCGATGTTGTTGGATTCATGGGATTCATTACGTATTCTGTCTTAATAATCTGAGTCGATTAATATGTAAAGTTTATTGACTATTTTATCTTTGTAAAAAATCATGTTGATCGGATATTGACAGTTACTTGATCGGATTAAATTTTTGTCAATAATTTATTTTGAAAATTATATTTATTGTTGACAAAAATTTGATATGATCAAATAGCTATCGATATTTGATCAACGTGATTTTTTTACAGAGATAAAGGGGTATTTTGGGAAGATGGTTAAAAGCTATCTTCTAGCTTTTAACTCATTTTGAGTTACATCATCTCTCAATTTTTTTACATGTTTTTTTTAAAAAAAAATAAAAAAAAGTCAAAAATCCTGTTTTTAACCATCTTCCCAAAATAATCCAAACTATTCGACAAATTCTACACATTGAAAACGGTTCATATTATCAAAGTATGAGCCACATTATTTTCATATCTTAATTTTTCATAGGCCATTATGTCTTCTAATTTTTGCTTCCAATATCAAATTTCTGTATCAATTAGAAAAATTTGGCCTTTCAGTCGATAAATTTTTCCAACACGATAATTTAAATCTCTTTGCTTCAAATAATACGGAGATGATGAAATTATTTGAAATCTTTGCCTATAAAGAGAATTATTTTTTTCTTTTAGGGCTAAAATTTCACTCCTGAACTAATAAATTTCATCATCACAACGCCAAATCATTCTTTTCATATCATTTGTCATGCTATTATGTTGACAATAAACGTTAGAACCACCACCATAACACTGGCAATTTTCAGAAAATGAGGCATTCCACTGATAATCTGTTTTCATGGGAACATTGCCACTCCATTGGCGGTTTGTATCCATGGGTACTGTAACAACCCTCGTCCTGATTACCGTTAAACCACTGAATTAAGTACTGATTACTGCTAACTGAGACTGATAATGACTGATAAGTGAACTGGATGAACTATTGAACAGACTGAATGAAACTGAAACTGAAATTGAATGAGTTAACCTATTGTATTGCATTCCTATCTGTTTGATTTATTGATTATCTGTTTGAATTTATATGTTTAAACTGCTAATTGAAGGCCTTATCGGCGGCCGATTTAGAAACCGTTTAGGGTTTTGGAATCAGTAGAATATTTGTGATTTAATGATATATTTATCTGAAAATTGATTAGGAATGATTAAATTAGATTAGAATGAGTTAATTGCAAAGTTAGGCTTATTTACCTTATTGCCACCCTTAGTGGCCCACTATACCAACACTTTGACCTCATACTACACTTGAACCAACTCATTTGATCAGCCATTCCTCCTTGTTTTGCCGACCAAGAAGAGAGTTAGAGAGAGAGGGACTTGTTCTTGTTGATTTGGTTGAAGACTTGAAGTAAATTGAAGTGTATTTGCATAAATTGAACTTCTAGACAAGAAATTGAGGCTTAGGTAAGGAAATTCACCATCTTCTTGTTGCCCTTAAGCTTCATCTTGCATGTTCTAGGCTCCATTGTAGAATCAAGCCATGATTTAGTGCATAGAGGTTGAAATATACTTGAATTCATGCGTGCATGGTTGAATTGGTGATTTTTGAGTTGAATTCATGTTGGAATTGTACATGCATGTCCATGTTTATATTATAGTCCATGTTTCCAAAATGTTTTCCAACTATTGAGCTCTTTTGAGCAAGGATTGAAGATTGAACTTGGTTAAAAACTCATGCATTGCATGTTTTGAAGGTGTTCTTGAAAATGGTTTGAAATTGAGTTTGAATTAAACATCCTTGGGCTTTGATTTCTTAAATTGAGTTTTGAAACATGTTATTCTATGAGTTTAAAAGAGTTTTTCCAGAAAATGGCCCAAGAGGATCGAAAATATTGCCTTTGAACTTGATTTTGAGCTTGGAAGCTCAAATCTGGAATTTCCAGATTTCAGTGGTCCGCTCGAGTGCGGGGTAGTAGCGCTCGAGCGGGAAAGTCGAGCTCCCAGCATTTTCTACTGTTCATCAGTCCGCTCGAGCGGAGGATTGGTGGCACGCTCGAGCGGGGCGTCGAGCGGAGATTTCACCCATCCAGCACTTTTTGGTCCGCTCGAGCGGGGAAGTTGGCGCTCGAGCGGGGACCTTTACTGCCTGTCCGCTCGAGCGGGGAAACCTGCGCTCGAGCGGGACTCTGTTTTCCTGAAATTCTGAAACAATTTTCTGTATACATTTTTGCATCCTCATTCCATCCTAGGCATTCTTAGGCCTAGTTTAAGGCATCTTAATGCGGATTTAGACATAGAACCACACCGAGGAAATTTAGGGATTTAATTATCATCCTTCCCAACTATGAAACTTAGTGTGTGTTCAATTTGTTAACTGTTTAGGGTTGGCTCTCGGGGACGCGCTCTAGCTGCTATTAGCCCAATCTCTGTGAGTAACAGATGTGTAAAGATATGTTCAAATGGTTATCTTTTGAATACTGAACTAAACTGTTTACTGAACTGTTTACCGAACTGATATTATTTACTGAATGAATGCATGTCCTGTATTGTGAACTGTACTGTGGCATCCTTAGCAGACTGTTTACTGATACTGTTACAGAGCTCTGTAGGTTCCCTTGTGGAACCGTACTGTTTACTGATCGATGGCCATCACTACTGTTGGGTCTGTCAAGGCCCGGTCCTTTTGGACCTACTGTTATAGGCTATTGGATGTACCACATATGACTGTTTGACTGAAATACTGAAAGACTGAACCACTGTTTAATGAACTGTTTTCATTACTGTACTGTAAGGACATTCATTCATAACCTCTTTACGCTTTATGTTATTCACTGGGCTTTAGCTCACTGTTATATATATGTAGGTTCTCAGCAGCCAGACCGGAGCTAGGAGCGTGGGTTAGTCCCCAGTTTTGTCAAGCCAGCCAATGTGCCTCACTGTGAGGTTCCGAGACGCCATGCCATGGCTTGGGGTGTTTTTGTCTTCCCCACTTGTCTCCTACTGTTTTGTTCAGACTGTTTACTGTTCACCTGTTTTACTGTACCGTTGAGAGAGGGGTTTAATCCCTGTACTGTATGACTGTATATGATTGTATAGACTGTACTGTTTGGAACTGTATGAATGCATAAAAATGTTTTTGGCATACAGATTTTCACAGCTCAATGGACACTAGTTATTTACTGTATTGGCTTCCGCTAGGCCCTATACTCTGTTTTAACTGTATTACTGTTCAGCAGGCCTTCGGTAATCTCGGATTACTGGCCGGTTACGGTACTAAACCCATAGGGCCGGGTTTGGGTCGTGACAGAGTGGTATCAGAGCGATACTTAACCACGAGTTATACCGCACACACGTGTCCAAACGAGCTATAGGGTGTCCTAGAAAAGAAATTAGGGCATCTCATAAACTTGAAAAGTGTGTGCTTATGATTGACTGAATATATGCTAAATGTTAAACTGTTTAATTGTAAAACTGTTTATAATGATAACTGTCATAACTGCTTTATAGTGAAAATGGATAATGCAAATGAAACTGAAGCATCATCCTCTGAGGCCAGAATGGCCAGACTTGAACAAATGATGGGACTGGTAATTGAAAGACTGGATCGACAACAGAACCAACAGCCACCTCCTCCTCCTCCGGTTCAACCGGAACAGAATGCACCAAATGTACAGAATGTGAATGCTAATGAGGTGGACATCGTTGCACTGACTCATAAGTTCAGTAAACTGAAACCGCCGTCCTTTCAGGGAGGCCTTGAGCCGTTAAAGGCTGAAGCTTGGGTCTTGGAGACTGAAAAGTTATTTGAAATGTTTCCGTGCTCTGAAGCCAATAAAGTGCTTTTAGCAACCTTCACCCTTTAGGAAGAAGCCAGAAGGTGGTGGATGTTGACCCGTGATGCGAATGCTATTATGACTTGGGCTCAGTTCAAGGAGTCCTTCTTTGAAAAGTATTTCCCTCAGTGCATCAGGGATAGAAAAGTAACTGAGTTTGAACAGCTGAGACAGGGCAAAACGTCTGTTGCCGAGTATGAGAAGCAATTTACCGAACTTGCTAGGTATGCACCACATATGGTGGACACCGATTATAAGAAGGCCAGGAGATTTGAAGGTGGCCTTAGTGTTGATATACAGGACCGCATAAATGTTTTGAAAATGCCAACTTATGTGGGTGTTCTCGACCGGGCATTAATGGCCGAGTCAAATATTGCAGCAGTGAAACAATCTGAAACACCAACAACTGAATGGCAAGGTAAAAGGCAGAGTTTCAAATTCAAGAAACGCAAGCACAACCCTGCAACCAAGAAACAGAATACGGGGTCAACAACCAGCCCCAGCCAAGGGAGTGGATTTATTCCACCCTGCTCCATATGCGGCAACAAGCACAAAGGGGTCTGTCACAGTATAACCGGAGCTTGTTTCAGATGTGGCAAGGTGGGCCACAGGATTAAAGACTGCCCTTCTGCTCCACCAGCTAGTAGTAAAGCTGCACCAAGCACAGCAGCATCAAATGTAGCACCAAAGCCTAACCCCAAAGCTACCGGGAAAGAGCCTATGAGGCAGGGCCCAGTATTTGCCCTAGTACCGGGAGATGTTCAGAATACTGAAACTGTTGTGTCAGGTATCCTCTCTATTTGTACTCAGAATGCATATGTATTGATTGATTCGGGGTCTACACATTCTTATGTGTCGCATGCTTTCTCACGAAAATTGAATAGACCCTTAGAACCCATGAATTACTTGTTAGCTGTATCATCACCTATTGGGGGATCCATGACATGTGCATATATGTATCCTGCTTGTGAGATTATTGTTGGGGATATGCATCTGTTTATTGATTTGCTACCGTTGAATATAGATCATTTTGATGTGATATTGGGGAATGGACTGGTTACAAAAATATCATGCCACTATCGATTGTGTGACCAAACAAGTTGTTTTCCGTCCACCGGGTTTACCCGAATTTGTGTTTAGTGGAGTTGGAGTAGTACCTCCTCCATATCTGATTTCTTCTGTAAAGGCTGTCAAACTGATTAGAAAGGGGTGTAAGGGATATCTGTGTTCTGTACTGACTGTATCTGCTACTGATAATGTTAAAACTGATGTGAATTGCATTCCTATAGTTAGAGAATTCCCAGATGTATTTCCAGATGATCTACCAGGGGATTTGATTGACAGGGAGATTGAGTTTACTGTTGATGTAGTACCGGGTACACAGCCGTTATCTAAAGTTCCCTACAGAATGGCTCCAACTGAACTGAAGGAATTGAAAGTACAATTACAGGAACTGCTAGACAAGAAGTTTATCAGACCCAGTACTTCACCGTGGGGTGCACCTGTTTTATTTGTGAAGAAGAAAGATGGCTCATTGAGACTGTGCATTGATTACCGCGAATTGAACAAGGTAACTATGAAAAATAAATATCCATTACCGCGTATTGATGACCTGTTTGACCAATTACAGGGTGCACAAGTGTTTTCCAAGATTGATCTTAGATCGGGGTATCATCAACTGAAAGTAAAACCAGAAGACATTGATAAAACTGCTTTTAGAACGAGGTATGGCCACTATGAATTTTTAGTTATGCCGTTCGGAGTCACGAATGCCCCTGCTACATTTATGGACCTGATGAACAGAATTTTTAAATCATACCTTGATGATTTCATTGTGGTATTCATTGATGACATATTGATATATTCTAAGACTGTAGAAGAACATGAACAGCATCTGAGACTTGCCCTGCAAACCTTAAGAGAACAGAAACTATATGCTAAACTGTCTAAATGTGAATTTTGGCTTGATCATGTGATGTTTTTGGGGCATGTTGTTAGCAAAGATGGAATTTCTGTTGATCCGCAGAAAATTGAAGCTGTAGTGAACTGGCCTAGACCAACCAATGTGACTGAAGTCCGAAGCTTTTTGGGACTGGCTGGATATTACAGAAGATTTGTCAAAGATTTCTCCAAAATTGCCTTACCACTGACACAGTTGACACAGAAAGGAATATCATTTGACTGGACTGACCACAGGGAATCAGCATTCCAGGAGTTGAAAACTAGACTTGTGACTGCACCAATTCTGACTCTACCTACAGGTACTGATGGTTACACTATTTTTAGTGATGCTTCTCATAAGGGTTTGGGATGTGTTTTAATGCAGAATGGGAGAGTTATTGCTTATGCTTCCCGACAGTTGAGACCGCATGAAAAGAATTACCCAACCCATGATCTTGAACTCGCCGCAGTAGTATTTGCATTGAAAATCTGGCGTCACTATTTGTATGGAGCAACATGTGAAGTCTACACCGACCACAAGAGCCTAAAGTACTTTTTCACATAGAAAGAACTGAATATGAGACAGCGGAGATGGCTTGAACTGATCAAAGATTATGACTTACAGATTTTGTACCATCCGGGAAAAGCCAACACTGTTGCCGATGCCTTGAGCCGAAAGTCAATTGCCAATCTAGCTTGTTTGCTGACTGAACAAAAAGAGCTGCTTTGTGACCTTGAAAAGTCTGAGATTGAAGTTGTTCTGAAAGAACAAGGTGGAACCTTAGCTGCTATTTCTGCTCAACCAGCCTTGATTGAAGAAATTAAGGAGAAACAGCAACTGGATGATTACTTGAAGAAAATCATTGAAGAAAGGGATTCAAAACCGAAACCGGGATTCAATTTGACAACAATGTACTGAAATTTCAAGATAGACTGTGTGTACCAAGTGACACTGAACTGAAAAGAAGAGTTCTGCATGAAAGCCACAATTCGAAGTTTTCGATTCACCCGGGGAATACGAAAATGTATCAAGACTTGAAACAGAATTTTTGGTGGCCAGGAATGAAGAAAGAAATTGCCGACTTTGTGTCAAAATGTCTTCATTGCCAACAAGTGAAAGCGGAACATCAGCGACCCGCAGGCTTACTGCAACCTTTACCCATACCGGAGTGGAAATGGGAGCATATCACGATGGATTTTATCGTTGGATTGCCCCGCTCCAGAAAAGGTATGGATTCTATTTGGGTTATTGTTGATAGACTGACCAAATCTGCTCACTTCTTACCTGTCAAGACAATCTATAATGCAGACAAACTGGCTGTTATTTATATTGATGAAATTGTTAGACTGCACGGAGTGCCTGTGTCTATTGTTTCTGACAGGGATTCGAAGTTTACATCGAGGTTCTGGCAAAGCCTTCAGACTGCATTGGGTACTGAATTGAGGCTGAGTAGTGCCTATCATCCTCAGACAGACGGACAGTCAGAAAGGACCATCCAAACTTTAGAGGATCTACTGAGAATGTGTGTCCTTGATTTTCAGGGAAACTGGGAAAGCCATTTGCCACTGGCTGAATTCGCCTACAACAACAGCTACCATTCGAGTATTGGTATGGCGCCTTTCGAGGCATTGTATGGCAGAAAGTGTAGGTCTCCAATTTGCTGGGCAGAAGTTGGAGATGGGCCGTTGCTTGGGCCCGAGATTGTGTATGAAACAACTGAAAAGATAAAACTGATACAGCAAAGACTGAAAACTGCACAGAGTAGACAGAAGAGTTATGCAGATGTTAGAAGACGAGACCGAGAATATGAAGTGGGTGATCACGTTTTTGTGAAAGTGACACCAATGAAAGGCCAGACTCGTTTTGGAGTCAAAGGCAAGTTAGCGCCGCGGTATGTCGGACCGTATCAGATTATTGAGAAAATCAATCCGGTGGCGTATCAAGTTGCACTTCCTCCTGAAATGGAGCATATGCATAACGTCTTCCACATTTCGATGTTGAGAGACTATCTTCGAGATCCATTTCATGTGATTGAGCCTACTCGAGTAGTGTTGAGTGATGACTACACTTACGAGGAACGGCCTATACAGATTGTAAACCGACGGATCAAGAAACTGAGGAACAAGGAGATCCCGCTAGTGAAAGTTGATTGGCAGAACCATGGTGGTGTCTATGCCACTTGGGAAAGGGAAGATGACATGGCGAAAAGATATCCTGATTTGTTTCCACTGGATCCTGTTTTCTTCCAGACTGAAGGTAACTCGAGTTTAGAGGACTAAACTCCTTATAAGGAGGGGAGACTGTAACAACCCTCGTCCTGATTACCGTTAAACCACTGAATTAAGTACTGATTACTGCTAACTGAGACTGATAATGACTGATAAGTGAACTGGATGAACTACTGAACAGACTGAATGAAACTGAAACTGAAATTGAATGAGTTAACCTATTGTATTGCATTCCTATCTGTTTGATTTATTGATTATCTGTTTGAATTTATATGTTTAAACTGCTAATTGAAGGCCTTATCGGCGGCCGATTTAGAAACCGTTTAGGGTTTTGGAATCAGTAGAATATTTGTGATTTAATGATATATTTATCTGAAAATTGATTAGGAATGATTAAATTAGATTAGAATGAGTTAATTGCAAAGTTAGGCTTATTTACCTTATTGCCACCCTTAGTGGCCCACTATACCAACACTTTGACCTCATACTACACTTGAACCAACTCATTTGATCAGCCATTCCTCCTTGTTTTGCCGACCAAGAAGAGAGTTAGAGAGAGAGGGACTTGTTCTTGTTGATTTGGTTGAAGACTTGAAGTAAATTGAAGTGTATTTGCATAAATTGAACTTCTAGACAAGAAATTGAGGCTTAGGTAAGGAAATTCACCATCTTCTTGTTGCCCTTAAGCTTCATCTTGCATGTTCTAGGCTCCATTGTAGAATCAAGCCATGATTTAGTGCATAGAGGTTGAAATATACTTGAATTCATGCGTGCATGGTTGAATTGGTGATTTTTGAGTTGAATTCATGTTGGAATTGTACATGCATGTCCATGTTTATATTATAGTCCATGTTTCCAAAATGTTTTCCAACTATTGAGCTCTTTTGAGCAAGGATTGAAGATTGAACTTGGTTAAAAACTCATGCATTGCATGTTTTGAAGGTGTTCTTGAAAATGGTTTGAAATTGAGTTTGAATTAAACACCCTTGGGCTTTGATTTCTTAAATTGAGTTTTGAAACATGTTATTCTATGAGTTTAAAAGAGTTTTTCCAGAAAATGGCCCAAGAGGATCGAAAATATTGCCTTTGAACTTGATTTTGAGCTTGGAAGCTCAAATCTGGAATTTCCAGATTTCAGTGGTCCGCTCGAGCGGGGGGTAGTAGCGCTCGAGCGGGGGGTAGTAGCGCTCGAGCGGGAAAGTCGAGCTCCCAGCATTTTCTACTGTTCATCAGTCCGCTCGAGCGGAGAAATGTGCGCTCGAGCGGAGGATTGGTGGCACGCTCGAGCGAGGCGTCGAGCGGAGATTTCACCCATCTAGCACTTTTTGGTCCGCTCGAGCGGGGAAGTTGACGCTCGAGCAGGGACCTTTACTACCTGTCCGCTCGAGCGGGGAAACCTGCGCTCGAGCGGGACTCTGTTTTCCTGAAATTCTGAAACAATTTTCTGTATACATTTTTGCATCCTCATTCCAGCCTAGGCATTCTTAGGCCTAGTTTAAGGCATCTTAATGCGGATTTAGACATAGAACCACACCGAGGAAATTTAGGGATTTAATTATCATCCTTCCCAACTGTGAAACTTAGTGTGTGTTCTATTTGTTAACTGTTTAGGGTTGGCTCTCGGGGACGCGCTCTAGCTGCTATTAGCCCAATCTCTGTGAGTAACAGATGTGTAAAGATATGTTCAAATGGTTATCTTTTGAATACTGAACTAAACTGTTTACTGAACTGTTTACCGAACTGATATTATTTACTGAATGAATGCATGTCCTGTATTGTGAACTGTACTGTGGTATCCTTAGCAGACTGTTTACTGATACTGTTACAGAGCTCTGTAGGTTCCCTTGTGGAACCGTACTGTTTACTGATCGATGGCCATCACTACTGTTGGGTCTGTCAAGGCCCGGTCCTTTTGGACCTACTGTTATAGGCTATTGGATGTACCACATATGACTGTTTGACTGAAATACTGAAAGACTGAACCACTGTTTAATGAACTGTTTTCATTACTATACTGTAAGGACATTCATTCATAACCTCTTTACGCTTTATGTTATTCACTGGGCTTTAACTCACTGTTATATATATATGTAGGTTCTCAGCAGCCAGACCGGAGCTAGGAGCGTGGGTTAGTCCCCAGTTTTGTCAAGCCAGCCAATGTGCCTCACTGTGAGGTTCCGAGACGCCATGCCATGGCTTGGGGTGTTTTTGTCTTCCCCACTTGTCTCCTACTGTTTTGTTCAGACTGTTTACTGTTCACCTGTTTTACTGTACCGTTGAGAGAGGGGTTTAATCCCTGTACTGTATGACTGTATATGATTGTATAGACTGTACTGTTTGGAACTGTATGAATGCATAAAAATGTTTTTGGCATACAGATTTTCACAGCTCAATGGACACTAGTTATTTACTGTATTGGCTTCCGCCAGGCCCTGTACTCTGTTTTAACTGTATTACTGTTCAGCAGGCCTTCGGTAATCTCGGATTACTGGCCGGTTACGGTACTAAACCCATAGGGCCGGGTTTGGGTCGTGACAGGTACACAAGATTTAAGCATACCTATTGAGGGCATGATTTCATAAGAATAAATCTGCTTCTTCATCATCATCACTCCAAGTTAGAATGGTCTCACTCGGTGTGCCAATTTATGTTGATAAAAATCTAGTTTAAGTCCAATCGACAATGATTTGATCGACAGACTCAAATAAATTTCAAGAAAACACAAATAAAAATCAGGTTTGTGGTTGAGTTCTTCACTTTAAACAGATTAAGGATTTCCCTAGAAGTAATTAAATGAATAGGAAATGGAACAAAATAGAATATGTATTAATATAATTCAAGGGCAAATTACAAACACCCCCTTCGAGGTTTCGTGAAAATACAAATTCCCCCCTGAGGTTTGAAAAATTACAAATTGCCCCCTGAAGATCAAATTTGCATAACAAATTAGGGGGGAATCTGTATGAAAATAAAAACCTCACGGGGCAATTTGTTATGAAAATATAAACCTCAGGGGGCGGGATGTAATTTCTCAAACCTCAGGGGGGAATTTGTATTTTCACCAAACCTCGAGGGGGGTGTTTGTAATTTGCCCTTAATTGAAATAAATTGTCACTTGTCACTAGTTACAAGAACTTAAATAAGAACAAAAAATTGAAGAAATACAGCAATCGACAGAAAGAAGAGAAGTAGGGATTGAAAAAAGCTACCAGTTTAATCTACTCCTAGAATGGCTAATTTAGAACTACTCCTAAATAACTCTACACAAATGTGTTTGATGGTCGATAATGATCGATTGATTCTTCATTGTATCGCTCTTAGCCTATTTATAGGTTCAGCCACATGAGAGGAAGAGATAACTTAAGTCCACGATTTCCTCAACAAGTCCATGATTTCCTCAACATTATCCATATTTCATGTTTGATAGGAACCATTTTACAGATTTGATGCTTGATTTGATCTTGACTCCTTGATCTCAGAAACTAACTTTCAAATTGTTGCAATTGTTAACTTTCTGGCTCTCCATTTAACATGTCATCATGCTACGTCCTTGGCACATCTGTCATGCAACATTAGCATGTCTATCGACAGAAATAATAACAATAAAGATAAATGTGGTCAAGGTTATTCTTTGAAAATAGTTTATGATTTCAATCGACAAATCATAATCAAACTTGGCCATAATTAATAGGTTACAATCGATAGAAAAATAAAATGTGGTGCAAATAGAGGCATAACAGAGTTTTGATCATCAGAAGAATTGGCTCTCTTTCGCCAAACCTCATCAATCAAACCCTGCAAAAACTCATGTAACAACCCCGATCCCTGCATAACGTTAATCCGTACTTAATTATGCCTAACAGTAATTAAGGAGGGATTCTAAATTAATTTGCATGTGTGCTTTGCATTATTGTGTTTGTATCTGTCTGTTGTAGAAAGATCTATTCATCTTTTGGTTTTAATTTGTGAATGGAAGGCCTTATCAGCATCCGACTCAGAAATTGGCGTAGTTATGTGTTAATTGGAATTTTTAGAATTTTATGGTAGGCTTAATTAAAATTTGTTTCGGAACGATTAAATCGAATTGATTTAACTCCACTTAAGTGCCTATGACTTGAACTAATAAAAATACCATTTCTTTTGGACCCCACTCATCTCTCCCATCCATTTTTGAATGCTTGTTGAGCCATTCTAGAGAAAAACGTGAGAGAGAGTAGAAACATAGAAAGAGAGAGAATTCAAGCTTGAAAAGGGGATTGTAGAGCATTAAAAGGCATTTAGAAGAATTGGCTTGGAAGCTCAAGGAATTGACTCTTTAAAATCCAATTGAGGTAAGAATTTAACCCATAAACTATGTATGTGAATCATCGAGAGCATGAATTCAAGAAGATCTTGTGAATAAGTCTAAGATTTGAGCTAGAAAGGATTGAATTTAAGTCAAACCATGCATGCATGCATAATACATCCATTTTGAGTTAATTTTCAACAAATACTCACATGCATGAGCCTAGACTTGCATAATTTTGAGTATTCAACATGATTTTGTACTTTACATCTCATTTCCTCTTGGCTTTAAAAGTTTACACTCAAGACATTGCATGCATGTATTTGACATAAAGTTTTGATTTGGATTTTAAAGAATTGGCAAGCTTTTGGGCCTTTATTTCTTAAATTGACCCCTTAAACATGTTGTATTATGAGTCCCTAAGTGTTTTCTCAAGTTTTGGCCCAGAAAAGTTGAGTTTGATGCATTATGTTTGAGTTTAGAACTTGGAAACCAAATTTGGAAATTTCAAATTTTGGATGCACGCTCGAGCAGCGTGGAAGTTCACGCTAGAGTGGGCACTCTAAATGCGTGCACTTTCGCTCGAGCATCATGATGCTCGCTCGAGCGTGAACTATATATATCCAGAAGTTCATGTGTTTTGCAGTCCGCCCGAGCGGGGGAATTCACGCTCGAGCGAAGGTTTGAGTCTCACGCTCGAGTGGAGGTCGAGCGTCCGTCGCACGTGAAATTCATGCATCTAGTACTTTTGTCAAGTTTTGCAGTCCGCTCGAGCGGGGAAAAGCCACGCTCGAGCGAACCTTCACTTTCTGCATGTCCGCTTGAGCGGGGAAATCCACGCTCGAGCGTGGACCTTATTTTCAGCAAATCTGAGAAATGTTTCCAAGTGCATTTTTGCATCCTCTTTCCATCCCAGGCATTCCTAGGCCATGTTGAAGACTCTATGATGGGAACAAAGACTAAAGGCATGCCAAGAATAAATAAAGCAAGTTATGTATAATTTGATAGTACGTTACAAGTGTGTGTTTGTATGTATGTTCGTGTTGGTCGCGTGCCTCGGACCACTTGATTAATCTGCTCTGTTTATCTGCACCCGAAGGCAACTGTGAGTAATAACTCTGTAAAGTTATGTTTAGCTTTAAGTATTTTCTGACTGATATGATACGATCAGTTTTCTAAAATGCTATTTTATGAATTATGAATAAATGTCTAATTTTCTGAAATATATTTGTGGCACCCTTAGTTCACGTGGCTCTCGCCTAGGGGTAACAATACCGCGGCCAATCCGCACGTGGCCCTCGTCCAAGGGTAACAATACTGTGGCTTATATTCACGTGGTCCATGCTCGGAAGTAACAATACCGAGACCTATATTCATGTGGCCCTCGCCTGGGGGTAACAATACCATGGCTACTTGCGCACAAGATATGGACCTTTATGGTCGTTGGTACCAACTATGTATGTGGGTGTCTGGACCAAGTTGATATGATAGCTAATGGATGTACCACGTATGATCTTATGAAAAATCTAAATATGAACATGAGTGTGTATCTGAATCTATTTCTGATTTGAAGTCTGAATATGTTTCTAATATAAATTCTGAATCCTAACTTGTGCTGGATATCATTCATTAAATTTAAAACCCTTTACCTAGTTATTATTCACTGGGCTCTAGCTCACTGTATTATTTATATGTATGTAGGTGGGCAAGCGCATAACCGGGCCTGAGATACCGCCTGGCGAGTTTTGGTGTCAGCCAGCCATCATGCCTCCCGTGGAGGTTCTCTTTTGAGATCTACCCGAGTTTGTAGTCGTTAGGACTTCTGTAATTTTGAAATGTTTTTGTTTGGCCTGAACACGTAGGAATCTTGTATATGTGGCTTGGATGATGTAAGACTACTGTATTTTAATGCCTTATATGTATGTATGCAAACATGTATATCAAAGTTTCAAATATTCTGTCTCATGTATGTCTGCACGGCTCTATGGACTATGTAACTTTGTATATTTGCTTCCGCAGCCCCTGTTATACATATTATTCCATTCAAAGGCCTTCGGTAATCCAAGGATTACTGGCCGGTTACGATGCTAAACCCTTAGGGGCGGGTTTGGGTCGTGACAGAGTGGTATCAGAGCACGTGTTCTATCGCACACACGGGTCCATATGAGCTTAGGATGTCCTAGTAAGAATTAGGGGCATTCCATCTGCATGTGTGAGTGTGTGGTAATTCAAATGGATATGAAAACTGAACGTAAACCTGAGCAAATGAGATTGAAAGAAATGATTGAGATTATTCCTATGTTTACTATCATTTGGTGTCTCTATAACAACATGGAGAATGCAAGGGGAAATGATGTAAGTGAATCCTCAGAGGCTCGCATGGGTCGGATGGAATAAATGCTTGCAGCATTGACTGAAGCTAGGACACAACAACAAAGACAACAACCTATACCTCCTCTGCCTCCACCAGTACTAGCCGAACCGGACAATAATGACATCATCAATTTGACTCAGAAATTTATGAAAATGAAGCCGCCGACCTTCTTGGGTGGTATTGAACCATTGAAAGCAGAAACCTGGTTATTAGAAATGGAAAAGCTATTTGAAGTATTTCCTCGTTCTGCAACTCAAAAAGTCCTTTTGGCTACTTATACTCTAAACGATGAAGCCCGGAGATGGTGGTTGCTGGTTTGAAATAACAATGGGGACATAACATGGGCAAAATTCAA
Organism: Camellia granthamiana; assembly: GCA_036172215.1. Taxonomy (NCBI): domain Eukaryota; kingdom Viridiplantae; phylum Streptophyta; class Magnoliopsida; order Ericales; family Theaceae; genus Camellia; species Camellia granthamiana. Next base: position 143,419,386 of record CM069905.1, on the reverse strand, counting down.
CGAGATATTCTACAACAAATATTTTCCCCAATACTTCAGGGACCGAAAAGTTTCGGAATTCCAAGAACTCAAACAAGGCAGAATGTCTGTGGCTGAATATGAAGCTAGGTTTACTGAACTAGCTCGTTTTGCTCCGCACATGGTAGACACTGATTACAAGAAAGCGCGGAAGTTTGAGGGAGGACTGGACCTTGAAATATTTGATCGAGTGGGTGTCCTAAAATTACCTACTTATGTGGAAGTGCTCGATAGGGCATTGATGGCAGAAGCCACAATAGCAGCTAAGAAATAAACTACAACTCCAACAACCGAATGGAGAGGAAAGAGGACCAGATTTAATTTCAAAAGGCCGGTCATTTTCGAAGAAGCAAAATATAGGATCTTCCAGTAGCTCTAGCCAAAGTAGTGGATCTACTCCAAACTGCCCCGACTGCGGAAGGAAGCACAGAGGTGCTTGTTACCGAACATCAGGTGCGTGTTTTCGATGTGGCAAGACTGGCCACATGGTGAGGGATTGCCCAATGAGATCCAATGAGGTTAGCCGTCCTATGACAAGTTCAACTGGGTTTGTTTCTGCAGCAAGATCAAATGCAAGGACTGATGCTAGGGGTAATGCAAACAATGAAACATTGAAGCAAAGGAGAGTGTTCGCACTAGTGCTCGGAGAGGTACAGAATACGGAGTCTGTGGTGTCAGGTATAATTTCCATTTGTGCCCAGAATGCATATGTCTTGATAGATTTTGGTTCTATGCACTTATTTGTGTCGCATGCTTTCTCTCGAAAATTAACTAGACCGCTAGAACTTATGCCATGTATGTTATCTGTATCTACACTGTCTAGAGAATCTATGAAATGTGCTTTTGTTTATCCGGCATGTGATGTTTTGATTGGTGATATGACATTATACGTTGACTTGCTGCCTTTGAATATAAATCATTTTGATTGCATCCTGGGTATGGATTGGCTGACTAAATATTGTGCTACTATTGATTGTGTGAATAAAACTGTCATATTTAAACCACCTGGTATGCCTGAGTTTACTTTTACTGGGAATGGGGTAGTTCCTCAGCCATACTTGATTTCATTTATGAAAGCCAAAAGACTATTAAGAAAGGGGTGTCGGGGCTATTTGTGTAGTGTGTTGACTGTGTCTCCGGATAGTGCCAGTGTAGAAACTATTCCTATGGTTTGTGATTTTCCTGATGTGTTTCCTAATAGTCTACCCGGCGATTTAGTTGATCGGGAAATCAAATTTACTATTGATGTAATACCTGGAACACAGCCCATCACCAAGATTCCGTATAGGATGTCGACTTCTGAACTGAAAGAATTAAAAGTCAAACTCCAAGAACTCTTAGACAAGAAATTCATTCGCCCGAGTACTTCACCTTGGGGTGCTCTAGTGTTATTTGTCAAAAAGAAGGACGGATCTTTGAGACTATGTATTGACTATCGGGAACTGAACAGGGTGACCATTAAGAACAAATATCCATTACCCCGAATAGATGATTTGTTTGATCAACTCCAAGGAGCCAAAGTGTTCTCAAAAATTGATCTTAGGTCCGGATATCATCAGTTAAAGGTTAAAGCAGAGGATGTAGAGAAAACTGCATTTAGGACTAGATATGGACATTATGAATTTTTGGTAATGCCTTTTGGGGTAACAAATGCGCCTGCAGCTTTCATGGATCTAATGAATAGGGTTTTCAAACACTATCTCGATGAATTCATTGTTGTGTTTATTGATGACATTTTGGTTTATTCTAAAGACAGGGAAGAACACGGGAACCATCTAAGAACTACCTTGCAGATTTTGAGAGAAAATAAATTGTATGCTAAATTGTCCAAATGTGAATTCTGACTTGACAGTGTAGCATTTTTGGGACATGTAATCAATAAGGAGTTGACCCTCAGAACATTGAAGCTATTGTGGATTGGCCTAGATCGACAAATGTAACAGAAGTTAGAAGTTTTCTAGGACTAACTGGTTATTACAAAAGATTTATGAAAGACTTCTCAAAACTTGCAATGCCATTAACACAATTGACACAGAAGAATGTACAGTTTGATTGGAATGATTAGCGTGAAGCAACTTTTCAAGAATTGAAAACCAGACTGGTGACTGCACCGATCCTAACCTTACCTAATGATACTGATAGGTTTCAAATTTATAGTGATGCTTCGTATAAAGGGTTGGGATGTGCACTGATGCAAAATGGGAATATAATTGCCTATGCCTCTCGACAGTTTCGTCCTTATGAAAAGAACTACCTGTGGTTTTTGCCTTGAAAATCTGGCGTCACTACTTGTATGGGGTAACTTGTGAGGTGTATACCGATCATAAAAGCTTGAAATATTTCTTCACCCAAAAGGAATTGAACATGAGACAGAGGCGATGGTTAGAGCTAATTAAAGATTATGATTTGCAGATTTTGTATCACCCAGGGAAAGCTAATACTGTAGCAGATGCCTTGAGCCGAAAGCCAATGGGAAATTTGTCATGTTTATTTACCAGCCAGGAATAACAATTATATGACTTGGAGAAAAATGAGATTGAGATCGTGATACGTGAACACGGTGGAATACTAGCCGCTATGTCCGCTCAGCCTGCAATCATCGTAGAAATCAAAGAGAAGCAACTTGAAGATGAATACTTGAAAAAGGTCGTAGAAGAACTTGATTCAAAGCCGAGACCAGAATTTGTGTTTGAGAATAATGTGCTGAAATTTCAAAATCGTCTTTGTGTACCTAATTGCTGTGACTTGAGAAAGCGTGTTATGTCTGAAGCCCACAACACAAAGTTTGCCATGCATCCGAGAAACACAAAAATGTATCATGATTTGAGACAGAATTTTTGGTGGCCTAGAATGAAAAAGAGTATTGCAGATTTTGTGGCTAGATGTCTACATTGCCAACAGGTTAAAGCTGAACATCAATGACCCGCTGGTTTGCTGCAACCACTTCTAATACCAGAATGGAAATGGGAGCACATAACCATGGATTTCATAGTGGGATTGCCTCGCTCTTCCCGAGGTATGGATTCTATTTGGGTCGTTGTAGACCGTTTAACTAAGTCTGCTCATTTCCTACCTGTTAAATCTATTTATAATGTTGACAAATTGGCCAATATTTATATGACTGAAATTGTGAGATTGCATGGAGTGCTAGTATCTATTGTATCTAACAGGGACTCAAAGTTTGTGTCAAGATTTTGGCAGAGTTTGCAACAGGCATTGGGGACTGAACTGAGGTTGAGTAGTGTCTATCACCCGCAAACCGATGGACAAACTGAACGGACTAACCAAACCTTGGAAGATATGCTCAGAATGTGTGTGTTAGATTTCCAAGGGAACTAGGAGACCTACTTGCCATTGGCCAAGTTTATGTATAACAACAGTTACCATTCAAGCATCAGAATGGCTCCTTATGAAGCTTTGTATGGTAGGAAATGCCGATCTCCGATTTGCTGGGCCGAAGTAGGCGACAAACCGTTGTTGGGACTGGAACTTATGCAAGAAACGACTGAAAATGTTAAGCTGATTCAGCAGAGACTGAAAACCGCACAGAGCCGACAAAAGAGTTATGCTGATGTCCGAAGAAGAGATAGAAAATACGAAGTTGGGGACCATGTGTTTATCAAAGTGACTCCAATGAAAGGGCAAACTCGGTTTGGTGTCAATGGTAAGTTGGCGCCAAGATATGTTGGACCATATGAAGTTCTGGAGAAAATCAACCCAGTAACGTATCGGGTGGCCTTACCACCGGTTATGGAGCATATGCATAATGTCTTTCATGTCTCTATGCTTCGGAATTATCTGAGGGATCCATTACATGTGATTGAGGCAACTCATGTACTCTTAAAGGATGATTATACTTACGAGGAAAGGCCTATTCAAATGGTGAACCGCAGGATCAAAAGACTAAGAAACAAAGAAATTCCATTAGTGAAGGTGGATTAGCAGAATCATGGAGGAACTTATGCAACCTGGGAAATAGAAGAAGACATGATGAAGAGATATCCGGATTTGTTTCCATTGGACCCAATGTTCTTCCAGAATGAAGGTAATTCGAGTTTGGAGGACCAAACTCTTTTAAGGGGGGAAGACTGTAACAACCCCGGTCCCTGTATAATGTTAATCCGTACTTAATTATGCCTAACAGTAATTAAGGAGGGATTCTGAATTAATTTGCATGTATGCTTTGCATTATTGTGTTTATATCTGTCTGTTGTAGAAAGATCTATTCATGTTTTGGTTTCGGTTTGTGAATGGAAGGCCTTATCGGCATCCGAATCAGAAATTGGCGTAGTTATGTGTTAATTGGAATTTTTAGAATTTTATGGTAGGCTTAATTAAAATTCGTTTCGAAATGATTAAATAGGATTGATTTAACTCCACTTAAGTGCCTATGACTTGAACTAATAAAAATACCATTTCTTTTGGACCCCACTCATCTCTCCCATCCATTTTTGAATGCTTGTTGAGCCATTCTAGAGAAAAACGTAAGAGAGAGTAGAAACATAGAAAGAGAGAGAATTCAAGCTTGAAAAGGGGATTATAGAGCATTAAAAGGCATTTAGAAGAATTGGCTTGGAAACTCAAGGAATTGACTCTTTAAAATCCAATTGAGGTAAGAATTTAACCCATAAACTATGTATATAAGTCATCAAGAGCATGAATTCAAGAAGATCTTGTGAATAAGTCTAAAATTTGAGCTAGAAAGGATTGAATTTAAGTCAAACCATGCATGCATGCATAATACATCTATTTTGAGTTAATTTTCAACAAATACTCACATGCATGAGCCTAGACTTGCATAATTTTGAGTATTCAACATGATTTTGTACTTTATATCTCATTTCCTCTTGGTTTTAAAAGTTTACACTCAAGACATTGCATACATGTATTTGACATAAAGTTTTGATTTGGATTTTAAAGAATTGGCAAGCTTTTGGGCCTTGATTTCTTAAATTGACCCCTTAAACATGTTATATTATGAGTTCCTAAGTGTTTTCTCAAGTTTTGGCCCAGAAAAGTTGAGTTTGATGCATTGAGTTTGAGTTTAGAACTTGGAAACCAAATTCCAGATTTTGGATACACGCTCGAGCGTGGAAGTTCATGCTCGAGCGGGCACTCTGAATGTGTGCACTTTCGCTCGAGCATCATGATGCTCGCTTGAGCGTGAAATGCATATATCCAGAAGTTCATGTGTTTTGCAGTCCGCTTGAGCGGGGGAATTCACGCTCGAGCGAAGGTTTGAGTCTCACGCTCGAGCAGAGTTCAAGCGTCCATCGCGCATGAAATTCATGCATCCAGTACTTTTGTCAAGTTTTGCAGTCCGCTCGAGCTGGGGAAAGCTACGCTCGAGCGAACCTTCACTTTCTGCATGTCCGCTTGAGCGGGGAAATCCACGCTCGAGTGTGGACCTTATTTTCAGCAAACCTGAGAAATGTTTCCAAGTGCATTTTTGCATCCTTTTTTCATCCTAGGCATTCCTAGGCCATGTTTAAGACTCTATGATGGGGACAAAGACTAAAGGCACGCCAAGAATAAATAAAGCAAGTTATGTATAATTTGATAGTACGTTACAAGTGTTTGTTTGTATGTATGTTCGTGTAGGTCGCGTGCCTCAGACCACTTGATTAATCTGCTCTGTTTATTTGCACCCGAAGGCAACTATGAGTAATAACTCTATAAAGTTATGTTTAACTTTAAGTATTTTCTGACTAATATGATACGATCCGTTTTCTGAAATGTTATTTTATGAATTATGAATGAATGTCCAATTTTCTGAAATGTATTTGTGGCACCCTTAGTTCACGTGGCCCTCGCCTGGGGGTAACAATACCGCGGCCAATCTGCACGTGGCCCTCGCCCAGGGGTAACAATACTGTGGCTTATATTCACGTGGCCCATGCCCAGGGATAACAATACCCGAGGCCTATATTCAGGTGGCCCTCGCCTGGGGGTAACAATACCATGGCTGCTTGCGCGCAAGATATGGACCTTTATGGTCGTTGGTACCGACTATACATGTGGGTCTCTGGACCAAGTTGATATGATAGCTAATGGGTGTACCACGTATGATCTTATGAAAAATCTGAATATGAACATGAGTGTGTATCTGAATCTATTTCTGATTTGAAGTCTGAATATGTTTCTGATATAAATTATGAATCCTAACTTGTGCTGGATATCACTCATTAAAACCCTTTACCTAGTTATTATTCACTGGGCTCTAGCTCACTGTATTATTTATATGTATGTAGGTGAGCAAGCGTATGACCAGGCCTGAGATACCGCCTGGCGAGTTTTGGTGTCAGCCAGCCATCATGTCTCCCGTGGAGATTCCCTTTTGAGATCTACCTGAGTTTGTAGTCGTTGGGACTTTTGTATTTCTGAAATGTTTTTGTCTAGCCTGAACATGTAGGAATCTTGTATATGTGGCTTGGATAATGTAAGGCTACTGTATTTTAATGCCTTATCTGTATGTATGCAAACATGCATATAAAAGTTTCAAATATTCTGTCCCATGTATGTCTGCACGGCTCTATGGACTATGTAACTTTGTATATTTGCTTTCGCAGCCCCTGTTATACATATTATTCCGTTCAGAAGCCTTCGGTAATCCAAGGATTACTAGCTGGTTACGATGCTAAACCCTTAGGGGCGGGTTTGGGTCGTGACAACTCATCTCTTTTCTTCTGCAAAATCGCCATGCTCTTCTTCAACTCCCCGTAATCAATCCATCTCAAAATCGGAACATAATCGCACAAATTTGACGGCGAACTCACAAGAAACTTCTCCATCAATCCTTCAACAAATCGCTTTCCCAACAAAAAGATATAAATTAATATAAAATAAAAAAATAAAAAAAGAAGACAATTGCAATAAGTAGGCCAGTTAACAGATTAGATTCAATCCGAATCTGTTAACAAATGCCCAATCTCATAATATTATAAAATCTAGGGTAAATTATACAAATAGTCCATGTCAATTTGATCCCTGTAGTTTCAATTTGCTCGATTTTGCCCCGTAATTTAACGGATTGTGTCATTTTAGTTCAATAAATAACGGTTGTTAAATTAATTTAACGAAAGGTCAAATAATATGTCAATTTAGTCCCTGTAGTTTTAATTTTCTTAATTTTGACAGGGACTAAATTGACACATTGTGGAAAATACAGGGACCAAATTGGCACATTATTTGACTTTCCGTTAACTTAACTTAATAACCGTTATTTATTGGACTAAAATGACACAATCCGTTAAATTAAGGGGCAAAATCGAGCAAATTAAAACTACATGGACCAAATTGACACATCGTGTAAAGGACAGGGTCTATTTACATAATTTTCCCTAAAATCTATGATTTATGTAATTTGTAATAATATGATCTGATCTGATTTACATACTTTAACTTTTACTTGTGTGTGTATATATATATACACGGGGGATTGAGAGCTTCTATATTCCATGATTGTAATAGAGGTTCTCTGCGTTAACTTTGTTTGGAAAGTAAGTTTGATTTTTTCATTTTTTTTTTTACTATTTTAATTAAGGGCTAAAAACCACTTTTGGATTAGATTTTTTAATTTTTTTAACTTTTGTGATAGAAAAAATAAAATGATTATGATTTAAATGTGACATTTTATCTTATTAACTTTTTCGTCTATTTTGTCTTTTTATGACTATTTTGACCAAAAAAACCTTCCAACCCAACATGCCATATGAGGGCTATAATATCTGTGGGTTGTGATATTAATATTTTAAATTTAAAAAGAATCATTACAAACCCTTAAATAATGTAATGGAGATCTTCCATTATAACTTTAGAATGGAAATGATCATAATTCATGCAAGGCAACAATATCCACACACACAAACAAAAAAAAAAATTTATATTAACTTCGTTTAAACTTCTTGCACTTTAATTTTTATCTTTTAATCTCTCATAAAATAAAAGTCTAAAATTTTAAGTATGATGTGTGGCTGTCATTATCTATTATACTTATTTCGTGGGATAAATTCCAAAAACTTTGAAATGCTATTTATAACATTACAATAAAATACAATACGATAATCACATAATGATAAATATATATCAAATCCAATAATCCTATAGTAAAATCACATCCAAATCCAATTGGATCATATTTTCGAATTGAATAATTGGATAAACTTGATTAAGATGATTTCTTATTCAATCTGTCATGATCAGATGGGATTCGAATTATGGAAAATTTAATCCGTTGACTAGCCTAATCATAACTAGCTAAAAATAAAGATCCATTAGCACACTTCAATTTTGAAATTGAGAGAGGAGTTCAAGTGCATTTTTTCTTGGAATGCACACAACCTCTAAAGCTTCAGCCTTGAGCAGAGGTTTTGAATCTATGATCAAGCTCTTTTTTTCTCGAACCTCCTCCAATTCAAAACATTGAATAAGTGAGCCCAAAGCCAAGGAAATTGCCCGCACACCCATGTTGGCACCTGGACACGCCCTTCTCCCTATTCCAAATGGAACAAATTTGAATCCTTCTCTTTCCCCTTCAAACCTCTCCGGCTTGAACTTGTCAGGCTCTTCCCAAACCCTGGGATCCCTATGCAAGCCCAAAACATTCACCAACCGAGTCGTACCGCGAGGTACTTCAAATCCCCCAACAGTGCAATCTTCAGATGAATAATGTGGTAATAGAAGCGGCGCAGGAGGATATAGCCTTAGGGTTTCATTGATGACACATTGGAGAAAGGGAAGCTTGGAAAGATCCGAGTCATCTAGCAAACGCCTATGTCCAACTTGGTTGTCAATCTCTGCTCTGGCCTTCTGGAACGTCGACGGATGATTTAAAAGAAACGACACTGCCTGTTCCATTGTGACTATTGATGTTCCTGTTCCTCCCAAAAACATCACCTAAAGCACATGTTTTAACAACATTAAAAATTAAGAAGTCATTCAACTTAAGCCTCTCCCAATCTCATTGCCTGAATTAAAAAGAAACATATATAATTATGTGATGTAATAGCCATTTTGTCAAGCCCCATGAAAATGATGGATATGTATTATTAACAGTTTAGTCAATAGAATAGACTTATTCAATTAGCACAACTTAGAAATTTCATACCTTACAAACAAACCAACAAAAATAATGTAGAGATAAGAATACTATATTTTTTCTCTTAAAAGTAAAAATGTTATTATTTAGTGGTTGTATTTGTGATGGTGGTGATGATGGCGGCCGCGGCGGTATTAGTAATATTATAGTACCAAAAAAACATTTATTTCTAAAAATCATAAATTGATAAAGATCGATCTTAATAGAGAGCATTCATCAGTCATAATTGTATTGAAGATGCATACATTGACGATAAATAATGAAGTAAAACAAGTAGGAAAAGAAAAATCATATAACACTTACCACTATTAAACTCTTGATGAGATCGTCCGTATAAAAATCAGGTTCCGATTCTTGGAGGCATAACAGAGTTCCGATCAACGTTTTCTTATCGCCTCCCTCATCGGCTCTCTTTCGCCGAACCTGATCAATCAAACCCTGCAAAAACTCATCTCTCTTCTTCTGCAAAATCACCATACTCTTCTTCACCCCTCTGTAATCAATCCATCTCAAAATCGGAACATAATCGCACAAATTCGACGGCGAACTCCTAAGAAACTTCTCCTTCAATCCTTCAACAAATCGCTTCCCCAATTCCGTCCCTGCATCCTCATCCCTCACGCATCGCTCACCAGCAACGAGCCTCGTCGTCATATTGAATGTCAATAGGGTGAACCAGTACTTCAAATCCACCTCTCGATTCCCAATCTTCAGCAAGTGAGAGAGAATGTTACGAATTTCTTGTTCGCGGATGATCGAGGACTTCTGGAGGCTTTTGGAAGAGAAGAGTTCGACGACGGCGAGGCGGCGGAGGCTCCGCCACAGGTCGCCGTACGGAGCCCACACGACGGCGGTGTAATTGTAGGTTAAGTAATCGCCAGCGATCGATCGAGGGCGGTTCGCGAATACGACGTCGTTCTTGGTGAAGCATTCTTCGACGGCGGAGGGAGAGGAGACGACGAGGGTAGGCCGAGAGCCGAATCGGAGAAACAAAATAGGACCGTGTTTGGATGATAAGTGATTTAATGCTTCCTCGGGTGAGTTTTTGTTTTTGATGAGGTGGAGGTGGCCGATTATGGGGAGAGCGAAGGGGCTTGGTGGTAATTTGGAATTGCGATGGAAGAAGTGTTTGAGTATGATGAGTGAGAAGAGTAGCAGAGCCAAGTAATAGGGCAAGTTTTCCATAGCAAAGGGAAGCAAGTTTAGTGTAGAATTTGGAAAGTTTGGTTGTGATCCAGGAATTAATTTGACTGTGAAGTTTGAAACACAGTGATAAGTTTTATAGTGATATACTTGTGACGGACATTCGTGGCCTCAAATGGCTTGTCTTGACTTGGATTTTCGACTATTTTAGAAAGTTGGTTATAATTAATTTTTTTTGTAAAAAATTATTTATAAACAATTTATAAGTAGTTTTTTTGTGAGAGAAGAAGTGAGTTATAATTTGGGAAGTGAATTATAACCCACTTTCTAAAAGGGGTTGTCTCCCTCTAGTTTTAGGGCATTCCACTTAACTCAATCTCAAATTATACAAAAATTATGATTTTAAGAAGTGGGTTAAAAAGTTAATTTTTTAATTTTTTTTAAAAAATATCTAAAAATTAGGGAAGTAATGTGATTTTAAAAAATTAAAATTTTTAATCTCGTTATCAAAGAGACCTCAAAACTATGGGAAAACCTACGGTCAGCACTATTTTCAAACATAATATTGCATGTGATTTAAATGTCATTTTTCATTAATCTTAGTCTATGTTTGTCAAATGAAAAGAATATTGTAATTTGATTTAAAATATAAAAATTAATCAGCATAACGAAAAATTAAAAAGGTAAAATAAAATTTTGATAAAAATATAGAATGACTAATCCACATAAAATCTACTTGTAAAACTATATGGTACTGTATGCACCTTATAATTAAAGAAGAAAATAATATAATTTTATATTTGGGATTTTTATTGATAAATCTCATTTAGAAGTGTTTTAACCCAAGAAGTTTATGAAGGAATTTTTTAACCCATTTAGTTCCATGTATGTATAGTTTTATTCTATAAAGTCCTTTTTCTTGATTTACACTATTTTCTTGAACACTTATGCCCTTATATTTAATTTTGATATCCTTATAAATATTTTTTGAACGGTTAGGAATTTTATGATGTGAACATTTATATTTTAAAATTCACATTGGTAGGAATGTAAAATTGGCCCGTGGGCGGCCCGAAACCCGCCCGCGAGCCGAGGCGGGCCCGGCCTGTTGACAATGTGAATATTCACATTGACATATTAACATTCACATTGATAAGAGTGTAAAATTGGCCCGCAGCCTGTGGGCGGCCCGAAACTCGATCGCAGCCCGAGGCGGGCTTGGCCTGACCCGTGACAATGTGAATATTCACATTGATATGTTAACATTAACATTGATATGAGTGTAAAATTTGCACGCTGCCCGAAGCTTGCCCGTGGCCCGGGGTAGGCCCGGCCCGGCCCGTTGACAATGTGAATATTCACATTGACATGTTAAAATGCACATTGATAGGAATGTAGAATTGGTCCGCGGCCCGTGGGCTGCCCGAAGCCCGCCCACGGCCCAGGGCAGGCTCGTTTGGGTCCGGGCCCGAGCATGTCCGAGACCTTAGGTTAGGGCCTAAGTCATCACTTTGAAGCCCGGCCCGGCCCATCGGCCCGTTTAAGGCCTATTCAAGGCTCGGTCCGAGGCCCAGCCTGCCCGAGGCGCAATGTATTTTTTTGTGGAAAATAATAAAATTTTGGTAGAAAAAATTAAAAAGAATTAAAAAAAAATGGCCAGACCCGCCCAAGCCCGACCTAAGCTCGAGGCTAGGCCTAGGCCCACCGGCCCAACCCGAGGCTCAATCCATCGGCCCGTCCAAAGCTCGAATACCCTTGTGCCAAGGCTAGGGCCTGGGCCTAATTTTTTGGCCTGTAGGCCGGCCCGACCTGGCCCGGGAAAGGCTCGTTTGGGCCTAGAGTCGAGCCTAGTCCGAGACCCTAGGCTAGGGCCTGGGCAATCACTTTGAAGCTCGGTCCGGCCCATCGGCCCAGTTAAAGCTCATTCAAGGCTCGGTCCGAGGCCCGACCCACGCCGAGGTCTAGTGTATTTTTTTATGAAAAATAATAAAATTTTGGTAGAAAAAATGAAAAAGAATTAAAAAAAAATGGCCAGGCCCGCCCCGGGCCGCCCACGGGCCGTGGGCGGGTTTCGGGCAGCCACGAAGCATCGGCTAATTTTACATTCCTATCAATGTGAATGTTAACATGTCAATGTGAACATTCACATTGTTAACAGGCCGGGCCGGGCCCGCCCTAGGCCGCTGACCAATTTTATACTCTTATCAATGTGAATGTTAACATGTCAATGGGAATATTTACATTGTCAACAGGCCGGGCCAGGCCCGCCCACGGGCCGTGGGCGAGTTTCGGGCAGCCACGAGGTGCGGGTTAATTTTACACTCCTATCAATGTGAATGTTAACATGTCAATGTGAATATTCACATTGTCAACGGGCCGAGCCGGGCCCGCCCCGGGCAGGCTTTTGGCCGCCCATGGGTCGCGGGCCAATTTTACACTCTTATCAATGTGAATGTTAACATGTCAATGTGAATATTCACATTGTCAACGGGCGGGTTTCGCGCCGCCCCGGGACGCGGGCCAATTTTACGCTCCTATTAATGTGAATTTTAACATGTCAATGTGAATATTCACATTGTCAATGGGCCAGGCCCGTCCCGACCCGACTCGAATTTTTCCGGGTTTGCCACAAGGATCGACATGGGCCGGGCCCCTACACATTGACGATATGAACATTCACATTGACGGTGTGAACACTCATATTAGGGGTATTTTGATAATTATATCATCCATAGGATTTATTGAAACATAAGAAAATAATGTGAACGAAATGGAACATAAGTAGATGAAAAAGGTATTTTGGTTTTTTTATCTCAAATAGAACCTAATGGAATAATAAAAAAGAATATGGGTTGGATGAAATAAAGTTCTTAGAAAGTGGATTTACCAAAAAAGCTCCCTTTATATTTTTGAGTCATAATTAAAATAAATAAAAAAATCATAGTTAAACAATACATGAGACGTAATAAAAAATCTCATGAATTATAACTAAAGAAAATAATTGATCATAACTATAGAATAAGGTGCATATGGTAGGGCGTATATATAGTAGAATTTACCCATATAATATATATATATATAATTAAGTAGGCTAGGAGTGCATTAGTGTACATTAGGATTAATAGTAATAAAATAATATTTTGAATGGAACAACTGTTGATTTTTATTATTTAGAGGGACAAAGTGTAAATAAATCATAACTTAAATGAGTTTACGCTTAATTTAAATGTCGGAGGGTCTTTGTTGGAATCACCAAGATTTACACACACTCTCTCTATGTCAGGCCATGAGGTCAAGATTGAGCCGAATAGATTTTAAGTTTTCGTTTGCCAATTGATTTTTTCAATTATTTTTTTAGAATATTTTAGCTTGGGATAAGTTTGTTTAGTTTTTTTGATTTTTTTTTTTGTAAAAAAAAAGTGAAATAATTATGATTTAAATGTAATATTTTATTTTATTGATTTATTTAACATATTTTATCTTTTGTGTTTTTTTAACCAAAAAAATCAATGTCAAACAAAGGCTACCTTCATCAACATACACTGTAAAAGCTACATCAAATGTTTATATAATAAAAAATATTATATATTTTATTACACTTTTTTATACAAAATGTACAAATTTTTTTTTTTTTTTTCATTTCTTTATATACTCTAAGAACTCGCATTAAAAAAATAAAAATAAATAAAATAAATATAAAAATAAAAATAAACCCCACACCCAGACAATTGTACATGCAAAAAATTTTAAGGGTAAATTACATTGACATCCCCTGATGTTTCTATTTAATACAGATTCCTCCTTCACAATTGAAAAATTATATTTACCCCCTATCATATTAAAATAATATATTTAGCCTTTAGTCTTTATACATATAAAATAATAAAATAATATAGATATTTTGTTCATGTTATTTTAAGAAAAATAACAATCATCTTCTTTAATTTAACTCTTAAAAAAAAATTAAGTTTTTTTTTTTTTGTGTTTTTTTTATTAAAATTTTTAAATATTTTAAGTAATTTTTTTATTTTTCTAAATACACTTAATCTAGATATACTTAAGAAATATAATATTTTGTGATTTTTTTTAAATTCACCAAATATAAAAAAAATATGAAAATTCAATATATTGTCTTATTAATCATCATAACGAAAAATTAAAAAGGTAAAATAAAATTTAATTTTTAAGAAGTGGGTTAAAATATAATAATGATTTTAAAAGAAGTGGATTAAAAGTTAATTTTTTAATTTTTTAAAATAAATATCTAAAAATTATGAAAGTAATGTGATTTTAAAAAATTAAAATATTAATAAGTTGACTTTTAATCTAATTATCAAAAGGGACCTTAAAACTATGGGAAGACTTACAGTCAGCACTATTTTCAAACATAATATTGCATGTGATTTAAATGTTATTTTTCATTAATCTTAGTTTATGTTTGTCAAATGAAAAGAATATTGTAATTTGATTTAAAATATAAGAATTAATCATCATAACGAAAAATTAAAAAGGTAAAATAAAATTTTGATAAAAATATAGAATGACTAATCCACATAAAAGCTACTTGTAAAACTACATGGGTACTGTATGCACCTTATAATTAAAGAAGAAAATAATATAATTTCATATTTTTTGAGTCATAATTAAAATAAATAAAAAAATCATAGTCAAACAATACATGGGACATAACAAAAAATCTTATGAATTATAACTAAAGAAAGGGTCCTGTTATGGTGTGCAACCCTTTAGGGTTGCACACCATATGCAACCAACACAAAAGGTATAAACAGGAGGTGTAAACATAAAACAGGAGGTGTAAGTGTGCAACTTACACAAAAGGTGTAAGTTGCACACTCAAGAAAAGTCCCTAAAGAGAATAATTGATCATAACTATAGAATAAGATATATATGATAAGGCGTATATATAGTAGAATTTACCCATATAATAGATATATATATATGTATATATAAAATTAACTAGGCTAGGAGTGCATTAGTGTACATTAAGATTAACGGTCCCGCTTGGTAGCTCGAGTATATTGAGGCTCGAATGGCCCGAGTTCTTGGTACACCCCCAGATTCTTTGTACACTCACATCTCTGTTCAGCCACACCTTTCATCTGAAATAAAAAAAAGAAAAAAAAAAACAAAGGAAAGAACAGAGAGTAGAGAGAGGAGAGACCGACTAACCTCTAAATAGTGAGAGGAGAGGAGCATCGACTGGGTAACAAAGAGTAGAGAGAGGAGCCGACCTGTGTGTTGTCGACCAGGCTGCGTCCGCTGCTGTGTGTGCCGCAAGGGTGCTGCCGCCGCTGCTGCTGGTAGGTGTGATTGCAAGTAATGGATTGATTTTTATTTAACTCACGGCATTCTGTATGATTTGAAATTAGTTGGTTTTGTTTTCAATTTTGCGGCACTTGTTTAATTTTGGGCCCTTTGGCATTGACATGGAGCATTTGTACACAGCCTAATAGAAGAAGTTTTAACGAAGTTGAGACTCCTATTTTTGTCTTCAAGAGTAAAATTTTGGCCATCTTATATAGTTGGGTTTTGAGTGGGGTTGATCCATCCTTAGAAATTGTTTTTTTTCTTTGTGCATGGGTGGGCACCCCATTGTATGCTCAAACAGCCATATACATCAATTCCAAATAGCCATATACATTAATTCGCTAAGCAAAAACATAGCCCAAAGCTATACATCCACTAGGATATACAAATCACCTATAAACTGCCATCTATCAGGAACAATGTGCTATCAGGTTCAATTCCTTCACAAGTTTGTCAAATTCAAGGCCTAGTGTACTTGTCTTTGTCTTTGAGGAACAATGTGCTATCAGAGAGTGTTCAACATGGCACAGCTTAGAGCTCTTGGATGTTGGGACCAATTTGTTTACTGGGTTGGCTGGTATAGTAATGTACAATTTGAAATTAATGAGGACTTTCTGGCGCCGGTACGTGATGAGTTGTTGTGTACTGTATTTCGTCGTCCGTGGTTCGCTGTCTCAGGCCATCGTTCATTCTCCATCGTTCGCTGTTGCAGCCCGTTGTTCCTCCTCTTTCATCGTCGTTGATCCGTTCTTCTTCCACGATTAGAAGGTTTAATAGAGATGAGGGATGAGAGAGATCAGGGGAATAAGAAGGACCTCGAGCTTCAAATTTGAGGGAATAGACAGAGTGTTTTTCGTTTGGAGAAGATAGACAGAAAGAGATAAAGAGGAGATCGAGAAGATAGAAAGAGAAATGACTCGTAGCTCGAATGTTTCAGGCTCAAATGGCTCGAAATTGAAATTTCTCCCTCCTCTCGATCTCTTCCCCTCTTAGCAGTTCACTCTCGCCTCTCTCACTCTCCTTAGCAGTTCCCTTTCATCTCTCTCACCTCTCTCACTCTCAATAAACCTCTCTCGCCTTTTCGCCTCATCCTTCTCTCCTCTCTACCTCTTCACTCTCGCCTGTCTCACTTGAGTCTTGAAGGAGTTCGAACCACGACGGAGGATAGAAAACGACGAACCACGATGAACGGGAGCCTGCGACAGCAAATCTGAGGTAAACCTGAAAGCGCAAAGTTAGGGTTTACTTTTAGCGTCAATTTTTGTAGAAATTAGTGAACTCTGTGTTCAAGAATGAAATCTGTGATTTTCCTTAAAAGTTAGGGTTTGGGATTTGCCCTTATACTCTGTGTTCACATTCTGATTTGTGACAAATTTTTAGACAAATTCTGATTTGGGTTTCGGATTTGCCCTTATTAGATTGACCTATTGTCAAATGTTCACATTCTGATTTAATAGCCTTTAATTTGTGACAAAATTTTCCCAATATTGAAAAATCCTGTTCATACATCCATGTTTTTCTCTGTTTTGTTTTTTGTATATTTAGAATTACACTTTGGATGATGAATTTGAATTGGGACTTGCAAAAAGGTAAGGGAAATTGAGAAAAAAGAAGAAAAAACCTTTGTGAGCAATGTGATATAGATCACCTGCCGCCCAAACTAATACTCCATTTGGATGATGAATTTGAATGGAGCATAGGGTGAGAAAAAAGATTATAAGCATGTAATGGATGATGAATTTGAGACTTAAAATCATGGATGACTTTGAATACTCCATTAGTGTGATTAAACAATAGATGATTATAAGCATGTAATCATGTAAGTCATCCATTACAGGCTTATAATCATGTATTAGTGTAATCATCCATTAAAAAGATGTGCAGAAACATAACCATGTATTAGTGTAATCATCCATTACAGGCTTATAATCATGTAAGTCATCCATTACACTTTGGATGATGAATTTGAATGGAGCAGTTTGTACCAAACAATAGATCACCTGCAGTCCAAACATAACCATTGCAGGCTTATAATCATGTAAGTCATCCATTGTTTCCTTGCCAAAACCTTTGTGAGCAATGTGACCATATAAGCATTACTATCACTCATATACATACATATATATATATATATATAAGCTACCTTCCAATACACACACACAATGTGACCATATAAACTTTAGTTGTTGCTGAGTTGCAGCTGTGCTGCACAGCGTAGCGAATCCTTTTGAATTTCCAAAGCCCAAGTCTTAACCTTCTAGCATTGTTGATAAAAAAAAAAAAATAAGAACAACATCGTTAGTTGAATCTGTTGGTATTTGTTATGCAGAAAAAAAATGGCTTCAACTTCTACTAATAATACGGACATGAGATTAGAGCCAAGGTATTGTAATTGTGGAAGAGTAGCTGCCATGCGTGTTGTACAAAGCAATGACAATGGAAATCGAGGACGTGCCTATTTTGTTTGCCCAAGAAAATATGTAAGTAGCTGTTATATAAATGAATCTGTTACTTTTTACAAATTTGATTTGTCCTTTACTGATTAATTGATTCTTGTCCATTGTAGACTAGGAACGAACACTGCAATTACTTCAGGTGGTTCGCAGATGATGACGACGACGACGACATTACCTCCACAATCCGTGCCACTACTGGACCTCGGACAGATTCAACAACAGAAAAAATTAATGATCTAAGGAGAATGGTTGGTGAGCATGATAGAAGGCTTCAAAGGATGGAGAAAATTTTCAAGGGAATGACGTATGTAATTGTATTTTTTGTATTTTTGTACTTTATCATGTAAACGACTCAGTTGTTAGGTTTTGGAATATGCCATGACTGTAATCTACTTTTGTACTTGTTTTGTAATTTTTTTTTTTTTGGTGCTTAAAAATCTGATGGTTTGAAAAAACAAGTGAAATCTGATGCTATGAACTTGGCATGAAATCTGTTGGATAACAGGTTCTTGAATATTTAAGAGGGTCTTGGAAAAATCTGTTGAATAATAACAGGGTATTGAATGATTAACAAGTTGAATGTGTATAATAGGTTGAACAGGTTGAACTTGACAGTGTGTGAAATTTGTTGAATGAACAGGGGCATTTCTTGAATGATTAACAGGTTGAATGTGTATAACAGGTTGAACTTGACTAAGTGTGAAATTTGTTGAATGAACAGGGGCATTTCTTAACGGTGTATATGATGGGAATTGTGCTTAGAAAAGATTGCTATGCATGTAAGAAAATAGGTTGAACATGTTGACATTATTTCTGAGAAAATGTTGACATGCATGCATTTCTTAACAGGTTGAGCAGGTTGACATTATTTCTCAGAAAAGGTTGACATGCATGCATTTCTTAACAGGTTGAACTTCGAACTTGGAACCAACCTGTGGCACTTGGAACCAACCTGTTCAATTATTTTCCTCAATTCTTTTGTATCTTTTTTTTTTTTTTTTTGTTGAAACAGCCAAGGGAAACCTTTATTGATGATCAAACCATTCAAGATGAGAATACATCAAAAAGGTGAGGGAGGGGTTTGGAGAGGAACCAAACCGGAAAAAAAAGAAAAAGAACAAGGAAGAAGAGGAGAAGCAAAACAAAGCAGAATAACAAAGCAGAACAAGCACAAACAAGAACCAGCACTAGAGCACAGCAAAATAGCTCAGTAAAATAGCAGCCCAGAACAGCAGCCCAAACTCCATCCCATAGCAGCAGCCCCAAACAACAAGAATTCATACACCAATTGCATAATACGAGCAGAACCCAGACCCCAGAAAAATAGCAGCCATCACAGCAAAATAGCAGACCAGAGCATATCAATCTGAAGCTCAAACCAGCTCTGCAGAACAGCTACAGAACAGCAGCCCAGAACAGCAAGAGATTCATCAAACAGAAGCAAAGGGATACAAGTAGACTCGAAAGGATTCAGATCAGATCAGCTTCTTTTAGATCAGATTATTTTTCTCAATTCTTTTTCCTCAATTCTTAATTCTTTTAGATCATATCAGCCAATTCCCATTTGAGTTTATTTGCCTTAATTCTTTTACTGCCTTATCAGTGATGGTTTATCAAATTGGATTTATGATAGATAATCAAGTTGAAGGATTCAAGAAAATCCTAGAACAAATGAACAATCATCTACAAAATAAATAAAGTGGGATTGCAACAAGGACTAGGATTCTGTTATACTGCCATAACAACCCATGTATAAACCATAACAACCATGATTCAGCAACCAAAGGCAACCATGATTCAGCAACTATGATTCAGCCAATGCAGAACAAACTCAGATCAGCCTGTTCAGCCAATGCAGCCAATTCAAACCATAACTAGCATTCTGTTATACTGATCTGATCTGGTCTGGTCTGGCAACCATGATTCAACAACTCAGATCAGATCAGCAAATAAACTCAAATCAGATCAGCAGATCAGATCAGATCAGATCAGCCAATGCAGAACAAATCAGCAAATAAATCAGATCAGCAATTACCTCCAAGAGTAGACCAGACCAGACCAGATCAGATCAGCCAATGTAGAACAGATCAGAACAGATTCACCTCCAAGAGTAGACCAGATCAGAATAGATTCACCTCCAACAAAACAGGACAGATTTGGGCAGCCAGACATAAACCAGATTTGTAGAGACCATTGGTAACATATTTCAGTCAATCAGATCAGATTTGCAGAGTTGACTTCATCAGCAACATATTCATTCAACTCAAAAAATAACAAAAAAATTCTAAGAATAACATATGGTTAGAATAACAAAAAATGTCTAACAACATATTCATTCAAGCACTGCAGAACCATTTCTAACAACATATTCATTCATTCAAGCACTACAAAAAATTTAGTTTATGTCTGGGACATTCACTTCATTGAACTCAAACATATGGGACATTTAAGTGAACACTATGAAGTTTACAAACGAAATTCACGTACAATTACCACTTCGAAACTAAAAAAAAAATGGGAGATTCGGATCCCCATCGATGTTTAAGTCAACAAAATATGACGGTACTATCGATCTTTCACTGCTAATATTGTTGACCATTCCAGCTTCTTGGTGAGATGTGCTCCCAATGTCGTCCCCACTTGTGGTAACTGCTGCTTGTAAAAATAAAGTAAATAATAAAAAAAAAATTCCACAAAGAAAGTGGAATACATTGAGTCCGTTGAACACACACCGGGACAAGGAAAGGGTCTGCTATGGCATCCATAGAAGGACGATAGTAATGTTGACTTGGCGGCACCTAATGATGAAATAGTAACAAAAGTAAATTACTAATTTCAAGCAGTAAAATTAGAAGCCAAAATAAAAAACCCCAAACAACCTTCATATTTAACACGTACCGGTTCATACATAGTGTGTTGCACGACTCCCATACAAGGAAAGCTTAACTTACGAGGTTCACCTTTACGCACCTTCTTATTCTTTCCCTTCAACCGATTAACTATTGCATCAACCTTGCTAACCTTCCGTTTCGTACATGGACGGCCTCTTCGGCGAGCGACCAAAGGACTTCGTACGTTGCGAGTCATGCTCTCTTTTGTAGTATTGATACGAGGCGGGCTTTTTGGTAAAGTATGGGAATATGGTAAAGTACTACTTGAAGGTGGTAAAGTACTACTACATGCCACATTACTCGCACTACTTGATTGAACTGTTCTCACATCATCCTTGATTTTCATCAACCCAAGTTGAATCACTTTGTGTTTAGCATCATCATTGGTCGCAAGATCTAGGATCTCATCCAACATGTTGTGATAGTTATCATGCAACTTTGGATGTAGAGAAGAGCCAAAGTTAGTATATGTGGTTGGAATGCATGTGTAGCCTCTTTTCAAGTTTTTTCTCCATCTCGAAACAATGTATTTAGTTGGCACCTCATATATGGATCTCTCAATGAGCACAGAAAGTGAATGTGCACACATAATACCTCTAAACTCAAACAACTGACACATACATTGGAGCTCACATTCAGTTGAATTAAAGTACACAACAAATTCCACTTTCTTCATCCCCTCACCCACAACAATAGCCTCCCTCACATGATAGGGACAAACTGCTCCCTCTTGTTTGATAAGATTTGCACGACAATACACTAGACGCTTCAGTTCTACTTGAACTTCTTTAAATTTGGAATTAGTGTAAGCTGCACGAAATTGCTTCTCAAAACGATACACCATTAAGCAATCATACAATTTGTTACGAGACTTAAAATCTGCTTTTGTCTCCTTCTCGACCTTACTTCTCAACGCATTGTCATACTGCTCAACAAATTGCTTCAACGTTGTCTTGGAGTTCACATATCCATCAAAGAATGCATTCATACTCTCACTTCGTTGTGTAGTTGACATGCCAGCCCAAAATATGTCTTTAACATAGGCAGGAATCCACCTATGTCGCTCACGGTGTAATACCCCCACTCGTTATCATTCAAATTGAAATTTTCAATCATTGCTTCCCAGTATTCCTCAAATTCATCTATTGTCAATGAGTCATAAACTGCATTACTGAAAGCAACCTTAATGGACTCATATTGTGAATATCCTCTCAATTTCTCGGGAATTTTCTTCATAATATGCCATAAACACCAACGATGCCGAGCCTCTGGGAAGACAATTTCTATGGCATTTTGCATAGATCTGCACTGGTCAGTTATTATCGTTTTTGGGGGAGCATCTGACATGCAACTTAACCATTCTTTGAATAGCCAAACAAAAGTCTCCGTGTTCTCATTACTTAACAACCCACAACCGAACAAAATTGACTGTCCATGGTGATTAACTCCTACAAACGGAGCAAATGGCATGTCATATTTGTTTGTCAAATAGGTTGTGTCAAAAGAGACAACATCCCCAAATGCTTTGTAAGCCGCCCTACTCCTTGCATCCGCCCAGAACAAGTTGCGCATGCGACCATCTTCATCAAGGTCAATTGCCGAATAAAAGTTTGAATTTTGTTGTTGCAATTTATGAAAATAATGTGTAACTGATTCGGCATCTCCTACCCCAAGTCTCAACATTCTAGCATTGTTGATATAATTCCTTGCATCTCGTTCATCAAACATTAATGCCTCATATCCCCCCGCTTCAACAACTATGGAATGAAAATTCTTAGCGACACCAATTCCTACTGCATCGTTAACTTCTAATCTCCTCTTCACTGGCGTAACAATCCTCTTATTCATTGCAAAATGCCGTGAGTCAGTCGCAACCAAATCATGAGTGTGCTCAAGCACAACTGTGGTTAACTTATATGTTCCATCCTTTTGTAGACTGGCTCTTACCCTTGCTTTACACTCATTTTTTGATGACAAAGATGGTTCCAAGGGATTTATTTCTGATCTTTTTGTTCTGTTTCGCGCCCTAGTACATTCAATTCCAAAGTACTTAACTTCCCCATCACATGTGAAATTTTGTGATCTATAAGCTATAGCAAATCCCGAGTGTTTGGCATATTCTGCATGAAATGCGTACACCTCTTCCTTTGAGCTAAAAGACATTCCCTTCTTAGGTTCTTCAACTTCTTCTTCTTCAACTTCGTCATCTTCACACTCATTAAATGAAAGACTGTTATCTTCTTCTTCAACTTCGTCACTCCCATTGAAAAAATTATTGTTCGAATCAATATCCATTGTACCTTCAAAGTTAAATAGAATACAAAATTATTCTTGTATTTATTTATGTCAAGCTAACTCAATAAAATTATTCAAATAAGGGGACATGCAAAGTATTAAAACTATTCTTGTATTTATCATATGATACGGAGTAGTGTGCTCCACATTGGAAGTGAATCTGATTCAGGTTGTCTAGTAAATGGAAGGTTCCCTCCATAAAAAATGGAGAGATGTTTTGATGGATGATGAGTGCCATTCACTTAATTATTATTGATGAATGATTATCTATTCTTCTGTTTCAATACATTCCGAATCATTGAATCGTATAAAATTCTCGAGACATAAAAATTTTGAAATAAAATTCTATCCTTAGGAATGCATTTGGACAGAGGGAGGGGATTTGGGACAAAGGATTTGTACCCCCCTCTTAAACTACTCATTCTGCCCCAACATTTCCTATTTTTTTCCTATAATGGCATTTAAAAACAAAAAGGGGAAAACTAACTGACAAATCTCATTATAATATTAATAATTGAAAATCATTATCTAATTAACCACATTCCCATATAACATAAAACCCATAATAACAGTGTTAAAAAGAGAGACATTCAAATGACATTATTCGAGTCTATTGCACAATATTCCTTAGAAAGCAATTTGAGAAAATAGTTTGCATTGTTGGGATCAAACCAATCCTCACATCAATGCCACTAGTTTCATGAGGATTCTCCATCAAGTAAGCAACCTGTAGGAGTGGAGGATGAGTAGGGGTTGCCATTTTCCTGTTTCACACAGAGAAATATTTATCCCACTTTCCTGGGCCGGATTAATCAATATTTAATCAATGAGCACAGAGAAACAGAGAAAATGGGCATGATATATATCCGAGCCACTTAGAACTTGAACCAACTCACCCAACAGATTCAAGTCTATGGGCATGGTATATATTTGAGTGACTTGAACCGAATCATATATATAAACGAAAATGACGAGCAGAGAAACAGAGTGGATTTGCAGAGAAATGGAGTGGATTTGCACTAAAGGGAAACAAAAATATAGTACAAGGAGATTCAAATGCCGAGCAAAGAACTGAAAAGGGAAACAAAAATACCAGTCAAGACTCCTCTTCTTCAACTATGGACGACACAATGGCAGTAGATTCCGGCACCCACGGCAGAAACAGCAACCCAGATCGAAAATGTACAGTGCCGCTAGGTTACGAATGATACATCGCTCCTCTCACGAATGATACCAGTCAAGACTCCTCTTCTTTTTCGTTCTTTTTTTAGTGTTTTGCCGCCAAATATGATGCTTGGCTCTGATACTTCATTCAATTGAAGCACACGCCCGCAGAGGATAGAAAACCAAAATCGAGCCACTCTCGGGCCGTAAGATTCGAGCTACGAATCGGAATTGAGATAGAAAATAGAGATAGAAATGAGAGAGAAAAATGCTGCTTTTCGGGCCATTCGAGCCGTCCCATTTCGAGCTACCAAGCAATAATGTAAGATTAATAGTAATAAAATAATATTTTGAAAGGAACAATGTTGATTTTTAAAATTTAAAGGGACAAAGCGTAAATGAACCATAACTTAAATGAGTCCTAACTTAAATGAGTTTACTCTTAAATTAAAGGATAAACTACCAATAGGTCCTACTTTTGAGACTTATTACCCATTAAGTCCTATTGATCAATTTATTAAGTGATAAAGATAAATTTATTAGTCTTTTATTTTTATGAATAAATTTATAGTGATAAATTTATTAGTCTCTTTATTTTTATGAATAAATTAATAGTGATAAATTTATCAATTTCTTATTTTTATAGTGTTAAATTTATTAGTTAGGACCTGTAAATAAATAAGTCTAGTTAATAGGACTGATTGGTAAGTACCCCTAAATTAAACGTCGGAGGGTCTTTGTTGGAATCACCACGATTTACACACACTCTCTCTCCATGTCTGAGCCGAATAGATTTTAAGTTGTGGTTTGGCAATTGATTTTTTTAATTATTTTTTTAGTTAGAATATTTTTGCTTGGGATAAGTTTGTTTAGTTTTTTTGGTTTTTTTTTAATTTTTGTAAATAAAATAAAATAAAATAATTATAATTTAAATGCAACATTTTATTTTATTGATTTATTTAACATTTTTTTTTATCTTTTGTATTTTTTTAACCAAAAAAATCAATGTCAAACAAAGTCTAACTTTATCAACATACATTCTACATGAAATGTTTATATAATAAAAAATATTATATATTTTATTACACCTTTTTATACCAAATGTACAATTTTTTTTTTTAAATTTATTTAGATACTCTAAGAACTCGCATTAAAAAAATAAAAATAAAAATTAACCCCACACAGACAATTTTACATGCAAAAAATTTTAAGGGTAAATTACATTGACATCCCCTGAGGTTTCTATTTAATACAGATTCCTCATTCACAATTGAAAAATTATATTTACCCCCTATTATATTAAAATAATATATTTAACCCTTAGTCTTTATACATATAAAATAATAAAATAATACAGATATTTTGTTCATGTTATTTTAAGAAAAATAACAACCATCTTCTTTAATTTAACTCTTATAAAAAAAAAAATTGAGTTTTTTTTTTTTTAGTTTTTGTGTTTTTGTGTTTTTTATTTTTATTAATTTTTTTTAATATTTTAAGTAATTTTTTTATTTTTCTAAATACACTTAATCTAGATATACTTAAGAAATATAATATTTTGTGATTTTTTTTTTAAATTCACCAAATATAAAAAAATACAAAAATTCAATATATTATCTTATTTTGTTGTTTTCAATGGTTTTTTTTAATAAAAAATTGTACTAATTTTATACTTTTTAAACATATCTAAATTAAATTGATCTAATCCAGATATAATGGTAAAAATAAAAATAAAAAATTATATTATATATAAAAATTTATACAAAAAAAATACCATAAAAATATTGTGATAGTGATATTGTTGTAAATATAAATCATGCTTATAAGTGTTTTGTTTTAAAGTGAAAGGTCACCATTAAGTTATATCATTATGTTTGAAAATTATATACAAAATCTATATTTGTATGTCATCACTCAATAAGAATATATTTAGGTAGAATTTAATGATGAAAAATTATAAAATGTAACCATAATGATAGGAAGAAGAAATAATAAGAAAAATGATAAGATGTGTTACCCAAAAAGCAACCTAAAAGGGGGGTGAATTAGGTTTCTACAAATTAAAATTAATAATACCCCAATAAAATTAACTACTAATACAACAAATTATTAACAAGCACAATGATGAACTTAGCAATACATGATCAAGCAAAATAACAATGAAGTATAACTAATATACAGGGTAAATCAAATAATTAACACATGAATATTAGATAGATATAGCAGTAGTAGGAAAGTAAAGAGATTAGGGAAGAGGAGACAAACAGATTTATAGTGGTTCGGCTTCAACCAAGCCTACATCCACTCCTCAAGTTTCACTTGAGATTTTCCACTATCTTCTAGCTTCACAGGGTGCTAGCAACCTTTTCATAGATGGAGCAATCCTCCACAGATTTTACACAGACTTTCTAAGTCAAGAACACTGAGTGTACTACACTCTTACAAGGTTGAAAAGAAGGTGTTTTTGCTTTCACAGAAAGTTACAATAATTATCTCTCAAAGATAGATATAAAAATGAAACTCTGGTTTTTCTGTAAACCTCACACAGGAAAGATGAGCTTAATGCTATAAGGCTCAGTGTATAATTTCTGAGAGAGGATGTAAACAAAAATTGAAGAACACTTCTCAGAGAATTTTCAGAGAATAGATGTGAGTGATTATAGATCAAAGAATATTTTCTGTTTTTTTTTTAAAAAAACTTGTTTACATTAGAGGTTTTGATATATATAATGAAACTTATAGCCGTTTATAGTCATTTATAGCCGTTGTATTCATTTGAATTTATAGCCGTTTATAGCCATTGTACTCCATCATTACTAATTTGAATATCTTTCACTTGAACTTTTTGAACTTTTTGGCTTGCTGCTGTGCTGGGTTGTTTGAACCTTTATTTTGGGCTGTTTGAACTCCTGATTTAATCAAATATTAAATACATTCTAACAACATTTAGGATAAAGGTTTAGGTGAGAAATAATTGAACAAAATAAATTTTGATTCTATTTTTCTCTTTCAAATAAATTAAAATATAATTAAATAAATTTTGGATTCTATTTTTCTCTTTCAAATAAATTAAAACATAATTAAATAAATCATCAAAATAATTAAGTCTAACAAGATGGATTGGAGTTGATTGGGACTAAAATAGTTACAAAAAGACAAAATAATTTTTTTAAATAGAATTTACTTTTTTTAAAAAAAATAAAAAATCAATGACTTAGAATCATTTTATATGTAAATCTCATATTTTATCAATTTAATTTTTATCACACAAACATATTTGAGGTAAATTCTAAATTCATAAGAATAAATTTCTAAATTTTTCAAAGAAAGAGACAGATGAACCTTGCTCCTACTAATTTGTAACAAGCTTGAGCACTCACAAACTCAGCTCAACTCATTTATAGTTCTATGAACTGGGCAACCGAGCTAGTTGGGCTCAGCCAGCCCATCTCATCATAAAACAAGCCGAAAAGGCTAAGTTATGCTTCAAATTCTCAACTCTAGGAAGCTTGCAAGATATGGGGGTAAATCCTATGGTGTACATCCTTTTAGGGTTGCATACATATGTACTTTATTATAATTTCACGTAATTTTATTATAAAATTTCGTAATATCAACTGTAAAATATAAAATCAAGCCACAAATTAGTATAACAAAATATCATAATTAAACCATAAATTATTATAACATCAACCATAAAATTTTAAATATTCTGTAACATTAATTTATAAAGAAATCATACATTGTATAATTGATATTATAAATTTTTTTAATAAAATTATGCCAATTTATAATATGGTCCACACCATAACTTTTCCCAACTGGGAATAGCCGGAGTGTCTCACTGATGATGCAATGGAGATAACGTAGTTTAGAGAGATCAGAGTCGTCTAGAAGTTGCCATGGTCCGACATGGTTGTCTATCTCAGTTCTCGCCTTTTGCAATGACTCTGGATGATTCAAGAGAAGTGACACTACCCATTCCATGGTAAGCCAGGATGTGTGTGTTCCTGCTGTGAACATTGACTGTGTACAAAAAATGAATTAGAAGATCATCTGTTAGCAACAAAATCACTTCATTTCTAATTCTTATAATTCATTAACAAATGAACAGGGCTCCTAATGAAGGCTTGACTATAGTAACTAATCATGTATGCCTAGTAGGTTATACTTGGCAGCTACTATCACCCAACACTAAAAATGAACTCTATATACTTCGGTGTTTGAAGTGTCTGTTAAAAAATACAAAACACCTCATAACAGACTTTAATGTCAGATTTTGGCTGAAATGTTTGGTGATACATGTATATACTGACCAAAACACCAGGACTTCAACACAAAAGCAATATATATAACATGGAATTGAAATTTTTGAACTTACCAGTACGATGCCTTTGATGATGTCATCCGTACAGTATTCAAGCTCTATTTCTTGTAGAGACAACAAAGCTTCAATTATGGTCTTTCTCTGTTTCGTCGAAGAATTATTAATCTTGTTTTGTCGCACCCCATCAATCAGATCCTGCAAAAACCCATCTCTCTTCCTCTGCAAATTCACCAGTTTTTTCTCAAATCCATTGAACCCGAGCCACCTTAATATGGGTATGTAATCACAAATATCCAATATCAAATTCGGACCAAACACACCGTCCGCCGCCGTCACCGCCGGCGACCACCACCTTTTTCCGGCAACCATCCTCATCATCACATTCATAACCAACTCATAGAACACAGATTTCTGATTCACCTTCTGGGTTTCCCTACCCGAGGCTCGACATATCTCTCCGGCAATAAACCGAATTTCCTCAATTTGGACGGCGGAGGAGTGGTGGAGGCTGGCGGAGAAGAAGATCTGGATGGTGGTGACGCAGCGGAGGTTGCGCCAGAGATCACTGTAGGGGTTGAATCCGATGGTGGTGCCGTTGTAGCCGAGGCGCTTGCTTGCGAGGGACTTGGGTCAGTTGGCGAATGCGATGTCGTTATGGTGGGTGAAGTATTGTTCGGCAGTGGAGGGAGATGAAACCACGACGGTGAGGTAGCAGCCGAAGCAGAGGGACAGGAGGGGATCGTGGCGATCGGAGAGGGTTTTCAGAGAGAGATGAAGTGGGGTTTTAAGTAGGTGGAGGTGGCCGATGATAGGGAGAGAGAGTGGAGTACGTGGGACGTTGGGTTTTTGTGGAGAGAGAAGTTTGAGGATGAAGAAGAAGAAGAAGATGAGAGTCAGTGTGCACCAGACTATCTCCATGACAGAGAGAGAAAAGAGAGAGATGATACTGTTTGAATTTAGATCAATTCATTAATATCCAAATATAAATTTGCAGTTATGCTACGTAGCTCGAAATTTTCGAGCTCGAATTTGGCTCGAAATCAAAACGACGTCGTTTCGTCATTTTGATTTTTTTTTTTTTCAATAACTGGCAGAAGAAGAAAAATAAAAGAAGAAGAAGAACAAAGAAGAAGAAGAAAAAGAAGAAGAAAGAAGAGAAGATGAGAGTAGCAGAGAGAAAGAGAGAGAATCATCATCATCAACCACCCAACACATCTTCATCAACACAACACAGAGAGAGACAAAAAAAAATGTAAAAATCTGAAAAAAAACAAATCAAACCCCAATCCATGAAACAAATCAAAGCCAAGCCAAATCCATGAAACAAATCAAACCCACAATCGGAGGCGGAGATTAGAGATCGGAGATCGGAGGCCGGGCTGCGACGATCGGAAGCGGAGGCGGCGACGATCGACCCTCTCTCTCTCTCTCTCCATTCCCTCTTCCCCTCTCTTCTCTTTCTCTCTTTCTCTTCCTCTTCCTCTTCCTCTCTCTTCTCTCTCCTCTCTCTATTTCAGACATGAGGAGGAAAAAAAAAAAAAAACTGCCCAAGACAACGTCGTTTTGGGCAGTCGGGGGATTCGGGGAAGAAAGATTCGAGCTACGAAGGATTATTCATAAACTTGTTTGAAAAATGTTAGAGATGAAAAGATTTATAAAAAATTTTACCTCATATTTATATGTGACCTTTAATAAAAAAATTTAAATCATTAGTTTTGCTAAATTTGTTAATGAAATCTAATCATATAAAATTCATTCTTCAATTAGAACTTATCCTGATTCTTGCTAAATACAAAAGTGTTACCGTCATACAAAAAAAAAAAAAAAAAAAAAAAAACAAACACTGGCTTGCCTCTAGTTAACAAAGTGGATTGGACGACTGGATAGTATTGTTAGACGTGTGGGGTTCATTACGGATTTTGTTTTGATAATTTGAATCGTTTAATGTGTAGAGCTCATTAACTATTTTATCTCTGTAAAAAATCACGTTGATCGAATATCGATAGCTACTTAATCGGTTAATTTTTTATCAACAATTTATGTTGAAAATTATATTTACTGTTGACATAAATTTAATCCGATTAAGTAGCTTTTGATATCCGATCAATATGATTTTTTATAAAGATAAAGTACTCGACAAATTATACACATTAAAAACAGTTCGGATTATGGAAACAAAACCCATAGTGGGCTCCCACGAGTCTAACAGCATACTCCAGTCCGATTTTGAACTCAAGACAAGCCAAACCCAAAAAAATAAATACTAAGAAAAATTATTCAAAATTCAAATTGTCTTAATCAAATTTATTTTGGTTGTGGCTCCCAATATATTTCAATTTAGGGATTAGTTTCTCCTCAGTTCACACCAAGTAGATTGAATTACATGTCGATAATTTAAATTATTCATTTTTTAAATCATAACGTGTAAATTATTCATTAAAAAAATCAAGTCAATTTGCTAACCATAGTTATGTTAGGTTATTACATTTATTTTGAATAATATTTATTGTTTATTTTTTTTACAGATAAATATCATAAAATAGCATAGTTATAATTAGGGATGTTCATGGGTCGGTTCAGCTCGGATGTGTCATTCGCTCGTCACCCGAACCGAAGCTATCAGATCGAACATTTCAACAACCGATTTCGACCGTACAACTATTGGAAACCGCACCATTCGACACCGAGTTGGACGATCGGATTCTGGTCGGGCATTATCTAGTAGAGATGGTAGGCTTCTTCCTTTTTTCAAACCCAAGTCTCTGTATTTCTACTAAGATTTGTGAAAAACAAAGAAAATCATAATGTAAATCATATATAAAAATGAGAGAAAGAAAATCTGAGAATCTTCAAAGAAGGAAAAAAGGAAGCAGATATATATATATAATATACATAGATGAAAAACAAGAAATAAAAGAAGAAAAAAAAAATCATATAACCCATTACAGATTTAAGAGTCTTCAACAAATAAAGCCAACAACAAACAAAATCATCCATCATCCTCTTCATTACCAAGACGCTGATCTTTATCTTCAACTTTATCAATATTTTGTTGTTCAAAATTTGTATGTCGCCGATCTTCAACTTCAGAGTATTCCCCAAACTCGGATACTTTGCGGTCACAGACACATTGAGGAAAGTATTTGTCATAGAATGCTTCCTTGAATTGAGCTCAAATCATAGTATTATTACTTTCACGCATAAGCATCCACCATCGCCTTGCCTCCTCTTGTAAAGTAAAAGTAGCCAACAACACTTTCTGTGCCTCTGAACACAAAAACACTTTAAACAGCTTTTCAATTTCTAGAATCCATGCCTCAGCTTTTAGTGGTTCCAGTCCTCCCTGGAATGTCGGTGGCTTCATTTTATTAAAATTTTGCGTTAAGGCAATAACATTATCATTGGCACCTGGTTCAGGTTGCACTGGTGGCGGAGAAGGAGGTGAGGGCTGTTGATTCTGTTGTTGTTATCTTAAAGCTTCAGTCAATAATTCAACCATCCTTTCCAATCTTTCCATTGTTGCTTCTGATGATTTGGTTTCATCTGTATTTCTTGCATTCTCCATTGAACTATATAAAACATGGTAATAATAAACATAGGAAAGATGGCTTTCATATATGATGTACATATAACATGTCCACACACACTTAGCATACTTATGCAATGCCCTAATTGCTTTTCTAGGACATCTTATAGCTCATTTAGACACGTGTGTGCGGTATAACTCGTGCTCTGATACCACTCTTTCATGATCCAAACCCGCCCCTATGAGTTTAGCATCGTAATCGGCCAGTAATCCGTGATTACCAAAGGTCTGCTTAACAATAATGACAATAATATAATATAAGGGGCTGGCTGAAGCAAATCAATATTAACATACTACGTCCAATGAGCTGTGAGGACCTGAATGAAAATAAACTTTCATATACAAGTCATATATATAACACTTATGTCCATGAAACACATACATACAAGACAAACCATAAGTTAGAGATGAATTCTCATTATCAAAAACAGTATTAACAAAAGACATAAAACATTCACTAGACTTTATATAACATTCAAAAAGGGTGGATTTAAATCACCCAAAAAAAATCCTTGACATAAACGGTTTGAAACCTTGCGATGAGACACAATAGGTTGGCTTGACAAAATGAACTCAGGTTGACGCCGCTAACTTTGCTCCGGTGCTTGACCACCTACATATATATAACAAACTGTGAACTAAAGCCCAGTGAATAACAAATGTGTAAAGGGGTTAAGAATGATTGTCCTTTTAGTAACTAAAATAGTCAATTGCATCTGTAGATCATTTATTCAATCAATGTCTCATATTTCATGTCATATCAGTCATATAGAAATCATAGCAATCATACGTGGTACATCCAATAGTAAAACAGTACAGTAGGTCTTAATAGACTGCACAGTCAATTGATGACCATCAATACAGTAACCGTAGTTCCAAATATCGGAACTGACAGAGATATTTGTAATAGTAGCAGTAACAATAGCAGTAGCAGTAGCAGTAACAGTCAGTTGCCATGGATGCCACAAGTACAGTTCATAAAATAGGACAAACATTCATTCAGTAAACAATATCATTTCAGAAAGCAGTATAGTTAATCATTTAGAAAATAATTATAATTTAACATAGCTTTACAGCATTGTTACTCATAGTGGGCTTCTCGATATACATGGTTACATACACTAAAGAAGCGGTGTCCGACCTACCAAACAAATTCAAGCACAACGATTCAATTACATTTATATCATTAGCCAATTCTATCAGATTCAGTTGTTGCTTATTCAATAACCAATCGTCTTTACTCGTTCGGTTCTAAATTTTTATTCATTCATTCTAATGCACTCATGAGATATAAAGGCACATGAAAACACTTTAAAACTATACAAATGGAGGCCCGGAAGGTGAAAAAGTGGAACGAAAAACAAAAGGGTCTACCCAAAGGGCCGCATGTGCGAGGGTCCCAGCCGCACGTGTGGTGACCATTGTCGCGCATGCGCTCCGCAGGTGCGATTATTTCAGTATGTTCATTCACTATTGCCCTGTTTTCCGCATGTGTAGGGCTTCAGGCCGTACGTGCCGTGCTGTTCCAAAAACAATCCGAATTCTGCTCTTCTTTTGCAGCTCAGATTTGTAACAATTTATCCTCACTTCCAAGCATTCCTCAACCCAAACTCATCATGAGCATCTCAAACTCAACATATCTAATTTTAAATAAAATTATAACTTTAACTTGAGTCTCAAATGACATGCAAAAAATTCAATTCTTCACTTGATTTGTCTATTCATAAAACTTATCTCTCTTAAGTTTCAAATCTTTAATACTCATGAGTGTTCTTCTCAATTACGAAATCTCGTGCAAGAAAACAAATTAATGATCATGGAATTCAAGAATTATGCCATGCATGTTGAATTTAAGGCCAAATTCCTCTAAGTTAGCTTGCATGTTTTAATTGTCAATTCCAACATTAAAGCTCCTAATTAACCAAGAATTCATTCTAATAAACCCCTTGTCTTAGAAGATGATGAGTGTGGGAAGTTCAATTTCAAGAAATTTGAATGAAAATCTTACCTTAAATTGATGAATTGTGAAGAGCTAATTGTTTTTCTTCAATGTTCTTCCTCACCCTTATTCGTTTCCTCTCTTCCTACTCCCTTTTGAATTCTCAAAGTCTCTCCCTCTTTTCTCTCTACGTGTATGTCTATCTAGGTGCAAGAAAGCCTACTACACTTTTCTCCTGTATTCATTTGATTAATAGAATAACTCTAATTTAATAATAATTCAATTCCTAGTTTAAATTGTATTTAATTAACTCAAATAAATTAATCTCATCATTCTATAATCCTAATTCCACTAAATTAAATTATACTAAGGTAAATTAGGCTCTAATTCCTATCCAATTTCTAAGTTCTAACTTGTTAAAATTAACGATGCAGACAGGTCTAATTCATACATATCCACATCTGTTCACAATAACAATGCAATACCAATCAATGCAAGCATCTATTATATGACACATAATTCACAATTAGCAGATAATCACATGATCAATAGTAAGCACATAATTAGCTTAATTAATTACGGAGGTGGTTGTAACAGTTTGTGTTTAGGATTATGGTTGATTTGGTATGGATATCATCTATCTTGGTTTATTGATATGATTTTAGGTTGTGTTCAGGACAATGCTTGCCAAATTTACCTTGCAGCCCTGCAGAGACTGCACAGAGAATGGTGAAGTGCAGGAGCTAATATTATTAGTAGAATAATTGTAAGTAAATGTGCACTGGGTAATCAACATCTTGTTATTGTTTGAAATTTTTTACTTCTGGTGCCTATGTTTTTATATGGACTACATTACTGGCTTTGAGTTTGATTCGTTTTATTTTTTGTTCTCTTTGAAATGTTCATTTTCCATCATTTTTCTAAATCTTTTGGGTTTTTCTTTATTTTTAGCCACAACATGTTGCTTGATCAGAAAATTGGTTGTGGAATTGGCCAGAAAATTGGTTATGAAATTGGCCAAAACTTCCATCATTCATGTTCATGATTGAATTGATTTTCTGAGAAGTTAATGAAAACTAAGTTAATCTGTGAAACATCATAAATTCCATCCATTAACAAATGATTCAATAACAAAATGGAGGTACTGAATAATTCAAATATAAACAAAACAATGAGTCACATTTGTTGCTATAAATAGCAGACATGCATAAACATTGAATTACAAACAAGATTCATAACTAAATAGCAACATTCTAACATTCATATATATTATTACATCTTCATAACAGATATGACACCAATTACAAGCAAGATGAAAAACCCATAAATACGACACCAACTTCGATTTATGTCTGTTTCCAATTTAAGCATCTTTGCGCTCTGAAATCGAAGTTGTTCCCTTTGAAATCGAAGTTGTTTGCCCATAAATCGTAGTTGTTCGGTGACAGTTGGCATATTTTCCATTTGCACTTCTCCGTCACCTCTACATTGTGAATTTGTAGGCAAGCACCATCCAATAAAACCACCGCAATCATGACAACAATAAAATAATCTGTTTTTGTTTCGCTCCGTCTCAGAAATTCGAATAATTGCTTTTTTTCCGACATTTAAGACAATTTCTGTTGCAATATGTCAATTGATCTAAGATACTGTCGTTAACACTTGAAGTTGACATCTGCGAAAATATAAAGCCAAATTTGAATAATTTATATAACCTACAACAATAAAGGTCTTCAGGAAACTAGCAACAAAACTTTTCCTAGATAAACTAAATAATCCATTTCAGGGGATATAGATTGCCTTCAGAGATCATTGCCACAAAACTTTCATCAATGCTACAAAGCACCATTGGATTAAGAGAAACAGAACAAACACAATCTCATCAGGTTTTAAAGGTAGCTCACCCCTCCCCTCCTCTAAAAGTAGATGTATCTTTACTCACCTCAAGAAGAGTAACAATTTTCCTCATTAAAAATAACTAACAAAAAGACAATTTCATTATGAGGTTCAATATGAAGTTAACTTGTTTACCAGCTAAACATTTTAGTGCAAAACTAAAATTCTTTAACTAATCAAAAGACAATGAAAAGATGGAGGTGGACATATTTGTGCCTAGAGGGGAGTAAATAGGCAAAACCTTTCTAACTAATCACCAATTAAAAATTAGTACCAAGTAGATGATTTAAATCTGTTGTGAGAACCTTACTTGATAAAAGAATCATGCAACAGGGTGTAATATTAGAAGCCTCAATGACAAAATATTTGTAAGCTACCAACCAGTTGGTTAACAATAAGGAATGTAAAGAAAACCAACAAGACAAGAGATCCAAATCCCAAGATTGATGCCAACAACCAGTTCCTTTCTTTTGATTGATTCTTAGGTTGGAATAAGCTAAAAATCTTATGATGTGGCTTCGCAACACACCTTAGTAGCCAAAGAACTGCATTGAGCTCTAAAATTTGAATCGCAAGCAATGATAATGCCTGCACTAAAAGAACAGAAACATAAGCTTTACATCAACACACTAAATCATAATTCTCAAACTAGGCAAACAAAATATGTCTACAACAAATTTCACTATAAAATTAAAAATGAAAAATGAGGACTGTTGATTGAAATTGTTTGGCCACAATTTTAAAGTTCACTGGGAAACATTAGGAATAGTTAATTTAAGTCCTGGACCAGGAATGCTCAGACGCTTTTCACTATATATCAACAACAACAACAGATTGTTATTTTCTTTTTTTTTTTTCCTCCAAAAAACAAATTAAACCCTAATTTAAGAAAGTAATTCGTATGAAATTAAACCGTAATTCAGAAATTCAACTGAAATATGGTTGTAGACGTCCCCGAACGTCCCGGGAGGGGAAATCCCCCGTTTTGTTCATATGGGCTCACTACAGTTCAGGACTCAATGTCACGATCCTGTATCTAATCTCGCAGAGTGCAATGCAAGACCGATGAATCATCAAAGAGTCCAAGTCCGGCAAATCGTTTTTTTGAAAGAAGTGCAAAACATGGACTGCTTTGCTAGATACAGAATCACCACCTAAATATTTTATTTTGGGAAATTTAGGAAACCCTGACTCGTTTGCCTAAGGCCACGTGTCCGTCATCACCAAAGTTGCCTCGGCTCGGGAACTTGGGTACGATTGGGGAAGGTCAGCTATGAGCACCCCCGCTCACCCGATCAAAGATCGGCCTCTACTAACCATGATATCTAGTTTTGAAAACATTATGCATTCTTATTCCGGTTAATTAACTAATCTTACTATGTGATGCGCACAACACAAAAGTATAGACTAGATCGCCTAATTTGGAACAAAGCATTGCATACCCGCTTATTTGAAAGACAGTTTGAAATTTGCTACTCGCAAGTAGGCTAAAACATGGATTTCAACGAGTTGTTCCAACTCAAACAATCCAACCTTCACCCACAGGCATTCAGGCAGTAAATCAACTAAGCAGTTAGCCTCATGGCAAGCATGCTTTCATGTTAACATTCACACTCATGCGAGATGCTAAAGCATAAACACTCACCTAGTACTCCAAGCCAAAACAAGGAACATGTTAGTAATCAAATGTATGATCCAAGTCCATGTTAAGATGGCTAATGCATCGCAAGCAAAATGCAGCTAGAATAGGCTCGACTAATCTATGGATGGCATGTGAAATGCAACTCGACATGTATTCAAGATAGATTTGAAATACTATGCAATTAGTATGATGGGCTGAGCCCGGTTCATGCAATACAAATAAATGGATGCAAACATGCTATCATAAGTATGCTAATCAAAACATGTCCTAATACTAACCATCAAAAGCAGGTAAGTAAAAGGGAGAAAGAAGTGGGGGTTGGAAGACATGCATCACACGCACGCACGCACGCTTATTACAAATTCGCCCTCGCTCGGAGGGACCGAAAGAATAATACAATTTAATCAACTAACAAGCTAATTAAATAGTTACAAACCAATTAACTAGTTAAGCAAATTAACTAAGCTAATAAAGCGATAAAACAGCCTCGGTAAGAGGGTCCAATGCATGTGTGCTCGACTCCGCTCGGAAATCCACCACCATGTACAAGCTGCCTCTGTTTTCACTGTTTTTCTCCTCTGAGGACTGCACAAGTCTCAAAGTTGTTTATGACATACTCCCAGAGGGTTGTGGG
This sequence comes from Camellia granthamiana, assembly GCA_036172215.1. Taxonomy (NCBI): domain Eukaryota; kingdom Viridiplantae; phylum Streptophyta; class Magnoliopsida; order Ericales; family Theaceae; genus Camellia; species Camellia granthamiana. Next base: position 143,380,970 of record CM069905.1, on the reverse strand, counting down.
AGACCACCGGCCAGAAGGAAACACCACTGGCCATGAGGAAGTGGTCATCGACCACAAATGAAGATCTTAGCCAAATATGGATAGCTGGCCGGCACTGAAGATGGCCGACCAGCCATCCTTTCCTGCAGAACCCTGTTTTGACAGCAGCAGAGGGCAAACAAGGCATGGCAATGCATTTTAAGCAAATGTTTGCACCACCAAGCTCCCCATCATGTTATGGACTCAAGGGCATTTGGTCTTCGACCCTCAGGCCATCAATTACGCATTTCCATGCATGATGGCCCAAGGAGCCAAGTTGTGCATTTTGATGTCAAATGTAATGCACATAAACACACAAGGGACCCAACCTCGATCATGGTAATTCAAGAGGCAAGGCATGCATGCAAGATGCAACCTAAGCATGCGAGCTAAGTATGCAATATGAGCATGGGGACAAACATGCAAACATGCAAGCATGTGACAACCTATCAAACATGTGAACAAGCAATGTATACTAGGCACACAACTTAAGCGAACAAGCATGTACCAAGTATGCGAGTTAATCAAGCATGCAAGATGCAATGTAAACATGTAAGTATGCAAGACATGTAACATGTTAAGCAACTTAATCAAGGAAGTGCATGCCAAATGCAATGTGATTCAAGCATGCAACAACATGCGATAGGCCAAGCGTGCAACAACACGCGAGGTGAGCATGCAACAACATGCAAACAATGGACCTATACCAATTTGGGCAGCTCTCAAATAGGCCCAAAACAGTGGCCAAATGCCAAGGAAATGAAGGCAAATGCACATACAAACATGCATGCAAACATGGTCTGATACTTAGGCATCAAAGAGCAACTTTTAAGCGCACTTAAAAGGGACAAAACATGGACAAATGGCATATATTATAAGCTTTGAAAATCATGTTAAGGATGGTGCCGAACCAACTAAACAAAACAATCAAAGCATGCAAGCAAGCCTAAGGCCTAAGGCTAACCTAAGGGATCAAACCATGGCTATATGAAGTAAGCCCCAAAGGGCCATGGAGACCTAAAACAGTCCCAATGTAGGTCTGAACAAGACCAAAGACACACCTAGATGGCATCTAAATGGCCTAAATCTAAAGGCATGCACAAAGGTCCAAACATGGAGCATAAAACACAAACCTTTTGAAGCATCAAAGGAGCCATAAATGCAAGTATACAAACATGCTATATGGACTAAAATGACATGATAAGTGGTGCCAAACCACTTAAATGATGCAAGGAGAGAATGCTAGAGGGGCTAACACTCAAGGCCTACAAGGGAGATTGCATGGTAACTATACAAAGCAAGTCATGAACGACCCAAATAACCAAAAACAGACCTCAAGCATACTAAAACATGCATAAAAGCTTCACAAAGCTAGGCCAAAATCATGCTAAAAACAAGGCTCAAAGCACAAAGCATGTTAAAGCAATTTCATGGCATTACAAGACAAGTATGCAAAGCATGCATGGTGTGTCTAAACCAACTTAAAATAGAGGTAAACCATGGCAAAATACTACCAAATACCAGCTAAGACATGGCCAACATGAACTTAAACAAGGTGCTCACACATGAGGCTAAAATGGCAAGTATTAAAGACAATAAGGAGAGGGGATGGCCCTCTCCTTCTTAGGACCTTAAAACTCCATCCCCACCACTGAAATCCCTCTGGATTTCAGTGGTGGGAAGGCCAAGACAAGGTGGTCCCGGAGCTCACCAAAAATGCACAAAAATGAGGCCAAACAAGGCCTAAGAGGGGTCAAACAACCCCAAACACCAAAACAACCTTAAACAACTATTTTAAGCACTCAAAATTAGAACTTTTATTAGTTGTACACAAAGCTTAAAAATAGATGCAAGGATGGCTAAAAGCCTAAGCAAAAATGGGGAATAAAGAGGTAAAGTTCTTACCCTTGAAGACCTCTTCAAGAACAATGCTCCAGCTGGTCTCTCCAAGCTTAGATCAACTCAAGAACTCTGAAAATCACTCCTTAGCACCTCAGTAGCCAAAGGAAAGTGTAATACTAGGTGTTTGTATGCAAAACTATGAACAAAACACCTTAATACACACACAATATGAAAGAGAGGGAGATATAGAGATAGAATAGATACACAATCCTCTAACCCTAATCTCAGAGCTCTGGAATTTCTTGGAACCCTTGAGGAGGGAGGAGAAGCCCTCCTCTTATAGAATTCCAACTCTTGCAAAGCTTACAAAACAAGCTAAGCAAGAGTGAAATCCCTCCATACACGTGTATGGAGGGGGTGCAAGGTGGGTGCTAGCTGTGCCAGCTGGCACAAAATATCTGCCAAAAGTAGATGAATAGTGGTCAACCAACAAAAATGGCCATTTGACCAAAAAAGGTGGCCGGCCGACCACCAAGAGTGCCGACCGGCCATCACTAATGGCCGGTGGCAAGAAAACATGGTCGGTGGCCTCAAGCTATGGCCGGTGAGGTGTGGGGATGGCCAACAAGCCATTTCCTTCCCTCAGAAGCAAAACAACAAGTGCTTGGTGCAAAACCAAACACAAAACCAACAAGTTGAGAGATCCTAAGGCAGGGCGTGTAGCCGAGACCTTCGGGAACTCAAAACGAACACAAACATGGATGATCACCGAGTGTTCAAACGATGACGTCCAAGTCTTGAGGACGGTCAAAAATGGGGTGTCTACAATGGTCAACAATTTATAACACTACATAGAAGCCCTAAATCAATTTCTAAGTCATATATACACACAAACATGCAGACAAACCCTAAATCAATTTCTAAATTACATATACACAGACACTATATTACAATGCCTAAATCAATTTCTAAGTTATACTGTTATATATACACAAACACACATAAACACATACATACATATAAGCCCTAACCCTAAATCAATTTGTAAGTTATATACCAGTAGGTTGGAGTCACTGGTTTGGGTCACTTTTCGGAATGAGACTCGGTCGGCAACAGAAGATACAGACTTGATCGACGATCGGAAAGAGAGTCGAGAGAAGACAAAGAGTCCTCCACCGTCCGGTGGGACTAACGAGAAGCACGAAGCGAGAGAGTCGATTGTTGGGAGTGAGGATCGAGGGAGATAGAGAGGTTCGGTCGGAGAGAAAGTCGATCGTCGGCGGGGTTGGAATAGAATTGCACTCGTCGAGGAGTAAGAGGTCTAGAGCTGCGCTCGTCGGTGAGTGAGAGGTTGAAGAGAGAGAGAGAGAGAGAGAGAGAGAAAGAGAGAGAAAAGACAAGGTTTTGAATATAGAGAGAGAAGACTCTGAAAATAATTTTGAAATTTGAAATCAAGAATGAAAAAGAGAGAGAGAAAAGGGCGAGTTAGCAAATGTGGTTGCCACGTCAAAGCCACGTCATTAGTACCGTTCTAGAGCTCTTGCTCTAGAGGTCCGAAGCATTTTTGCTTGTGTTAAATGTAACCTGGGAGCACCAATTATAATATGACAAGTGGAGATACTATCTTAAATGTATAGGTCGATTGGATCGGGTTTTACGGATTTCTATATACTAAACCCACCATTCAACCACAAATTCGAAAAAAAATGCTCTAATTTACCTATTTCCGACTGAACACAGGTTCGAAACCGTTCATTTGTCATCAGTCTAGGTTGGGTGAGTCAGGTTCATCGGTCTGGGCAGGTATTTGAACAGCCCTTGTTATAATTATCAAATCAATTTTAATTTTTTTATAGATGATCTATATATTATGATTTAAATAAAAAATAAAAATTATAAAATAATATAATTATAATTATCAAATCAATTTTATATTTTTTTAATAAATTATCTATATATTGTAATTTATAAAATAAATTATTTAAATTATCGACCCACATACCCAACAACACTAATTGAGGTCCTCTCTCCATGATCACAAAAAAAGAAAAAAATCTTCTTTCCAATGCTCTCTCTCCAAGTGGTATGGAAGTTTGAACTACAACCATCCATTACAATATTAAGCACTTGTTTGGAAAGAAGAGTTGGGTTGGGTTGGGTTGGGTTGGGTTTGGGGCTATTTTAGCTATAAAAAGACAAAATAGGCTTTTTAGCCTAATAAGACAAAAATACATCTAACTCATAATCATTTTATTTTTTCTCCCACAAAAGTCAAAAAAGTCAAAAAGCCTATCACAAACGAGACTTTTTAGCCCCAAGCCAAAATAGCCAAAAAGCCAAAAAACAACCCACTTCCCAAACAAACTCCCATTTGTTTTCAAAAATAGAATGGAAGGGATTGATAGTAAAAAGATTGTTAAGGGGGGATTGATAGTGAGGATATTAAGTAAAATTGTATTTATTTTGATGATAGTTGTTAGTGTGGAGATTGTTAAATTATTTTTATATAAAAGAAATCTATATAACAAGGAGACTCGGTTTTTCAATCCTGATGGGACTTTTGTCCCTTTGTCAAAATATAGACCATTAGATTGATTTAATCCAAGGGCTGAAAATGTCCCTTATTTGTCCTATTCAATCACAAGATCTAATGGACCAAAATATAGTATGATGGCTCTGTTTTTTAACATCACCCTCTCTTTCTCTCTCACACGTACTCCTCTCATCTCTTTCTGATTTCAAATTTTCTTTGGGAAGACACCATGCTGTGTTTGGCAAATCAACAATTTTCTTTGCGTTTGTTGCTTTCAGAACTTCAAGATTCAGTACAACTTTTTCCTCACAGCTCTTCATACCTTTCGGCTGAATCATCTGCTTCTCTTATGTGTAAGCTCTCTCTCTCTCCCTCTCTCTCTCTCTCTTCTTCACGTGCACACACATATCTTGCACGGATTTCATTTGGAGAAAGTTTTGTTGCTTTCTGTGTTAATTTGGTCCCCTATGACTCTTTATTGAAACAACCATTATTCATCTTCTTGATGTAAAAAATTGTGCATATCTGTTAACCCTAAGTTGTGTTCGTATTAATTTTGGTAAAGTTTTTTCTAAATTTGTTAAACCCATGTTCTGTTTTATTTTTTGGTGCAAACCCCATGTTCTAAGTTTGGTTTGATGAGAGTGCTTCTGTTTTCTGTTATTGCTCACTTTTTCAAATTTTGTTTATTGCAGTTGGTAATTATCTCCTGAACCAATAGGTAAATTTTGAACCAATATCACTAGCGTATGCCTGTGGTAAATAAAGAGTCACAACCAATTGGTAAATTTTATTTGTTGCAGATGGCTTTAATTTGTGATAATCTATTAAACCCATGTTTCAGTTTGTGAAAGTTTCTTAGACCTATCTTTATCTCATTGTTTTGGATCTAATATATCTACAAATCTTTTTTTTTTTTTTTCAAAGATTCAACTTGGAATTTTACACAAATTGTTCGTGTTATTGGGACAATTTTATATGTTGTTTAATTATTGTTTTCTTTTTCTTTGATTCAATGCAATAACAGAAGTTGTTCTTTCTTCAAGTAATCTATATAAAAATGGAAGGGTTAGTTTGGAAATGGCTTTCAAATTAATGGTCCAAATCTGTCTAGATTTAAGAACAATGACTCAGATTTATTTTTACAAATATCTCTCTCACAAACCATCTTTACCAATTAACTCTTACCAACCCACCCAATGCACTTTACCTATCACTGTGAAAGAAGGAAGAACAAAGGTCACAATCGAAGGAAGAACAAAGCTCTTTGCATTCCTTTTCATTTTTTCTCCACCATCACCAGGTAAGGAACTCTTATCTCCTCACTTTCTTTTTGTTTTTCCATTCATTATTTTTACCTCTGTTTTTTTTTTTTTTTTTTTTTTTTCATAACTCTGTTTTTTTCCCTCTGTTTCTGGACATGGGCTTCATCCCGCCATGCGCAGACATGCATCAATTGTTTTTTTTTAGCTCATGCATCATATAATATGCCAAACAATAAAGAAGTGGACTATTGAAAGCTAATGTTAAAGAAGTGATTTTGGGACGAAGTGGACTATAAAGAAGTGAAGTAATGAATTTCCCATGTATTTAATGAATTTCCCATGTATTATTTTCCTCAAAAACATCAGTAAACAAATCCATACTGAGATAATGTTAACATTAAGAATCTGAAGCAAAAAAAAAAAAATCTATGTGTTGTGTTGTGTTTTGTTCTCAGTTCTTCTTTTGGTTTTATTTTTCAATTAAATGAGTTAATGTTAACATTAATTGGGTTGAGATTTTCTTTAATAGTCAATGGGGTTTCAACACCCACGTCTCTCTCTATCAAATGGGGGTTAAGGAAAAATGGGTTTCATGTTAACAATGGGTTAAGGGAAAATGGGTCTCATAGCTCTTTATTAACACCCATTGTTTGGTTCTTACCTCTTTATTTGGTTCTTAGTTCTTTGTTAATAATCTAAAGCCAAAATATATATATATATGTTGTGTTTTGTTCTTAGTTCTTTTTTTGGTTCTATTTTTTCAATTAAATGAGTTAATGTAAGCATTAATTGGGTTGAGATTTTCTTTAATAATCAATGGGGTTTCAACACCCACTTCTCTCTCTATCAAATATGAGTTAAGGAAAAATGGGTTTCATGTTAACAATGGGTTAAGGGAAAATGGGTCTCATAGCTCTTTGTTAACACCCATTGTTTGGTTCTTAGTTTTTTGTTAAGAATCTGAAGCAAAAATAAAATAAAATAATATGTTGTGTTTTGTTCTTAGTTCTTAGTTCTTAGTTCTTTTTTTTGGTTTTATTTTTTCAATTAAATGAGTTAATGTTAACATTAATTGGGTTGATATTTGATTACATTTATGTGTTCTAATTGCCTAAAAATTTGTTAGGCTCACATTTATTTTATTTTATTTTTTAATTCTACATTGATTTATTTAACACTTTGTTTTTTTATTGACAAATAGTAACATTTTATCAACAATCCAATGATTCTTTGATTTTGAATAGAGCTGACTGTCTATGTGTGTGTGTGTGTGTGTGTGTTTTTTTTTTTTTTTGGTTGACTTAAATGTTATTTGAGAGAATTTGTACAGCCATGACCATATCCATTTGTAAATGGGTCAAAGAAAGGTAGAGATTGGTTTTTTGGGTCCAACATTGTCATCCAAATTCAAAAGAATATGTATAATTTAGGTCTATATTTTGCATATTTTTTAGTATAGGGATAATTCTTCTACTTTCTCCACTTTTTTCCCCTCCTGGTCTCATATGCAAAATCAGCAACCACCTCAAACTGAAATCCTATAGTTGAAGCACATCATGTAGTCCAATTCTCTTCATTAATGAACAATCCAATAATCACCTCCCATGGTGAGTTGGCTTTAAAATGAAGTGCTAACCACCCTCTTCCCAACGTTGCCGATCTACTCTAGCCTTGCTCGATCTCCCCCCTAAATATTTTTTACGTGTTTTATGAAATCTATTTGTATTTTTTTGTAACCATTCCTACCTATTAATCATATAAATTTTTTTTTATCTATTTTTTTATTTAATTTGTATTACAGGAGATTTTTTAATGTCCCTTGGTTCTTCAGTCGTAGAATGGTGAAGCTATGTCAAAGGTATGAAAATTAGGTATGGATTTTTTCTAAATCAATTTCTGAAATTTGATTTCTTCTTGCTTAAAGATTAACAATTTTTGGTGTTTCTAATATAATCACTATCTGTAAGAATATTTTTATGTGATTCATGATTTTTTGGATTTTTTCTAAATCTATTTCTGAAATTTGATTTCTTCTTGCTGAAGGTCAACAATTTTCGAGGTTTCTAATATAATCACTATTTGTAAGAATATTTTTTATGTAATTCATTATTTTTTTTCCTATGTATTTTTTTTTTTATCATTTGAATACTCATGAAATCTGTTTGTATATTTGAGGTTCATGTAATTTTAAAAGCATTATAACTACACTTTTTGTTATTTTGTTATTTTCCAAGCCTACTTTACAATATTTCCTGCACATTTAAATGACAACTTCTTAGTAATTAGCAATACATTTTATCGCTTTGCATTTTCACATTCAAAATCTGTTGTACATGGCTTTCTAGAATGGAATCCCCTCTAGATGATCTTTTGTGTTATTCTGCAAGAAATAATTGAAGTAATTCTGATTATGCTTTTATGAGATCATCCAAATAATTGAAGGTATTCATTGACGTCTACTTTTCATATTATGCTTAATCAATCATTATTTTTGTTGGTTGTTGATTTTGATGTTTTTGATTTTTATTAGTTGATGCGCTTTTAAATTTCTTCAACACATTAGCTGGCTTACTTTGGTTTTATTGAATTTCTATCTTTATGGATTTGGTAAGTTGTTGGTGAGGCAGAGAGGGTGTACAGTAAGGAAGGGAAAGACGAAGAAGGTGGTGGCAATGCGATAGGGGAATAAATTTGAAAAAAACAAAATATTTAGTTTTAGAGAAAATTTTATCTAACAAGGAAGGGTAGTATTTGATACAATGGCTAGGATTGCTTCTCCCTTTCATCGCTGGTCCATTTCCAAGCCTAATTTTAAAAGGGTTAATTACACTAATAGTCCCTATAGTTTGAGACTTGTGTCACTTTGGTCCCTGACTTTTCAATTGTGACACATTTGACCCTGAATTTTAAATTTTGTTCCAAATAAGGACGATTGAAAATATCATTAGATTTTTCAAGGGTAAAATCGTCAATTTGATAAAATATAAACTAATTTGACAAAAATAAATGTCAAAAAAATATTTTTAATTTTTTAAAAATTATTTTTATCCACCAATGATATAAAATTATGTAAAATTAATACAAATTATATGATTAATTTTTTAAAATTAATTTTACATGATCATCATCCAAATACATAATAAAAATTAATTTGGTAAAAAAAAAATAAATGCCTAAAAGATTTATCAATTTTATATAATTTTATTTTTAGTAGGTAGAAATAATTTTTTAAAATTCAAAAATATTTGTTTGACATTTATTTTTGTCAAATTAGTTTATATTTTATCAAATTGACAATTTTACCCTTAAAAAATCTAATTATATATTCAATTGTCCTTATTTGGAACAAGATTCAAAATTCAGGGTCAAATGTGTCACAATTGAAAAGTCAGGGACCAAAGTGACACAAGACTCAAACTATAGGGACTATTTGTGTAATTTGCCCATTTTAAAAATTTATTTGTCCTATGTGACAAATTGAATGGTTTAGATTAATTTAATACAATGGTCTATTTTTTAACACTTCACCCATCTCAGATTCTAGATATCTCTCAACCCCTCCTCAGCTTTGCCCCTTCCTCCTAGCCACCGCCTCATCAAAGTCTAATTTTTGATGTCTAGGTTTTCTAATTTTTGCTTTCACTATTTTTGTGCCTCTTTCATTACATAATGAGCTTTTCCTTTTTTGGTTTTTTCGTTTTCCCATTATGCCAGCTAATAGATCTCTAAAAACATTTCTATCTTCAACTCAAGCTGTGATAAGATCCTTAAGTGCCTTAGTTTTCTAATTTGATTTTGATTTTTACCTTTGTTTACAATTCTATTTTGGGTTTGTTTTTATACATCTGTATTCCTAGCATTGTTGCTTAGATCATATGAGAGCTCCTTTATTCAGATTTGTATTTGTCTTCTTGCTTTTCGTTTCATTTTTTCTTTCTTTTATTTATTTTTTTTATCCTTTGTTTTGGACTTTGTTGTTAACCATTTAGAGTGAACTTTTTTTTGGGTGAATATTTAGAGTGAACTTTGTTGCATTAATATCCTTAATTTGATTTTCTTGGGAAAATTGAATCTTTGAGGATTGTTTGAGGATTAAAAATGGAGTGTGAGGCTAACAATGAGTGTAAGGACATATCAGATGTTGATAATTTACGCTTCATTTTGGTTGAGGAGTGCTTTAGGCACAGCTCATTCGCTAGATTATTTTGATATATTTTTCTTTTTGGTAATGTCTTTTTCTCACAAAAATACTTTTTTTTCTTCTTTCTTATTTTTTGTTTTTTGGTGAGATGCTGAGTTTTTTATTTTGTCACAAATTTTTTTTTTTTTAAATTTAAAAGAGGTTCAACAACCTTCAAACCGTTGACATCACAGTTTTTTTTTTAGTCCCAGGATAATTCTTGAATAAAATTCTTATCAACTGGTATGGTTCTTGAAGCATTTTTGTTAATTGTTTATTTATTTAGCAATTACAATATTAGTATCATTCAAGACTATAAAACACTTGATGCTTCATAATTCTTGCCATTAAACTTTTATTTGATGTTACTTGTAGGTTGCGTTTTGTCAAGTTTATATGTGGCTTATAATTTTTTTGGCTTATTAGAAAAAAAAAAAATGCACAGAAAGTAGAGAGGTGATGTGGCTTAAATAAATCAATAAGATGGCTCATAAGCCACTTCCCAAACTAGCCCTTGGGTTATGGGTTTGGTTGATCCAATTGTTTTGGCTTTTGTAGATTTTGTGAATGATTTGATTTCTAGCTTTGTTATCCCTTTAGGGGCTGAATTTTTGTATTCTTTGCATTATCTTGATGTTTTTTAATAAAGTCTGCTTATTTATGAAGAAAAAAAATTATGCTAAAAGCTTCTCATGTTCAAATTTTGAATGCAACATTGTGGTCTTTTCTTAATTCCGACATTGATACATACTTAGGAATGTAATAATAGGTGTAATATCAGTTTTTCCATCGACTACTAGATTTGTCATGTCCATCAAAATAAAGAATTTAAAATGTTGACATTGCAATTTTTTTGCCCCATGATGGTTCTTGAATAAACTTTTTATCAACTAGTATGGTTTTTGAAGCATCTTTATTTATTCAACAATTAAAATATTGGTATGTTTCAAGACTACAAAGCACTTGATGCTTCATAATATTAGTATTGTTTTTAAACTTTTATTTGATGTTACCGGTAGGTTGTGTTGTGTCAAGTTTCTATTGTTATGCTTCTAATTATATCAAAAGCTCTCCATGTTTGAATAATTGAATGCAACATTGTGGTCTTTTCTTAATTCCGACATTGATACATACTTAGGAATGTAGCAATAGGTGTAATATCAGTTTTGCCATGGACTACCAGATTTGTTATGGTCATGAAAAAACAAAGAATTTAAATTTAGTGAGATGTCAAATTTGTTCCTACATACAGGTTTTTTTTTTTTTTTTTTTTGGTTTGCATATTCGAGATTTTTCTTCTAATGAACAGCTGGATAAGTGAATATTGACCCAAGGGCACAACAGGATAGTGGATTTGATGGCCATGGATCTCATGGATTTTTTTTATTAGTTTAAATACGTTCGTAATTTCTAAGCTTATTTCTTTTAATGGGATTAAGTGAGAAACAGGGGATAATGTACTATTAATGATTGTGTAGGATCTTAGATTTTAAAGATTCAAGCAGTCTCATCACTATCTAATGAAATCATGCATGATGTAGTCAGTAATTTTTTTCAAATGACTTTTTCTTCAATGCCTATTTATTTAAAATGCTTAATTATGTGATTTCTTATGTAGCTCTATGTGCACAAACTATAAAGGTTCTTCAGATTAGGGAAGTCGAAGGAATTGAACAAATATTTTATAATGCTGATTCACAGATTGTGGTGATGGATGCATTTGGTAATTCTTGAAGGCATTTTGAAGCATTGCCCTTTTTTTTAACACTACGTAAAAGGAAGTGCAAGACTTCATATTGCTTTTCCTATTTAGTTCTATGATACTCCATTATAACTCAAGGCAAATTTTTTTGAAGGGAATAAATCGGTTATCCACAACACACCTTCATACTTATGAAAGAGAGAAACCTTGACTAGGTGTCCTATCTTTTTAGTTTTAATACAATAGTTTGTTTTGCCTTTTAGCTTTTGTCGGCAATAGTCAATTTGGATTGTTTGGATTTTCTCAAGTGTTACATTTTTTTAATGGTAATATGTTTTAAACGATTTTTTTTTAGCCTTCTATGAGGAATCATGTATTTTGATCATGAAAAAATTGTTCAAGTGTGAATGTGATAATTATTGGCATTTAGTTTGATAATTGCAGGTAACTTGGGGAAGGCACTGGTGCTTTTATCAAGAATAGTTATGTTAGAAATTTTTTTATGTTTAATTTCTCTTAATTCATAATTATTGGTTTTCTGTTTCTTATAAATATTTTGAATGAGTTTTCCTATTATGATTTCTTTTAGCTGGTTTTTTAAAGTTGAATTCAAGTGTTGCGGTGATTTTGTTACAAGTGACTGATAAACATTAGAAACGTTACGGTTGTATTGTTTTTTTCTATGTGCGGTAATGGTTTTCATTTTTGACTAGATGATTAGTTTTTTTATTTTTAATAAGCTATGATGATAATTCATTCACCATTCCTCTTATGTGTGAAGTATGTCATTTTCAATTGATTTGTTATAATTGAGTTCTATAGCGCAGTGAAATTGTTGCCATTCTAAATTGATTTATTTTAATTGAGTTCTATAGTGCAATAAAATTGTTGTCATTCTGAATTGATTTATTTTAATTGAGTTTTGTAGAGTGTGAGGTACCAAAAAAATTGTTGAGAGTGCCTTTAGGCACGAGTTATAGATTTGTATTTTTTTTACTTTACATTTTACTATTTTGATTTGTAATATTACTGAACATTATAGATTTTATATGTTTATTCCTTAATTTGCATTAAGGTTAGGGGGAGTTGTTATTTTTAATTGAATTCTATAGAGCGTATCGTACAAATAAAATTATTAAAAATTCTTTAAGAAGAATCAAAAAATGCCATGGACTCCATAAATTTTAACATGATACGTATAGATTATAACTATATTTTAATGTCAATATTATTTACATCGTGTCTTTAGGCACGGGCATACACTAGTATAATATAATAAAACAAATAAAACTGTGATTTTTACTTAACAAAAAATACAAAAACATTAAACATTAATGTTCAAAAAAATGCCCAACATAAAAAAAAAAAAAAAAAAAAAAAGCTAAGCCGGAGGATTAATTTTCTAGTACCAAGTCTTCAGCCTCCATCTCAATCTCAATATCCAAGGCCTATCCTAATCCGGAAGGCTTATGAATCCCCTCTTTATCTCCCAAAACAAACTCAATATTCATGGATCCCACCTCCGTCTCAATCCCATTCCTTCCTCCATCCCCCAAAACAAACGGACCCTGAAGGCATGGAAAATGACACACAACAATGATGTGACTATTTAGTGCTACGTTGTGGTTTCGAAAGAAAGAATTATTGATTATTCTTGGCATACATGGTCATATCTTAGGTCAATCATATATTTTTATTTTCTCTCATGTTTTCTAATTATTTAATACAAAAGTTTCACTTTATGTATCAATCACAATATATATGAAACGTCATATAATGTTGTCTCATGTTTTCTAATTATTTAGTGCTACGTTGTCGAATATTTCCTCCCCATACAATTGGCGCCATCTGATCTTAGGTAGGGGATGGCTTCACGCTATGCAGGCGGTAGCGTCAACCTACCACCAGGTTATGAGGTTCCCCTCGGCTACGGGGGAAGTTGAGGAGATTTAGGGCGATCAAGTCATGTCGAAGCAGTATTTGTGGCAGTGAACAGGAAGCCGATCTGCCAAAGGCTTCGTGCAAATGATCGAAGGTCTGGAAGACCAAAGTGTCCTTGATGACGTGGGCACCAAGGCCGAGGAAAAGGCTGTTGAGGAGTTAGTGGAAGTGCGGATTGACACAGAAAGTCCTAACAAGTTCTTTTTGCGAGGATCAAGCCTGACCGCCCAAGAAAGAATTGAGATGGTAGAATTCTTGATGGCGAATATCAAAGTCTTTGCATGGATGCCATACGACATGCCTGGCATTGATCCAAGCTTTATTTGCCACCAACTCAATGTTTTCCCGGATGCACGCCCTGTCATTCAAAGAACGAGGAGATCGGCCCTTCATCATACCAAGGTAGTCATGGAGGAAGTGAGGAACCTGCTAGAAGCCAGGGCCATCTAGGAAGTGCACTACCCTCGGTGGGTTTCAAACACGGTCGTAGTGCCCAAGAAGAATGGGAAGTGGCGAGTTTGTGTTGATTACAAGACGATCAACCGAGCTTGCCCCAAAGACAGCTTTCCTCTGCCTAGAATAGACCAGCTAGTGGATCTTACGGCCGGGCATAACAGGCTCAGTTTCTTGGATGCCTATCGAGGTTATCACCAGATCACCATGCATGCTCCCGACCGCGAGATAACCTCTTTCACCACCCCAAGGTGTTCTGCTATCGAGTCATGCCTTTTGGTTTGAAGAATGCCGGGGCGACTTTCCAAAGGATGGTGACAAAAATGTTCGCTCATCTGCTAGACCGGACGATGGAGGCTTACATCAACGATATGGTGGTCAAAAGCAGGCAGCAAGCTGACCATTTATCTGACCTAGCCGAGATGTTCGCCATTCTTAAACAACACAAGCTTCGCCTGAATGCATCAAAGTGTGCCTTCGGCGTGGGATCCGAGAAATTCGTGGGCTTCCTAGTCACAAACTGAGGCATCGAAGCGGACCCCTCACAAATCAAAGCCATACAAGAATTGAAGCAACCCAACTTAACAAAGGATGTCCAACATCTTGCTGGTATGGCAGCCGCGCTTAACCAATTCATAAGCCAGTCATCAGATCGCTGCCGCCCTTTTTTTCGAGCCTTAAAGTCCAAGTTTTCATGGGACGAGGAATGTGACAGGGCTTTGGCCGAGCTCAAGACGTATTTGTCTTCCACCCCATTATTGGTGACACCCAAGCCCGGCGAAGAACTCTACTTTTATTTGGCAGTTTCTCAACATGTAGTTTGTGCGGTGCTTGTCCGGTCAGAAGGCATCTAGCATCTCCCTATCTTTTATGTGAGCAAGACCCTGCTACCTGCAGAGTCGAGGTATTTGCCGCTGGAAAAACTTGCTTTGGCGTTAATGATAGCCTCCAGGAAATTGGCGCACTACTATGCTCACACAATTGTTGTGTTGACCGAATTCCCCTTGAAAGCCTTATTTGAGCGGCCAGATTTCTCCGGTCGAATTCTGAAGTGGGCAGTCGAATTGGGACAATTCGACATCAAGTTTCAACCCCAAACAGCCATAAAAGCACAAGCATTGGTAGACTTTGTTGCTGAATTCTCGCCTGGAATTCACCAAGTATGCCCGGTGGATCTTATCGCGGTAGTCGAGGCGGCGAATGAAAGCTCAATGGAAGTTGCACAACAAAGCGATGTTGGTGACGCGGAACTTGCGCGCCCGTTCATAGAACCTCCAGTTAGAATTGTACTTCAACTTGGCAATGCGACGATGAACTTGGGAATAATAGACCAACCTATTGGGTCCGGAGCCGCATCGCCGAGAGGGGATGAAGACGTGGCCGTTGAAATAGACAGCAGCGAACTTGAAGCCGAACAGCCGAGCGGCCGTGATCCCATTAACTTTCAAGCTTCCCATGACCCTTCAGAGTGTTGGAAACTCTTCGTTGGTGAAATGTGAAAACTTTTTGTAGATGGCGCCTCAAACCTTCACAGCGCCGGGCTGGGCATAGTTTTGATCTCGCCAGATGGTCTGACCATAGAACACTCTATTACACTCGCATTCCCTGCGTCAAACAATGAGGCTGAGTATGAGGCGCTGTTGGCCGGGCTTAAGAGCGTGCTTTAGTTACGCGTATTCGAGCTGGTGGTTTAATCCGACTCCCAACTTGTTGTCAACCAAGTGTCTGGGGTGTACAAAGCCAAAGATGGCAGAATGGCCAAATACCAAGCTCTGGTAAGAGAACACATCAAACGATTCCAAGCAATAAGGGTCCAACAAATTGGCCGTGAAGAAAACGGCCGTGTGGATGAGTTGGCCAGTCTAGCTTCCATGGTCGACAGTTCATCTCCCAATCCTCTCTTGATTGAGTTTCTTCCAAGGCCTAGTATTGAGGAATCCGAGCAGACAGAAGTACTCTGCACCGAGCTTGGCCCCTCTTGGATGGACCTTATTATCCTTTTCCTGAAAGAACGGACCCTTCCGGCCGATAAAAAGGAAGCGCATAAAGTCCGGGTGAAGTCAGAGCGGTTTTGGCTCTCTCTATCTGGCACTTTATATAAGAAGTCATTCACCGGTCCGTACCTCAAGTGTGTCCATCCAAATAGCGTAGAAGCTTTCCTTTACGAGATCCACGAAGGCATGTGCGGTAGTCACATCGGGGGGAGATCTTTGGCCTACCGCGCCATTTCGCAAGGATACTGGTGGCCATGCATGCAGGTAGACGCGCAGAAATATGTTAGGAAGTGCGAAAAACACCAAAAATTCGCCCACCAAATTCACCAGCCGGCCAAAGAACTTCGCCCCCTCACAAGTCCTTGGCTTTTCGCAATGTGGGGGTTGGACATAGTGGGACCACCCCCAACAGCGCCGGGCAACCGAAAGTTCTTCATTGCGGCGACAGATTACTTCACAAAATGGGTTGAAGCTGAGCCCTTAGCGACCATCAAAGAGATGGACATCAAACGGTTTGTTTGGCAGAACGTGATCACGTGGTTTGGCGTCCCCAAGGCTTTGGTATCTGATAATGGCACCCAGTTTGATGGGCGACTGTTCAGAGGATTTTGTGAAGAATTGAAGATCAAATTTTACAATTCCACCCCGACTTACCCTCAGTCTAATGGCCAAGCCGAAGCTTCAAACAAGATCATTCTGGGTGGGTTAAAGAAGACGTTGGAGAAGGCCAAAGGCAAATGGGCCGAGGAGCTCCCTAGTGTCCTCTGGGCATATCGGACAACCCTGAGACTTTCGACCGGAGAGACCCCTTTTGCTTTGGCATATGGCATAGAGGCAGTCATCCCATTGGAGATCGGCATGCCCACCATCCGCAGTGAAAATTTTCAGCCCGAGCTGAACTCTGAAGCCATTGCCCTAGAATTGGACCTAGCTGACGAGCGCCGAGAAAAAGCTTTAATCCACGTGGCCACATACCAACAAGAATTGTCCAGAAAATACAACAAAACGGTGCACCCCAGACCGTTTAAAGTCGGGGACTGGCTTTTAAGGAAAGTGATGGGCAACACACTGATGCCGGGCAAAGGCAAGCTAGGGGCAAACTGGGAAGGGCCCTATAGGATCATCGGTCTGGCGGGCAAAGGGGCATACCACTTAGAGGATCTGGCTGGCAAAGGTATACCCCGGCCATGGAATACGGCCAATCTCAAGCTGTACTATTTTTAGTTTATTTTTAGTCTGTCTTTTATATGTAACTTTTAGTGCAGGGACATGTTTCCCCCTTTATTTCTGAATGTAATACTTCATTTGCCAATGTAATAGAAATGAATTGTTTCTGTTTAGGAAGTTTGTTGTGTTTAAAGTAATGTTGTACACGAGGAGTAAACACCTCTAAGGCCGAGATGAGTCACCCCGGCTAAAAGAGTTGATGATTTGCTCAACTTTGAGGCTTCAGCCGAGATGAGTCACCCCGGCTAAAAGAGTTGATGATTTGTTCAACTCTAAGGCTTCAGCCGAAATGGACCCTGGCTAAATGAGTTGATGATTGCTCAACTCTGAGCATTCAGCTTAGATGATTTACCCCAGCTGAAAGAGTTGATGTTTTGCTCAACTCCAGTATCTTCGCCGAGATGTTTTATCTCGGTCATTTGAGTTGATGAGTTCAACTCCAGCATCTTCGCCGAGATGTTTTATCTCGGTCATTTGAGTTGATGAGTTATTCAACTCCAGCATCTTCGCCGAGATGTTTTATCTCGGTTATTTCGAGTTGATGATTTGTTCAACTATAGTATCACTACCGAGATGTTTTATCTCGGCCAATTGAGTTGATGATTTGTTCAACTATAGCATCACTGTCGAGATGTTTTATCTCGGCCAATTGAGTTGATGATTTGTTCAACTCCAGCATCTTTGTCGAGATGTTTTATCTCGGCTAAGGGCTGGTGGGTTGCTCAACTCCAGTCATTTTTTGACCGAAATGCTTCTCTCGCCGGACAGAAATAGTACGGTTGCAGAATTAACAAAAAAAAAAAATCGCAAGAGTACAGGCAAAATGAGAACTTTTCATTGATTGGAAAAAGCGGTACATTTAGAGGGGGCTTGTAGCCCGGTTACAATAATTCAAACAGAAATTTAAAAAAAAAAAAAAAAAAAAAAAGAGAAGCCTCAACTAAGCTAGCGGGGAGAGATTGGCAAACTCGTCCCCGGCTCCTTCTGTCGCGACCTCTAGGTCAACAACAGCAGCCTTCTCCCTCTCACCGAGCTCCAGTTGGCTACCCTCTTCCTTGGCTTCTTTTTTTGCCTCCTCTTGCAAAGCGTTGAAGACTTCATTGGCATAAGGAATTAAGTAGACCGGCAGGAAGGCTGGGGGAGGAGAAGCAAATACCTCGGTCTCCGATCCTTGGCCGAGTTGTTCGCAAGCGGCCTTCTAACCGGACTTGAAATAAATGTCCTTGGTGGCTTCGACCTGCTTGGAGTAGTTGTCCTCGACCTCCTGGAAATCGAGATTGTTGGCCTCGTCCACGGAAGTCTTCCTCCCTTCTTTTTCGGCCGCGAGTTGGGCTTTCAGTTCATCCCTTTCTTGCTCGGCCCGGCCAAGCTGGCCGAGGAGTCTTGCATTGTCAGCATTGGCCATTTCAAGTGAAGCCTTAGACCTCCCCAGCTTGGTTTCAAGATTCTTGGCCTGGTTGTTGGCATCGGTCACCTTTTGCCGGAGCTTGTAAATCCGATCCATCACGAGATATTGCTTCTGGATAGCCTGTAAGAGGACATGTTAGAGATCAAATAACAAGAGTAACCGTGGAAACACTTAACAAATTTGAATAGATGTACAGAACTCTTACCCTGGTCATAGATTTAACCAAGGACTTGGCAAGCTGGGTGCCGAGAACGTGCTCACTGCCGGCCACGTCGCTCGGCAGGAGTAGTGCTTTTGTCAGGTCAAAAGCCAAAAGGTGTTTTTTATCGCCTTTGACCGAGGCGTTGGCCGGGATCTCTTTACCCCAGTGCTTCAACTGTGGGTGCCATGGGGGAGTTGGTTCAGATTCCTCCGCCGGTTGCTCGGTGCTTAACTCGGCTACAAGCTTGGCAATTGGGTCGGCAGACTGAGGCCTTTTTCCAGCTCGGCGGCTTTCCTTGCTGGCTTGTGCCATAGTGGTCGACGCCAAGGTGATGACGGTCCCGGGTGTTTGTCCGGCTGTTGAGGTGCGAGGGGGGATGCTCGGCAGCTCGGTGGATGTGGCGGGTGATGAGGTTCTTGATGCGGCTCCGTTTGGCCATCTCTTTTTCTTCGGTTAGCCGGATTAGGGGCATGTTCGGTAGTGTTGGATCAGGCGGTGGGGATGGCACCCGTAGAAAGTCAGTGACTCTACTTCTGCGGGGAGCCGAGTAGCGGTAGCTCGGTACGTAACAGAGAAGGTCGTGGCAGTCTCGGTGGCGATACCTCAACGCAGTTCTGATGGCAGCCTCGTTTGGGTTGAAGTAGTTCGCTTGCAAGGCTTCAATAGCGGCAAGGAAAAGGACAATTAGTACAGAATAGTAAAGCAAAGTAGTTTGACCGAGCAGTGAGCACAGCTTACATGTCGAACCGAAGTTCTTGCTAATGTACCAGCCAGGCACATCAGCTGTCTCGTAATTCCTTGATACCCAAAAGAAGTCATTGTCATGCATATCTTTATCAGGGGTGTCGGTTACAAGCTTTTCCTTGCCCGGTCTAATCTTCAAATAGTAATTAAGCCCGTCGCCGGTATGGCCCAGGGTGTACTGGCGCAAAATCTCAGCTAGCCCTAGGTTCAGGCCGAGCCAGTTGTTCAGCTCGGCTACCCCATTTATTATTCTAAAGGTGTTAGTTGAAACTTGCATTAACGCTAGCCCGGTGCACCTCAGGAACTCGCACATCAGAGGCTGAACCGGGAAGCGTAAGCCTCCCTCGATTATGGACAGCACGGTGAAGGGGCATTGGTCTAGTCTACCCCATGGGGTGGTGTCCTCAATGCCGAGCTCTAGGTGGGCATCTGCATGGACGCTATATTCCTCCCGGAACACGGCTAGTGCACCCGGCGTGTCAATGAGGAAGCGGTAACGCCCCATGTGAAGCCAGTTGGTCTTAGCACGGCTATGTTGGTTTGGCAAACTTTCGTTTGGTGGCTGCTTGGCCTTAGAGAGCCTCAGTGTTGGTGTCTGGTCCCCTAGGACTCTGCAGTAAAAGTCAAGTGTAAATGGGAGCGCGGTCCGCGCAAATGAGCTCGGCTTTAGCTCGAACACATGAAGTGCAACGTCACCTCGTTCGCAGTGGTATTCCCAGAAGCTCGGTTGCTCGAGCGGACCAGATATTAGCCCGATCGAGCGGTCTAGCATTCTGTTACCTTGGTTTCTACACAAGTCCTACAAACTCGCAACTTGCTCGGTTTTGGTATTTTTTGGGATCAAATGAAGACCTGGAGCCCGGTCCGCCCCAGATCCTCGCGTGTTCATCACAGAAGATGATGAACAGTAAAAGGAGAAGGGGCAGAGGTGATTTTTGGGGGCTACATCCTAAAATCTATCGCTATTGTGCCCTACACTCAACTACGACAGTCACAGGCTTAGAAAACATAAGTAACAAATGAAGAGCAAAGGAGGGTTGAGAACTTACTAGCAAGGGCACCGATAGAGGCTCCAATCAGTGGGACGAGGGCCCTCAGCGACAACGATGGTGTGGAGCGTGCTAGTTTGGGTGTTCTGATCTCAACGGGCTAAGTAAGGGCGAGAGCTCACGATTGCAGGAACAAGAAAGAGATGGGATAAGGGACGACGGCTTTAAAAAGGCAAAGGAAGCGCCAAAATTCAAATGTGAAGAGGCGGCGGGGTTGGCTGTTGGAGGCCAATGAGCGACTGACGCATGTCCGTAGTGACGGCGGCGTTAGTATTAACAAGACGGGTTGGTAAGTCGAGACACCAACCGAGCAGGCCAAAGGACCGAGCATTGGGCTTAACGCGGTCAATGTCTTGCGGCGTACGGCCGGGCAGAGGAGCGACCACGGCCGGAGCATGTAATCCCAGTCACGCTAGCGCGGACGGAATTAAGGGGCAATTGAGAGAGAGATTTCGTAATCTCGGCTTGGGCCGCGGTTCTGGTCGGGCTAAAAGTGGTCCAAGCGTATTTGGGCTAAGCTAGGCTAGGCCGTGCTGAGAGGAAGCTTGCTCGGCCGAAGTCCAAACCAGAGTTGGTCGAAATGATCATCTGCCAGCTTGTCTTCTCTTGTTCGCTCGTTTTAGCTCGGTGATCGTGATCTGTCGCAGACCGGCCTAACTTGGCCGGAGCATAGTCGCACCGGAGTGCTGCTGAGCTCGGTAGTGATGGTGCTCGGCGAGGGGCATTGTTGGACTCGTTAAGCAGCACGGTCGAAGGAGGTCGGGATGGTGCCGCCGAGCTGTCCGTTCCCGCTAATGTTGTCTGGCGGTTTGATTAGGTGGTGTTTAGCTAGATTTGCGCTGACAGATGTGAGAGCAGCTCCACGTGTCAATAGACGAATGGGTGCAGAGGTGAACGCAGATAGTATATAAACATAACTGGGCCCCCCATGCGGGGCATGGAACATCTTCTGGTGAGAGACACTCATCGTGATATGTCAACTCTCTCTATTTTCTCTCCCTGAGTGTATGCTAACTTGACCGTTAGAGGGGTTTTCCGACAACACATCACCGGGTAGCTCACCTTCGTTGTGTCCGCAAGACGATCGGAGGAAGGCGTAGTTTGGGCGCGAGGAGTACGGGTGGTGTCGAATATTTCCTCCCTGTATAGCGACGTTCGAGTTGTTGTTCTTCTTTTTTTATTTTTTGTTGTCTTTTTGTATTCACACAATTGCCCACTCATCAGTTTATTTCAAGAGAACAAATATCAAACTATCAACAGCATGTACCCAAAAAAAAAAAAAATTTGTAAGATTAAAAAAATATAAATTAAATTAAGTTAATACTTTTTATTCTGCACTAACTAAATTATGTAATTTTTATAATCACAATTTAAAATCTTATTAATTATTTTGTCACATAATTTTAAAATTAATTATTTTATAATTCTAAAATATTACGTAATATTATTTACGTGACCCATCATCTAACGAAATTTTTTAACGATGAGCCATGCAGACTTGACTTTATTAAGTAGTTAAGTGACAAATAATTACTCACTTAGAATGCGTTGCAGTATCTCATTAATTGAGTACTACATAAATAATGTCATATAATATTCAATAATTTTTCTAATTTTAATATGATTTTTTTCCTTAATAAATTTAGTCAAGTTATTTTCACGTAACCTATAACATTAACTATTTTGTCTTTTATGTTGGATCACACTTTTTAACGTCCAAGTTATATCTAATTTTTACTTTTGGTCCTTGAAATTTAAAATTATAAAAATATTAAAAATTAACCCCTTTTTTTTCAATCAAATTATAATATTAATATTAACATCTATCAATAATTTTTATCAAATTATAGGAAAAATCAATTTTACAAAGTTAGTAACAATTATCAATTTTTTAACCATCCAAATAAGTAAAAAGATATCTAATTCTCACCGTTATTTTTTTCTTTTTCTTTTTTTTTAACAAAAACCCCTCCATCCAAACAGAGTGTTAGAGAAAGAAAGTAATAAAATTTGATAACTGATTATGGGCAAGATAACCAGAAGTCTAAAATAAATTTATTAATACATTTTTTTAAAAAATTTCAAGCACATGACTAAAATCTTGACTAATTTAACGAAATTTATTGACGAAAAAATCATATTGAAATTAGAAAAATCGTTAAATACTCCTGAAACATGTGACATTACTTATGTAGTACTCCTAATCAATGAAAGACTACAACACATACTAAGTGAGTCATTATTTATCATCTAACTACCTAATAAGATTAAGTCAGCATGTTTCACTATAAATTTTTTTGTTAGATGCTTGGTTTGAAAAAGTATATAGTAGTAGTGTTTTGAAATTATTGAATAATTAATCTTAAAATTAGAAATTTTAAATTGGGCTGAAAAAATATTCATAATTTAGCTAATAAAGAATAAAAAATATTCACTTAATATAGTGTTAAAATTGTATTGAAATAAACGTGAAAGATGAGTGGGGGTGCCACCCCCAGTGGGGCGTGCGTGGCCTTCCGAAACGGCGACGAATCAATAAATAGTCACATCAATGTTGCGTGTCATGTGCATGCCATTATTTATTGATTTTTGATCAGCAGAAATTTTTAGAGACACTTTTTATAAAAAAAAATTTTACCTACTCATGTTTTATGTAATTTATATTATTTTATTATATTCCAATAAATCTTCTATGTCACATAGTTACTAAAATACTCTTAATAATATACACATTTACAGTATGAATGTTTCGTCAATGTGAATATTCACATTGTAATATATGAATGTTCAAATCACTAAATTGTTAATCGTTTAAAAAATATTTATAAAGATAGAAATGTTCATAAAATACCTTAAATATGAGAATTAGGATTTAGTAGATCAAATATTTAAATAATAGGACTTATTGAAATATAAGAATATTTTATAGACTAATTAAAATACATACACTTGAAAAAATGATTTTTTAATAAATCTCCCAATATTAAGGTAAGTCAGAGCAAGAATTCTCACCTTGAATCCTCTCATTGACTTCTTACTTGATAGGTTATTGGACCCATTTTTTGGTCCAATTTTGATAATCCGAACCATTCACATTTAAGGATTTGTCATGTATATCATACCTGTAAAAATCAAGTCGATCGGATATCAAAAATCACGTGAACTAAAAGTTTTATTAAACAACAAAACTGTTTATTAAATTTTTTTTAATAAACGATTTTTAGTTCTTTCAATATTCGATCAATTTGATTTTTTACAAATATAATGTAAATGACAAATTCTAAAATGTGAACGGTTTGAATCATTGAAATTGGGCCCAAAAATGGACCCAATGGCCTATCAAGTAGGGAGTCAATGAGAGAATTCAAGGAGAGGATCCTTACTCGGTAAGTTACGCCACTTATAGAAGAATTTATTCAACAAATAAAATTTATACTAAATAAAGTAAAAATTAATACTAAAAGTACAAAGGAGAAAATTATAAAAATATCTAGCAGCACAGTTTGTGCTTGTGTTCCTACTGTAAAATAGAAGCAAATCATAAGAGTTCGACAATAAAACATGCTTGAGATAAATCATAAGTTACAACCACAAAGTAGGTAAATTACAACCACAATACCTATGGACTCCAAGAAACATAACTAAAAAACCAAAATAAAAAAGAGAACAGATTTTTAAAAAAAAAAAAAAAAACCTTGCCGTCGGTCCTAAAACAACTGATCCGTGAAGATGGATCAAATCCGTGGTAGATTTGGTGGCGGTATGGTAGTGTCGGCTTCAACGTGAGGTGGAGGAAAAGGGATATGACAGATCCAGTGTTAGTGGAAAAGGAAGAGGAGAAAACAAAAACTTTTTCCATGAGAGGAAAAACACCTCACAAGGAGAGAGGTAAGAGTGTAAAAATGGCCCACAGCCCGTGGACAGCTCAAAACCTGCTCGCGGTCCGAGATGGGCTCGGCCTGTTTAGGCCCGTTTGGGCCCAGGCCCGAGCCCAATCCGAGCCCCTAGGCCTGGGCTATCATTTTAAAGCCCGGCCCATCGACTCACTTAACCCGAGGTCCGGTGTCTTTTTTAGTGAAAAATAATAAAATTTTGATAGAAAAAATTAAAAAAAACAAAAATGGTTCGACCCGTCCAAGACTTGAATATCCCTGGGCCTGGGCTTATCTTTTTGGTTCGGGGGCCGACTCGACCAGGCCCTAATCTTGGTAGGAGCCTGCAAGACCCGACATGGACCGGGCCAGACTAGATTTATATCTCTGGAGAGAGGTTAGGAAGACAAAGCTTCAAAGCGGATTCAACCATAAAAGGCAAAAAAAAAAAAAAAAAGGATGAAAAAAAAGGAGAATAGAGAAGAGATGACCAAAGACTAGAGCCCCCTCGCATTGTAAAGAACGGTAAAAGAAGAAAGTAGAGAGAAGCTCTCATTTAGAGAGACGAAAAGGCCAATTTTTTATTATGTTTTCCCAATTGAATGACTGTGGTTCAAACTTCCATACCATTTAGAGAGGGAGCATCTGGAAAGAGAATCTCAAACAACACAGTTTAGTCCATCCGCGGCCTTTATGTTACATCACATATTCACTTTTTGAATAGATTTCTTGATCAAATTTATGTGTTTGTGTTAGGTTTTTATTCTTGGCAACCCCGTTTGACAAAACTCTTTACAGATGTATTTATTTTCGCACTTTTATTTCAGTGAGGCTATGAGTTTATTAGATGCGAATCCAACCCGAATCGAGCCATGCAGAGAAGTTTGTGATGTTAATGCTTTCAAGATTGCCACTTCGCTGATTATTACGGGGGTCGAGCTGATTATTACGGGGGCCGAAGCAAAATGCAAAATTGCATTCAAAATTGCATGTCCGTCATTGCTCGCTCGAGCCAAGGAGTGCTCGCTCGAGCTAAGGTTTTCGCGCTCGAGCCAAGGAATGCTCGCTCGAGCGAAGGATTGCGTCCACACAAAAAACCTGAAAGAAGTGATTGGTCGCTCGAGCCAAGGATCCGTCGCTCGAGCCAAGGCACTAGTAGAAATCATGAAAAATACACTCCTCGCTCGAGCCAGCAAAGCTTCGCTCGAGCGAGCCTCAGAATCCAGATTTCTCAAGGAGTTTGTTTTCTTCCCAATCTAGGATTACTTTTGGTTCTCTATAAATACTTGGTTTTCTCCCAAAACTAAGTGATTGATTGAATTCCTCCAGATCTTCTTTTTGGTTCTTGAAGGTTTATATCTAGGGATATTTTGTTATTTTTCTTTGATGTTTTATTGAGTATTCAACTCATGGTTTAAAGAGAGTACATCAAAGGTTTGTTTGTTATACACAAAAGAGAGAGTTGTTCTTCAGTTGTGGATTCTGAAGAATTCGAGCCTAAAGCTTTGGTGGAATCCAGAGTGGTTCATCAGAAAGACAATTCCGTGGTGAAGATGGGGTTGGAAGAGGCACATAGAGGTTGGTTCAATTAGGCGTTGTGGATTCGCTAGGTAATTGAGAGTATACTTGTGTAATTCCTTTAATTCTTCTTAGTGGATTGTCTTGTGGCAGTTGCCCGTGTTTTTTTATCACAATTGGAGGTGTCCAATTGTGGTTTTTCCACGTAAAATCGTTATGCCTCTTTGTCTTGATTGTTTGATTAGGATTGTTATGTTTTACTTAAAATTGATACATAATCACAAATCAATATCTAGGAGGTTTCTAGATTTTTCAGTTTGTATCTTTAATATTTTCTAATATTTGATGTTGTAAATTGTAATAACACTTAAATATATGAGTGAATAATTAAAGCCAATGTGATGCACTCTACTTCGCAGTATATGATTGATCCAATTATTGAATTTTAGAATCGATTAAGCTAAATATATAGTTACCGAATTTTATATTTGTATAATATTATTCTTCTACTAATTAATTGCACTGAAAACAAAAAGATATAAATAAATATAAAACAAAATAAAATAACAGAAGACAATTGCAATAGGCCAGTTAACAGATTAGATTATTCAATCCGAATCTGTTAACAAATGCCCAATCTCATAATATAATAAAATCTTAATATGATTTATCTAGTTATTGTAATAATATGATCTGATCTAATTTACATACTTTTAACTTTTACTTGTATATATATATGGAGGATTGAGAGCTTCTATATCCATAATTGTAATGGAAGTTTTCTATTATAATTTTGTTTGGGAAGTGAGTTAATTTTTTGATTATTTTAGCACAGGGTTAAAATCTTGTTTGGCTTGGGTTTTTTTATTTTTTTTATTTCTGTAAAAGAAAATGTAAAATAATTATAATTTTAATGTGACATTTTGCTTTATTAATTTTTTTAACTTATTTTGTTCTTTTGTAATTAGTTTAGCCAAAAAAAACCTCCCTACCCAACATGCCAAACAAAGGCTATATCATCTAAGGGTTATGATATTAATATTTTAAATTTTAAATTAAAAAAAAAAATCATTACAAACCCTTGAATAATGCAATGGACATCTTCCATTGCAACTTTAGAATGGAGAGGATCACAATCCATGTAAGGCAACAACCTCTACACACCAAAAAAAAAATTATATTAATTTGGTTTAAACTTCTTGTAATTTAATTTTTATCTTTTAATCTCTCATAAGATAAAATAAAAATAAGTCTAAAATTTAAAGTATGATGTGTGACTGTCATTATCTATTATACTTATTTCATGAGATAAATTCCAAAAACCTTGAAATGCTATTTATAACATTATAATAAAATACAATACAATAATCACATAATGATATCTATGGACATCCAATAATCCTATATTAAAATCACATCCAAATCCGATTGGATTAGATTTTTGGATTGAATAATTGGATAAACTTGATTAAGATGATTTCTTATTCAATCTGTCATGATCAGATGGGATTTGAATTATGGCAAATTCAATCCGTTAACAAGCCTAACCATAACTAGCTAAAAATATAGATCCATTAGCACACTTCAATTTTGAAATTAAGAGAGGAGGTCAAGTGCATTTTTTCTTGGAATGCACACAACCTCTAAAGCCTCAGCCTTAGCCTTGAGCAGAGGTTTTGAATCTACGATCAAGCCCTTTTTTTTCTCACACCTCCTCCAATTCAAAACACTAAATAAGTGAGCCCAAAGCCAAGGAAACTGCCCGTACACCCATGTTGGCATCTAGACTCGCCCTCCTCCTTATCCCAAATGGAAGAAATTTGAACCCTTCTCTTTCCCCTTCAAACCTCTCTGGCTTGAACTTGTCAAGCTCCTCCCAAACCTTGGGATCCCTATGCAAGACCAAAGCATTCACCAACAGAATCGTACAGTGAGGTACTTCAGATCTACTAATAGTGCAATCTTCGGATGAATAATGTGGTAATACAAGCGGCACAGGAGGATATAGCCTTAGGGTTTGATTGATGACACATTGGAGAAAGGGAAACTTGGAAGGATCCAAGTCATCTAGCAAACGCCTATGTCTAACTTGGTTGTCAATCTCTGCTCTGGCCTTCTGGAACTACGATGGATGATTTAAAAGAAGTGACACTGCCGTTCCATCGTGACTGTTGATGTTCTTGTTCCTCCCAAAAAATCACCTAAAGCACATGTTAAACATGTCTCAACAGCATAAAAAATTAAGAAGTTATTCAACTTAAGCCTCACCCAACCTCACTACCCAAATTAAAAAGAAACATATATAATTATGTGATGTAATAGCCATTTTGTCAAGCGCCATGAAAATGATGGATTTGTATTATTAATAGTTTAGTCAATAGAATAGACTCATTCAATTAGCATAACTTAGAAATATCATACCTTATAAACAAACCCACAAAAATAATGTAAAGAAAAGAATACAAACATAATTTGTAAATAAAAAAACTTCCTCATACGTATTTTTTTCTCTTAAAAGTAAATATGTTATTATTTAGTGGTTGTATTTGTGGTGGTGACGGCAGCGGCAGTATTAGTAATATTATAGTACCCAAAAAATTTGTATCTAAAAATCATAAATTGATAAAGTTCGATCCTAATAGAGAGCATACATCAGTCATATTGTATTGAAGATGCATACATTCATGATAAATAATGAAATAAACAAGTAAGAAAACAAAAATCATATAAGACTTACCAATATTAAACTCTTAATGAGATCGTCGGTATAAAAATCAGGTTTCAATTCTTGGAGGCTATTGGTAAAAATCTAGTTTAAGCCCAATCGACAATGATTTGATTGACAGACTCAAATAAATTTCAAGTAAATACAAATAAAAATCAGGCTTTGTGGTTAAGTTCTTTGCCTTAAACAAATCAAGGACTTCCCTGGAGGTAATTAAATGAAGAGGAAATGTAACAGAACAGAATATGTATTAATTCGAATAAATTGTCACTTATCACTAGTTACAATAACTTAAACAAGAACAAAAAATTGAAGAAATACAGCAATCAACATAAAGAAGAGAAGTGGGGGTTGGAAAAAGCTGATAGTTTAATCTATTCCTAGAATGGCTAATTTAGAACTAGTCCTAAATAACTCTGCACGAGTGTGT
Source organism: Camellia granthamiana (assembly GCA_036172215.1). NCBI lineage: Eukaryota > Viridiplantae > Streptophyta > Magnoliopsida > Ericales > Theaceae > Camellia > Camellia granthamiana. The sequence goes on along the minus strand of CM069905.1, from coordinate 143,351,867 downwards.
TTGATAGTTGATGATGATCGATTGATTCTTCTTCGTATCTCTCTTGGCCTATTTATAGGCTCAGCCACATGAGAGAAAGAGATAACCTAAGTCCACGATTTCCTCAACAAGTCCATGATTTCCTCAACATTATCCATATCTCATGTTTGATAGAAACCATTTTGCAGATTTGGAGCTTGATTTGATCTTGGCTCCTTGATATCAGCAACTAACTTTCAAATTGCTACAGTTGCTAACTTTCTGGCCCTCCCTTTAACATGTCATCATGCCACGTCCTTAGCACATCTGTCATGCCACGTTAGTATGTCTGTCAACAGAAATAATAACAATAAAAACAAATGTGGTCAAGGTTATTCTTTGCAAATAGTTTATGATTTCAATCGACAGATCATAATCGAACTTGGCCATAATTAATAGGCCACAATCAACAGAAAAATAAAATGTGGTGCAAACACTGCCCCCTCATTTAAATAGATTGAAGAATGAAATCCAATTAAATGATTTATAAGGTGGTTTACCACAATCGATAGAAAATATTTTACAGTACAAATAATTCAAATTCTTGAAAAGTTATATTATATCCATAATAATCTATCACTGTCAATTTGTGAACACTCCATTTTTGCTCTGTAAAGTGATATAACAAAGAGCCACATCCCTTATTTTTTAACATTTTTTGAGAGAAGAGGTTGTTCCTTTCTTTAGCCATTAATGGCTTGTCACTTTTTGCCACATTTGGCAAAACATCATGCCCCTCCTCCCTCCCCCAAGTGAATCATAATTCTCAATATTTTTTGAGAGAATGGGTTATTTTTTTAATTTTACCCATTAATGGCCCATGAAAATTCTCTAAAGTCATATTATTTTCATGATTTGGTGTGCTAACCCTTCGAGCCACATACATTGGCTCTTTATGAATGATTGGCTCTTCAAAAATATGTATATTAACCGTATGAGCCACATTATTTTCATATCTTAATTTTTCATTGGCCATTATGCCTTCTAATTTTTGCTTCCAATATCAAATTTCTTCATCAATTAGAAAAATTTGGCCTTTAAGTCGATGAATTTTTCCATCATAGTAATTTAAATCTCTTTGCGTTAAATAATACAAAGATGATGAAATTATTTAAAATCTTTGCCTATAAAGATAATTAATTTCTTCTTTTGGGGCTAAAATTTCACTCCCGCACCAATAAATCTCATCCTCACAACGCCAAATCATTCTTTTCACATCATTTGTCATGTCATTATGTTGACAATAAGAGGTAGAACCACCACCATAACACTGGCAATTTTTAGAATATGAGGCATTCCACTGATAATCTGTTTTCATGGGAACATTGCCACTCCATTGGCGGTTTGTATCCATGGGTGCACAAGATATAAGCATACCTGTTGAAGGCATGATTTCATAAGAATAAATCTGCTTCTTCATCATCATCATTCCAAGTTAGAATGTTCCCACTAGGTGTGCCAATTTATGTTGGTAAAAATCTAGTTTAAGCCCAATCGACAATGATTTGATTGACATACTCAAATAAATTCCAAGTAAACACAAATAAAAATCAAGCTTTGTGGTAGAGTTATTTGCTTTAAACAGATTAAGGATTTTCCTGGAGGTAATTAAATGAAGATGAAATGGAATCGAACAGAATATGTATTAATTCGAATAAATTGTCACTTGTCACTAGTTACAAGAACTTAAATAAGAACAAAAAATTGAAGAAATACTACAATCGACAGAAAGAAGAAAAGTGGGGGTTGGAAAAAGCTACTAGTTTAATCTACTCCTAAAACGACTAATTTAGAACTACTCCTAAATAACTCTACATGAGTGTATTTGATGGTTGATGATGATCGATTGTTCTTCTTTGTATCTCTCTTGGCCTATTTATACGCTCAACCACATAAGAGAAAGAGATAACTTAAGTCCATGATTTCCTCAACAAGTCCATGTTTTCCTAAACATTATCCATATCTCAAGTTTGATAGGAACCATTTTGCAGATTTGGTGCTTGATTTGATCTTAGCTCCTTGATCTCAGCAACTAACTTTCAAATTGCTATAGTTCCTAACTTTCTGGCCCTCCATTTAACATGTCATCATGCCACGTCCTTAGCACATATGCCATGCCACGTTAGCATGTCTGTTGATGGAAATAATAATAAAAATAAATGTGGTCAATGTTATTCTTTGAAAATAATTTATGATTTTAATCAACAGATCATAATCGAACTTAGCCATAATTAATAGGCCACAATTAATAGAAAAATAAAATGCAGTGCAAACAGAGGCATAATAGAGTTCTGATCAACGTTTCCTTATCACCTCCTATATCAGAAGAATCGGCTCACTTCTGCCGAACCTCATCAATCAAACCCTACAAAAACTCATCTCTCTTCTTCTGCAAAATCACCATACTCTTCTTCAACCCCCTCCCCCGGTAAGCAATCCATCTCAAAATTGGAACATAATCGCACAAATTCGACGGCAAACTCGCAAAAAAATTGTCCTTTAATCCTTCAACAAATTGCTTCTCTAACAAAAAGATATAAATAAATAAATAAAAAAATAGAAGACAATTGCAATAAGTAGGCCAGTTAACATATTAGATTCAATCCGAATCCGTTAACAAATGCCCAATCTCATAATATGATAAAATTTATGATTTATCTAATTATTGTAATAATATGATTTGATCTGATTTGCATACTTTAACTTTTACTTGTATATATATGTATATATGGGGGATTGAGAGCTTCTATATTCTATTATTGTAATGAAGGTTCTCTATTCTGACTTTGTTTGGGAAGTGAATTAGTTTTTTGGCTTTTCATTTTTTAACTATTTTAATCTATGGCTAAAAATCTCTTTTGAGTTAGATTTTTTGATTTTTTGTAACATTTGTGCGAGAAAAAGTAAAAATAATTATGATTTAAATGTGACATTTTGGGTCCATTTGGGAAGCTGGTTAAAGCCAGCTTTTGACTTTTAACACATTTTGGGTCACATCACCTCTCACATTTTTTAACCACAAAAAGACAAAAAAAAAAAAAAAAAGTCAAAAAAGCCAAAAAGCTAACTTTTAGTCTATTTTATCTTTTTGTGACTATTTTAACCAAAAAACCTCCCAACCCAACATGTTAAACGAGGGCTATAATATCTATGGGTTGTGATATTAATATTTTAAATTTAAAAAGAATCATTACAAACCCTTAAATAATGTAATAAAAATCTTCCATTATAACTTTAGAATTGAATGAATCATAATCCAAGTAAGGCAACAACATCCACACACAACAAAAATTATATTAACTTGGTTTAAACTTCTTTTACTTTAATTTTTATCTGTTAATCTCTCATAAAATAAAATAAGTCTAAAATTTTAAGTATAATGTGTGACTGTCATTATCTATTATACTTATTTCGTGGAATAAATTCCAAAAAACTTTGAAATGTTATTTATAACATTACAATTAAATACAGTACAATAATCACCTAATGATATATATCAAATCCAATAATCCTATAGTAAAATCACATCCAAATCCAATTGGATCGCCTTTTCGAATTGAATAATTGGATAAACTTGATTAAGATGATTTCTAATTCAATCTGTCATGATCAGAAGGGATTTGAATTATGGCAAATTTGATCTGCTGACAAGCCTAACCATAACTAGCTAAAAATATGGATCCATTAGCACACTTTAATTTTGAAATTGAGAGAACAATTCAAGTGCATATTTTCTAACAATGCACACAACTTATTCTAAAGCCTCAGCCTTGAGCGGAGGTTTTGAATCTCTAATCAAGCCTTTTTTTTTTCTCGAACCTCCTCCAATTCAAAACACTGTATAAGTGAGGCCAAAGCCAAGGAAATTGCCCGCACACCCATGTTGGCACCTAGACACGCCCTCCTCCCTATTCCAAATGGAAAAAATTTGAATCCTTCTCTTTCCCCTTCAAACCCCTCTGGCTTGAACTTGTCAGGCTCTTCCCAAACCTTGGGATCCCTATGCATGTCCGAAGCATTCACCAGTAGTCGTACCGCGAGGTATTTCAAATCCCCTAACAGTGCAATCTTCAGATGAATAATGTAGTAATAGAAGCGGCACAAGAGGATATAGTTAGGGTTTCATTGATGACACATTGGAGAAAGGGAAGCTTAGAAAGATCCAAGTCATCTAGCAAATGCCTATGTCCAACGTGGTTGTCAATCTCTGCCCTGGCCTTCTAGAACGTCGACAGATGATTTAAAAGAAGCGACACTACCCATTCCATCATGACTGTTGATGTTCCTGTTCCTCCCAAAAACATTACCTAAAGCGCATGTTAAACATGTCTTAACAACATTAAAACTTAAGAAGTCATTCAACTTAAGAGCATCTCCAACCCATCATCTATTTTTTTTCATTTTTGAAAAATTTTCACCTCCAATCCATCTCTTAAATCCATCTCTATTTGGAAGGAGGATGTGTTGATCCTCCATATTTGGAGGGGGGATGAAAAATAGAGAACCACCTCTAAAATACTATTCATTTTATATTTTTTATTATATTATAAATAACTTTTAATATATAAATTCAATTTTTATAAAATTGACATCATTAAAAAAGGTAAAAGCATACCTTTAAAATGAGTATAATATTAATATATTTTACAAAAATTTCAAAATTAAATATTTGTTAATGAACAAAAATTATTCACTTTTTGATAAAAATATTTTCGAGAGAAATCTTTAGAGAATAAAATGATGATTTATGGTTGAAATTTGAGTGAATAGTAAGATACTTTATATTCACTTTTTAAATAAAAAAATATATATATATTTGCATTCTCTAATTAAGAGTGTTTGGTTGGAGATGCTCTAAGCCTCTCCCAACCTCGCTACCCGAATTAAAAAGAAACATATATAATTATGTGATGTAATAGCATTTTGTCAACCCCCATGAAAATAATGGATATGCATTATTAACAGTTTAGTCAATAGAATAGACTCATTCAATTAGACGAGAGTATTTAAGTTGAATCTGGGTTAGAAGAGTAATGCTAGGTATCAAGAAAAAAATATTATAAAAATAATCATGAAAGATTTTCCATCGTTAGATTACACATACAACAAAACATCACACTAATCAAAAGATGAAAACTCTTCATAAAACATTTCATGATATTTTTTTCATGATTCCTAATATTATTCGAGTTGGAATTGGTAGGCTTGTCTGAGACTGAGGCCTCGTTTGGGGACTGACTATTTTAGCCAAAAAGTCAAAAAGCCAACTAAAACTAGTCATATCAGCTCTCTACTTTTCTGCACATCTTTTCGTAAAAAGTCAAAAAGTTACTAAAATAGCCTGTTCCCAAACGAGGCCTGAGACTGGAATTTCCCTATCTAAAATTCTTCCAAGTCCAGTTCAGCTCCAACCCTTCCCATTCAATGTACTCAATAGACAACACCCAAATTGCTGCCTCTTTCTTTTTATAAGTTGTCACTTCCAATCGCATCACATTTATATTACAACTCAGGATAATTGTTCTGTACAATCCCTTATTAGTTGCTTCGAAAGCCACTAGTACACACATGAAAACAGAGAACCATAAAGGGACATTTGAACAGTAGACACTACTCAAAGCTGAGAAAGGAGACTTGTCATGGAAGGCCGAGGTCTGTACATAGCCTCTAAGGGCTTGGCCTTAGGCAACATTGCCCCAGATCCTTCACTCAAGTCGACCAATTCAGGCTCAACTCTTTCCCACTCAAAACACTGAATCAATGTACCCAACGCTAACCCAATTACCCTCATTGCCAAGGCAGCCCCAGGACATGCTCTTCTCCCCACTCCAAATGGGATAAACTTGAAACCTTCGCGTCCCCCTTCAACCCCTTCAAACCTCTCTGGCTTGAACCGGGTAGGCTCATCCCACGAATTGGGGTCCCTGTGAATGGCCCAAGCGTTCACCAACAGCGTTGTTCCTCGTGGAATGTTGAATCCGTCTGCAACACAATCTTCTGATGAAAAATGGGGTAGAAGAAGAGGTGCAACTGGGAATAGCCGGAGTGTCTCATTGATGATGCAATGGAGATAAGGTAGTTTAGAGAGATCAGAGTCCTCTAGAAGTTGCCCTGGTCCGACATGGTTGTCTATCTCAGTTCTCGCCTTTTGCAATGCCTCTGGATGATTCAAGAGAAGTGACACTGCCCATTCCATGGTAAGCCAGGATGTGTGTGTTCCTGCTGTGAACATTAACTGTGTACAAAAATGGATTAGAAGATCTTCTGTTAGCAACACAATCACTTCATTTATAGTACTTTTTTTTTTTAGATTCATAATCACTTCGTTTATAATTCATTAACAAATGAACAGGCCTCCTAGTGAAGGCTTGACTATAGTAACTAATCATGTGTATGCCTAGTAGGTTATACTTGGCATCCACTATCACCCAACACTAAAAATGCACTCCATATACTTCACAGTGTTTGAAGTGTGTTGGTTAAAAAATACAAAACACCTCATAACAGACTTTAATGTCAGATTTTGGCTGAAATGTTTGGTGATACATGTATATACTGACCAAAACACCGGGACTTCAACACAAAAGCAATATAGGGGTGTTTGAAAAAAAAAAAAAAAAAAACTAACTCTAAGTTTTTTTTATCTATTTTGAGCCATATTCATATTTTTTATCCATAAAAAGAGAAAATAAACGAAAAAAAAAAACCAAAAAACCAACCTCCCAAAACACCACACAGTATATAACATGGAATTGAAATTTTTGATCTTACCAGTACGATGCCTTTGATGATGTCATCCGTGTAGTATTCAGGCTCTATTTCTTGTAGAGACAACAAAGCTTCAATTATGGTCTTTCTCTGTTTCGTCGAAGAATTATTAATCTTGTTTTGTCGCACCTCATCAATCAGATCCTGCAAAAACTCATCTCTCTTCCTCTGCAAATTCACCAGTCTTTTCTCAAATCCATTGAACCCGACCCACCTCAATATGGGTATGTAATCACAAATATCCATTATCAAACTCCGACCAAACACACCGTCCGCCACCGCCGCCGGTGACCACCTTTTTCCGGCAACCATCCTCATCGTCACATTCATAACCAACTCATAGAACACAGATTTCAGATTCACCTTCTGGGTTTCCCCACCTGAGGCTCGAAACATCTTTCCGGCGATAAACCGAATTTCCTCGATTCGGAGGGCGGAGGAGTGGTGGAGGCTGGTGGACGAGAAGATCTGGATGGTGGTGACGCGACGAAGGTTGCGCCAGAGATCGCCGTAGGGGATGAAGCCGATGGCGGTGCCGTTGTAGCCGAGGTGCTTGCTTGCGAGGGACTTGGGTCGGTTGGCAAATGCGATGTCGTTGTGGTGGGTGAAGAATTGTTCGGCGGTGGAGGGAGATGAAACCACGACGGTGGGGCGGCAGCCGAAGCGGAGGGACAGGAGGGGACCGTGGCGATCGGAGAGGGTTTTCAGAGAGAGGTGAAGTGGGGTTTTAAGTAGGTGGAGGTGGCCAATGATGGGGAGAGAGAGTGGAGTTGGTGGGAGGTTGGGTTTTTGTGGAGAGAAGAGTTTGAGGATGAAGAAGATGGTGAAGATGAGAGTCAGTGTGCACCAGACTATCTCCATGAGAGAGAGAGAGAAAAGAGAGAGATGATACTGTTCGATTTTAGATAAATTCTTTAACATCCAAATATAAATTTGTATGAAAAATGTTAGAGAAGAAAAGATTTATCAAAAATTTTAGTTTTAATGAAATCTAATCATATAAAATTCATTCTTCAATTAAAACTTATCCTGATTCTTGCTAAATACAAGAGTGTTACCGTCACACCAAAAAAAAAAAAAAAAAACGTGGCTTGCCTCTGGTCAACAAAGTGGATTGAATGACCGGACAATATTGTTGGACGTGTGAGGGTCATTATCTGTTTTAATAATTTGAATTTTTTAATGTATAGGACTCATTAACTATTTTATCTCTGTAAAAAAATTACGTTGATTGAATATCGATAGGTACTTAATCGGTTAAATTTTTATTAATAATTTATTTTAAAAATTATATTTACCGTTAATAGAAATTTAATCCGATCAAGTAGCTTTTGATATCCGATCAACGTGATTTTTTATAAAGATAAAGTACTCGACAAACTCTACACATTAAAAATAATTCGAATTATCGAAATAAGACCCGTAGTGTACTCCTACAAGTCCAACACACTCCAGTTCGATTTCAAACTCAAGACAAGCCAAACCCAAAAAATAAATAGTAAGAAAAAAATTTCAAAATTCAAATTGTCTTAATCAAATTTAGGGTTTTGCTTGGTGCCCCGAAAACAAGGGGCACTAATGTCCCGAAATTCCCCAAAAAGGAAAAAACAGAAAAAAAAACAGTTAAGGTAAAAAAAAAACAATTACCTAAATTAGAAATTAGGGGCATTAGTGCTAAGAAAATTAGTGCCACAAATCATTTTTGTCAAATTTATTAGGGTTGTGGCTCCCAATATATTTCAATTTAGGGATTAGTTTCTCCTCAATTCACACCAAGTAGATTGAATTACATTTTGATAATTTAAATTATTCATTTTTTAAATCATAACGTGTAAATTATTCATTAAAAAAATCAAGTCCATTTTCTAACCATAGTTATGTTAGGTTATTACATTTGTCTCTTAAAAAATAAATGGTCTACTTTTTGAATAATATTTATTGTTATTTTTTTTACAAATAAATATTATAAAAGAGCATAGTTATACTTAGGGTTGTTCACGGGTCGATTCGGCTCGGATGTGCCGTTTGCCTGTCACTCGAACCGAAGCTATTGGATTGAACATTTCAACAACCGATTTCGACCATACAACTATTCCAAACCACACCATTTGACACCGAGTTGGACGGTCGGATTTTGGTCCGGCATGATCGAGTAGAAATGGTAGACTTCTTCCTTTGTTCAAACCCAAGTCTTTGCCTTTCTATCAAGATTTGAGAAAAACAAAGAAAATCATAATGTAAATCATATATAAAAATGAGAGAAAGAAAATCTGAGAATCTTCAAAGAAGGAAAAAAGGAAGCATATATATATCATATACATAGATGAAAAGCAAGAAATAAAAGAAGAAAAAAAATCATATAAACCATTACAAATTTAAGAGTCTTCAACAAATAAAGCCAACAACAAACAAAATCATCCATGATCCTCTTCATTACCATGACGCAGATTCTTATCTTCAACTTTATCAGTATGTTGTTGTTCAAAATTTGTATGTCACCGATCTTCAACTTCAGAGTAATCCCCAAACTCAGATACTTTGCGGTCACGAACACATTGAGGAAAGTATTTATCATAGAATGCTTCCTTGAATTGAGCCCAAATCATAGTATTATTACTTTCACGCACAAGCATCCACCATCGCCTTATCTCCTCTTGTAAAGTAAAAATAGCCAACAACACTTTTTGTGCCTCTGAACACAGAAACACTTCAAACAACTTTTCAATTTCTGGAATACATGCCTCAGCTTTCAGTGGTTCCAATCCTCCCTGGAATGTCGGTGGCTTCATTTTGTTAAACTTTTGCGTTAAGGCAATAACATCAGCATTGGCATCTGGTTCAAGTTGCACTGGTGGCGAAGGAGGAGGTAGGGGCTATTGATTTTGTTGTTGTTGCCTTAAAGCTTTAGTCAATAATTCAACCATCCTTTCCAATCTTGCCATTCTTGCTTCTGATGATTCAGTTTGATCTGTATTTCTTGCATTCTCCATTGAACTATATAAAACATGATAATAATAAACATAGGAAAGATGGTTTTCATATGATGTACATATAACATGTCCACACACACTTAGCATACTCATGCAATGCCCTAATTGCTTTTCTAGGACATCCTATAGCTCATTTGGACATGTGTGTGCGGTATAACTCATGCTCTAATATCACTCTGTTACGACCCAAACCCGCCCCTATGAGTTTAGCATCGTAATACGCCAGTAATCCGTGATTATCAAAGGCCTACTTAACAATAATGACAATAATACAATATAAGGGGCTGGCGGAAGCCAATCAATATTAACATACTACGTCCAATAAGCTATGAAGACCTGAATGAAAATAAACTTTCATATACAAGCCATATATACAAACACTTATGTCCATGAAACACATACATACATGACACACCACAAGTTAGGGATGAAATCCCATTATCAAAAATAGTATTAACAAAAGACAGAAAACATTCACTAGACTTTATACAACATTCAAAAAGGGTGGATTTAAATCACCCAAAAAAAAGCCTTGACATATACGGTTTGAAACCTCGCGATGAGGCACAAAAAAAAGCCTTGACATATACAGATTTAAATCACCCAAAAAAAAGCCTTGACTTTATATAACATGCAAAAAGGGTGGATTTAAATCATTCTAATGCACTCATGAGATGTAAATGCACATGAAAACACTTTAAAACTATACAAACAGAGGCCCGAAGGTGAAAAAGTGAAGCGAAAAACAAAATCGAGTCTGCCCAGAGGGTTGCACGTGCGGTGACCATCACCACACGTGCGCTCTGCACACGCAATTATTTCAGTATGTTCACTGACCACTGCCCTGTTTTCTGCATGTGCGGGGCTTTAGGCCGCACGTGCGATGCTGTTCCAAAAACAGTCCGAATTCTGCTCTTCTTTTGCAGCTCAGATTTGTACCAATTTATCCTCACTTCCAAGCATTCCTCAGCCTAAACTCATCATGAACATCTCAAACTCAACATATCTAATTTTAAATAAAATTATAACTTTAACTTAAGTCTCAAATGACATGCAAAAAGTTCAATTCTTCACTTGATTTGTCTATTCATAAAACTTATCTCTCTTAAGTTTCAAATCTTTAATACTCATGAGTGTTCTTCTCAATTATGAAATCTCATGGAAGAAAACAAATGAATGATCATGCAATTCAAGAATTATGCCATGCATGTTGAATTTAAGGCCAAATTCCTCTAATTTAGCTTGCATGTTTTGATTGTCAATTCCAACATTAAAGCTCCCAATTAACCAAGAATTCATTCTAATCAAACCCTTGTCTTAGAAGATGATGAGTGTGGGAAGTTCAATTTCAAGAAATTTGAATGAAAATCTTACCATAAATTGATGAATTGTGAAAAGCTAATTGTTTTTCTTCAATGTTCTTCCTCACCCTTATTCTTTTCCTCTCTTCCTACTCCTTGTTGAATTCTCAAAGTTTCTCTCTCTTTTCTCTCTACATGTATGTCTATCTAGGTGCAAGAAAGCCCACTGCCCTTCTCTCTTATATTCAATTGATGAATAGAAATAGAATAACTCTAATTTATTAATTATTCAATTCCTAGTTTAAATTGTATTTAATTAACTCAAATAAATTAATCTCATCATTCTATAATCCTAATTATACGAAATTAAATTATACTAAGGTAAATTAGGCTCTAATTCCTATCAAATTTCGAAATTCTAACTTGTTAAAATTAACGAAGCAGACAGGTCTGATTCATACATATCCACATATGTTCACAATAACAATGCAATACCAATCAATGCAAACATATATCATATGACACGTAATTCACAATTAGCAGATAATCACATGATCAATAGTAAGCACATAATTAGCTTAATTAATTAAGGAGGTTGCTGTCACAGTTTGTGTTCAGGATTATGGTTGATTTGGTATGGATATCATCTATCTTGGTTTATTGATATGATTTTAGGTTGTGCTCAGGACAATGCTTGCCAAATTTACCTTGCAACCCTGCAGAGACTGCATAGAGAATGGTGAAGTGCAGAAGCTAATAATATTAGTAGAATAATTATAAGTAAATGTGCACTGGGTAATCAACATCTTGTTACTATTTAAAATTTTTTACTTCTAGTTTCTATGTTTTCATGTGGACTACATTGTTGGCTTTGAGTTTGATTCGTTTTATTTTTTGTTCTCTTTGAAACGTTCATTTTCCACCACTTTTATGAATCTTTTGGGTTTTCCTTTATTTTTAGCCACAACATACTACTTGGTCAAAAAATTGGTTCTGGAATTGGCCAAGAAAATTGGTTCTGGAATTGGCCAAAACTTCCATCATTCATGTTCATGGTTGAATTGATTTTCTGAGAAGTTAATGAAAACTAAGTTAATCTGTAAAACATCATCAAATTTCATCCATTAACAAATGATTCGATAACAAAATGGAGGTATTAAATAATTCAAATATAAACAAAACTGTGAGTCACATTTGTTGCTATAAATAGCAGACATGCATAAACATTCGAGTACAAGCAAGATTCATAACTAAATAGTAACATTCTAACATTCATAGATATTATTATATCTTCATAACTGATATGACATCAATTACAAGTAAGATGAAAAACCCATAAATACGACACCAACTTCGATTTATGTCTGTTTCCAATTTAAGCATCTTCGCGCTCTGAAATTGAAGTTGTTCGCTTTGAAATCGAAGTTGTTCACCCATAAATCGTAGTTGTTTGGTGACAGTTGGCATATTTTCTATTTGCACTTCTCCGTCACCTCTACATTGTGAATTTGTAGGCAAGCACCATCCAATAAAACCAGCGCAATCATGGCAAAATAAAATAACTTGTTTTTGTTTCGCTCCATCTCATAAATTCGAATAGTTGCCTTTTTCAGACATTTAGGACAATTTCTATTGCAATATGTCAATTGATCAAAGGTACTGCCGTTAACACTTGAAGTTGACATCTGCGAAAATATAAAGCCAAATTTGAATAATTTATACAACCTACAACAATAAAGGTCTTCAAGAAACTAGCAACAAAACTTTTCCTAGGTAAACTAAATAATCCATTTCAGGGGATATAGACTGCGTTCAGAGAACATTGCCACAAAACTTTCGTCAATGCTACCAAACACCACTGGATTAAGAGAAACAGAGTAGAGACAATCTCATCAGGTTTTGGAGGCAGCTCACCCCTCCCCTCCTCTAAAGGTAGATGTCTCTTACTCACCGCAGGAAGAGTAACAATTTTCCTCATTAAAAATAACTAACAAAAAGACAATTTCATCATGAGGTTCACTATGAAGTTAACTTGTTTACCAGCTAAACATTTTAGTGCAAAACTAAAATTCTTTAACTAATCAAAAGACAATGAAAAGATGGAGGTGGACATATTTGTGCCTAGAGGGGAGTGAATAGGCCAAACCCTTCTAACTAATCACCAATTAAAAATTAGTACCAAGTAGATGATTTAAGGGGTACTTACGTGTAGGTCCTAATAAGTAGACTTATTGTCTAATAGGACCCATGGAAAAAATTTGTCATAAAAAAAGTCACTAATTGTAAGTTTCAGCGACAATTTAAAAAAATAATGGCAAAATAAAGTCACTAATTGTCAATTTTTAGCGACATATATAAAAAATTGTCACAAAAAATTATTTTTAGCGACAATTTTACCAAGATTTATTTTCAATAGGACTTTATGGGAATTAAGTCCAACTATTAGGACTTATTGGTAGTTTATCCATGATTTTTAAATCTATTGTAAGAACCTTAGTTGATAAAAGAATCATGCAACAGGGTGTAATATTAGAAGCCTCAACGACAAAAGATTTGTAAGCTACCAACCTTGGGTCTAACCAGTTGGTTAACAACAAGGAATGTAAAGAAAACCAACAAGACAAGAGATCCAAATCCCAAGATTGATGCCTGCAACCAATTCCTTTCTTTTGATTGATTCTAGGTTGGAAGAAGCTAAAAATCTTATGTTGTGGCATCGCAACACACCTTAGTAGCCAAAGAACTGCATTGAGCTCTAAAATTTGAATCACAAGCAATGATAATGCTTGCACTGAAAGAACAGAAACATAAGCTTAACATCAGCACACAATATCATAATTCTCAAACTAGGCAAACAAAATCTGTCTACAACAAATTTCACTATAAGATTAAAAATGAAAAATGACGACTGTTGATTGAAATTGCTTAGCCACAATTTTAAAGTTCATTGGGAAACATTGGGAATGGTTAATTTAAGTCTTAGACTAGGAATGCTCAGACCCTTTTCACTATATATCAACAATAATAACAGATTATTATTTTCTTTTTCTTTTTTTTTTCCTTCAAAAAAAAAACCCCCCGTAATTCAAGATACCAATTCGTATGAAATTAAACCGTAATTCAGAAATTCAACTAAAATATGGTCAACAATTTTATAACACTACATAGAACCCTAAATCAATTTCTAAGTCATATATACACACAAACATGCATACAAACCCTAAATCAATTTCTAAATTACATATTCACAGACACTATATTACAATGCCTAAATCAATTTCTAGGTTATACTGTTATATATACACAAACACACACAGACACATACATACATACAAGCCCTAACCCTAAATCAATTTGTAAGTTATATACCTGTAGGTTGGAGTCACTGGTTTAGGTTGCTCTTCACAACGGAGACTCGGTCGCTAACAGAAGATACAGACTCGATCAGCGATCGGAAAGAGAATTAACAGAAGACAAAGTGTCATGATCCGAACCCGCCCCCGTGGGTTAAGGACATAACCGGCCAGTAATCATGAGATTACCTACGGCCTCAAACCAAACCAAACGTATTTTAACAGAGTTGACGAGGGCCAGACGGAAGCAATTTAAAACTTTGTCCATAGAGCTGTGCTTACATGGCACATCATAACAAACCATCCATATGCATATTAATAACTCAGTGAAATATGTACTACATAAGGTTCTGTACATACAGGATCATATAAGTCTAAGTCAACCCATCAAAACTATACACAACAAATGCAAAGTCTCCACCAATATGACAGAATATAAATACATAACAAAAGGGCGAAGACGGGTCTTGTGCGTGAGACACAAGGCTGACTCTCTCAAAACCTTTGTTGTTCCACATAGACTTCGCTGGGGCTGGGTTTGGACTTCTCCGGGCTCACCTACAAACACATGAATGAGCGTGAGCGATAGCCCAATGAATGATATCAAATACAGAAGTTATACAACGATATGTAGAACAACATGTTTCAAACAGCCTTGGGCCCAATTCATATTTCTATTTAACATATATACACAATCTAGGTCAAGTGACTGCAGTTCTAAACAAACTGGCCTTTGGCCCATTCAAACTTTCATTTGTGTCAAAACGGCCTTTGGCCCATTCAGATGACAAACTGGCCTTTAGCCCATTCACTCGTTCATGTCAAAATGGCCTCTGGCCCATCCATTTATGTCAAAACGGCCTCCGGCCCATTCATTAATGTCAAAACGGCCTCTGGCCCATTCATTTATGTCAAAACAGCCTCCGGCCCATTCATTCTTGTCAAAACGGCCTCTGGCCGATTCATTTATGTCAAAACGGCCTGCGGCCCATTCATTCTTGTCAAAACGGCCTCTAGCCCATTCATTTATGTCAAAACGGCCTCCAGCCCATTCATTAATGTCAAAACGGCCTCCGGCCCATTCATTCATGTCAAAACGGCCTCTGGCCCATTCATTCATGTCAAAACGGCCTCCGGCTCATTCATTAATGTCAAAACGGCCTCCGGCCCATTCATTCATGTCAAAACGGCCTCCGGCCCATTCATTCATGTCAAAACGGCCTCTGGCCTATTCTTTCATTCATATCAAACATTTGTCCATAATTCAAACTGGAAAACTTATAAGGCTTATAAGGAAATAAATAATTGGACAAATGACAAGTTTCAAATATCGATATTACTCACAGTGATCGGTTGGCTGGTTTGCCCTGGAGCTCGACCCTACACATTCATGAATACAAAAGGGTCACAAACAATTCAATCCGTTCTAAATTCACATTTCCCTCTTTAGGCTTCATTCTTATCTCTTTAACTCAATTACAATGCTCAATGCATGCCTAAGAGTACTTGGAAGTGAAAGAGAACAGAAAATGAAACTCAGAATGTATAAACAAAATTTCAGAAAATAAGGTCCCCGCTCGAGCGTGGACTTCCCCGCTCGAGCAGACCCGTGAGGCCTGCAAAAGTACTGGTTATGCCATTCTTACGCTCGAGCATGAAACTCGAACGCTCAAGCGGAAGTCCATCCTACATAGCTCCCCGCTCGAGCGTGAACTTCCCCGCTCGAGCGGACGCCATGTCTGCAAAAATATGCAGGGAGCTCGCATTTCACGCTTGAGCGGCGGTTTCCCCGCTCGAGCGAACATCAATTTTCTGGGTTTTCAGCATTCAAACCAATCCAACTTACATTTTATGGCTCAAACTTCAAATATATTTATGCTATCATGATACAAACACCCATTTACATCAATATGGAGCTCAATTTCCCAAATCAAACACATGTCCCAATTGACACCAAATTCATTTCCAACATGCAAATTCATGCATTCAAGGCTCCTATTCTTATAATTTGTACATGCATGTGATGTATTACCCTTATTCTCAACCTAGATGATGCAAATGGTGTTCATTCTCATGAAACTCAACAAAAACATGCTTGCATGTATGATTTAACACTCATATTTCCATATCTAACTTAATACATGCTTGATTATGCAAAATCATGGTGATCCTATACATGCATGTGCATTTCAACTTCAAATTCATCAATTAGAGCACAACTCTTGTTCTTGATCACCAATTAATCTTTAATTCACAAAATTACAAGTTCAAACCCATGAATTTACTCACCTAGGAGCTCAATCTTCCCAATCTAAGGTCAATTCTTGAGTTAGACTTCAAATTCCCAAGCCTTCAAGATCAACTTTGATTCTCCTACACACACGCACTCTCTCTCTAGTTCGGTTCTCTCTTTTCTTCTTAGAGTTGGAACCAGCCAAAATGATATATAAAAAGGGAAATCAATTATAATAAGGCCCTTTACATATGCTCTCATAGGCACAATTGATTTGAGTTAAATAATTGAGCACTAAAGCACCAATTTAATCTATTTATTTTGATCCGAATCAATTTTCAATTAAATTTCACCGTAGGCTCTAAAAATTACGCCAATCACAATGGCGCAGTCAATTTCGAGTTCTGTGGCCGATAAGGCCTTCTATTTAATTTCCAAAGCAGATAATCAAACAGATATTCCTACGGTGAACAAATAGAAATTCAAAACCACATATTTTCACATAATAGCACACAAAATCACGTTAAACACATAATTATACTCATATTAAGGACCAATTAACATATTACGAAACAGGGATATCACACAAAGAGTCCTCTACCATTCTGCAGGACTGACGAGAAGCGCGAAGCGAGAGAGTCGATCGTTGGGAGTGAGGATCGAGGGAGATAGAGACGCTCAATCGGAAAAAAAGTCAATCGTCGGCGGGGTTGGAGTAAAGCTGCACTCATCGGGGAGTAAGACGTCTAGAGCTGTGCTCGTCGAAGAGTGAGAGGTCGAAGAGAGGGGGAGAGAGAGAGAGAGAGAGAGAGAGAGAAAAGAGAAAAGAGAGAGAGAAGAGAACATTTTGAATATAGAGAGAGAAGACTCCGAAAATAATTTTGAAATTTGAAATCAAGAATGAAAAAGAGAGAGAAAAGGGCGAGTTAGCAAATGTGGTTGCCATGTTAAAGCCACGTCATTAGTGTCGCTCTAAGGCTCTTGCTCTAGAGGTCCAAAGCATTTTTGTTTGTGATAAATGTAACCTAGGAGCACCAATTATAATATGACAAGTGGAGATACTATCTCAAATACATAGGTCGGTCGAATCGGGTTTCACGGATTTCTATATACCAAACCCATCACTCAACTGCAAATCCGAAAAAAATGATCTAATTTACCCATTTTCGACCGAACACAGGTTCGAAACAGTACATTTCTCATCGGTCTGGGTCAGGTGAGTTAGGTTCATCGATCCGAGCGGGTATTTGAACTACCCTAGTTATAATTATCAGATCAATTTTAATTTATTTTTATTTTTTTATAGATGATCTATATATTATGATTTAAATAAAAATAAATATTATAAAATAATATAATTATGATTATCGAATCAATTTTATATTTTTTTTTATAAATTATCTATATATTGTAATTTATAAAATAAATTATTTAAATTATCAACCCACATACCCAAATAACACTAATTGAGATCCTCTCGCCATGATCACAAAAAAAAAAAAAAGAAAAAAAATCCTCTTTCCAAATGGTATGGAAGTTTGAACTATAGCCATCCATTACAATATTAAGAACTCGTTTGTGAAGAAGGGTTGGGTTAGGTTGGGTTTGAGACTATTTTAGCTATTAAAGACGAAATAGGCTTTTTTGTCTAATAAGACAAAACATCACATCCAACACAAAATCATTTTATTTTTTTTCTCATAGAAGTCAAAAAAGCCAAAAAGTCTATCACAAACGAGGCTTTTTAGCCCCAAGCCAAAATAGTCAAAAAGCCAAAAAACAACCCACTTCCCAAACAAACTCCCGTTTGTTTTCCAAGATAAATTGGAAGGGATTGATAGTAAGAAGATTGTTAGTAGAGAATTAATAGTGAGGAGATTAAGTAAAATTATATTTATTTTGATGATAGCTGTTAGTATGAGAATTGTTAAATTATTTTTATATAAAAGAAATATAATATAATAAAACAAATAAAACTTTGATTTTTACTTAATAAAAAATACAAAAACATTAAACATTAATGTTAGAAAAAATGCCCAACATGTTAAAAAAAAAAAAAGCTAAGACGAAGGACTAATTTACTAATACCAAGTCTTCAGCCTCCATCTCAATCTCAACATCCAAGGCCTATATTAATCCGGAGGGTTTATGAATCCCCTCTCTATCTCCCAAAACAAACACAATATTAATGGATCCCACCTCCATCTCAATCCCATTCCTTCTTCCATCTCCCAAAACAAACAGACTCTAAAGGCTTGGAAGATGAGACGCAACAATGATGTGACTATTTAGTGCTACGCAGTGGTTTCAGAAGAAAGAATTATTGATTGATCTTGGCATGTATGTCAATCATAAATTTTTATTTTCTCTCATATTTTCTAATTACTTAATACAAAAGTTTCACTTTATTTATCAATCACAATATATATGAAACGACATATAATGGTGTTCCTAAATCAACCAATAACTTACGAAGGATGGCGACGCATGCGTTCAAATTCTTCTTCTTCTTCTTCTTTTTTTTTTTTTTTGTCGTCGTCTTTTTGTATTCACACAATTGCCCACTCATCATTTTATTTCAAGAGAACAAATATCAAACTATCAACAGCATGTACCCCAAAAAAAAATTTGAAAGATTAAAAAAATATAAATTAAATTAAGTGAATACTTTTTATTCTGCACTAACTAAATTATGTAATTTTTATAATCACAATTTAAAATCTTATTAATTATTTTGTCACATAATTTTAAAATTAAATATTTTATAGTTATGAAGTATCATGAAATATTATTTACCTGACCCATCATCTAACAAAAATTTTTAACGATGAGCCATGTTGACTTGACTTTAGTAAGTAGTTAAGTGACAAATGATTACTCACTTAGAATGCATTGCAGTATCTCATTAATTGAGTCCGGTGGTAACTGGCTAAACCACAGCCGAGCCGACCCCTTCAGTGTCACGGAAAAGGCTCGGCACATGATCTCGTCAGGGAAGGCATAGAAGATCATGAGGGTGCGGTAGGTCTCCAGATGGTCGATCGGGTCAGTTGTGCCATCGAAGGAGTCAATGGTGGACATTTTGAATTTGGCAGGCAGGGGTTTGTCTCGGATGGAGGCGACAAATGGCGAGTTTGCAGTGGTGGAGGGCTTATGCTAGATATTCTGCATAACCCCTTGTAGCTGGAGCTTCATGGCTCGGAGCTCAGCGTCCCAGAGGGGGATGTTGTCACCACCAGAGGGAGAAAGGTGTTGGACGCCGCTGGCTTCTCCCTCAGGGGCTGGTGATATAACCGATGGGTGTGGGGGTGGAGGTGGTGGATTTACATGTGGATGGGGAGATTGCAAACCATCCAAGTTGGGTGGATTGGGTAGTGGGGCAGTATGACCGGGAGTGCGTTCCGGATTGGGTAGGATGTCTGGAGGTGGTGGTGAAGGAATGGGGAGGTTTCTCTGAAGCAGAGCATTTATTAAGGCCTGGTTTTGCTCAGCCATACGGTTGATGCTATTAGTAAGTTCGATGAAGTATTGTGGTGGGTTGTTTGGATTGGGAGGGTCGGTTTGATGATCGGCAGCATTATGGTGGGAAGCCATGGATCTAGTCGTGACCATACACTTGACGAGTGAGGTGAAAAGGTTACTGGAACAGGGTCTCCGACGGCAATGAACACAACTGTCGTACGGACAAACCACTTCCCACAGACGGCGCCAACTGATGATACTGCTCGTTCTAGTGAATGGACTAGACCGATCCAAGTTCCTCAAGCCCACTGGATGACCTGCAAACAAGTTCAACAGGGAACGGGGTAGTCCCCTGGCGAACCCTCCGGTGTGTGAATTAGAAAGGGGAAATAGATGGTGTAGGGAGAGAGAGGGAGAGAGATAGAAAACTTAACCTTCCTCTTGTCTTCAAGCTTTGTTTATATCCTTTGGTAATCATTTCGCTGTCTCTGCCGTCCTGACCTCCCCGCCGAAAGCTTATGCCGTGGTTCGTCTTGTTCAGGGTGAGGGGGGTGCCATTCCGGCTGAGAGGTGTTGTCGCCATAAATGCTGTGATGGGCTGCATTAATGGTGATGTGTTGTGGCAATAACTTTGCAGATCTTTGTCTACTGACGTGGCCTGTTCTGCACCCGCCACGTGTCTGAGTATTATTGGCCTCCTATGCTCAGTTGGCCTCCAGCTGTCTTGGATTCTGCTACCCAGGTTATACAATGGGATATAAATGGTGGGCTTGGGTTTGTCCACTATGGGCCGTGGTTCTTATGGGCCCCTCCATGTCAGTAACAATTATCAATTTTTTAACCATCCAAATAAGTAAAATTATTTCTTATTCTCACCATTGTTTTCTTTTCTTTTCTTTTTTCTTTTCACGAAAGCCCCTCCATCCAAACGGAGTGTTAGAGAAAGAAAGTAATAAAATTGGATAACTGATTACGGGCAAGATAACCAGAGGTCTAAAATAAATTTATTAATACTTTTTTTAAAAAAATTTCAAGTACATTACTAAAGTCTTGACTAATTTAACAAAATTTTTTGACGAAAAAATCATATTGAAATTAGAAAAATTGTTAAATACAAGTGACATTACTTATGCAGTACTCTTAATCAATGAAAGACTACAAGACATACTAAGTGGATCATTATTTATCAATTAATTACTAAATAAAATTAAGTCAGCATGTCTTACTATAAATTTTTTTGTTAGATGGTTGGTTTGAAAAAATATATAGTAATAGTTGTGTGAGTGATTTTCTGATCACACTGCCCTCCTTAGTAATTCAGCTGTAGAACACAGGCAGAATAGATGGCACCCTGCTGTCCTGCACAGAAAGAGAAGGCTCCGGCGGTGGTTCTTCCACCCGGGGGCACTCCGACGATCAAGTCAGTATATCTCTCAAAGATAATTAAGTGCTCAACTTACTACCCAAAGTATAAATTGCGTACCTTAGACCCACGGGGGTGCCTCTCTTTTATAGTTTACTCAATTCTAGTCCTACTAGAAGCCTAACTTCTATGGACTCCAATTTAGTGCTTACTTTGGATTCCTCAAGAGATAAGGATAAACCCCCTAAGAGTGTTATCTTTATCCATCCTGAGGTCTTTCTTCATCCTTGGACTCTTGTCCCTTATCCGCTTATCTCAGATTCCGATATCTTCGGAGATAACCTCGACAATTCCGAGATCACCTCGGCATAACTACCACGACACGTGGCACCTCGGCTGACACGTCTGTGTCACTATGCCACGTGTTGGTACTCAGAAAATATATCCCCACAACTGCCTCCTAGGTTCTATTACCTCGGCATCCTGAGGTGATGGAACCTATATCGGCACTTTCTTTCTGTACATCGGCTATGAACTCCTCAGCCGAGATCATTCACTCTAGGCTGACATGTCTTCTTTTCAAGAACAAGAATTCAAATGAACTCTCCCACGCGCATGAGTTGTCATGCATCACTTCTCAACCGTTCCACTTACGCGTTTCGTCTTCATTGGCTCGTGCCTGTGACGCGCTTGTAAGCCGTCTTTCATCTGTCTGCGCCGTCTGACGTGTGCGTTGCTCCAAGCACATTAAATGCCCTGTTTTGCCGCCGTTTCAAGTTTTTGACAAAACTTTTGCCTCTTTCCTCCGTTTCTTCACTTTTGCATTCGTCTTTACTTGCTCTTTCTCTCTCTAAACTCTTCTTCTCGAATCCGCCATTGTTCAAGCTCCAGGCTCTGCAACTGATCTCTTTCTTCCATTCCGGCGAAGCTTTCGCCATTCCGTCTTGTCGGCGACCCTCATTCCGGCTTCAATCTTTCTGGTAAGCCACTATTCTTTTCATTTTCAGTTCATTGATGCTCTTCTATTTTCTTGTTGTTACTGTCTTTTTCAAACATCTATCTTGCGAACCATATATCTGAATGCTTTGATTCTGCTTTTGCCCATGTTTTGAACACTTGCACTGTTTCATCATTTTTCTGCCACTGTTCTTGACCCTATATCTCCTGTATTCTTTATGCTTTTGAGAACCCTACCTCTGTTCCTGATTCTGAAACTTCGTTCTTTGTTTATTGTTTTCTGTGTTTCCTTCCAGATTTGTGCCCCCAATCTGTACTTTCGTAGATTTTAGGTTTGGGATTTGTCTATAGAACCTACCAATTCTTAGGAAAAAACTGAAACAATCCTTTCCAGCATTCACCTAGGTTAGAGCCGAGGTCCCAAAAACCCTTTAAGGACATCCTCTTTCTGAAGTCGAATACCTCTACGCCGATATCATGGGTATGTGGAGACATAGGGTAAATACCCCAACCAAACTTGAGTACTTTAGGCAAGAGTTCTCCATTCCTGCCGATGTCCATCTGAGACTGGCTGGGGATGACGACTCCATTATGCCCACTGATGATTCAATGCCCTTTCCCATCGTAGCGTTTACTGAATGCGGACTCCGGCTTCCACTTAATCCCCTTTTTCGCGAAGTTCTTCATTACTACAAGTTGAACCCTATGCAACTTACCATCAACTCCTATCGAGTGATTAATGGTATTATAGCCTTAGCTAGGCAGGAGAATGTTAGGATCACCCTTGCCGATATCCAATACTGTTATACTATGTGTGCACTTAACTTGAAAGAAAAAGGTTTCGTCTATTACCTCAAGCCGAGGTCCACCGAATTCAAAATCGTAGCCGACCTCCCAGACTCCAACAAGGGGGTTGGAGATGACTACTTCATTACCTCTAGAAATTGGGAGTTTGCCCCAGACGAGGATGCCCATCTTTACCCTCTTCCTCGAACAGTTAAAGAGGGCAAGGGTAAGAACCCAGTATCAATACTTAGTTGTTTCTTTTCAAGTCTTCAATATTTTATCTGTTTCTAATGTCTGTTTTCTTCTTGTAGATGTTCGCAAGCCACCGAAAAACTTTCGCCAATCTTACGTTCCCAGCAAGGACCTGAAAAAACTCTTGGACTTGCCAGTTCACAAAAGAAAATCGCCTCTTCTCCTCAACTTTATTCCAACATACAAATCGATTTTGCCCGACGTTTCCAAAAGAAAAAAGAAAAGTCTTTCTCCTCCTACTGCCACAACTCAAACCGTTTCTACATCTCGAACAGATCAAGGATCAACATCTGACCCAACCAATCAGCCATCTACTTCGGCCCTATACTTGATCCCAGTACAAGAACGAAAACGTCGGCGAAGACTTGTCCTTACATCCGAAATAGGTCGTGCAAAACCTATTGCCCAGGATCTTCTGGCCGACCTCCACACTAATGTTGACGCTCAGCCAACACGGAGCATGCCCCCACCAAAGCCGAAAAGAACCAAAAAGGCTCAACCAAAGGCCAAAGCCACTGTAGTTGAGACTGAGGATACCCTGCCAATTTCACAATTGGCTAGGAGCAGGAAGACTGCTTCCGTTCCCTCAAAAAGGTCTGCTGAAACACAGCCACCAGAGTCCACACAATCAAAGAAGCCGAGGTCATCGTCTGCGACGACCTCGGGGTCCAGAATACCAAAAGTCCCCTGGACACCTGAAATTACTTTAGAAGATAAGCCTGTTCTTGCCAGCGATAGCGCCGATGACATCAACGTTGGCGTAGCACTCAGTACTGCTCTACTTCTCCCAAGTGATCTTGAGCGGAATGCCAAGATAAGTGAGTACGAGAACTATGCCTTTATGCTTCAACGCTCTGTCCAATAAGTGCCTTTACGTGGAAACTTGTCTTCTTCTTCACTTTGTAAAATTTCGTAACAATTTTTGCCTTGTGTTCTTTCAGGCCATTCAACATGCCCACTCTCTCTCTATGCAAGCTTTTGAAAATCGGGAGAAGTTGGCCGACATAAGGAGGGAGGTTTCTGCCCTTAAAAAGGAGAACAAAACTCTTCATTTAAAAATGAAAAAGCTGGAAGACCAGGCTGAGGCTGCCACCAAAGCCCAAACCTTAGCCGAAGAAAAGGCTAAATCTGCCAAGGCCATTAAGACAGTTGCTGAATCCCAAAAGAAAAAGGCCGAGGAAAAAGCGGCCCAGGCCGAGAAGGAGCTTCAGGAGGCCTTGGCCACGAAAGAAGCCGAAATCAAAAAAGCTGATGAGAAGGCTTATGCCCAGGGTATAGCTGATGTCACTGAAGACTACAAATTGCAAGTCAGGCAGGCATGCAACAGGGGCTTCTCCCTTGGTTGGATGTCCCTGATAAAGAAACTTGACCTCCCTGCCGATTCACCTTTCCGCAATGCTGACACTATTCCTCTTCCTTTTCCTCCACCTCCACCTCCACCAACTCAACCTGAAGGTGAATCTGAGTCTGAAGATGAGGATGAGGGTGAAGATGATGCTCTGGTTAGTGGTTAGGAAACCCAGGGAGGCTGTTGGGCTAAGTCTCCTTCTTTGAATGAGCAGGTCCTGGACCTGACTAAGGATGATGATGGTGACGAAGTTGCCAAGGAAACTACCCCGGAGCAGGCTTCCTCCGACGTTCCTGTCGCCGACAAAAGCCTTGCTCAAATTGATGAAACCCTTGCTCAAATTGATGCCGAGATCGCGGCAAAAAAGGAAGCCGAGGTATCTACCCAGCAATCATATGATCTTCAGACTCAACCAACTGCTACCGTTGAGAAATCTTAGCTTTAAGTTTTATTTTCTTCTGAAAATAGTATGAGTTCTTTACATGGCCGATGTGCCTTCTTTGTAACTCCTGAACAATTACTTTTGGTAGGCCGTAGTGCCTTCTTTTGTGTACAACTGTAACTGTTTTTCCTGAATGCTTTATCTTCGTTTGATTGTCTCTGCATGGTTCTATACTTAGAATATTTTGCATGTTTTTACATACTCATCCTTCTTTGTATAATCTTCTCGGGGTTACATACCTCGGGTATAATAACTGCAAGCTTTACTTCGACAAGATACTGACCTGCAAACTTTTTATAAATCTCAACAAGTGTAAAGCATATACTGTTTTAATTTCAACCTATAAACTTTTCTCAAGTTATATCAAGTGCTAAACAATGATCTATTTGTAAATTACTACAAATTTCAACAAATGTTTAAACAATATACTTAGCTCTTACTTTAACCTGTAAATTGCTACAAGTTTCAACAGATGATCATATGTCGGCTTAACGCCATCTTGTAAATTGCTACAAATTTCAACAAGTGTTAAGCATCATTTTTGGGTTAACCAACTTACAAATTTCTACAAGTGTTTGATCGATAACCTCGGCTTTACTTCGACTTGTAAATCGCTACAAATTTCAACAAGCGAAGAGAAACAGTAATATCGGCTTAACTTCAACTTGTAAATTACTACAAATTTCAACAAGTGAAGATAAGGAATCAGCTTAACTTCAACTTGTAAATTGCTACAAATTTTAACAAGTGAAGATAAGGAATAATCTCAGCTTAACTTCAACTTGTAAATTGCTACAAATTTCAACAAGTGAAGATAAGGAATCAGCTTAACTTCAACTTGTAAATTGCTACAAATTTCAACAAGTGAAGATAAGGAATAATCTCGGCTTAACTTCAACTTATAAATTGCTACAAATTTCAACAAGTGAAGATAAGGAACAGTAATATCGGCTTAACTTCAAATTGTAAATTGCTACAAATTTCAACAAGTGAATATAAGGAATAATCTCGGCTTAACTTCAACTTGTAAATTGGTACGAATTTCGACAAGTGTTAAGCATATTCTTCTTCTCTTTGCCCCCAATGTGAACCTGAGTTCCACTTGGGTTCTCATTATTCAAAAATAATATTGCGCATCTTTTATCAGTGTAGAGGAATTTTGCTATAATTTTATTGATGACGTTGAAAAAATAACAAGGAACATCTAATGATAGAAAAATTTCAGATTACAAGTGTTCCATGGTCTAAGCAATGCTTTGCCCTTATTATCTTCAAGTCGATAGGCTCCATTGCCTAATACCGAAGTGATTCTGTAAGGTCCTTCCCAGTTTGGGCCAAGCTTGCCCTCCCTGGGATCCTTCTTGTTGCCGACGACTTTTCTCAGGACTAGGTCGCCGACTTGAAAATCCCTTGGATTGACCTTCTTGTTGTAAGCTCTGGCAAGCTGTTGTTGGTATGCTGCGAGCTGAATTGCAGCTTTCTCTCTTCGTTCTTCCAAAAGATCCAGATCTCGGGCTAAGAGTATGTCATTAGTCCCATTCTCAACTCCCTGTGTTCGGATCCCTGGGATGCCGACTTCTAGGGGAATGACTGCTTCTGTGCCATAAGCCATGGCAAAGGGGGATTCCCCTGTTAATCTTCTCGGCGTAGTCCGATATGCCTAAAGCACGTTGGGTAATTCGTCTACCCACTTTCCTTTTGCTGCCTACAGCCTCTTCTTTATTCCATCCAGAATTACTTTGTTGGATGCTTCTGCTTGACCATTACTTTGGGGAAAACTTGGTGTTGAAAAGTAATTATTGATTTTGAATTTCGCACAAAAGTTCTTGATGAGTTTGCTGTCAAACTGCATTCCGTTGTCGGCAACTATTGCTCTTGGAATCCCAAATCTGGTAATGATGTTTCTCCATATAAAGTTCTTGACATCCACATCTCGGATTTTGGCAAGAGGTTCTGCCTCTATCCACTTCGTGAAGTAATCTGTTGCTACCAGCAAGTATTTTCTCTGCCCAGTGGCCTGGGGAAGTTGGCCAACAAGATCCATGCCCCATTGGGCAAATGGCCAAGGGCTGGATACTGGATTCAGGTCAGCAGCTGGCTAGTGTATCAAAGGTGCAAACCTTTGGCATTGTTCGCACTTCTTCACGTATGCTTCTGCATCTTTTTGCATGTAGGGCCACCAATACCCCTGGGTAATGGCCCTGTGAGCTAGTGATCTGCCCCCAGCGTGGCTTCCACAAACTTCTTCATGTATTTCATATAAAAAATCTTCAACTTGCAAAGGGTGTACGCAGCTTAAAAGGGGTCCAGTGAAGGACTTTCTGTAGAGATGTCCGTCTACTGTCAGACTGAATCTTGCCGACTTCAATCTGACTTTGTGTGCCTCCTTGCGGTCTTCTGGCAGCTTTCCTTCTTTTAGGAATGCAACTATCGCATCCATCCAACTTGGTCCCATGTCCACACACATTGCTTCCTGCTCTGTGTTCCGTGGTTCTATGCTTGGGCCCGACATATAATCAATCATTATTGTCCTCGTTTTGCCAGTCTGTATTGAACTTGCCAGGTTGGCCAACGCGTTGGCGTGGCTGTTATCATCTCGGCTTACTTGGAGTAGTCGGCAATTCTGAAATAAGGCTGCCAATCTGATGACCTCTTTTGCATATGCCAACATCCTTTCGTCTCTGGCTGCAAATTCTCCTGTTGACTGGTTAACAATAAGCTGTGAGTCACAAAAAACTATTACCTCATCTGCTTCTGCTGCTGCTGCCAGCTTCAGCCCTGCAATTAGTGCTTCGTATTCTGCTTCGTTGTTTGAGGCCTTGAACCCCAAACAGATAGATTGTTCTACTATCTCTCCATCTGGAGATATCAATACTACTCCTGCCGCTGCTCCCTGCCGGTTTGAGCTCCCATCAACGAAAAGTCAAAAGGAGTCGCCGATGTAAATGTTGCAGGGTCTGAGTTTTTTCTTCCTTAGTTCTTTTGCCTTTGGCTGGGCTTCCCATTCCTTGTTTGGACATCGTTCATCTTGGCTTACCGGAGCCTGATGTTCGATAGATTCTGGCGTGAACTCGGCCACGAAGTCAGCCAAAACTTGGCCCTTAATTGCTGTTCTTAGCCTGAACTCCAGGTCATACTGGCCCAAGGCCACTGCCCATCTTGCTATCCTTCCTGTTAAGTCTCCTTGTTATAACAAGGATTTCAGCGGGTGCTCTGTTAGCACCACAATGTTGTGAGCTTGAAAATAATGGTTCAGCTTCTTTGAAGCCATTACTAAGGCCAGCATCAATTTCTCCAGTGGTAAATACTTTGTTTCTGCGTCGGCCAAGGTTTTACTTACATAGTAAACAGCCTTTTGTTCTCCTTTCTCTTCTCGGATTACCACTGCACTTACTGCGTGTTCTAAAACTGCTAAGTACAAAAACAGTTCCTCCCCAGGTTCAGGCGTTAAGAGGACTGGAGCCGTGGTTAGATATTTCTTCAGATTGGTCAAAGCGGCTTCACATTCTTCAGTCCATAAAAAGTCTGTGGCCTTCTTCACCAGATTGAAAAAAGGTTTACATTTGTCTGAGCTTCGGCTTATAAAACTGTTTAGGGCTGCGGCTCTTCCGGTAAGCATTTGAACATGTTTTGCCGATGTCGGACTCTGTAACTCTAGGATGGCCTTGATCTGATCTGGGCTGGCCTCAATGCCCCTTCTCGTCACTAGGTACCCCAAGAACTTACCGGATCCGACTCCAAACGCACACTTCGATACGTTGAGTCGGAGCCAATATGTTTTGAGTATGTCAAAGACTTCTTCTAGGTCGGCAAGATGACCCTTTGGTTCCTTGGTCTTCACGACCATGTCATCGATATAGACTTCTACTGTTTGGCCAATCAAGTGTTTAAACATCTTGGTTACCAGCCTTTGGTAAGTTGCTCCTACGTTTTTCAACCCAAAAGGCATTACTCTGTAGCAGTACAGGCCTTTTGGGGTGATGAATGTTGTCTTCTCCTCATCCGGGAGGTACATGGCTATCTGGTGATACCCCTTATAAGCGTCCAGGAAGCTCATCCTTCCATGTCCAGATGTGGCATCCACCAACTGGTCGATCTTGGGTAAAGGAAAGCTGTCTTTGGAACAAGCTTTGTTTAGGTTTGTAAAATCTACACAGACCCTCCACTTACCATTCTTCTTCCTTACTACCACGGTGTTTGATAGCCATGTCGGATAATTGGCTTCTCTGATGGCCCTGACCTCCAGAAGTCTGTCTACTTCCTCCTCCACTGCTTCGACGTGCATCAACGTCGGTCTTCTAGCTCGTTGTATTACAGGTTTGGCCGACCTATCAACGTTGAATTTGTGGCATGTGACCTCGGGGTCAATGCCAGGCATTTCATAAGGTGTCCAAGCGAATACCTCAATGTTTTTTCTTAAAAAAGCTTCCAGCTCTCTTTCCTCTTCTTCGGCTATGCCCGAGCCAAGAAGAAAGAAGCGTTCCTCATCGCCTTCCTGGATAAGGATTTTCTTCAGTGCTTCTTCACTTTTCTCGGCTGGCTCCTTACCGACATCATCTAGGACCTTGATGTCCTCTTCTTCTATTTCTGCTTTCTCTGGTTCTCGGATGTTGCAGGTTGATTTCATTGCTGCCATGGAGCAAGTTTTTGCCTGCAGTTGATCTCCCCTGATTTCTTCAATCCCAAGCTCTGTTGGGAACCGCAATAGTTGATGCAATGTTGAGGGAACTGCCCCCATTGCATGCAACCATGGCCTTCCCAAGATGATGTTGTGTGGTGAGGGTGTGTCAATCATAATGAATTCCGTCTTGATTTTCTTTGTGCCAGCTTGTACTTCCAAGCTTGTTGCGCCTAGTGGCCATGTCGGCGTTCCATTGAAGCCGACCATCGGGCCATTGGATCCTTCCATGTCATCTGGGTGAAGGCCCAGCTCCTTGTAACATCTAACGTACATGATGTCGCAAGAGCTGCCTTGATCAATCAAGATGCGCTTCACTTGGCACTCCCCAACCTGGAGGGATACTACCAAGGCATTATTATGCGGGTGTTGGACCATCTCTAGGTCGGCTTCAGTAAAAGCTATCATCGGTCCTTGGCACTCCTCTAGCCGATGTCTCTTTTCCCCGACTTGGTAGACATGCTGTAAATGCCTTACCCTCTGGGTCTCTCTTCTGACTTCGTTCTCGTTGACCCTTAAGTGGATCACATTAACCACTCGTGGTCCCCCTGCCTGTGGTTGCTGTGCTGGGGGAGGCGGGGCTGCTGGTGCTTGAGGCAATCTTGCCTGTTCCTCTCTTGACCTGGCTTCATCGATAAGGTCTCTCAGATGGCCTTGTCTCACTAAGTCCTCTAAGTGTGCTCTTAGGGCTCTGCAGCCCTGGGTTGGGTGCCCTTCTTCATTGTAGTAAGCACAACGCCTACCAACGTTCCTTCCCATGTATTCTCCTGGGGCCTTTGCCGGTGCTCTGAAATAGGGTTAGTTTCAGATTTGATCCAGGACTTTGTGGACCGGGATTCGGAATACAGTCGTCACTGCCTGTTTGGCCCTCAATTCCGTTTCTTGTTTGTTGAACCCGTTGTTACCTCGGCCTCGCTTCGGCGAGCCGTTGGTTCTTTCTTGTTTTATCTCTTTATTCCCCGATGTATCTTCCTCGGCTCTGGCATATTTCTCTATTCTTGCCATGAGCTCCTCCATGCTTTTCGATAATGCCTTTGCCAAGGACTTCCGTAATGGACAATCATCTTTCAGGCCGTTTTTGAAAGACACGACTGCCACCTCCTGGTTGCATTCGGGTATTCGGTTGAACACCTCATAGTACCTTTTTGCATAGGCCCTAAGGCCTTCATCCTTGTTGATCTTCAGAGCCATCAATGCGTCCACCCTTAATGGCTGCAACTTGTTTGTCATGAATCTGGCCACAAACATCTCGGCCAGGTTTTCCCAAGTCTTCACGCTTTCCTTTGGGAGCTTGTGGAACCAATCTGATGCAATCTCCCCGAAGGATGAGGGGAACACTTTGCAGAGCAACAGCTTGTTTCCGCTATACAATGCCATTGAGTTCAAGTATAATCCAACATGAAAGTTAGGGTCTGACTTACCATCGTATATTTGAAACCTCGGCATACTGAATCTCTTTGGTGCCTGGAACTTGTCCAATTCTACCGAGAATGGTGTCCTTGGCTTGTCGGGTGAGGTTACCTCGGCTTCTCCATTCTGTTGCTTCCTCTTGAGGTAGTTTCTCAAGTCTTCTTTGCTCTGTCCAGGAGCTCGGCTATCTGCTGACTTCAGTTTCTTCGGCATACTGCTCTCGGCCTCGTGGTGGGCCCTTTTCGATCTCTCCCCATGAGTTGTGTCAAAGCATAACGCCTGCCCTTGAACATGCCGATGTTTCTTGGGTTCTGTGTCCTTTGTGTGATATGTCTTTTGGGACTCTTCTCTTCTCGGCTCCTCTCGTCTGATTTCCCTGGAAGGCCGGTGAGAGTGCCTCCCACTCCTAGTGTGCTGAGGGGCTTCAGGAATTGTTTTCTGCCCTTGCTTCTGGGCATTGATTGCTGGTATTGGTGTGTCGTGCAGTGGGTATGGCGGCTGCATGACGTTGTTTTGCATCATGAAGTTGACGACCGATTGTAGGTCTGCCAACTTGTCTGCCATCTCTGTTACTTCTTCATCCCTCCGTAGGCACCTGTCCCTCCACACCTGGAGGTTGTCTTCGTTGTAATATCTGCTCTGATCGGTCTTCTTTGAAGTGTCGCCCTCCTGGCCGACGTCTTTCGCTCCGTGATGAGTTTCTGTGTTGCGGTTGTCTCCTTCAATATCGAGGTCAATAGGTCTTTCGCTTCCAGCGGGAGTGTCGTCCCCAATCTTTTCTTTCTGTGTGTTACTGGCCATTTATTCGTCTTTCGTTTCCCACAGACGGCGCCAAATTGTGTGAGTGCTTTTCCGATCACACTGCCCTCCTTAGTAATTCAGCTGTAAAACACGGGCAGAATAGATGGCACCCTGCTGTCCTGCACAGAAAGAGAAGGCTCCGGCGATGGTTCTTCCACCCGGGGGCACTCCGACGATCAAGTCAGTATATCTCTCAAAGATAATTAAGTGCTCAACTTACTACCCAAAGTATAAATTGCGTACCTTAGACCCACGGGGGTGCCTCTCTTTTATAGTTTACTCAATCCTAGTCCTACTAGAAGCCTGACTTCTATGAACTCTAATTCAGTGCTTACTTTGGATTCCTCAAGAGATAAGGATAAACCCCCTAAGAGTGTTATCTTTATCCATCCTGAGGTCTTTCTTCATCCTTGGACTCTTGTCCCTTATCCGCTTATCTCGGATTCCGATATCTTCAGAGATAACCTCGGCAATTCCGAGATCACCTCGGCATAACTACCACGACACGTGGCACCTCGGCTGACACGTCGGCGTCACCATGCCACGTGTTGGTACTCAAAAAATATATCCCCACAATAATATTTTGAAATTATTGAATAATTAATCTTAAAATTAGAAATTTTAAATTGTGCTGAAAAAATATTCATAATTTAGTTAATAAAGAATAAAAATATTCACTTAATATAGTGTTTAAATTGTATTGAAATAAACATGAAAGATGAGTGCACAGTTGTGTGAATACAAAATGACAACAAAAACAAAAAGAAAAGGAGAAAAACGTGAGCGTGCGTGGCCTTCCGAAACGGCGACGTATCAATAATAGTCACATCATTGTTGCGTGTCATTTGCGATGCCATTATTTATTTATTTATTTATATTTGATCCGTAGAAATTTTTAGAGACCCTTATTTTATAAAGAATAGTAAAGGTGCTGGGGTCTCCTGTGATTGAGCCAAAAAATTTTTTTTTTTTTTTTTTTTCAACCAACCCCAGGCCGACACGTGGCACTGAGGGGGGGGGGGGGGTTCACTGGGGTCCCCAGCGGAGTTGTTTTATAAATCTCTTTTTACCTATTTATATTTCATATAGTTTACATTATTTTATTATATTCCAATAAATTTTATATGTGACATAGTTAATAAAATACTCCTAATAATATACATATTTACAGTATGAATATTCTATCAATGTGAATATTCACATCGTTAATGTGAATATTCACACGTCAATGTAAATATTCACATTGTAACATATGACTGTTCACATCGCTAAATTGCTAACTGTTTAAAAAATATTTGTAATAGTAGAAATGTCTATAAAATACCTTAAATATGAGAATTAGGATTTGGTAGATCAAATGTTCAAATATTAGAATTTATTGAAATATAAGAATATCTTATGGACTAATTAGAATACAAACACTTGAAAAAATAATTTTTTAATAAATCTCCCAAATTTTTATTAAGGTAAGTCACGCCACTTACAGCAGAATTTATTCAACAAATAAAATTTACAAATAAAGTAAAAATTAATACTAAAAGTACAAAGGAGAAAATTATAAAAATATCCAGTCGCACAGTTCGTGCTCGTGTTCCGACCGTAAAATAGAAGCCAATCATAAGAGTTCGACAATAAAACATACTTGAGATAAGTTACAACCACAAAGTAGGTAAATTACAACCACAACACTTATGGACTCCAAGAAACACAACTAAAAAACCAAAATAAACAAGAGAACATATATATATATGTTTTTTAAAAAAACTTGGACCTCGGTCCTAAAACGACTTGATCCGTGAAGATGGGTCAAATCCATGGTTGATTTGGTAGCGGTATGGTAGTGTCGGATTCAACATAAGGTGGAGAAAAAGGGATATGACAGATCCAGTGTCAGCAGAAAAGGAAGAGGAGAAAACAAACAAAACTTTTACCATGAGAGGAAGAACACCTCACAGGGAGAGAGGTCCGAGGATGGGCTCGGCCAGTTTGGGCCTAGGCCCGAGCCCAGTCCGAGCCCCTAGGCTTGGACTTGGGCCATCATTTTGAAACCTGACCCATCAGCCCGCTTAAGGCCCACTCGAGACCTAATCCGAGGCCCAACCCGCTTGAGGCCCATTGTCTTTTTTTAGTAAAAAATAATAAAATTTTGGTGGAAAAAATTTAAAAAAAAAAAACAAAAAAAAAAATGGTCCAGCCCGCCCAAGACCAGAATACCCCTGGGCCTGGGCTTATCTTTTTGGCCCGGGGGCTAGCTTGGCCCAACCCTAATTTTGGTGGAAACCCGTGAGACCTGACATAGGCCCTGTTTGGTAGAGTTGTGGGAAAATGATTATAACTTATAGCCTAACAGCTTATAACTTATAGCTGTGAACATAAGCTGATCTTTGACTTATAAATTAAGCTTCTCCTCCCCCACTCAAAGAATAAGTTGATTTTTGACTTACAAAAAGCTATAAGCTGTATTGTTAAGCTGAACCAAACACATCAAAATAGTTTAAATTAAGCTAAAAACTGAAATAAGCCCTACCAAACAGGGCCATAGGCTAACCCGGGCCAAATTTATACCCCTAGAGAGAGGTTAGGAAGACAAAGCTTCAAAGCTTATTCAACCATAAAAGGCAAAAAAAAAAAAAGGGATGAAAAAGTGAGGAGAAAAGAGAAGAGAGATGGCCAAAGGCTAGAGCCCCTCTCTATGTCCAAGCTGCGCTCCCAAGGAAAGAACGGTAAAACAAAAAAGTAGAGAGAAGCTCCCATCTATATTTATCTATACTATATATTAAGCAAAAGGGAGTTTTTAACCCCAAATCTTGTGGGAGCTCCAATTTCTCAATCTAAATTTCTTGATTTTTTTATTTAAAAAAAAAAAAAAAACCTTAGCATTTATTAACTTCTAGTAACCCCCAAGTCTTACTCTCATAATAATACTTTAATACATTAAGAACAAGCATAAAAAAAATTCTTTGAAATCCAACACATATGAATTCTTTGAAAAGTCCCAACACATGATTATTATCCCTCATAATAACACTTTAATACATTAAGAACAAGCATACAAAAAATTTCTTGAAAAATCCAACACATATGATTATTATCAAAATATTAAACTTTAATATGATTTAATAATAATAAAAAAAAGACATTTAATTCCTTGAAAAGTCTAGCACATATAATTATTATCAAAACATTAAATTTTAATATAATTTAAAAAAGAAAAAAAAGAAGACATTTAAAAATCGCAATTCACATATATAGATAATTGTAAACACAATCCGTGCATAGCACGGGTAATATGCTAGTATATTATATAAGAAAAATGGGGTTTCTAAACCCACAAGTCTTGTAGAAGTTTCAATATTCCAATTCTAATTTTCTAATTTTTTGATTTAAAAAAAAATCTTAGCATTTATTAACTTCTTCAAACACACAAGTCTTTTTAACTTCTGTCATATTTATTATCACACTATTTTCAACCCCTCCCATACACTATGGTTAATGATGGGATTGTTAAATTATTTTTATAAAAAATCTAAAAAAAATAATTTGTATATTAAAAAAAATATCTAAAATAAATATAAATTCTTATTAAAAAATAACAGGTTGCAATTGCAAAAAAAAAAAAAAAAAAAAAAAAAAGAGAAAAAAAAGTACACTATAAAAAATAATTTCTATATTAAAAAAATATCTAAAACAACTATTTTCAACTTCTCTCATACACTATGGTTAATGATGGGATTATTAAATTAGTTTTATAAAAAATCTTTAAAAAAATAATTTGTATATTAAAAAAATATCTAAAACAAATATAAATTCTTATTAAAAAATAACAAGTTGCAATTGTAAAAAAAAAAAAATACACTGTAAAATATTATTTATATATTAAAAAATATCTAAAACAAACATAATTTTTTATTAAAAAATAACAGGTATTGCAAAAAAAAAAAAAAAAGGAGAAAAAAAATTCATTGTAATTAGGAAATTACAAACCCTTTTCAAGTCTTCCACAGTAATTTTATTAAAAAATTACACTGCTATCAAAAAGTTGAATATTATTATGGTCATAATGTTTGTCGTCACTACATACATGATGATACTGATATTTATAACGAGGTAATTTTCTTTAGGTAAATAATTATGTAAAATAATAATTTAAACTTAACAAGTGTTTAAATTTTTTATTATGTACAATATTTCTTTTTAACAAGTTTTTTTTTTTTTTTTTGATTAGATATAATGTTAACATTGTGGTCAAAGGCAGTACCGCTTCAATAAATCTCACTGTTCAAGATAAACGGGCAGAGTTTATCTTGCGATGTCAACCAACATATTTGAAGAATATGATATCAAAGATAAGAAATTATAAAATTTATTATAAATAACTTATTCTTACATTTTCAAACACGATGTTATAATTTCAAAATTTTATAGGATAATGGAGTTAGAATGATTAAAGATTATATTGCGTCATGCCAAGACTATGCCTATGCATTTATCATACCTGTACCTACAATGCTACGTCAACTAAATTGTGCACCGTGCGTGAATTTTATTTTAAATATAGATTGGTCTGAAAAATACCTATACAATTTACAAGGTAAAAAAAAATATAATATGTAAGTATAACATTTTTACTTTATAATATTTTATAAATACATATATGTGTTGTTTATCAGTTATAATACTAACTATCATATTGATAATGAAGAAATACTAATAGAAGACCCACAACAATTTAGATTTTAATTATAATATATCTTATTTATTCAGTAAACTTCGAATAAATGTAATAAATTTTTATTTTTATTACTTCATTTATAAAACATCAATATTTTTTTTCAAAATTATGTATGTTTTATGTTAATAATTTAAAAATATGTTTGACATATTTATAAATATTTTTTTAAAATTTAATTTCGTGCATAGCACGGTAATATTAGTTTAGAGGGAAGAAAAGGCCAATTTTTTAATATGTTTTCCTTCGTGCCGTTAGATCATCTTAATATTGTAATGAATGGCTGTGGTTCAAACTTCCATACCATTTAGAGAGGGAGCATCTGGAAAGAGAATCTAAAACAACACAGTTTAGTCCATCCGCAGCCTTTAATTTACATCACATATTCACTTTTTGAATAGATTTCTTGATCAAATTTATGTGTTTGTATCTTTAATATTTTCTAATATTTGATGTTGCAAATTGTAATAACACTTAAATATATGAGTGAATAATTAAAGCCAATGTGATGCACTCTACTTCGCAGCATATGATTGATCCAATTATTGAATTTTAGAATCGATTAAGCTAAATATATAGGAACTGAATTTTATATTTGTATAATATTAATCTTCTACTAATTAATTGCACTGAAAACAAAAAGATATAAATAAATATAAAATAAAATGAAATAACAGAAGACAATTGTAATAGGCCAGTTAACAGATTAGATTTAATCCGAATCTGTTAGCAAATGCCCAATCTCATAATATAATAAAATCTTAATATGATTTATCTAGTTATTGTAATAATATGATCTGATCTAATTTACATATCTTTAACTTTTACTTGTATATATATGGAGGATTGAGAGCTTCTATATCGATAATTGTAATGGAGGTTTTCTATTA
Source organism: Camellia granthamiana (assembly GCA_036172215.1). Lineage (NCBI taxonomy): Eukaryota > Viridiplantae > Streptophyta > Magnoliopsida > Ericales > Theaceae > Camellia > Camellia granthamiana. Next base: position 143,314,086 of record CM069905.1, on the reverse strand, counting down.
TAATTTCGTTTGGAAAGTGGGTTAGTTTTTTGATTATTTTAGCACAGGGTTAAAAATCTTGTTTGGCTTGGGTTTTTTTTATTTTTTTGATTTCTGTAAAAAAAATGAGAAATAATTATAATTTTAATGTGACATTTTACCTTATTAATTTTTTAACTGATTTTGTCTTTTTGTAATTAGTTTAGCCAACAAAACTTCCCTACCCAACATGCCCAGCAAAGGCTATATCATCTAAGGGTTATGATATTAATATTTTAAATTTTAAAAAAAAAAAAATCATTACAAACCCTTGAAAAATGCAATGGACATCTTCCATTGCAACTTTAGAATGGAGAGGATCACAATCCATGTAAGGCAATAACATCTACACACAAAAAAAAAATTTATATTAATTTGGTATAAACTTCTTGTAATTTAATTTTTATCTTTTAATCTCTCATAAAATAAAATAAAATAAGTCTAAAATCTTAAGTATAATGTGTGGCTGTCATTTTCTATTATACTCATTTCGTGAGATAAATTCCAAAAACCTTAAAATGTTATTTATAACATTACAATAAAATACGGTACAATAATCACAAAATGATATCTATTGACATCCAATAATCCTACATTAAAATCACATCCAAATCTGATTGGATTAGATTTTCGGATTGAATAATTGGATAAACTTGATTAAGATGATTTCTTATTCAATCTGTCATGATCAGATGGGATTTGAATTATGGCAAATTCGATCCGTTAAAGCCTAACAATAACTAGCTACTTCAAATCTTGGGATCCCTATGCAAGACCGAAGCATTCACCAGCAGAATTGTACAGCAAGGTACTTCAAATCTACCAACAGTGCAATCTTCGGATGAATAATGTGGTAATACAAGCGGCACAGGAGGATATAGCCTTAGGGTTTCTTCATTGATGACACATTGGAGAAAGGGAAACTTGGAAAGATCCAAGTCATCTAGCAAACGCCTATGTCTAACTTGGTTGTCAATCTCTGCTCTGGCCTTCTGGAACTTCGATGGATGATTTAAAAGAAGTGACACTGCCGTTCCATCGTGACTGTTGATGTTCTTGTTCCTCCCAAAAACATCACCTAAAGCACATGTTAAACATGTCTTAACAACATAAAAAATTAAGAAGTTATTCAACTTAAGCCTCACCCAACCTCACTACCCAAATTAAAAAGAAACATATATAATTATGTGATGTAATAGCCATTTTGTCAAGCGCCATGAAAATGATGGATTTGTATTATTAATAGTTTAGTCAATAGAATAGACTCATTCAATTAGCATAACTTAGAAATATCATACCTTATAAACAAACCCACAAAAATAATGTAAAGAAAAGAATACAAACATAATTTGTAAATAAAAAAACTTCCTCATACGTATTTTTTTCTCTTAAAAGTAAATATGTTATTATTTAGTGGTTGTATTTGTGGTGGTGACGGCAGCGGCAGTATTAGTAATATTATAGTACCCAAAAAATTTGTATCTAAAAATCATAAATTGATAAAGTTCAATCCTAATAGAGAGCATACATCAGTCATATTGTATTGAAGATGCATACATTCATGATAAATAATGAAATAAACAAGTAAGAAAACAAAAATCATATAACACTTACCAGTATTAAACTCTTAATGAGATCGTCGGTATAAAAATCAGGTTTCAATTCTTGGAGGCTATTGGTAAAAATCTAGTTTATGCCCAATCGACAATGATTTGATCGGCAGATTCAAATAAATTTCAAATAAATACAAATAAAAATCAGGCTTTATGGTTGAGTTCTTTGCCTTAAACAAATTAAGGACTTCCCTAGAGATAATTAAATGAAGAGGAAATGTAACAGAACACAATATGTATTAATTCGAATAAATTGTCACTTATCACTAGTTACAAGAACTTAAACAAGAACAAAAATTTGAAGAAATACAGCAATCAACAGAAAGCAGAGAAGTGGGGGTTGGAAAAAACTACTAGTTTAATCTATTCCTAGAATGGCTAATTTAGAACTAGTCCTAAATAACTCTGCACGAGTGTGTTTGATGGTTGATGATGATCGATTGATTCTTCTTTGTATCTCTCTTGGCCTATTTATAGGCTTAACCACATGAGAGAGATAACCTAAGTCCACGATTTCCTCAACAAGTCCATGATTTCTTCAACATTATCCATATCTCATGTTTGATAGAAACCATTTTGCAGATTTGGTGCTTGATTTGATCTTGGCTCCTTGATATCAGCAACTAACTTTCAAATTGCTGCAATTGCTATCTTTTTAGCCCTCCATTTAACATGTCATCATGCCATGTCCTTAGCATATCTGTCATGCCACGTTAGTATGTCTGTCGACAGAAATAATAACAATAAAAACAAATGTAGTCAAGGTTATTCTTTGCAAATAGTTTATGATTTCAATTAACAAACCATAATCGAACTTGGCCATAATTAATAGGCCACAATCGACAGAAAAATAAAATGTGGTGCAAACAATGCCCCCTCATTTAAATAGATTGAAGAATGAAATCCAATTAAATGATATATAAGGTGGTTTACCACAATTGTTAGAAAATATTTTACGGTACAAATAATTTGAATTCTTGAAAAGTTATATTATATCCATAATAATCTATCACTGTCAATTTGTGAACACTCCATCTTTGGCTCTGTCAAGTGATATAACAAAGAGCCACATCCCTTATTTTGAAAACCAAACAAGTCTCTGTTTAGCCATATTTTGGCTAATTAAAGAGAATTCACTACATATAACATTTTTTAACCATTGTTATTCTTCAAACCGTGTTATAAAAATTAATTTCTAGTGTGATCCACAAATCCAAAGTGGATGTTGGATCCCAAAACTCACATAATTGAATGTTATGGAAAAATTCATAAATTTTGACACTTTAAACAATGTCAAAAAATTCACATTCAATAAACGTGGGTTCATAATTTTCAGCCATCTTTGGCCTAAAATCATGCCCCCACGTGAATTTTTACTATCATTTTGTAATAATTTTTTAACAGTTTTCGAGAGAAAGGTTATTCCTTTCTTTAGCCATTAATGGCTTGTCACTTTTTGCCACATTTGGCAAAACATCATGTCCCCCAAGTGAATCATAATTCTTAATATTTTTTGACAAAATGGGTTATTTTTTTAATTTTAGCCATTAATGGCCCGTGAAAATTCTCTAAGGTCATATTATTTTCATGACTTGGTGTGCTAACCCTTCGAGCCACATACCTTGGCTCTTTATGAATGATTGGCTCTTCAAAAATATGTGTATTAACCGTATGAGTCACATTATTTTCATATCTTAATTTTTCATTGGCCATTATGCCTTCTAATTTGCTTCCAATATCGAATTTCTTCATCAATTAGAAAAAATTGGCCTTTAAGTCGATGAATTTTTCCATCACAGTAATTTAAATCTCTTTGCGTTAAATAATACAGAGATGATGAAATTATTTAAAATCTTTGCCTATAAAGATAATTAATTTCTTCTTTTAGGGCTAAAATTTCACCCCCGCACCAATAAATTTCATCCTCACAATGCCAAATCATTTTTTTCACATCATTTGTCATGCCATTATGTTGACAATAAGGGATAGAACCACCACCAAAACACTGGCAATTTTCAAAATATGAGGCATTCCGCTGATAATCTGTTTTCATGGGAACATTGCCACTCCATTGGCGGTTTGTATCCATGGGTGCACAAGATGTAAGCATACCTGTTGAAGGCATGATTTCATAAGAATAAATCTGCTTCTTCATCATCATCATTCCAAGTTAGAATGGTCCCACTAGGCGTACCAATTTATGTTGGTAAAAATCTAGTTTAAGCCCAATCGATAATGATTTGATTGACATACTCAAATAAATTCCAAGTAAACACAAATAAAAATCAGGCTTTGTGGTTGAGTTATTTGCTTTAAACAGATTAAGGATTTCCCTGGAGGTAATTAAATGAAGAGGAAATGGAATAGTACAAAATATGTATTAATTCGAATAAATTGTCACTTGTCACTAGCTACAAGAACTTAAACAAGAACAAAAAACTGAAGAAATACTATAATCGACAGAAAGAAGAGAAGTGGGGGGTTGGAAAAAGCTACTAGTTTAATCTACTCCGAGAATGGCTAATTTAGAACTACTCCTAAATAACTCTACATGAGTGTGTTTGATGGTTGATGATGATCGATTGTTCTTCTTTGTATCTTTCTTGGCCTGTTTATAGGCTCAGTCACATAAGAGAAAGAGATAACTTAAGTCCATGATTTCCTCAACATTATCCATATCTAAGGTTTGATAGGAACCATTTTGCAGATTTGGTACTTGATTTGATCTTGGCTTCTCGATCTCAACAACTAACTTTCAAATTGCTACAGCTGCTAACTTTCTAGCCCTCCATTTAACATGTCATCATACCACGTCCTTAGTACATCTGCCATGCAACGTAAGCATGCATGTCTGTAGATAAAAATAATAACAATAAAAATAAATGTGGTCAAGGTTATTCTTTGAAAATAATTTATGATTTTAATCAACAGATTATAATCGAACTTAGCCATAATTAATAGGCCATAATTAACAGAAAAATAAAATGTGGTGCAAATAGAGGCATAATAGAGTTCTAATCAACATTTCCTTATCGCGTCCTACATCAAAAGAATCGGCTCTCTTTCGCCGAACCTCATCAATCAAATCCTACAAAAACTCATCTCTCTTCTTCTGCAAAATCACCAGACTCTTCTTCAACCCCTTCCCCCGGTAAGCAATCCATCTCAAAATTGGAACATAATCACACAAATTTGACGGTGAACTCGCAAGAAACTTCTCCTTTAATCCTTCAACAATTCACTTCCCTAACAAAAAGATATAAATAAATAAAAAATAAAAAATAGAAGACAATTGCAATAAGTAGGCCAGTTGACATATTAGATTCAATCCGAATCCGTTAACAAGTTCCCAATCTCATAATATAATAAAATCTATGATTTATCTAATTATTATAATAATATGATTTGATCTAATTTACATACTTTAACTTTTACTTGTATATATATGTATATATGGGGGATTGAGAGCTTCTATATTCCATGATTGTAATGGAGGTTCTCTATTATGACTTTGTTTGGGAAGTGAATTAGTTTTTTGGCTTTTTTATTTTTTAACTATTTTAATCTATGGCTAAAAATCTCTTTTGGGTTAGAATTTTTTATTTTTTTTATTTTTGTGAGAGAAAAAGTAAAATAATTATGATTTAAATGTAACATTTTTGGTCCATTTAATAGATTTTAGGTCACATCACTTCTCACATTTTTTACCTACAAAAAGACAAAAAAAAAGTCAAAAAAGCCAAAAAGCCAGCTTTTAGTCGATTTTATCTTTTTGTGATTATTTTAACCAAAAAACCTCGCAACCCAACAGGCTAAACGAGGGCTATAATATCTATGGGTTGTGATATTAATATTTTAAATTTAAAAAGAATCATTACAAACCCTTAAATAATGTAATGAAAATCTTCCATTATAACTTTAAAATTGAATTATAATCCAAGTAAGGCAACAACATCCACACACACAAAAAAAAAATTTATATTAACTTGGTTTAAACTTCTTTTGCTTTAATTTTTATATGTTAATCTCTCATAAAATAAAAATAAGTCTAAAATTTTAAGTATGATGTGTGGCAGTCATTATCTATTATACTTTTTCGTGGAATAAATTTCAAAAACTTTGAAATGTTATTTATAACATTACAATAAAATACAGTACAATAATCACATAATGATATATATCGAATCCAATAATCCTATAGTAAAATCACATCCAAATCCAATTGGATCACCTTTTCGAATCGAATAATTGGATAAACTTGATTAAGATGATTTCTAATTCAATCTGTCATGATCAAAAGGGATTTGAATTATCGCAAATTTGATCTGTTGACAAGCCTAACCATAACTAGCTAAAAATATAGATCCATTAGCACACTTCAATTTTGAAATTGAGAAAGGAGTTCAAGTGCATTTTTTCTTAAAATGCACACAACCTCTAAAGCCTCAGCCTTGAGTGGAGGTTTTGAATCTCCGATCAAGCCCTTTTTTCTGGAACCTCCTCCAATTCAAAACACTGTATAAGTGAGCCCAAAGCCAAGGAAATTGCCCACACACCCATGTTGGCACTTGGGCACGCCCTCCTCTCTATTCCAAATGGAACAAATTTGAATCCTTCTCTTTCCCCTTCAAACCTCTCTGGCTTGAACTTGTCAGGCTCTTTCCAAACCTTAGGATCCTTATGCATACCCGAAGCATTCACCAACAGAGTCGTACCGCGAGGTACTTCAAATTCCCCGACAATGTAATCTTCAGATGAATAATGTGGTAATAGAAGCGGCACATGAGGATATAGCCTTAGGGTTTCATTGATGACACATTGGAGAAAGAGAAGCTTGGAAAGATCCAAGTCATCTAGCAAACGCCTATGTCCAACGTGGTTGTCAATCTCTGCTCTAGCCTTCTAGAACGTTGACAGATGATTTAAAAGAAGCGACACTGCCCGTTCTATCGTGACTGCTGATGTTCCTGTTCCTCCAAAAACATCACCTAAAATGCATGTTAAACATGTCTTAACAACATTAAAACTTAAGAAGTCATTCAACTTAAGAGCATCTCCAACCCATCATCTATATTTTTTCATTTTTGAAAGATTTTCACCTTCAACCCATCTCCTGAATCCATCTCTATTGAAAGGAGAATGGGTTGATCCTCCATATTTGGAGGGAGGATGAAAAACAGAGGACCACCTCTAAAATACTATTCATTTTATATTTTTTTATTATATTACAAATAACTTTTAATATGTAAATTTAATTTTTATAAAATTGGCATCATTAAAAAAGGTGAAATCATATCTTTAAAATGAGTATAATATTAAATACATTTTAGAAAAATTTGAAAATTAAATATTTGTTAATGAACAAAAATTATTCACTTTTTGATAAAAATATTTTCGAGAGAAATCTTTAGAGAATAAAATGATGATTTATGGTTGGAGTTTGAGTGAACAGTGAGATACTTTATATTCACTTTTTGAATAATAAAAAAAAAAAGTATTTTCATCCTTTGATTAAGAATGTTGGGTTGGATTTGCTCTAAGCCTCTCCCAACCTCGCTACCCGAATTAAAAAGAAGCATATATAATTATGTGATGTAATAGCATTTTGTCAACCCCCATGAAAATAATGGATATGCATTATTAAGAGTTTAGTCAATAGAATAGACTCATTCAATTAGCGCAACTTTGAAATTTCATACCTCATAAACAAACACATAAAAATAATGTAAAGATAAGAATACAAACATAATTTGTAAATAAAAAAAACTTACTTTATAGTGTACCAAAAACCATTTATTTCTAAAAATCATAAATTGATAAAGTTGGATCCTAATAGAGAGCATACATCAGTCATAATTGTATTGAAGATGCATACATTGATGATAAATAATGAAGTAAAACAAGTAGGAAAAGGAAAATCATATAACACTTACCAATATTAAACTCTTGATGAGATCGTCCGTATAAAAATTAGGTTCCGATTCTTGGAGGCATAACAGAGTTCCGATCAATGTTTTCTTATCACCTCCCTCATCGGCTCTCTTTCGCCGAACCTAATCAATCAAACCCTACAAAAACTCATCTCTCTTCTTCTGCAAAATCATCATACTCTTCTTCACACCTCTATAATCAATCCATCTCAAAATCGGAACATAATCGCACAAATTTGACAGCGAACTCCTAAGAAACTTCTCCTTCAATCCTTCAACAAATCGCTTTCCCAATTCCATCCATGCATCCTCATCCCTCACGCATCGATCACCAGCAACGAGCCTTGTCGTCATATTGAATGTCAATAGAGTGAACCAGTACTTCAAATCCACCTCTCGATTCCCAATCTTCATAAAGTGAGAGAGAATGTTACGGATTCCTTGTTCGCGAATGATCGAGGACTTTTGGAGGCTTTTGGAAGACAAGAGTTCTACGACGGGGAGGCGGTGGAGGCTCCGCCACAGGTCGTTGTACGAAGCCCACATGACAACGGTGTAATTGTAGGTTAAGTAATCGTTGGCGATCGATCGATGGCGGTTTGCGAATACGATGTCGTTCTTGGTGAAGCATTCTTCGACAGCGGAAGGAGAGGAGATGACGAGGGTAGGCCGAGAGCCGAATCTGAGAAACAAAATAGGGCCATGTTTGGATGACAAGTGATTTAATACTTCCTAAGGTGAGTTTTTGATGAGGTGGAGGTGGCCGATTATGGGGAGAGCGAAGGAGCTTGGTGGAAATTTGGAATAACGATGGAAGAAGTGTTTGAATATGTGTTGGCACTAAAATTTATTTTCTCTGTTGAATAAACCTAACAAATACAGAGTGTAGATCTAAGGGATGCTGGGAGTGAAAACCATAAGTTTACAATGAGAGGTGGACCACAAAATGCAAAGCAAATGGCAGTTGAAGCCATTTAAAGAGCAGATGTGGCAGATGTAGTTTCTTTTGTCGATTCATCTAGTAGTGTAGTAAGATGTGGCCAAACATGGCCCATGAGTCAAGCCATGAAGTTAGGCATGTCAGTGATGTAGGACACGTGGTTCATTTGTAAGAGAAAGAGGAGGCTGCAATAGAGAGGTAGTTGCAAGCGGTTATGGAGATCATGGGCAGTTGTGCAAGAAGTGGGGGCAACTTGCTCCATGGTGGGACACGTGTCAGTAGAGAAGTAGCAGGGCCAGTAGCATAAAGGCTAGGAATTCGAAGGAGAAAAGCATCAATCAAACTCACAACCCATGTGGAATTAGGAGTAATTTAATGTAGTTAGCAATAGCTTCTGTATTTAGGAGTAGTCTATTTATATTTCAGCCTATGTTGCCAAATTTTCCTTTGTCGATTGTCATGCACATTGAACTTGTAATTTAATTTTTGTAGTTAAGTGACAAGTTTACTTGTACTTCAATCAATTTTTAGTTTATTCACATTTGTTTCTTCGCATTACAACCTCCAAAAAAGTCCTTGAATCTGTCAAGACATAGGACACCAACCATAATTGTTTGATCTGTTGTTTGTTTGTGAAATTTTGGTTGTTCTGTCGAACCACTTCTGTCAATTTGACCTAAACCAGATTTTTGCTAACATATTTTGGGACGCCCAATGGGACCTATCTAATTTGGAGTGATGGCTAGGAAAAAACAGCATGAAGTCTTTGAAGACCCTAAGAAAAGGGTTGAAGATACAGAAGAGCTGAAAGGTGGGGTTGAAATAGTGCAAGACAACCCAGCTAATGGCCATTCAATGGCCAGGCAGGAAACAGGCCAAGGAAATGGCCAAAAATGGCCAATCTAGCTGCCCTCCTGTTGATCCAAGAAGGGCTCTTCTATTGCACACTCAGCAAACAATTGGTTCCATGTCAGCATATGAGAACCAGGTAATGATAGATGACTTGCTGGCTTTGTTTGAGAAAGCCAACATCAAGCCCAGCCAATCAAGAAAGATTAGAGATGAGACTCAGGTAAATAAAGCACAATTTATACCACCTGTAACTTCTTAACAGCATGAAAATATAAATAAACCTGTGTCATTTTATAGACCTCCCACACTCCAAGAAAGATATGAGGAGGGAATGACCATAAATCCTGTGTTTGAGAGAGAATACCCCACAGACTCAATGTTTAATCATAACTTAAATAATATGGGAATGAGACCTGGGGGGCAACTAAGGCCACAAGTGTATGGTACTCCTGCATGTGGTATTTCTGCATTTAATAGGCCTGGTTATCAGGAACAAAGAAATAGGCCAATGAATCAAGACCACAAAATGCATAGGAACATGTCATACAACAACCCTATTATGAACCTAACATAATGCAACCAAGACCTAGAGGGTCTGGTCCTCATTTTCCTTACTTCCAACTAGAAGTTCAAGGAAAGAGACAGCAGCAGCAATATTTAGACCCTCAATTTCATAATAGGTAGCAACTAATGAACATCATACAAGAAATGTACGGTCCAGGCCTAAGAAGGCCAGATAGACCAATGTTTAGGAGTCCTTACCCTCTATAGGTGGAAACAACTCCCATTTCAAGAAACTATAGAATTATTGAGTTTACTTTGTTTACAGGAGAAGAGAGACAGTCCAAGATAGAACATGTAGGCAGGTTCATTCTCCAGTGTGGAGAACCTGGTTATAATGATAATTTGAAATTAAAACTCTTTCCTTATTCTCTGTTGAAAGTGGCATTTGCATGGTTTATTTACTTGCCAGAAAATTCTGTCCGTACTTGGCAAGAAATGGAGAGTTAGTTTCATGCCCAGTTCTTTAGAACTGAGCCTAAAGTGACAATGGTGGACTTATCAAAATTTAAACAAAGGCAAGGAGAAAGTGCAGAACAGTACATCGATAGGTTTAAAAAAGAAAAAAATAGATGTCATGTGTACATGCCTGAAATAGAAGTTATAAGGTTAGCCCAGAATGGTTTAGACTTTGCACTTAGGAAAAAGTTTGAAGGCATGATGTTTAGAGACCTGTTTGAGTTATCTTCAAGGGCGACTAGTTATGAGGCCATTCTCAGAGAAGAGTAGCAGAGAAATGCAGCCTCATTAGGAACTTATTATCAATAGGTTGAATTTGATATTGACATCGACATAGATGTTGCTCAAGTAGTAGGTAAAAAGCCTGTGGTTTGTGAAACTTTAAGGAAAGCTGACAAACCTGTAAATATGCCAACAACACAACCAACCAAAAAAAATGTGGTTGTATTATATAGGCAGTATTCTTTTGATTTATCAAAAGTAGATGCACTATTTGATGAATTATTAGCAAATAAATTTTTAACTTTGACTCCAGGCCACAACATTCCCAAAGAAAGGGACAAGGTTGGCTAGGAGTATTGTAAGTGGCATAATTCTTTCAGGCATTCCACTAATAACTATGCTACATTTCTCAATTGTGTGCAGGATTTGATTCAGAAGGGAATGTTGAAGTATGCTGAAAAAGATAAAGGGGTCATGGCGGTTGATGGTGATATATTTCCCAATATTGTGGAAATCAATATGGTAGTAACTGATTTTCAGTCAAATGATCAAAAGGAAAAAGGAAAAAACCCTAGAGTTCTCTTGGTAGAGTTAGAAAAACTTCAAAAGAAGAGAATGAAGAAAATGGCAAAAGAAACAAAAGGGAAAAAAGTTTAGAAAAAACCTAGTGAGAGGTTCATTTGTTTCAGGTGTGGTACTAATAAAGAAAAGGCTAAGGCCATTGTGATTAATGGAATTCAAAAAATTGGAAAGGATGTTGGCCTGCGATTTAATATTATGGGTAGTGGTGATTTGCAGATTTTTTATAATGATTGTCTGTTCTATAATGGGACAGATTCAGGAATATTTGGTCCTGCAGAGAACTATGGCAAAGATGATGCTCCATTTTTATTCCAAGCAGCTCCTGTTCATCCATGTTTTGGTGGATCAGGCAATGTGAGGGCTATGCTCAGACAACACAAGGGTGCTAAGCCCTATGGAAGTCCAAGGGTTGTGACTAGGCCACACACTGGCCAGTAACAGCAATCTGGTTCATCATATAATGGTCATCAACTAGGGGTGAGTAGCGGATATACCGATCCGCCAAAACTGACCGATCCGATCTGATCCGATCCGCCGCATTTTGGACGGATGCGTGATGACGAGCGGACGGTTACGGATTGATTTTCTCCAATCCGCCAATTTGGTGGACGGATGGCGGATTTGAGGTTCCTTTGGCCGCAACCGAACCGCCAAACCGCGAGCCCTCTTAGTAATTTATAAGACTTTGTATTTTCAATTGAAAAAGAGTTTAAATATTCTGTTGAAAAAAAGTTTTCAACTTGAATATATTTTTTGAATTGAAAAAAATAAATGTATTATTTATTTATATTTTTTAGTTTTTAAATCTAACTCTAAAAGTAATAAATAGAAAATATGATATATGCTGGTTGATTTTTATTTTCAAAAACATATATAAATGTAACAATACAGAGACATACAATCTCTACTACTGCTCTGTTCATGGTTTTGGTGGTTTGAATTGTTTTTATATTTTAAGAACCACATATTGTAATACTTTATGTGGGTAAGGCATGCTGTGATTGTAATATGTGGATAAGGCATGCAATGATTGTGATATTCTAAAGTTTCAAACTTTCTTTCTTTGGATGAGGCATGCAGTAATTGTAATACTTTTTTAAGTCATTGATTGTAATACTTTCTTCTTCTTCTTTTTTTGAGGAAGTGCACAAGTTGAATTATGTTGAAAATTTATAAAATTTCAAACCGCCAAATCAATTCGCATCCATCCGCCAATCCGCTCAATCCACATCCGCCGAATTGGCGGACGGATGCGGATTGATTTTCTCCAATCCGCCAATCTGGCGGACAAATGGCGGATTGGAGGTTCCGTGGCCGCAACCGACCCGCGCTCCCCTATCATCAACTATCATCAATAGGATGGAAGACCATATGAAGAACAGCAACAGTTTGTAAGACCATTTGGAGGATTTCAACAGCAACATCATGGCCCAAGAATAAGGCCAGAAATGCAATCAGTTCAACTAAGGATGGTGAAGCCTCCAATACCATCTCATCTAGGGTGGTAAGGAGTGTCTCACCCAAAGTTCCCAATGAGTGGTTGGAGACAAATGGAAAAAACAAGAACTCAGAAAATGAGAGAACAAAGGAGATTTCATGCTATGATGTCTACAGATGCAGGTGATAGGCCAGCTGGAAGGCAGGACTAGTGTGGACTAGAGATGGATTGGTTCCTACTGTTAGAAGAAAGGAAGAGAAAGGTTCAACTTCTAGAGCCCATCCAGTTCAGCTTCTAAAAAGGAAGATGGAGCCAAAAAATGTAGGTGACAGACCTGTTGGAAAACTCTTTGAGAAGGCTTTGCTGAAGCAAAAGCTGAAAGAATTGGAAAAAGATCTAATGTCTGATGAAGATGATAGTATTGAGAAAGATGTGGCAATTCAGGATCAGGAAATGGTCACTGATAACATGAATATTAATGAGGAAGTTAAAGAAGATGAAGTCAAGACAGACAGTTCTAATGGTGACTTTGGAGAAAAGTTAGCTGCTATTCATTTTGGTTCTTTACCTCCATCCAAGGAGTGTAACATGATTATGGCCATCCCTCGGAGGTTTCAGGCCAAGCCAAACCAACCAGATGAATTGGCAGGAGATGTTGAAGATCTGACTGAACTAACAGTTCAGATAGCTGTGGTTGAGACACAAACCAAGCCACTGAAGTCAATTGAGGTGATTAGGTCTGTCGATGGAGAGAAAGTTGTGCTGCAAAAACCAGAGGATAAGCTCATCAGGTATCTAAGGCCTTTATATGTCAGAGCTTACTTAGAAGGGGTGCTAGTAGAAAGCGTGTTGATTGATAATGGAGCCATTGTCAACATTCTTCCTTCTAGGACACTGAAAGGTATTAGGAAATCTGTTGATAACATGCTTCTTACTGATGTGAACATAAGTAATATTGCTGGTGGATCATCTGAAGCCAGAGGAGTGGTGGCTTTACAACTTCAGGTTGGTTCCAGGTCAATGGGGGAACAACTTTCTTTGTTATAGACTCCACCTCTAGCTACAATGTGCTACTAGGTAGAGATTGGATACACCTTGATGGTTGTGTACCCTCTTCTTTACACCAAGCATTGATTTTCTTAGCCAATGGTGATAAAGGAGGGATGGAAGTTTACTGGGCAGATGCAAATCCCTTTGTTGCTGATGTTAATAACATAGATGTTGTGTTATATGATGAAGATTTGGGTCTAGTTGTAATTGATGAAGAAGAGGTTAAGTCTCAGGAAAAGGGTTGACAAATGAAAAGTTCAAGGCCTTCATTGAGGAAGGTTTAAGTAGATAGGCCAGGAATTGGCCAAGCCAAGCCTGATGCAGAAGCAGAAAAGGCCTGTGATAGAGGAGGTTGTTGGACAAAAAGAGTAATGCAAGTACAAGTGACAGAAAAAGACAAGCTGGATGAGACAGCTAATGTAATTAGATCTACTTTTTCTAGGCTTTTTCATTTCTTCTTAGGAAGTAAGTTTAGCCCTAAGTGTATGCCCAATTGTTCTTGGGCAAAATGTGTTATCGACAGTAGCCCTCTGAGTTATAAAGAGGTGCAACTGGAGCATCTGAAGGCTGCTCCTGCCAAGCTTGATGACCTCAAAGCAAATGCGCAAGACCCTTTAGATGAATATAACTTAGGGAGTAAGGCTTGTAAGAAGCCCATCTATGTAAATACTAATCTATCTAATGAATGTAAAAGCAAACTAGTTGGTTTGCTTTCTGAGTATGTGGATTGCTTTGCATGGACTTATGAAGAAATACATGGATTAGATAGAACACTGGTAGAGCATACACTCCCAATTAAAGGAAATTTCCTTCCCTATAAACAGCCTCTAAGAAGGATGACTAATGAAGTCACCCTATTGGTTAAGGAGGAAATTGAAAGATTATTCAAAGCAGGTTTTATTAGAACAGCCAAGTATGTAAACTGGCTATCTAATATTGTCCTTGTGATGAAGAAAAATGGCAAATTAAGAGTGTGCATAGACTTTAGAAATCTAAATCTAGCAGCTCCTAAGGATGAATACCTTATGCCAGTGGCTGACTTGTTAGTGGATTTAGTAGCCAAAAGTAGGATTTTGTCCTTTATGGATGGTCATGCTGGGTATAACCAAATTTTTATTAACCCAGAAGATACACATAAAACAGCCTTCAAATGTCCTGGTGCTTTGGGGACATTTGAATGGGTAGTCATGCCTTTTGGATTAAAGAATGCAGGAGCAACATACCAAAGGGAAATGAATTTTATTTTTCATAGGTACAACTCTGTCGAAAAGCTATGTTTAGCACTTTATTTTGCAGCCATTAAATTCAGGCATTATATGCTACCCACAGAAGTGTTTGTGATAGCACAAACAGATGTTATTAAATACATGCTATCTAAACCAATCTTGAGAGGAAGACAAGGTAAGTGGATTTTAGCATTTATTGAATATTGTCTCAAGTATGTGCCACAAAAAGCAGTCAAAGGGCAAGCTTTGGCTGATTTTCTCACAGAACACCCATGTACCTCTGTCGATTTGGATTTATATGAAATCAATATGGCGGAGAATGAACCTTGGAAGTTGATGTTTGATGGTTCAAAGACAGATGAAGGAGTTGGAGCAGGTATCGTGTTGATTGCACTAAATAAGCAAATATACAAGTTTGCGTATCAATTGGAAGCATAACATATTCAGTCTTGTAATTAAGCTGAGTATGAAGCTCTAATAATTGGCCTAGAGTTGGCCATAGAGTTCAAAATAAGAAGTCTTCAAGTTTTTGGGGATTCGCAGTTGGTCACTAAGCAAGTCTTAGAAGAATTCAAGTGTGTAAGTGGTGCCCTGGAGGAGTATCTGACTGAGGTCAAATGGTTAATCAGCTTCTTTGATCATGTCACCTTTACACACAGATATAGATTAGAGAATAAAAAGGCCAATGAGATGGCTCAGGCAGCTTCTGGTTTAAAAATACCTAAAGGAGCTCAAGAAAGGGTGATTCGAATTAAGAGAAGAAACTTTTCTACACTTAAGAGTAGGTGTAGAAATTTCTTGCCTATTTTTACTTTGGATGTGACAGAGGAAGATTGGAGATTCCCTTTAATAAAATACCTGTCGAATCCTAGTGAAGAGAGTAATAGGCAGGTGAGATATCAAGCCCTAAATTATGTTGTCATGGGAGATGACTTATTTATGAAGGCTCATGATGGTTTGACTTTGCTTTGTATTGGTAAATTAGACCAAATGAAAGCTATGGCTAAAGCACATGAAGGAATCTATGGGGGCCATCAAACTGGTGATAAAATGAGATGGTTGATTAATAGGTATGGTTATTTTTGGCCATCCATCAAAAAAGAATGCATAATGTATGCAAAAGGATGTCAGAATTGCCAGAAGCATGGCAATATTCAAAGGGTACCAGCCACAAACCTGCATTCAATTGCAAAGCTTTGGCCTTTTAGAGGATAGGCAATGGATTTAATTGGGCAAATTTTTCCAACATCTTCAAAAGCACATTCTTATTTATTGGTAGCCACTAATTATTTTACCAAATGGGTAGAAGCAATACCCTTAAAAATGGTGACACAGACCCAAGTTATTGAGTTTTTAAAAAAGAATGTGATTCATAGATTTGGTTTACCCCAATCCATTACTTTCGATCAAGGCACAATGTTCAATGGGGATGAGATTAAGAAGTTTGCCATAGAATATGGCATTCAGATATTAAACTCCTCACCCTATTATGCTCAGGCAAATGGACAAGCGGAGGCAACAAACAAGATTGTTAAAAACACTTTAGAAATGATGATTGAAGATAATCATAGGGATTGACATAATCTCTTGTCAGAAGTGCTTTGGGCTTACAGAACTTCCAAAAGAAATAATACAGGCACAACCCCATATAAATTGGTTTATGGGCATGATGCTGTATTACCCTTGGAAATGACAATGAGGTCCAATCGACTGGCCAAGCATTTGGATATTCCTATAGATGAATATGCAGAAGCCCTATCGATTGAGTTACAAGACTTAGAGGAAAAAAAGAATTATGGCCTTTAATGACTTGATAGCTCAAAAAAAGAACGTTGAGAGAAGTTACAACAAGAAAGTGAAAAGTAAAGTGTTTTTTGAAGGAGAGTTAGTTTGGAAAACCATATTACCAATTGGTCTAAAAAGTCCAGAATATGGCAAGTGGTCTCCAAACTGGGAAGGTCCATTTAAGATACATAAAATCCTTAGAGGAGGAACTTATCATCTTGCTTCTTTGGAAGGTGAGCCACACGAAAGGGTCATTAATGGCAAGTACCTTAAAAAATATTATCCAACTATGTGGGAATGCATTAATAAGCCATGAAAGAATAGGCATACATAATAAGCCATAAGAAAACATGATAGATTTTCTATTAAAAAATTGTGCCAAAGAGTACAATCCCAAAAAGTACAAATCAAAGTAATTACATTTGGTTTAGTCTTTTTGAAAATACATTAAAAGCGTACTTCAGGTTTGAAGGGCAGTTTGATGTCCAATTTTATTCTGCCCAAGTCTGGCTTGAGCTTGCTTTATGGTAGGTGGGCCACCTTCTACTTGAATGAGAAGTGTTGGAAGTTGTTGAGAAAGGCTAGCTTGTTCTTGTTCAGCAGTAGCTCTTTGAGCTCTCACATGGGCCAGTTGAGCTTCTAGTTGAACTTCTTCTACTAAGAAAAGAGCAATCTGAGCATTGAGGGTTTGAGATCTGGTAGAAGCCTCAGTCAAGGCATCAATTGATTTTTTCATTTGATCCACTTGGGTTTCAACAGTTTTTGGCTCAACATGAAATCGAGTGATTGCCACTAAATGCTGTGGAAGTTTTGAGAGGAAGGTTTGGAAAGCTTGCACTTGATCTGGGTCAAAGATTTGAGGCATCAAATGTGCAATGGCTTCCAGACAATCAGTCAAAATTGTGGCTTAAGAAAGAGCCAAACTACCCAGGGGCTAGCCAAGTATTTCAAAGAATTGGTCTACCAATTTTTGCTCCTCATCAGATAGTTGCTTTAATCTTTCTTCAACAATTAGATTGGCAGCAGTTTGTTGAACAACAGAGATGCCCAAGGGTAAGTCTTGCAGAGGAGTAACTATGGGTTGCTGCAATAAAGAGTTTAAGTCAGTGATTAATTCTAATTGTGGAAAATAGACTACTTGAACATATGTTACCTCTATTGAAGGAGTAATAGAAGTCTCAGTGTTAGGTAAGTTGGAAGTGGCCACAGCTGCCCTTGTTTCAACTTGGTCTAATAAGGGTGCATCTACTGGTAAAGGTGGATGGAATGCAGATACTGGGATAGAGGTAGTAGGGAAATGAACAGATTGTGTAAGCATCTTATGAGGAGTTCTCATGTCACTTGAAGTTGATTCATTATCCAATACCTGAGTATCAACTCTGTCAGTTTCATTCCTTTGGTTGCATAATGAAATATGATTGTCCTGAGGAATATCATTTTGCTCAGGGACAAGGTCATGGATAGGAGGACTTCTGTCGACAGCAACTGTATGGTTGTCAAGATTATCAGTTAAGTCAATTGGGTTTTCTCTGACATAACCTGAGTCAATTAGAGTTTCTTAAGGATGGGCAGGGGCTTCTGATTCTTCTGAGGAAGAGGCCACAACAGGAAAATTGATGATCTCATTTGTTCGATGGTGCACTCCTCTAAGAGGAAAGGCCATTAAGTCCTCTAGAGCTATCCCCTAAGGAATATCAACCAAACGTTGTGCCAATTCAGAGGCCAGTTCTCTTAGGCCTACCCTCTCTAAGCTAAATCTCTCTGGGTCAGTTTGTTCTTCCAGAATGTCAGTATGTTCTTCCTGAGTGAGCTGGGGATTCAGATGCCTTGAGTTTGTTAGAGGAGAAAGCATTTTGGTCTGATCTTCAGGCATAGAAGAAGGATTGATTTGAGTTTCAGACAGCTTTTCATTCTCAGGCATAGAAAAGGGTAGAATGGTTTGAGTCTCAAGCAATCTCTCAGAAGCAAAAGGAGATATAGCTAGAGAGAAAAGTCTTCTCCTCTTGTATGATTGAAAGTATGTCTAAAAGAGAGGAAGGAAGTTGGAATAAGGTATCAGTACTGTTAAACATAATGTATATTGATTTAGTAAAAGTTTGAATGAAAGTTATACCATTATTAGAAGAGAAGAAGAACTGCTAGAAGAAGAGGATACTGGTGTAACAAGAGCTGTGATTTGAGAAGAAGTTGGTTGTTCTTGCCTTCTTTTTGACCTCCTTTCAAGGGCAGCACCATCCTCAGCATCATCCTCTAATTGGGACTGAGAAGATAGAATTTCTTGGATTTCTTCTTACCTACTCTTGGTCCTCTTCTTAATCTCTATACCTTGGTTGTAAGGTATGAATCCTTCATAGCTGGTGGTGTTTAAAGGATTGCCTTTGGGTTTCTTCGGTGGGTTCATTAGAGCTTTGCCTTTGTCCTTAAGAGTTGGATCAGCCTGGGCAAACATCTCTATAGCCAAAGGAGCAAAATGGCTAAGTGAGTATCAACACAAACTCAGAAGTAAACAGCGTGCATAAGGAAAAAAAAAAAAAGGGGAAGCAGAATTACCAATGGTCATCTCTACTTCTCTCTTATTGTCTGGATACACATTCCAAAGACAAGCTTGAAGATCTTCTTCAAAAATCAAAGCACCCATCAAAGACCACCATTCAGTGAACCTTGTGGTGGTGTAGGGAGTAGTCGGACAGTAGTAAAAACTAAATTGATCAAATAGATTTTGATTTTCAACTAGCAAGTCTTTCACTTCTTGAGAGATTTTGAATTGAGTTCTGGATTCGACTTGCTCATGGATGGTAGGATACAAGTAAGGACATGGGACAGTTTGATATAGTCTATTTGCCTGGCCCATTGGGTATAGCTTTCGAAACTACAATTAGAAAGTTTACTGGTAGAGATGGATCCACCCACTAGAATGTATCTGGGAGTGAGGACTTGAGCCCAGAAATCTTTTTGTGTTTGCCTCCAAGTGTCACTTAATGTTTGAGGGACAGCATTGATATATTGTAATTCAGTGGAGTTGAAATGAAAGGAATGGAAAGGGATGAAAAGTTAAAAGTCTCTATCGACAGGCAGTTCAAAGACAATAATGAACACCTTAGTAAATGAGTTGGATAAAGCTGGTCGAAAAGATAAGAAAAATTCAGCATAACTTTCATAGGGAGAGAAGTAAGGGGTTTGAGTGGTAGGCCTAATTTCAGATAAATAAGCATAAAGTCAGGCCTAAAAAAAGCCAAAAAGGACCTCCACAGTTATGATCTACCTCTTTATCAACTAAAGAGAAAAGACCCCTGTATAGTGTACCTAAAAAGAATGGGGCAAAAGCTAGTTGTGTGCCTTCTTGGATACAAGTAGCAAGAGCCAAATACTCTTTGGTGATTTTTAGGCCTGGGACACATAGAAAGTGTTGAGAAAGCCACAATAAGTAAAAGGCAGTAATTTCTTCTTTAGTGGGTTCATTAGAAAATTTTTGGTATTTCGTTTGGAATTTTCCATAATTGAGGTCAGTATCAAGTGGGACTACTGATTGGGGAGTTAAGAGGGCACTTATATGTTGGCCAGCAACAGCAAGGCCAATCAAATGTAAAACATCAAGGATAGTAGGAGAAATCATACCAAACTTTAAAATGAAGGAATTGCAGGACAGAGACCAAAAGCAAGCTGCAGCGCCAATAGCCCATTTGTCCATGTCTAGGGCTAAGATTGACAATCGAATGGCATCATAGATGCCAAGAGCTCTCCAAAGGTCAATATCGTATATCTTCATGCGATGAACCCATAGTATCCAATTAGGGTTTGGTTTCTGCCATAGCGTAAGGGGTTAGGGCTCGAATGCCACTGATTCCAGGCTAACTTCGCATTTTTGAAAAGCATCACTTCAATATCTGCAATGAGATAATGAAGGGTAAGTTCATGAGGGATTTTAGCAAAAAAAGGTTGGACCTAATTCCCCTTGGGCAGAGGTTTTGTTGCAAGGGATAATGCAGTTATCAAAAATATGTCGGCGAAGTAGCTGCTGGAACTCAGGTGGAAAAACATTGCACATGTGGCTTTTCCGTTTGTTTCTTTCCCTTGGTTTGAGCTCGTTTGGGATGAGCAAACAGGGTTTCGAAGTAGAAAAGTTTGAAAAAGTGAAGAACACGGTACAATAGAGGGAATGAGTAATGAAGTGATGATTTAAATTCTGACGGTGAAATAGTTTATGGTAGACCCTCCTGATTGAGTTTGGGCTTGTCAATTGGGCTTAACGGTTGGCCCCTTTTGAATTCGTGTTTTTGGGTCAGTTTTATCGACTGAGTGTTATTATAAGTATTTGGACTTTAATACATAGGTTTGTTTTTATAAGCCCAAATTAATTACCCAAACATATAAGTGTCCAAAGCTTTATTTTGTCCTTTTTTAATATTCATTCAAAACAAAAAACATCTTTTTGTCTTAAATGAGGGAGGCATTGTTGGCACTAAATTTATTTTCTTTGTCGAATAAACATAACAAATACAAAGGGCTGATCCAAGGGATGCTAGGAGTTAAAACCATAAGTTTATAGTGGGAGGTAGACCCCAGAATACAGAGCAAGTGGCAGGTTAAAGCCATTTAAAGAGCAGATATGGCAGATGCAGTTTCTTCTATCGATTCATCTAGTAGTGTAGTAGGATATGGCCAAACGTGGCCCATAAGTCAGGGCCATGAAGTTAGGCATGTCAATGATGTAGGGCACGTGGTTCAGTTGCAAGAAAAAGAGGAGGCTGCAGCAGAGAGGTAGTTGCAAGCGGTTATGGAGATCATGAGCAGTTGTACAAGAAGTAGGGCAACTTGCTCCAAGTGGGACACGTGTCAGCAGAGAAGTAGCAGGGCCAGTAGCATAAGGCTGGGGAATTCAAAAAAGAAAGGCATCAATCAAACTCACAATCTATATGGAATTAGGAGTAATTTAACGTAGTTAGCAATAGTTTCTGTATTTAGGAGTAGTCTGTTTATATTTCAGCCTCTGTGGCCAAATTTTCCTCTGTCGATTGTCATGCACATTGAACTTGTAATTTAATTTTTGTAGTAAAGTGACAAGTTTACTTGTTCTTCAATCGATTTTTAGTTTATTCACATTTGTTTTATTCGGATTACAACCTCCAAAGAAGTCCTTAAATCTGTCAAGGCATAGGACACCAACCATAATTGCTTAATTTGTTGTTTGTTTGTGAAATTTTGGTTGTTCTATCGAATCACTTCTGTCGATTTGACCCAAACAGATTTTTGCCAACAATATGACGAGTGAGAAGGGTAGCAGAGCCAAGTAATAGGGCAAGTTTTCCATGGCAAAGAGAAGCAAGTTTAGTGTAGAACTTGGAAAGTTTGGTTGTTGATCCAAGAATTAATTTGAGTGTTAAGTTTGAGACACAATGAGAAGTTATGAGAAGTTTTATAGTGATATACTTGTGACAGACATTCTTGGCACACCTTTATTATCAAATTTAACGTCCCTTAATTGTTCATCGTACAGCTGTAACTTCCTTACTCCCCTCCTAGTCTTCTTAATATATCGGGAAATATTCTAAACATACTGTCGGCGAACATACGCCGCCTTAAAAGGTGCACGACTACGGTAACTCCACTTATATCCACTGGCTGCCGGTGGACTTGGCGACGGCATTTTGTAGTAGTAAACAGTGAACTCACACCAGCCATACAAGGCCTCCCTATTAGTTAAAAAACCTGGTGTGAATGGTGTGGAGTGGTGTGACTAGGGGGGGCGTTGTATTATATTTAGTGGTTGCTACTGGTACCTTGTTTCATCCCTTCTTTTCTTTTTGTCTTTTTTTTTTTTAATTTATTTGGTATACAATGTTGTACTCCTTAGAAGAGTATCCCGAGAATTATGGGCAGTTTACTCAAATGTGTGTAGATTGTTTTTTGACGTGGCAAATAGGACTATGGGAAGAGAGCCGGCGGTCAGCTCCGGTGAAGTTTGTTCCGGTGTATGAGGAGCAGAGGGAAAATATATCAAAGCTAAGGTGTCTAAACAGAAGGGTTAGCAGAGGTAAGAGAAATCTGCAGAATTTGTAGGATAAAAGATTTAGAGTGTTTTATAAAAAATGGAAGGAATAGGAAGCAGCCAGTATCGGACCCCCCCTTGCGTACCGGAGGTAAAGGACATCGGCGGCCAGTGGATAAAAGCGGAGTTACCGCGGGTCGTGCACCTTTTAAGGCGGCGGATGTTCGCCGACGGTACATTCAGAATATTCCCCGATATATTAAGAAGACTAGGAGGGGAGTAAGGAAGTTGTGGTATGAAATTAATTAGAAATGTTTCAATTGGGACAAGATGCTAGAGACGAAGCTGTGATCCACCACGTTTGTTTTTCATCATAAGTGATAATAGTCCGTCAGATTCTATCCCCACACCTGACAAGATATTTATTGAAGTTGGCGAGGGTAATCCTAAGACCTGGATTGTTGATCCTGACCAGTCCGACCAGTTTCGGATGCTAAAGAAAATGAGATTGAAGCTCGTTGGTGGCAAGGACAAGAAGTACGTTCATCACGGATAGAAGTTGTGGACCGGTTCTTCCCAGTTGATGTTTGGATGGACTACAAAGATACGTTGCCTGGAAAATGTTGGAATTATTCAGAAGGATGCCATATATTTAGTGGTTGCTACATACTTGTCGCAAGGGAGCTCCACAAAGATGGAAACCCTCACCTTCATGCCATGGTTCAATGCACGAAAAAAGATCCAAACCTGTAACCCGAGATTTTTTGATCTCACTGGAACCAACAGGAGGATCTATCATCCAAAGATAGAAAAACTCCACTCGCCAACAGCAAGTCGACAGTATATACAGAAATGGGACGAGTTCGTCAAATGGGGAGAATTTTCATCCAAGGGAAAAAGTCCCTCGAAGAACAGAGATGAACTCTGGAGGGAAATACTTGCAGAAACAAAAACGGAGGAACAATTCTTTGCACTTTGCAAAGAAAGATGCGCCATCGATTACGTCACAAAATACCCCTAATTAAAAAACATTTTCGAGGGATCATTACAAAAGAAAGAGACCTACATATACTAGCCCCTTTAATTCATTTCCTTTCTTAAATGAAGAAGTAAAAAAATGGGCAGAAAATAATATTTTGTTTGTAAGTCAAAATTTCGTTCAATACGAGTTATGTCAAAATTGTTGTCTCTCCCGTTTGGAGGGAAGACGACTTCCTTATATTAGGAATACACAAAAATAATATCAATCATTTATATACTGACGAAGAACTCTCCTCCTCATCTGATAACAGGAACCAGAACAGCGGCCCATCCATCCAGTCTCTCTCTACCACAAAGGACCCTCAAGAACAGGCAAAACCGCCTGGGCTAAAAGCCTCGGACAACACAATTACTTCTCGGGCAGAATAAGCTTCAAGGACTACAACCAAGACACCGTCTACAACGTCATAGACGATATCAAATACTCAACAGTCCCTACCGAATTAATGAAAAATTTAGTAGGCTGCTAGAAAGATTTCCATATATTTGTTAAGTTCCAACCAGATCTCACTATTAGAGGAGGAATTCCTTGTATTATATTAACTAATGGAGACAGTAGTTAGTTAGATGCAATGTCTCCAAAAATGAGAGAATGGTTTGATGTTAATGTAACCACTGTAATGATTAATAAAAAATTTTATTAATTTTATTTATGAAACCATTCAAAGTTTTATTTACTTACTACATTTCCCTTATCATCAACTATTATATCTTGAGTCACATCACTATTTTTTACACTGATGATTACATTTCGTAAAACATTAGAAAATTTTACTGGATCCATAACAACTGATCCTCTACGATCAACTTCCTCTTTGCTAACACCAACCTCTGAAATCGATGGACCAGGATCAACATCACTAATGTCATCACCACCTCTGCGTACATCAATCTCTGACAAACTCATACGACCTCTACGTTCATGAATAACTGAACCACTTTCCCCAAAACCTCCTAACAACAAATCTATTCACCTCTCCAGTAAACCAACAGACTTAGTCCGTGTCAGAATCGGAATGGCCTTCGTTGGAGGACAATGCCAAACATCAACATTATCATTAGTATATTTTTTAGATAACGTAACAATAGAGGGGGTCCTCGTTTGCCAATCTTCTGACATGTCACTCGTAGAATACTTCAGATACCCCTTCATTTTATAATATGTAATCCCGTTTTTAATATTCGAATTTTCAAGTCGATACTTCACCATCTACGACATTTGTTTGTCATTAACTGAACAATAATCATTCCCATAATAGACTAACTCGCATTGACAATCCACCGGAAAAATAAACTACGCTTGCAAACTGTCATTACCATCTAACCTTCGATCATAAACATTTACTCTAACCAACCCATTGGCATTGGGTGCGCAAAGGGGTGAATATTTTATCAATATTTTATCAACCTTAATAATTTTTTGTTTGTATCTTAACCTCAATTGAGAAAATAAATTAGGCAGCGCAAGTTCAATACAACTGAAATCACTTGCTGAAACACCTTCAACAACACCAGTTTTTATATCGTCTACTTCCATTCAAAACCTGAACATTACAAATAAAATAAAATAAAATTATAATTCTAAATAGTCTTAAAGTACATTTGACTCCTTAAAGTAATTTTGCATTCTTTTCCACTAACAGTAGCAGCCACTAAATATATGGCACCCTTTTGAATACTTCCAACATTTCCCAACAGCGTATCTTTGTAGTCCGTCCAAACATTAACTGAGAAGAACCGGTCGACAACTTCTATCCTATGACGACCGTACTTTTTGTCCTTGCCACCAACGAGCTTGAATCTCATCTTCTTTAGCATCCGAAACCGATCAGACTGGTCAGGATCAACAATCCAGGTCTCAGGATTACCCTCGCCAACTCCAATAAATATTTTGTCAGGTATGGGGACAGAATCTGACGGACTATTATCGCTTATGACGAAAAACAAAACATGGTGGACCACAGCTTTGTCTTTAGCATCTTGTCCCAATTGAACATTCCCAATTAATTTTATACCCTAAACTACGATCTTGTCTGATTGGTGATCGCATCTCTTATTACCCAGCTCAATACCATTAAGCAATCTCGCCACACCTTTATTATCAAATTTAACGTCCCTTAATTGTTCATCATACAGCTGCAACTTCCTTACTCCCCTCCTAATATTCTTAATATATCGGGGAATATTCTGAACGTACCGTCGACGAACATACGCCGCCTTAAAAGGTGCACGACCACGATAACTCCGCTTTTATCCACTGGCCATCGGTGTCCTTGACCTCCGGTACGCAAGGGGGTCCGATACTGGCTACTTCCTATTCCTTCCATTTTTGTATAAAACACTCCAAATCTTGTATCCTACAAATTCTACAGATTCTCTTATCTCTGCTAACCCTTCTGTTCAGACACCTTGGCTTTGATACATTTGCCCTCTGCTCCTCGTACACCGGAAAAAACTTTACCGAAGTTGACCGCCGGCTCTTTTCCCACAGTCCTATTTGTCACGTCAAAAAGCAATTTACACACATTTGAGTGAACTGCCTGTAATTCTCGGGATACTCTTCTAAGGAGTACAACATTGTATACCAAATAAATAAATAAATAAATAAAAAGATAAAAAGAAAAGGAGGGACGGAACAAGGTACCGGAAAACAACTTCGCCACAATAGCTATCCTACTGCAATAGCATATTCCTCTCTGCCATAAAATGTTTTCTAGTACCAAATATATAGCCAAAGTGGCCTGCGTGTAAGGATAAAGATTCTCCATTTAAAATAATTCAAACACATTTATTTTCCCGCCTTTGCTTTATGTCTATCATTCTGCAAAAATATTTGCTTTACAGCCACGCAAACCACTAGAAAAGCAACACGTGTATAGCACTATCTGGCAAAGGAATCAAAAGCACTCACACCACTCACACCTAGACCCGAGTATGACTTCTTTTTAACCACATCCATACACGTATCCATAAGTACAACAATGGAAGGCCCAGATCAACGGGAGGGGGGGCACTGGTAATATTAGTACAGCGTCCCCCCAGTCACACCACTCACGCCATTCACACTAAGTTTTTTAACAAATAGGGAGGCCTTGTATGGCTGGTATGAGTTCATTGTTTACCACTATAAAATGCCTCGCCAAGTCTCTTTCCGTTTTTATGCCAAGAATGTTTTCCTCACCTACCCACAATGCCCATGCCCAAAAGAACAACTCTTAGAACTCCTCCAATCCCTTCTTCAACTAGCCTATCAACCATACTATACACTTGTCGCAGGGAGCTCCACGAAGATGGAAACCCTCATCTTCATGCCATGGTTCAATGCATGAAAAAGATCCAAACCTCCAACCCGAGATTTTCCGATCTCACTGGAACCAACGGGAGGATCTATCATCCAAATATAGAAAAACTCCACTCGCCAACAGCAAGTCGACAGTATATACAAAAAGGGAGCGAGTTCGTTGAATGGGGAGAATTTTCATCTAAGGGAAAAAGTCCCTCAAAGAACAAAGACTAACTCTGGAGGGAAATACTTGCAGAAGTAGAAACGGAGGAACAATTCTTTGCACTCTACAAAGAAAGATGTCCCACCGATTACGTCACAAAATACCCCTAATTAAAAATATTTTCGAGGGATCGTTACAAAAGAGAGAGACCCCCATATACTAGCCCCTTTAATACATTTCCTTTCTTAAATGAAGAAGTAAAAAAATGGGCAGAAAA
This sequence comes from Camellia granthamiana, assembly GCA_036172215.1. NCBI lineage: Eukaryota > Viridiplantae > Streptophyta > Magnoliopsida > Ericales > Theaceae > Camellia > Camellia granthamiana. Next base: position 143,286,660 of record CM069905.1, on the reverse strand, counting down.
TAATATTTTGTTTATAAGTCGAAATTTTGTTCAATACGAGTTATGTCAAAATTGTTGTCTCTCCGTTTGGAGGAAAGACGACTTCCTTAGATTAGGGATACACAAAAATAATATCAACCATTTATATACTGACGAAGAACTCTCCTCCTCATGTGATAACAGGAACCAGAACAGCGGCTCATCCGCCCAGTCTCCCTCTACCTCGATTTCGGGCCTGGTTTAGAAATGGGTTGTTTTAGTAAATTTTTAATTTTCGTTTATAAAAAGATATGTAAAAAAATAGAGAGAGTGATCTAATAATTTATAGTGATTTTTTGACTTTTTAACTAAAATATATAGTTGAAAAACGAGGCCTCAAATCATATAAAAATTATGATTTTGGGAAGTGGATTAAAAAAAAATAGAGAAGTGATGTGATTTAAAAAAAATAAATAAATAAGTTAATAAGCTAACTTTAATCTAGTTATCAAAAGAGACCTTAAAACTATGAGAAAGATTACACTGAACACTATTTTCAAACTTAATATCGCATGTGATTTAAATGTTATTTTTCATAAATTAGTTTATTTTTGTCAAATGAAGTGAATAATATTATAATTTGATTTAAAATATAAAAATTAATTGTCATAACAAAAAATTGAAAAAGTAAAATAAAATTTTGATAAAAATATAGAAAGATTAATCCACATTAAATCTACTTGTAAAACTACATATGTACCATATACACCTTATAATTAAAGAAAAAAAATGATATAATTTCATATTTTTTGAATCATAACTAAAATAATAAAAAAAAAATCATAATCAAACAACACATGAAACATAATAAAAACTCATAACTAATATAAGATCATAATTTAAAAAAAAAAAATTAATCATAACTTTAAAATAAAATGACATAACTTAGAGGCACATATGATTTGGCGTATACATAGTATAATTTATCCATATAATAGATATATATAATTAACTAAAGTTAGGAGTGCATTGGTGTGCATTAGGTTAATTGTAATAAAATAATATTTTAAAAGAGACAACTGTTGATTTTTAAAAATTTAAAGGAATAAAGTGTAAATGAGTCATAATTTAAATAAGTTTACTCTTAACGTAAATATTAGAGGGTCTTTTCCGGAATCACTTAGGTTACGTGTGGTTTAGTTTTGGAATTGTGATTCTCTTTTGGAGTTGTGATTTGAGTGTGAAATTATGAGTTGAGTTTTGAAAAGAAAAAATTTATTTGATTATGAGTTGTGAAAAGTGTTTTGAAAAGAATTTTAAAATTTGAAAAGAGCGGATAGGGTCTACCTTGTCATCCACTAAGACATTCTCCCCGATGTCCAGCCGGTTGATTGAAATAGTGTAATTTTTTTTTTTTTCAATTGCAACATGTTATTTGGAAGAAAAAAAAATAAGAATATATTTGTTTTAGATATATTTTAAATATAGAAATTATTATTTTTAGATTTTTTATAAAATAATTTAACAATCGATTTACTAACCATCTTTAACACTATGTGCTCGTTTGACATGAAAAAGTTTGAGGTTTTTTGGCTAAAATAGTTACAAAAAAACAAAATATGCTAAAAAGTCAATAAGATAAAATATCATATCCAAATCATAATCATTTCATTTTTTCTCTCACAAAAGTCAAAAAAAGCAAAAAGTCTATCCCAAACGAAACTTTCTAGCCTCAGGCAAAAAAAGTCAAAAAGTCAACCTACATCCCAAACGAATCAAAAGAATTTTGAATTGAGTTTTGAGTTATGTATTTAGTTATGAATTTTGAAATTAATTTTTTAATTGAATTTTGAATAATTTTGAGTTATATATTTAGTTATAAATTTTAAAAAGTGATTTGAAAATTTTGCCTTTAGAATCATAATTTTACAAAGGCATGCAAACACAGTCTCTAGAGCATGTTTGTTTTAAGGGATAAAGGGGTGGGATTAGACTATTAGTCCCACCGGACTAATAGTCCATTGTTTGTTTGAAAAATTTTGCTCCGGACTCTTTAGTCCCACAAATATGGGATTATCCTATCCCATGGGAGAGTGTGGGATAGAAACCATGGGATTGGTATCCCATGAGATTATTTTGTGAAATGTTCATTTTACCCTCCATGTTATTGCTTAGTAAACAATTAGAAAAGGGTAAAATAGTCTTTTGAACATTTATAAATTATTTTTTTAGTGTTGTTAATTTAAAACTATATATTAAATAAAAAATTTAAATTATAAATTATAAATTATAAATTTAATTTAATTAAAAATAATAAATTATAAATTATGGCCTTATAAATTAAATTTTTTTAGTGTTGTTAAAAAATTAAATTTACATATTAAATAAATTTTTTTTTAGTATTGTTAATTTAAAATTATATATTAAATAAAAAATATAAATTATAAATTAAATTTATTTAAAAATAATAAATTATAAATTATGGCCTTATAAATTAAATTTTTTTAGTGTTGTTGAAAATTTAATTTATATATTAAATAAAATTATTTTTTTATTGTCGTTATTTAAAATTATATATTAAATAAAATATAAATTATAAATTATAAATTATAAATTAAATTTAATTGAAAATAATAAATTAAAAATTATGGCCTTATAAATTAAATTTTTTTAGTGTTGTTAAATTATAAATTATAGATTATAAGGGTAAAATAGTCTTTTGAACATTTATCATTATCCAGTCCGTCTAACCAAACATTGGATTTATTAAAAATAGTTCAATCCAAACATCTAATCCCATGACTGGATACAAATCCAATTCAACCAAATAATCCCGGGACAATGTATCCCAAGACTAACAGTCCGATGGATTACAATCCCCCTTATCTAGTCCGTCCAAACAAACACACCCTATGTCAATTCATGAGGTTAAGATTGAGCCGGATAGATTTTAAGTTGTCATTTGATAATGGATTTTTTTAGTTGCCTTTTTAGGGGTTGTTTGGGATGACCTAAATAAATATATTTTTTGCCTTTTTACGAAAATATGTGTAGAAAAGTAGAGAGGTGATGTAATGAAAAAAGATAAAAAGATAGATTATTTGAAGTATGCCAAATTTGGCCTTAGTTTTTTAAATATTTTAGTTTAGGATAAGTTTGTTTAGCTTTTTTTATTTTTTTGACTTTCATAAAAAAAATAATAATAATTATAATTTAAATGTAACATTTTATCTTATTAATTTATTTAACTTATTTTTTTTTTTTTTTTTTTTTTACTTTTTTAACCAAAAACTCGGCGTCACTTCGTCAACATACATTGTAAAAGCTACATTATGAACATCAATGTTTATATAATTAAAAATATTATATATTTGATTACACTTTTTATACTAAAATGTACAATTTTTTTTTTTTAAATTTCTTTATATACTCTAAGAACATGCATCAGAAAAGGAATTTTTAAAAGCAAAGAAAAAATAAAAACCGCACCCACAAAGACAAATTTACAAGCAAAAAATTTTAAAAGTAAATTATACTGACACCCTCTAAGATTTTTATTTTTAATATATATAGATTCTCTTTTAATATTTAAAAAATTATATTTACCTCCTATCAGATTAAAATGACATATTTGATTCTTAACCTTTTATACATATAAAATAATAAAATTATACATATATTTTATTCATGTCATTTTTAAAAAAATAATAATCATCTTCTTTAGTTTGGCCCTGTTTGTCACAGCTTATTTTCAGCTTTCAGCTTAATTTAAGCTGTTTTGATATGTTTGGTTTAGCTTTTACTTATAGCTTATAGCTTTGTGGAAGTCAGAAATCAGCTTATTCTGTGAGCTGGGCTGGATATGCTTTGAGAATAAGCTGGAAATCAGCTTAAGCTGAAAGTTATAAGCTATAAGCTGTTTGGGCATAAGCTATAAGCAGTTTCCCACAGCTCTACCAAATAGGGCCTTTAACTCATTCAAAAAATTGAGCTTTTTTATTTTTATTTTTTGTGTTTTTTATTTTTATTGATTTTTTTAAATATTTTAAGTAATTTTCTTTTTTATATTTTTTAAGATACATATAATCTAGATATACTTAAGAAAATAATGTTTTGTGATTTTTTTTTTAAATTCACCAAATACAAAAATTCAATTCATTATCTTATTTTGTTATATTTAATGGATTTTTAAAAAAAAAAATTGAACTAATTTTATAATTTTTAAATATATCTAAATTAAATTGATCTAATCTAGATATAATGGTAGAAATAAAAATAAAAAATTATATTCATATATAAAAATTTATACAAAAAATATCATACAAATATTATGATAGTAATATTGTTATAAATATAAATCATGTTTCTGAATGTTTTGTTTTAAAGTGAAATGTCACTATTAAGTTATATTATTGTGTTTGAAAATTATATACAAAATTTATGTTTATATATCATCACTCAATAAGAATATGTTCGATAAAATTTAATGATGAGAAATTGTAGAATGTAATTATGATGATAGGAAGAAAAAATAGTAAGAAAAAAGATAAAATGTTCATTTAGAAAATTTAAGGACATGATCAGCAATTCAATCATCATTTGGGAAGACGAGTTGAGGTGAGTTGGGGTTAAAATAATCACAAAAAGATAAAATAAGTTTTTTAAGTCAATAAGATAATGTCACATTCAAACTCTAATCATTTTATTGTTTCTCTCACAAAAGTCAAAAAAAGCCAACACATATCCCAAACGAATCCACAGAGAATAACTTATAATAAGTTTATAAATCTCAAATAAAATAATATAATTTTTCAAATATAAAGAGAAAATCTATTTTAAACAAAAAAAAAATCTCAGCTAATTTACCCAAATTTTAAAAAAGAGAATGTAAACACTACAAATATTGAAAACAAAAAGGATAAATTACAAACACTCCCGGATGTTTACTTAAATTATAAATTATTCTTTGTAGTTCTAGAAATTATATTGTACCCTTTAAGATTTGTAATTTCACAACAAATAAGTCATTTTATTAATAATTTATTAAGTTAATTAATAGTTTTTAATAATATTAAAATTTTATTTCAATTAATAATTCAGAAAATTTTATTATTATATAGGTGAACAGTTAAAAATTTTATTTTTTTAATTAATTCTGTTAAATAAAAAATTTTGACAATGAGGTATATTTGTAACTTTTCAAATCGCAAGGACAATTCATATTAAGTAAACCTTAGGGAGTGTATTTATAATTTACCCATAAAAAAAAGATTAAAAACTCTAAATTAAGAATTTTAATAATTTTAATTAGTGTTTAAATCTCATGTGGTATGATATTTTTATTTTTTTTTATTTTTTTATTTTCTATATCATTAATATTCTTTTTGAGCTTTCAAATTACATGAATGCATTATTTCTGTATTGAAAAAAAAGGCAAAAGTAGAAAGCATTCATGCAATTTACGAGGACAAACAGCACCCCATACGCAACCATCATTTGACAAAATGCGCAGACCAATGGACTAATGCTGCATCCACTGTATATATATGGAAGAAAAATTATGGATCATGAAATTTTTTTCATGAAAAATTTATGATATTTGGATTATCTTAATTAGTGTATGGTGTTTTATTCTAAGTATAATTTAAAAGTGACAAAGTTTTTATAATTATTTTTATGATACCTAACATTGCTGATATATAAAGTGTCTATCCTTTTCACGTCAGACTAACAGATAGCGCTACAACTTCACTGATACTAATCAAACAAGAGAAAAATATGAAAAGTAATTGATGAATGTTTGATCAAAGTCATTAAAATAAATTTTTAATAGACCTACGGTTGACATCTTTTAAAAAAATTAAAAAATTAAAAAATTACAATCTTATTTACCTTATATCATTTTATTTAAATCACATCACTTTTCTACCACATCACTTTAAACTCAATCTATATTTCATACAAAGTTAAAAAATATACTTACTTAGAACATTCCAAACAACCCATAAGAGTAAGAAATAATAATAAAAAGCAATTATCAAATTAAGAAAACATAAATGTATAAAGCAAAAACTATAATTTAATTTAAAACATAATTCTCATTTACACCGAATTCCCAACTCCATCATTTTATAATTACTCTTTTTGTTTACAGCTCATTGATTTGCCATTCCCGTTTCACATTTTCCTACTCTGCTAGCTTCTCTTTTATCTTACAAGAACACAAAATACTCCATGATAATAAAGCTTCATCAAGAAGCTTTCAACGGTTGTGAAGAGGGTCTGAAGCATTTGGAACTCTCCTTTTGCTGGAGTAGAAAACATCCAATGAGTGCCTCCATTGCTGCTTTACCTGATGCTGTTGCTCTCTCTGTTCCGTCTCTTGTTTTTCTGGTGCTACATCTTTCACGTCAACAACATTAACCACTTTGTCATCCTCACCAGAGACTAAGAATGAGAGAAGAAGAAGCAAAACCAACACCATTGGCTTCTGCAACCAACCCACCTGCATAGAGTGCTTCAATTGCATGTTTTGTAAAGAGAGAGAGAGAGAGAGAGAGAGAGAGAGAGAAAAGAACAGAGAATGGGTTTAGCTCCAGAGAGGGAGGGGAAGAGAGAAAGGCAAGGCAAATTTGATACAGTATGAAGTAGCTGTGAGTTGAGTGCATAGATGATATACATACACCCCTGTAAACAAGGACACTGCAAACGATGGGACACTTTTATTGCATTACTTTATACATTCTTTATGCTTCACGAGAACTTTTCTGGGTGTTTTTGCTTTTCAGCTTGCTTTCAGTCCCTTAAAACAGGGGTCTTTCTCTCCTCTCTCTCCTCAAGTTCAATTTTTGGGTTAATATATGTATATATGTATAGATATCTTGGCTCTTGTGCTTTTATTTTTGTTATATTTATGTGGGTTGTACATGTTTGTCTGATATAGAAATGTTTGCTTTTTACAGCTGATTGGGCTAGGATAGGATAGAACAACCCTACTAACCAACGTAACATCATCTGAGTGCAATAGTCCGTTTTTGTTTTTTGAATCTCAAGAATTCATCAGTTGGAGCATTGAAACACGGCATTTTTCATACAATTTTGAGTGGTCAATTCTTATGCACTGCCCTCTTGGTAATGGTGTGCCTTCTTTAACAAATTACAACGTTTGCTACATTTTTTTGTCGTATTAAATTACCATTTTAGTTATGGTATATTGGCAACTTACACTCAAACATTAAAATAATAAAATAAAATGATATATTTAGATAATTATTATAACATTACGCATGCACTAATCTCATGTTTGATCATCTCCATAAACCATGAGAATGAATTAACAATTTTGGTTCCCAATAAATAATGTTTGATGATAAAAACTAACTTGTAACCAAAGTCATATAATGGTATTATTAATCGTATCTTAGAATTAGAAGTTCAAATTTATTTTGCCCTCACTCTACAAAATAATAAAATCATCTATTAATGAAAACATTTACATAATTTATCACTAATCTCATCACTAAGGCCAAGTTTGGCAAGATGTAAAAAAGTCAAAAAGTTAAAAAGTTATCACTATTCACCAAAAGTCAAAAATTATGACTGCACAACTCCCAATCCTAATTTTTCCTTACACACTAATTTATACAATTTTTTAATACATTTTTTCATAAAAAGTTAAAAAGTTAACCCAAACATCTATATTTTTTTACTCAATTTTTTAGTTCAAAAAGATAAAAAATGCACTTATTTAGAACACTCCAAACAACCCCTAAATCTCATCATACTCATAATCCCAATCAATTTCATCCAAATATCAAACATAGACTATCAAAATTCTTTCATTATAATATATATATATACATATATAGTATAATGCATTTGCTATAGGAAGAAAACAATAATAGGAAAAATCTCAAATAAGTCCTACTTTAAGAGAGTTAAGTCGGATTAATAAGACTCAATAGAAATTTCATTAGAAAATTAAAAATTATTTGATATTTCTCCAAAATAATATCAAAAAGTCCTAAAAATGAAACAATCTATTGATGAATTTTATATAAATAACTTTCTGTTAATCTAAGCACAAAAGTTGTGTAAATAGTAAAAATGAATTTTCTTGAATACTAGTTAAAAAAATAAAAAAATAGCATTAACAATTTTATTTTCATGTTAACACCTAATTAGAATACTCATTATAATATTAGTATGGATACACAATGCTTAAATTTGTCATCTAATGCACACTAAGCCTCCGTTTGGGAAGTGGGTTGGCTTTTTGGCTTTTTGGCTTTTTTGACTATTTTAGCCTGGGCTTAAAAGTTTGGTTTGGGAAGAGCTTTTTGGCTTTTTGGCTTTTTTGACTTTTTTTGTGAGAGGGAAGTATAATGATTATGGGTTAGATGTGATGTTTTGTTTTTTGTGGCTAAAAAAGCCTATTTTGTCTTTTGTAGCTAAAATAGCCAAAAAAGCCCCAATAAATTCTTCCCAAACACCACCTAATAGGATCATGCTTGTTACATGTGTTGATATTTTGGAATTGTTTGGAGTATTCTAAATAAATGTACTTTGTTTTTTTAGACTAAAAAATTGAGAAAAAAAATATAGATATTTAAATTAACTTTTTGACTTTTTATTAAAAAAATGTGTAATAAAAAATTATAAAAATTAATTTGTAAAGAAAAATTAGAATTAAAAATTGTGCAGCCGTAATTATTGACTTGGGGTGAATAGTATTAACTTTTTAACTTTTTGAATAACTTTTTGACTTTTTGACTTGTTTGGGCCTTTCTTTTTGACTTATGGTGCTAAAATGGCATAATTTGGGCGGCACCACAAGGAGAAAAGGACAGGTAAGCTTAGTCTAAAATTGTAAAGAATTCAATACTTTACAGAAGCACTCTCAATCCAAGATTCAAGAAATTCTCTAGTTATGATCTTGTTACTTTGACTGTGTGGTAATTCTTCCTTGGAAGATTGTGTTGGTTGGCTATAAAGGAGGGAAGAGTAAAATATAAATGAAACAAGGTTGTTATGTATCACAAAATAAATTTCACCTTTTCCCTAAATTCACATAAGCAAACAATACCGCTAACAAACCACTAGCAATTTAAGTAAGGGGAATCTTTCCTCTCTGATTGCCTCATTCACCTAGTTTGAGATTTTGTAAGTACAAATAATTTGAAAATCACTGCCTTCACAACAAAAACAAATTTGTAATAAACATCTCTCACCATTATGCTGTATGATGCTCTTGTTGTCAGATGTTATTTTATAATAATTTTGAGTTTACATGAGAAAAATCTAAATCAAAGATTCCAAAGATTAAAAAAAGGTCATGAGACTACCTAATCAGAAACTATTAAGTAATGAACCATATGCTAACAAAGTCCCACACTTTACTGTCCAATGATTACAAATTAAACATGTCACAAAGAACTACCACACTAATATTAGTAACCATTGTCTCAGCAATGCCATTCATGCCCTCTTTTTTAAGTCCAGCAGAAATTGATCACACCAGCAGCTCAAAACAACCAAATCGACAAAACAACCAGCAATTATCAAACACGATTAATCAATGAGAAATTTCTGAATTAGCTAACCTTCCGATGCAAGAACATTCTTCAAGACAATCATCTCCCCATCAATCAAGCAAGATCAACTAATTCTTCTAACCCTCACTATGAATCTTTAACATCTTCAAAAAAAGAATTTGGTATCTCCTGAGGAGAGGACAATGTTGAGACGCATTTGAACTGTTCCAAGAAAATCATTAAATTTCAATCAGATAGCCATTTCTAAAAATGACCATTCACTACTATGCCAATAACAAGTTCAAAAACATGTATATACCTTATGCTGCTTGTATTTATCTCTTGCTGCAGCCAAAGAACCTCCCCTTTTACTTAATTGCAAATCATGTATGATAAGAACACATTCCTTTAGGTCAGCGGGTTTGTAGCTAGAGAAATGTTGCAGGGCCGAACTCTGTAAAAGGACATAAGATCAATTTACAACTTGCTAATCAAGAGCTTAATCATGAGCCTGAGACTTGAAGTATTCAAAAGTAGGCTCTTACCCAAGGATGTAATTTTGGTTGGATTGTAAACCGTGAAAGAAATACTACAGATGCAGCCACCAAAGAAGGCAAGAATTTCACACAGCCATACTCCAACAAGCTTAACTCTGCTAGGTAATAACCCAAGAACTCCAACTCCAAATTGGGAATCTGCATAAGAACAAGAACATTAATAACCACCCAACAAGTCAATAACAAAAATCAGCAAGCAAAATAGGCAACACATGCACACACACAATAGAGAGAGTTGAGCTTACTTTGTAATCTTCTTGAGCAACAGCAGTGAATTTTCTGGAAAAAGAAAAAAATCAACAAGCAAGAAGACAACATTAATTAGGCAATTGAATCGCAAGATCACCGATGAAAAGAAGTATTGTATGTTGACAATGCAGTAATACCTTAAAAATGTCTTAATTGTGGGACTGCCCACTTCAAACTTGAGATGTTTGAGTATGTCAGCCTCCATTGTTACCACCTCTTTCTTTGTGTATGTGTTGTCGGTTATGTAACAAAATTCATCCACATTTGGAGGGTTGATCTCCTCATACTTTCTGCTCATCAAGATTGAACAAGGAAATTTAAGTACCAATCATCCAAAATGATTATCTTTACAAAAAAATCAAGCAGTTTAAGAAGTCAGAGAGCTTACGATGCGATGAGCATTGAAGAAACACCGAGCAACTGGAGTTTCTTCCTGCTGAGAGCATTCATTGACAAAAATCTATCAATGTGAGAGATAGATAGATGCAGAGTATCAGACAGAAGCTTGTATTCCTCTGCAACCTCCACCAACCAATCCACCAAAATTGCCCTCATGTTAGGGCTCACATCCTTCTGGACCTTCTCAATGTAATCTTGCAATGGTCTCCTCTTCGCCTCCTTCTAAATAAGCAATCAAAACCCATTAATTTACATGAAATGAGTAATCAAAACCCATAAATTTACATGAACGGAGCAATCAGAACCCATAAATTTACATGAAATGAGCAATCAAATTGAACAAATTATTGGCATTGCCACTAAACCCGTTACCTATTATTTAAATCTAAACGCACCCATTTTCAATAAAACCAAAACGAAATTATATATTAAAAAATAAATAAATAAATAAATAAAAACCACCCACTACACTAACCTCCATGCTGCGAAGATACTCGTATATCTCAGATACATAAGCACCACATAATTGGGGATCCTCCGATTTCGAATCAACGTCCTGATACTCGTATATCTCAGATACATTAGCGCCACAGATTTGAGGATCTTCAGATTTCGAATCAATGTCCTTCGTCGTAGTCGTCGATGTGGTCACTGCCTTCTTGACCTTCTTCGCAGCCCTGGACTTCGGCTTCTTCGGCTCCGAACCCAGATCCCTCGTCGCCGGCACATTCGACAAGTTCGTAAGCTCACCCAGAACGACCCGCTTCTTGGTTGGAGGTTGATGGTGTTTGTGAGACTCCGATCCGGCCATTCCTTGGGCGGCCCTCTTCTTCGCCAGTCGCGTGACTCGTACGCAGTTCTCTTGATCCGCCATTGCTATCTCTCAGTCTCTGTTTAGAATTTAGACGAACAGAGAGAGAGAGAGAGAGAGAGAGAGAGAGAGACAGCTAAGGATGCGAGTGAACTGGGACTACTGATGAGAAAGACTGTTTTGTAGTGAGAAGAGGAGAGGGGGGAAGAGAGATTTTTGTATCTCTCACATGTGTGCCGCCATTTTTGTAGATTCAAAAATTAATTCTGTTTTGCGCGGTTTAAGAATCTTTTTAATTCGACAGTTTTGATTTGAAGTTTGAAGTTTGAAGTTTGTGCGGGTTAGATTTTGGGTTTTTGATTTTGAGGTTTTGGGTTTCGGAGTTTTGACAGCAGTTTTTTAGCCACTTTTTGGTTTGGGGGAACACTCGAAATTTTTTGAAATTCAAAGGATTAGAGGGATTTGACAAATAAAAGACTACTTCCCGGGTTACTTTTCCGCCATTGGTTTGTTTGGTAGCGTGAATAATAATCTTCTGCTCCGCATGCCTCAGAAGTTGGCCCCACTATCTTACCACCTCAACGTCTTAGAGCATCAAGATTATCTTTAAAATAACGAAAAGTTAAAATATAACTAAGGCCTATTTTGGGAAGATGGTAAAAATCAGCTTTTTTGCTTTTAACCAAGATTTTTTATAGTGGTTTGGGAAGTTGGTAAAAAGTTGATTTTTAGTACACTAAAATGACTAAAATAGCCTCACCCAATTTCAAAAATTACTTTTGACCCAAACTTCCAAAATATGAACACTAAGGGTAATTAGGTAATTTTACAACCAACTTTATCAAACCATGCCAAATGAACAAAGAGGAAAAATCTGCTTTTTTGATACAAACGCAAACCATGCGTTTGTATCTCTTCCCAAAATGGCCCTAAGCCTCCGTTTGGCAAGAGCTAAACGGGGTTTTTTTTGACTATTTTAGCCACAAAAAATAAAATAGGTTATTTTAGTCACAAAAAATAAAACATCACATCCAACCCATAATCATTACATTCTTCTCTCACAAAAAAAGTCAAAAAAACCAAAAAGTCAAAAAGTCCTTCCCAAACCAAACTTTTTAACCCAAGTTAAAATAGCCAAAAAAGCCAAAAAGCCAAAAAGCCAACCCACTTCCCAAACGGAGGCTAACAAATCATCAAATTCTTCCTCTATCAGTCTCAACAATTTTTTGTTAAATTTGTTACAGTAACTCATCTGATGAAGCAAGGAACTGTTCATCGCTACAACACGCGATTTGGGTGTAACCGGACGTCCGCCTGGAAATCCAGTCGGACGTCCGGCCGGTCAACCCGCCAGTCAACGGCAATTTTTTTTATTATTATTATTATTTTTTTTTTTTTACATTTCCTCCAGTTTTATCTTTTGTAAAACATAAAAATTGTTTTGTTGATAGATCATCAATTTAATTATAAAAAAAAAAAAAGAATAACAAATATTTTAATAGGATTGAGTTAAAACAGAGAATTTGATACAGTGGATAACTAGCTAAAATATGAAAATGACTTTTTAAGTTATAATTTGACTCAAAATTTGCTGAGGCTGATGCGAATGCTCTTAGATTGCATCTTTGATTTTTGGATGAATTACAAATACACTCTTTGAGTTTTGTTTAAAATATAGATTATTCCTATGATTTAAAAAATTACAAATATCCTCTTATTAGAATTTTTTATTTAACAAAATTAACCAAAAAAATGGAATTCATAATTGCTCTTCTATACAATAATAAAATTACCTAAATTATTAATTGAAACATATTTTAACATCATTAAAAACTGTTAATTGACTTGATGATTTATTAATAAATGGGCGATTTGTTATGAAATTAAAAATCTCATGGAGTGAAATGTAATTTTTAAAACCACAGGAGGCGATTCGTATTTTAATCAAACCTCAAGAGGTGTATTTTGTAATTTACCCTTGATTTTTTTAGGCCATGTTTGGAAACTTTTTTTTTTTTTTTTGGTGTTAAAATAGTGCATTAAAAAAAAAAGGACAAATAATTAGTAAAACAAAATATTACATTTTACCTCCATATGGTTTAGTCCAAAAACACATTAATTCCCTATGATTTAAAAAGGGACTGGCTTAGGACTGGAGAGTACTGTTGGGCTCGTTGAGACTCACCATGAGTCCCGTTTCGATAATCCGAACCGTTTGATGTGTAAAACTCGTCAAGTACTATATGCCCGTACAAAATCACGTTGATCAAACATGAATAACTATGTGATCAAATCATTTTTGTATAAAAAAATAGATGGTGAAAAAATAAACGGTTAACAAAAATCTAATCCGATAAAATAGTTATCGATATTCGATCAACGTGATTTTTTACAAACATATAGTACTCGACGAGTTCTACATATTGAATAGTTCGGATTATCGAAACGAAACTTATAATGAGCCTCCACGAACCCAACAATACGCTTCAATCAAATCCAATCTAGGACTAGAGAGAATCCAAACCCCTAAAATACAGTATGTTTAACCTCCTTGTGATTTGGAGTGAAGTGTAGGGATAAACTCTGCTCTCTTTTGGCATGTTGGGTTAGGAGGTTTTTTTTACTAAAATAGTTACAAAATGATAAAATAGATTAAAAAATTAATAAGACAAAATATCATATCTAAACCATAATCATTTTACTTTTTCTCTTACAAAAATCAAAAAAAAGTTAAAAGGCATATCTCAAATAAGGTTTTAGTTCCAAACTAAAATAGCCAAAAAACGAACCAACTCCTCAAACGAAACCTCTATTAACAATATTCGAAAAAGTCTATATTACCCAAGATATGTTTCAAATTTTATTTTCTATGCCATCTTAATCTCACAAGTAGGGCTGTGCACAATACTGCCAAAACCGCCAAAACCTCACTGAATCACACCGAATCGTACCGAATCGTGCATTTTTTTTTAACTCTGGTGGGCAGGTTGGACGGGTTGGGGTTGTAGAAGTGGCAGGTCGGCGCGGGTGGCGGTTTGAAAATCCCAACTCGCTGAGTAAACCGAATCGACCCACCAAGTAATTCTGCAAGCAAATCTGACCCTTCTGCTATGCTATATACACATCCAACAACCATTAGATTACATCTACCATACTAAATGTAGATATACTCACACATAAAGAATAATTTCTCAATCAACCCTATTGACCCCCAAACACCTCGTTTCATTCATCATCGCCACGCCGCTGCTCTCCGTTCTTGTTTCTTTTCCTTACCTTGCCAATCAACGCTACCATAGCGTTGCTGTCACTGCCATTTGCCTTTCCGCCGCCGCTCTCTGCTCGTCGTCTGTAATAACCCTCATCACTGTTTACCGAATAACCACTGATTATTGTTGAACCGAGACTGATTATGATTGATAACTGAAGTAATCGAAATACTGAACTGACTGACTGAAATCTGAAACTGATTGATTGAGTATATGTTAGTTAAATTGCATTCTATCTGTTTGCTTGCCAAATTATCTGTTCATATCTTTGTGTTCAAATTGCTAATTGAGGGCCTTATCGGCGGCCGAACCGGAAATCGATTAGTGTTTTATGATCGTCATAATTTATGTAATTTTATGGTGTAATTATCTGAAAATTGATTTGGTATGATTAAATTAGGTTATATATTGATAAATTGCAAGTATTGGACTTATTTACCAAACTAACCCTTAGTGGGCCACTACTCTAGACATATTGAGACTTGTATACACTCAAACAAACATTGTGCTCAGCCATTTTTCTTGTTATTGCCGTCCAAGAGAGTGAGAGGGAGAGAATTGACTTGTTCTTGAGGAAATTGCTTGAAGACTTGGAGATTTTAGAAAATAATTATCTAATTGAACCTCTAGACTTGTCATTGAGGAACCTAGGTATGAATTTCATCCTCTTAATTGTGTGTTTAAGTTCCTTCTAGCATGGATCATGGTAGTTTAAAGAGTTAAGTCATGAATTGGTCCAAAAGTGTTGAATTGAAGCTTAATTGTCACATGCATGTGTATATCTGGAAGTTTTGAGAATGTAGATTCATAATTCCTCACATGCATGTCCATCTTTTGATCATACTCCATGATTTCATCTTGTTCTTGAAGATTTGAGCTCATTTGAGCAAGCATTGAAGCTTTAAAATGGTTTAAATTCATGCATGTTTGCATGTTCATCTTGTTCATGAAATTGGGTTGAAATTGGATTTAATTAACTCACTCTTGGGCTTTGATTTCTCAAATTGAGCTTTGAAACTTGTTGTATATTGAGTTTAGATGTGTTTTCCAGGAATTGGGCCCAAAAGGTCGAGTTTTGAGCTAAGGAATGCTTGGTTTGAGCTTGGGAGGCAAATCTGGAAATTCCAGAATTTGGCTTCTTCGCTCGAGCGAAGGATTCCACGCTCGAGCGACCATCGTTTATTCTGAGCTCCGCTCGAGCGAAGGAATGGTGGCTCGAGCGTAAATTGCAAGCTCTCAGATTCTTGGTGCACGCAGACGCACGTTCGAGCGAGAGAACCTACGCTCCAGCGAGGACTGTGTCTTACGCTCGAGTGGACGTCGAGCGAGCATCGAGCGGAGATTTTCAACATCCAGCACTTTTTGCATTTTTGCAGACTGCTCGAGCGAGGAAGTCCACGCTCGAGCGACCCCACTGTTTTGACAAGCTCGCTCGAGCGAAGAAAGCCACACTCGAGCGAGACCCCTGTTTTCTGAAAATTCTAAAAAATGCTTTTAAAGTGCATCTTTGTATCCTCATCCCATCCTAGGCATTCTTAGGCCTAGTTTTAGACATCTTAATGAGGATATAGAAGTAGAACCACAGTGAGGCAAATTAGGGATTAAGTTATTATCTTTCCCAACTGTATAGCTTAGTGTGTGTTCGTTCTGTAAACTGTGTAGGGTTGGCTTTCCGAGGAGACGCTCTAGCTTACTGTAGCCCAGAACTCTGTGAGTAACAATTGTGTAAAGATATGTTCAACTGTGAATATTTCTGACTGTTTAACTGAACTGCTTTCTGAACTGAAACTGTTAATTGAATGAATGTATGTCCTATATTCTGAACTGTATTCTGGCATCCTTAGCAACTATTGTTACTGACTGTTACTGTTACAGAGATCTCTGTCGGTTCCCTTGTTGGAACCACTACTGTTTACTGATTGATGGCTATCATTTACTGTTCGGTCTTTAAGACCTATTGCTTACTGTACTACTATGCTAACAGATGTACCACATATGACTATTATGACTGAATGACTGATATACTGAATCAATTGACTGTTTTCAATACTGAAAGGACATTCATTCTTAACCTCTTTACGCATTATGTTATTCACTGGGCTTTAGCTCACTGCTCATATATATATATGTAGGTGTACAAGCACTAGACCGCGGCTAGAAGCGTCGGGGTAAACTCCAGTTCTGTCAAGCCAACCTATGTGCCTCACTGCGAGGTTCCGAGCCTGTTAAGCTTTGGCTTAGTGGTGTTTTAATTTCCCCGTCTATCTCTGTATCTGTTTTGTAATAACTGTAGACTGTACTGTACTGTTTAATAGGGATTAGGTCCCTGCTCTGAATGATTGTATATAATGTACATACTGTTTTGTCACTGACTGTATATATGTATGAGAAATCTTTTTGCATACAGACTATCACAGCTCATTGGACATTGCTTATTTACTGTATTGGCTTCCACCAGCCCCTGTACTCTGTTTTACTGTCTTACTGTTAAGCAGGCCTTCGGTAATCTCGGATTACTGGCCGGTTACGGTGCTAAACCCATAGGGGCGGGTTTGGGTCGTGACATCGTCGGTACATGGCTCTTTGCTCTCTCTCTCTCTCTCTCTCTTTCTATCTGCTCTCTCTATATACATACATATGACACTATACAGTTTGGTTTGTATGTATGTCGTATAAGTCTGTCTCTCTCTATATATATAACTACTTAAAGTTTGGTTTTTTTTGAACTGGTACTCATAGTTTGGCTTGCATGCTCATGGTTTTTATTTATTCTTTTTTTTTATTTTATTTTTTTATTTAAAACCCATATTGATAATTTTTATTTATTTATTTCACAACTCTTCTCATAACATTCTAATAAATTTCCCATATATTCAATAAATAGAGTAATGTTGAGAGCTTTTTATCTCTGAAGTTTGACATTTATGTGGATTAGTTTTAGAATTTATGTTTAGAATTATGTTGGTTGTTGGATGATGTTATATTAGATGAATATTTCAATTTTGTCTATTTTTATTAATTTATAAATTAAATCATTTTACTCTTTGATTCATGTCTTGTAATTTGAATTATATTTCTTATAAACCGCCAATTTAATCAAACCGCCAAGATAAATCTGCCATTATTTCACAACCGAACTGCCTGTTTTTAATAAGAAAAATGACAATTTCGAATGACACTTTTATCTACAGTTTCTATTTTTCTCCTAAACCGCACCGACCCGCACCGCGCACACTTCTACTCACAAGTCAAAACAAGATTTTCACCTCCTTTCCTTTTCTTCTATTTATTTTTCTTTCCTTCTTTTCACGTTTTTTTTATCTCTCCTCCCCTATATCATGGCTAGGGATGGCAATTTAAACCCGACCCGACGGGGACCCGATCCCCCAACCTCGATTGGAACGGTTTTTCCCCGAAAATTATCTCCATAGGGCCGGGGATGGTATTGAAAATTAAATTCCTGATGATTTTCGAGCCGGGGACGGGGATAGATTCCCCAACCCCGGCCCCGGCCCGACCCCGCCTCGTTTGATCCCCGACTGATCCCCGTATGTTATTATAATATATATATATTATATTATATGTTTAGGTAGGGTTATTATAATATATACATATATTATATTATATGTTTGGCCCTCACTCACATCACACAGTCATACACTCATTGTCTCTCATCTCTCTCTCTCAAACCTTCGCAGACGCCGATCGAGCTCTGTCCCTCCTCCGCCGATCGCCCTCCTGTCCCTCCTCCACCGATCTCCCTCATCTCCCTCGTCCATCGATCACCCTCCTCTCCCTCCTCCGCCGATCTCCCTTCTCCGCCGATTGAGCCACCACAACTCACCACTGTTTGCGGCAGTCTTCCTCTCTTTCTCTCTCTCGATCGATTTGTTATATATATATATTAGATTTGTTATATATATATGTTAGATCTGATTTTTTTTTTTGAGCTCATCAGATCTGTTATGGTGATGAACAGATCTATTAGATCTGATTTTTTTTTTTTTTTACATTTGAGCATCAGATTTCTCTCTCTATGTTGTTGTTGTTGATGATGAACGAATTTGTTGTATCTATTTTTTTTTTTGGCCGGGGATTAATCGGGGTCGGGAAAACCCGATCCCCGCTAGGGGGCGGAGGTGGGGGCGGATATAGGTTCCCTGTCGGGGATCGGAGCCGGGGACGGGGGGATTTCCACCATCGGGGATCGGGGATGGGGAGGGTGATCCCCGGCCCCTCCCCGCCTCGTTGCCATTCCTAATCATGGCCAACTCATCTACTTTTAGCTAGCAAAGGATTATTTTAGAAAATTGATCAAAAGTTAATTTTTTTATTTTTTTTAAAATGTATAAAAAAGTAAAAAAATAATGTGACTTAAAATAAATTAAAAGTCAATTTTTGGCTTAAATAAATTTTCAAATTAGGCCAAAATCAACCAAAATAATTTGTCATTCCGGCGCACACCCATTTCCAACCCACAAAATTTTTCAAATTAAAATAACACACAAACATACAGTTTTTTCTTTTAAATATTCTTTTAAAAAAACAATTTAGAGAATTGATCAAATTTTTAAACTATTTAGGAAACTAATCTATTTTTTGAAATTGAAATTGTATTTTCAACATACAATTTCACTTTGAAATCGCATGTTGAAAATAAAATATATCTTAATGAAGTCCATGTCATCATAAATTACATTTTCAACATGCAATTTCAAGGTGAAATTACATGTTAAAAATGCAATTTCAATTTAAAATTGAAATTTCAAAATGCGATTTTAAAAAGCAGGTTAGTTTTTCAAATTGTATGAAAAGTAGGTCAATTCTCTAAATTATTATTTTCTAGAATATTTTAAAAAAAAACTCCCACAAACATATATATATATCAATTAATATATATGTATATATATCATATGAGTGTCGCTTTGGCAACTTGCAAAAAAAAGCTGTGTTTTGTAGCTCTTCCCAAAAAAGTCAAAATGACTTTTTACCATTAAAATCATTTGGGAAGAGAAAAAAAAAGTTACTGGTAAAATTATGACTATACCTTTCATGGATCAAAATGAGCCACATATAGGTAAAATTGTAAAATTTATAAATTAGGTGGGGGTAGTTTGATCATTTTATTGTGATGTGATATCATAAACAAATATTAATCAAAAATCAATTTTTCAAATCACTTTCTAAAAAAGCCAAAAAACTTATTTAAAAATAAAAAATTAACTTTTTACTATCTTCCTAAAGGAAAATGATTTGGAGCCCTAAAAAGAGGCCCCCTAATCCCCCTAATTTCCTGTTTTGGCAACTGTTTCCTTTTCTTTTTTTTTTTCTTACTTGATATGGAAATTAGGGGGATTAGGGGGGATGTTTTTAGGGGGATGTAGCATGACCGCTTCCTAAAACACCCCTGAAATCGTGCACTGCGTTTGCTTCCAATTGCACAATTTTTTGTTCTCATTTTTTTTTTCCATGAAAACAACAATGGTTGTACCAGCCAACTAGGTTGGAAGAGTCACCCATTCACACACAAATTCTTACATACATATCAATGGGAAATGAGATAATCAATTAGGCCTAATTTAATTGGTTACTATAATTTTTTTAAAGACTAGTTCTTAGGAAAATGTCATGGGTTCAACTCTCTTTTTAAGAGAGTTGACTTAAAGAATCAAGCATTTGGTACTTTACAAATAAGGAGGTTAACTCTCATAGATGCTAATTTTATAACTAACAAATGACTTTCGTCAATAAACAAAAAAAATAAATAAATAAAAATAAAGGAGATAATGAGTATGAGCAGGAAGAAGATGTGAGAAAGGATAAAGTTGGTCAACTATATAGTGATAAAGGGGTAGTGGATGAAAGAAAAAGAAAAAAAAGGGACAAAAATGTCATTTTATCAATCCATTTTAAGGTCAATGTCTTTCTGAGGAGAAATTATATATTTCCACACACCTAGTTAGCTCAGGTAACACACTTAATAAAATATTGATTTAATAACAATTATATCCTAAATAAAAATGACTATATAGACATCTAACAACCTTCATAATATTATATAAAAAAATTCTTTGTACACATCTTTTAAGAACAAAAAAATCTCAATAGACAATTTTTGAGTTAAAAAAAACCTAAGGGATAATGAGCTTCTATCTTAGCTCACCAACTTCACTGCTATAAACTTCTAATGCAAAGAAAACGCACTTGCCTGCTTAGACTCCTACTACTAGTCACAGATGGGCTCGTTCTACATTTCATTAACTCGATCATCTGTCATTCCATCTGTCACTCACCTACCTCACTGCCTAAAGCTTCCATTTCACAAGAGTGCTTGTGCTCGTGGTCATAAATTTCGAGAAATAGATGTTGAATTTTTATATTTTTTTCAGAATTAATTGGTCGAAATCATATCATTTATTCGGTGATTAAGTTCCGAATTAAACCTATAATTTCGGACAACCAGAGCCGAAAGTCCCAAACCGTAAAACATAAGGAAAAAATCGAAGGTTTTATGTCAATGGAGTGTACAGAGGTCTGAAAATGGTAAATGTAATGACAAAATGATAAATGTAATAATAAAATGGAAAAATACCTTACCTTCAACAAAGGTTTTCAATAGAGGTTCAATAGAGGTCTTCAATGGAGGAAATTTCGCTAACTTTGGTCTTCGCTTTTGCGTGGGTGGACGTAGGTGTTAGGGAAAATATATGATTTCTCACAAGTAAATCAATCAATGGGAATAAAAACTAATACAAAAAAATTAAATAAAAAACAACACAAGAATTTTACGTGGTTCCTTCAATGTGAGGTATGTCCACGGGATCGAAATCCGATTCCACTATCAACCAAATAAGTTTCCAAACGATTACAAACGAGACACAAATAGTCTCACAAACCACCATTAGGTGAATTTCAAATAATCACAAATAAACAAGAGGAAAGACCTCACCAAATAGATGAACAAAAATCTTCGAAACCAAAGTTGTAAAAGATTCAAAATAATAAACCCAAATTAATCCACACGCTGCCGCTAAATCCAAAATAAACTTCCAAGCTTTAATCAGAATCAAAGCACAAAGCATGAAATCAACTATAGCATCCCGCTCGGTCACCGAAGAGATTGATCAATGATCTATACCAGCCGCAGCACTTTACCGAGGATGAACCCAAATCATATATCTATGTATATATGTTGTTGATTAATGGGCTTTTCTATCAAAACACTAGTTGTAACCAAATTGAATTAGGTCTCTAAAAATTAGATATAATATATTAAAATATATTATAACCAACACCAAACCAAATTAAACTCTTTTAATAAACCAATTGGGTCTCAAACTCCAATAAGGAGATATACCCCAATAATTCTCCTCCTGTTGACTTAAAGTGGAGACATCAACCATACCTGCCACAGTTTGACACTTCAAATGTTTGTCCCTCAACAAAGTCTTAGTCAACATATCCGAAATATTATTATCCGTGTGAACCTTTTCGAGTTGCAACAACTTTGAATCTAACACATCACAAATCCAGTGGTATCTCACATCAATGTGTTTCGATCTGAAATGAAAAGTAGATTTTTTACTCAAATGAATAGCACTTTGACTATCACAATAAACCACATACCTTTCTTGTTTCAAACCCAATTCTTGCAAAAATTTCTTCAACCATAACTCTTCTTTGCAAGCTTCCGTAATGGCAATAAATTCAGCTTCGGTAGTTGAGAGAGCAACACATTTTTGTACTTTAGATTGCCATGCCACAGCTCTCCCTGCAAATGTCATCAAATACCCCGAAGTAGATTTCCTAGAATCAATATCACTGGCCATGTCAGAATCTGTGAACCCATCAAGCATCGGTTTACCATCCCCAAAACACAAACATACTTTCAAAGTCCCTCGAAGATACCTTAGAATCTATTTTACCGCTGCCCAATGTTCTTTGCCCCGATTAGAGAGAAAACAACTCACCACACCAACGGCGTGAGCAATATCCGACTTTGTACAAACCATGGCGTACATCAAGGAACCAACTGCTGAAGCATAAGGAATTTTCAACATCTCTTCCTTGTCTTTCTCATTTGTAGGACATTGATTCGAAATAAGCTTGAAGTGACCCGCAAGTGGACAACTAACCGGCTTTGCTTTATTCATGTTGAACCTCTCAAGAACTTTCTCAATGTAGCTTTCTTGAGATAACCAAATCAGCCCCTCTTTGCGATCACAAACAATTTTCATACCAAGTATTTGCTTTGCTGGTCCCGAATCTTTCATAGCAAAAGACTTGCTTAACTCCAATTTCAACCTGTTAATCATGGTAGAATCTTGACCCACAATTAACATGTCAACAACATAAAGCAAAAGAATAATAAATTTGCCATATGGGAAATTTTTCACAAACACATAATGGTTCGAAGTGGTTTTAGAAAAACCATTATTAATCATGAAAGAGTCAATTTTTTTCTACCATTGTCGCGGGGCTTGCTTGAGGCCATACAAACTTTTCTTCAATTTGTAAACAAATTTTTTTTTCCCTTTTTCCACAAAACCTTTTGGTTGCTCCATGTAAATTTCTTCTTCAAGATCACCATGAAGAAATGCGGTCTTTACATCAAGTTGTTCAACTTCAAGGATCATACTTGCAGCCATGCCAAGTACAACCCAAATAGAAGATATCTTCACAACCGGCGAGAAAATCTCATCAAAGTCAATGCCTTTCTTTTGCCCAAAGCCTTTCACAACAAGATGTGCCTTGTACCTCAGATTATTGCCATCATTCTTCAATTTGAAGACCCACTTATTTTTCAGAATTTTCCTTCTCTTAGGCAACTTCACTAAATCATAGGTGTGATTTTCAAGTAAGGAATTCATCTCCTCTTCTATGGCCTTTTTCCAATCACCTTTCTTTACATGCTCAATTGCTTCTTGGTAGCTCTCGGGCTCCCCTTGATCAGAAATCAACACAAATTCATTGGGAGGATACTTTCTTGAAGGTTGTCGGTCCCTTGTAGATTTCCTCAACTCAACTTGTGGTAGTGGTTCTTGAGTTGGATGCTCTTCCTCAATTTTGAGCTCAACTTCATTAGGATTAGAATCATCCTCCACATCTTCAATGGGTGGCTGCACATCTCCCCCATTTTCATCATCAACTGAAGATGAAGGAGATGGATCCATGTCAATGAGATCATTACTTTTTGGCTTTGGTTGATCACCTTTGCCAAAGTCTTCAATTGTTTGGTCTGCAACAAACACAACATCACGGCTTCGAATAACTTTCTTGTTGAGCGGATCCCACAATCTATAACCAAATTCATCATACCCATAGCCAAGAAAAATACATTGTCTTGACTTACTATCAAGCTTGGACCTCTCATCCTTTGGAATGTGAACAAAAGCTCGGCAACCAAATACTCTCAAGTGCTCATAAGACACATTTTTACCAGTCCAAACTCTTTCTGGAACATCACTATTCAAAGGATAGAAAAGAGACAAATTGATCACGTCAACCGTTGTCCTCATTGTCTCACCCCAAAAGGATCTTGGCAATTTAGCTTGTGAAAGCAAACATCTTGTTCTTTCCATAATGGTGCGGTTCATCCTCTCGGCAACGCCATTTTGTTGAGGAATCTTCTTAACTGTCTTTTGGTGCCGAATACCTTGGCTGTGACAATACTCATCAAATGGTCCAATGTATTCACCACCATTGTCTGATCGGATACACTTTAATTTCTGCCCTGTTTCTCTTTCAACCATGGCTTGAAAATGCTTAAATACTTCTAGAACTTGATCTTTAGTTTTTAGTAGAAAAGCCCAAACTTTCCTTGAATAATCATCAATGAAAGTAACAAAATAAAGTGCACCACTATGTGTTGTAACTTTCAAAGGACCATAAACATCCGAATGAATCAACTCCAAAACATTTTCTTGTCTAGAAGCAACATTTTTATGAAAAGAAACTCTATGTTGTTTACCTGCCAAATAATGAACACAAGTTTTAAGATGTGTATAAACCGGGTAGAAGCTCTTTCTTGAACAAAACTTGTAGCCCTTTTTCACTTATGTGCCCAAGCTGCTTGTGCCATAATTCGGTAGAAGTATCATCTTCAAGTGCATTGACAACACCTTTACAAATTTTTCCTTGCATTGAATAAAGTGTATGAGTCTTCTTGCACTTAGCCACCACCAAAGAACCCTTTGTGAGCTTCCATATTCCATCACCAAATTTGTTGTTGAAGCCTTCATCATCTAGTTTCCCGGTAGAGATCAAATTGAGGCGAATGTCGGGAACATGCCTCACATCTTTAAGCAATAACTTGCAACCCAAATTTGTTTCCAAGCAAACATCACCCATGCCAATAATCTTGGATAAATCTTCATTACCCATTCAGACAAAACCATAATCTCCTTTGGTGTAGGTAGTGAAGAAATCAACTCGAGAAGTCATATGAAAAGAAGCACCGGAATCAATCACCCAATTGCTCTCTTGGCCTACAAAATTGATACAATCATCTTCACAAACGACCATGAGATCACCATTGGTAGTAACTGCCGTTGTGTCTTCTTACTTCTTATCTACAATTTTGTCACGCCTTTTCTCCTTATTCTTGAGCTTTCGGCATTCCCGCTTCATGTGCCCTTTCTCGTGGCAATAGTAACACTCAATGTCTTTCTTTGAAAAAGAACCATCTCTTGATTTGTCACGGCTTTGATCACGACTATGAGGAGTCTTACTCCTTACCCTTGTTTTGCTTCGGCCTTTCACAACAAATGCTTCTAAATGAGAGAAGCTCGTTGATTTTCTTCTAATTTCTTCATTCAACAAGCTGCTAGTGACTTGACCCATTGTGACAACTCCATCAGGTGCTGAATTACTAACCGTCATAACCAAAGTCTCCCAACTTTCGGGCAAAGAACTAAGTAGCATCAAAGCTTGCAACTCATCATCAAAAATAATTTTCATAGAAGCAAGTTGGTTAACAATACTTTTTATTTCATTCAAATGTTCTGGAATAGGGCTGCCATCTTTATATTTTAAATTAACCAACTTACGAAATAAAAAGACTTTATTTGTGGCTGATTTCCTATCATAAAGGCCTTCTAATTTTTTCCATAAATCATGTGCTGAGGTTTCAGTAGCAACATGATGAGACACCAATGGCTTTTCGATTAAGCCTATTCCATTCATCATCTTTCATACCTTCAGGTTTGCCACTATCACCCTCAATAGACTTATACAAATCTTTACAAAATAATAGGTCATCCATTTTAGTTTTCCAAGTTACCCAATTACTTCCATTGAAGCTAGACATGCGACCCACATTCCCTTCCATTGATTTACACAAATAAATAAACCGAAATAAACCGTAAGCTCTGATACTAGTTGTTAGGAAAAATATATGATTTCCCACAAGTAAATCAATCAATGAGAATAAAAACTAATGCAGAAAAATTAAATAAAAAACAACACAAGAATTTTATGTGGTTCCCTCAATGTGAGGTACGTCCATGGGATCGAAATCCGATTCCACTATCAACCAAATAAGTTTCCAAACAATTACAAACGAGACACGAATAGTCTCACAAACCACCATTAGGTGAATTCCAAATAATCACAAATAAATAAGAGGAAAGACCTCACCAAATAGATGAACAAAAATTTTCAAAACCAAAGTTGTAGAAGACTCAAAATAATAGACCCAAATTAATCCACACGCTGCCGCTAAATCCAAAATAAACTTCCAAGCTTTAATCAGAATCAAAGCACAAAGCATGAAATCAACTATAGCATCCCGCACGGTTACCGAAGAGATTGATCAATGATCTATAGCAGCCGCAGCACTTTACCGAGGATGAACCCAAATCATATATCTATGTATATATGTTGTTGATTGATGGGCTTTTCTATCAAAACACTAGTTGTAACCAAATTGAATTAGGTCTCTAAAAATTAAATATAATATATTAAAATATATTATAACCAATACCAAACCAAATTAAACTCTTTTAATAAACCAATTAGGTCTCAAGCTCCAACAAGGAGATATACCCCAATAGTAGGGTCAATCAAAAGTATGTGGAAAAGAGGGTAAAGTGGTATGTGTACAATGGTTATGAGTGAAGGATGTAATTGTAACTTTAAGTGTGTGGATTGAGAAAAATAGTTAATAATGAAATTAATAGGTGTGTGCATTAAGAAAAAAATGTGGACTGAGCTAATTAAGTGTGTGAAAATAGAATTTTCCCTTTATAAGATGTTTCACGTGCTTAATTCGCTGCGTGTTACTTATACATGGTTAACTTAGACAGAATTCGTTGGTTTTATACTTTACTTCAAATCACAAGAGGGTTAAGTGTGTATTTCTTAATAGGGGTGTACACAGTCCGGATTGGTTCGGTTATGAGAAAATTCAAGAACCGAACCGATTCTAACGATTCTGTGATTTTGAGAACCAAACCAGACCAGACCATTATACTTGTAAAACTAGACCAGAACCAAACCGAAATAACGGTTCAGTTTCGGTTTGGTTCACGGTTTCAAAAATTTCTATTTACAAGAATAAATTGTTAATATTAGCAAAATAATTACTTAAACTAATTACATTTAACTCATGATAAAAACTAATAATATTAAGGCATTACTCAACATTACATATCTATATTATCCGAATATCATTAAAATTACAAAAAAACCAATTAATAAAAATAAAACTTGATATTATATATATACATATATATATCTTTTAAAATTCGGTTCGATTCGGTTCGGTTCGAACCGTAAATTTTTCATAAAATCCATTAACCGAACTGTTTTTCTGGTTTTCATATTTCTTAAACTGAAACCAAACCGGTTCTTAACAGAACCAAACCAAACCGTACGATTTGGTCAGGTTCAATCCGGATTATCGATTTGAACGGATTTTTGAACCACTCTATTTCTTAACTATAGAGAGGTAATGTCTTTTTGGTTTAAACTACAAGGAGTTAAAATGTAATTAACTCTATTACATTTTACACATCAATCAAAATTTTTTTTTTCTTGCAATCATCTATTCAACTATAATAAAATTCACAAATCATCCCAAACACAATTTTTTTTTTCATCTCATAAAAGATTTATTTGGCAATACCATAAATAAATTGCTTATTGTCTTATTTTCATCACATCACATCTCTATTTTTTTATACTTATTTTCGTAATAAGTAAAAAATAAATTTATAAGTCATACCTAAAATAAAGTAGCAAAAAAATCTACTAAAAAAATTAAATCCCAAATGAGCCCTTAGTAATTGCATTAAACTTTGAATCACCAGACATATTGTGATGTGGTAACCCAAAATATAATTGGAAATTTTGAATTGAATTAAAATCAAATATTTTTATGAGTGATTTTATTAATTAGAGATTGATTTCATCAGATTTAATTTGTGAGAAAATTTTAAAATTTTATTAAAGACTTACTATCTTTTACTAGGATTAGAATTATCTTAAATTTAAATTTGAAGTTGAAAAAATTTAATGAACTTGTGGGGTGATAAAGGGCTAAAAAATTACTACAAATCCAATTGGTATTTTCAAAGAGAGGTTTTGTTTTGTTTTGTTTTATTTTTTCTTTCTTTTTTTGAGAGACGATGTGAGGTGAGTTCTTAATTATTTTAAAACAATTTTGATTGTGGCAAAATTTGGATTCCATTATGTAAAGTTTGGATTATACAATGGGGGTGTTTGGCAAGGGTTTTTTTGGGTTAAAATTCACAAAAAGATAAAATAGGCTAAAATAGTTAATAAGACAACATATCACATCAAATCTATAATTATTTTATTTTTTTTCTTGCAAATATCACATCTAATTATAAAAAAATCTAACTATCTTCCTAAATATAAAAATTTTAATCTACTAAAATAGCTAAAAATTAAAATAGCTAAAAACTAATAACTTTCCAAATGCCCACATTACTGAGGGCTATTTTGGAAAGAGGGTTATAATCAACTTTTTGATAAAAAACTACTTATAAGTAATTTTTTTGTAAGAAAAAAAATAAATTATAACCTGAAAAGTGGATTATAACTCACTCCCCACGAGCACTTCAGTCAATCAGTTAAAAATGGGGAAGATGTATGTGTTGAGATTAAGGTATCACCATTAGAGCATCTCCAACCCATCCTTCATATCTTCAAATATGAAGGATGGTCTCCTCCAACCCACCCTTCAAATTCATCTCCATTTTGGAGGAGAATGAATTCATCCTTCATATTTGAAGGGAGGATGAAAAAATGAAGGCTCCTCCAAAACACTATTCATTTGGTATTTTCTTATTATATTGCAAATAACTTTTAATTTATAAATTTAATTTTTATAAAATTGACATTATTAAAAAGTATAAAATCATACCTTTAAAATGAGTATAATATTAAATATATTTTACAAAAAATTTAAAATTAAATATTTATTAATGAATAAAATTTACTTTTTGAATAGAGTTTGAAAGAAGGAAATGAAGGATTGTGGTTGGAGTTTGAATGAATAGTGACTTCCTCTATATTTACTTTTTGAATTAAAAAATATTATTTTCATCCTCTTAATGAGAGTATTGCATTGGAGATGCTCTTAGTTGGTTTTTTTTTTTTTTTGAAGTGAGTGCAAGTTGAAATGATTACAAAAATTGAAATTTGTTACAGTGCTGTTAAAATTGTTGATTACACACTGGAGACTCTAAAAAAATAGACTTACAAATATAATGTTGAATGTTGTACATTACGCTAGTCATTTTTATTATTATTTAATCAATAATATTATAAATTTATCTTTATTAATTTAGAATTTATTTTAAAAAAAATTAATAGTTAAAATTCATTTTATATGTAAATTTTATAATTCATCAATTCAATTGCTATTATTCAAATAAATTCAGAATTCGTGAAGATAAATTTCTAGCATTTTTCTTAATTAATTTTCAGAAAGAAGCGAAACCCAACCCAATAAAAGTAATGGTCTATGTCAAGGGACCTCTACTGTCGACGAAATTGCTCAAAAATCAAAATAAAGGAAACAGGCCCGGTTTGAGAAGAGGGTTGAAGGATAAAATAATTGATAAAGACAAAATAAATTAAAATAATTAATAAGATAAAATGTTATATTCAAATTATAATTATTTTTTATCTTTTTCCTCACAATCATCAAATCAATTATAAAAAAAAAAAACTATATTCCTAAACACAACATTTTTAGTTATGCTAAAATAATCAAAAAATATTAAAAAGTCAACTAAAATTGCCAAGTTTCCAAACAAGGCCAGTATCTGGTCAAATGGTATCATATTTTAAATTTAAAAATACTACACAAACCAATTTTTTACATAATTTTCATATTCCTACACACAAAGTAACAGATTTCTCAATATTTATTAATGTGGGTCATTCCAACTTTGGGTCTAGTGATAAAAAAAATTATGTAATAAATCCATTTAGGTACAATATTACTCTTTAAATTTACCTAACAAAGTTTAACAGAACCTACTGCATTGAGAAATGGTACTCTCTTTATTTTGATCCAGGTATTGAGGAATACTATTTCACATTTCACATATTAGACACACATATTAATACATGCTATCTATTTTTTTCCTACTCTGCTACGTACTTGCTACAAAACCCCACTAAACAAAATGAGACAATTCCAACGAGGACATTATGTCATAGTTATTTTCTTAGCAAAAACAACAACGACTCGTACCATTAAAAAAAGACTACTAATAGCACTAATGTATTGAGAATATAAAAAAAAAAAAAAAAAAAAGCATAGGCAGTGGGCGCCCACTGCCACATCATTAGTGGTGCTATTAGAGCATCACTTTTAGTGCTCTTAATCATCTTTCTTTAGCTTGGGAGCACTAAAAAGGGAGTACTAATGAGCTGACTCCCCCGTGATGTGATTTTTTTTTTTTTTTTTTCCTTTTACATTTCCACCTCATTAGAGCTATTAGTGGTGTGTTTTTTGGAGCTCCCAGTCAGCTCTGATTTTCTTAGCAAAAGATCAAATTTGAGAAGAGTGTCTCTGCTGCTTTTCAGCTTGCAGAGAGCATCACTTATGCTAATGCGCCCATTCGGAGAATCGACGGTGCAAGAAAGCCCAACACCAAGCAGCTCGATCAAGCAATCGTGCTGCGCTTCTGGAGAAATGGATTTACCCTCATGACAAAGACTATCCTTATTTGGCAGCAAATCTTGATCCAGTACTTGCTCTATGCTGGCAGGGAAGGCCATTTTCACCCATTCCTTCAGGCTTAACCCTCCTGTGAAGATCTCATCGGTTGGTGTCTTCCCTGTAAAAAGCTCCAGCAATGTAATTCCATAGCTATAAACATCTCCGGCTGTTGATGGTTTCTCTCCTAGCCCATACTCTGCATCGCAATTCATCAAACCAAACAAATTATATCATGGGCTCTAATTTAGTGTGTATTGTGTGATTTCATAAATATATTTAAAACTATTTTGGCAAACCCTGCTTTAGAAGGAGTGTCGTGTACTGAGTCGCTCTTAAAATACGAACCTGGAGGTATGTAGCCTACAGAGCCCTTCACGCCACGCGTAGAGCTGATAGAACTTTGGTCAGCAGTTCTGCTGATCAACAACTTGGCCAGACCGAAATCTCCTACTTTGGCAGTCATGTCTTCATCCAACAGTATGTTGCTAGGCTTCAAATCGCAGTGCACCACTTGAACTCCGTTCTCATGGTGCAAATAGTTTACAACACAAGCAACATCAATGGCCACATTCAATCTCTCCACAATATTCAACCCGTCTCCATTCGCGTGTCTCCTCTTTCCCCTAATCCAATCTTCCAAGCTCCCATTACTCATGAATTCATACACAAGAGCAAGAAATTCCATGTTTTTGAAGTCTATGCTCGAGCACGATGTTATGAGTTTCACAAGATTCCGATGCCTGACACTCCTCAGAGCTGCGCACTCTGCCAAAAAACTCTTCCATGATCCAGTCCTCTCCACATCAAGCACCTTAACTGCGATGGGACTTCCTTCCCTGAGGTTTCCTTTGTAAACAGACCCAAAACTCCCCTTTCCAAGCAGATTTTCTTGGTTGAAATTTCCAGTTGCAAGACGAAGATCGTCATAAGAGACCATTTGATGCGGTCTCTTAAAGGACTCAGATGAGGCTTTGATCTTTGCTTGTCCTTTCCTTAGGTAGAAAATCAAGCTAATTGCTAAAGATAGTCCTAAGATTGCAGCGATGATGATTATAATAAAAACCAAGATTAATCTTTTTCTATGACCATGAATTTTCTTACATGCTAAACTGAAACAGAGATTTGGGTTACCTTCTAAATGAACTTTAGAGAGATTTGAGAAAACCCCACCAATGGGAACCTCTCCTTCCAGGTTGTTGAAAGAGAGGTTCAATACTTGGAGGGCCCGCAACTTTTGTAGGTCACTTGGAATTGAGCCAGAGAGATTGTTGTTGGAGATGTCAAGAGTTTTCAAACCTTTTACCTCTACAAAAGTATTTGGGATGCAACCCGAGAACAAATTATCCGCCATGAACAGTTCTTCCAAGCTCTTACATTTCCCAATTGAATCAGGGATGGGACCCGATAAACGGTTGTCAGAGAGGTCAATTGAGACAACACTATCTAGGATCCCAATTTCTTGAGGCAAAGGTCCACTAAGGAAGTTCTTTGAAAGATTCAAATGAGTGCTTAAACTAGGAAGATTGAGAATTTCTCCTGGTATGCTTCCATTGAGCTTGTTACTAGACAAGTCCAATGAAAGCAAGTCCTGGAAATTTCCAAAACTAGTGGGTATGCTTCCCACCAGTTCATTTCCTGATAAATCAATCTCAATCAATTTTTTGAGATCACCTATGGAATTTGGGATCTTTCCAGAAATTTTATTTCCAGCCAAAACCAACTTCAGCAATTCCTCCAACTGGCCTATT
This sequence comes from Camellia granthamiana, assembly GCA_036172215.1. Classification (NCBI taxonomy): domain Eukaryota; kingdom Viridiplantae; phylum Streptophyta; class Magnoliopsida; order Ericales; family Theaceae; genus Camellia; species Camellia granthamiana. Next base: position 143,253,935 of record CM069905.1, on the reverse strand, counting down.
TCGCGGGGAATTTCACCAGATAATGAGTTGTAGTTCAAGTTTAGCAAAGCCAAACCGCTCAGGTGACCAATTGAGGCAGGTATGCTGCCATGAATACGGTTTCCTCCCATATATAGTTTTCCAAGAACCTTGGAAAGATTGCCTACGGATTCTGGAATTATACCTTCTAGAAGATTGCCATCGATGGCGAGGAAGGAGAGACGGGTACTGTTTGTCAACAAAGAAAGAAAATTTAGACCATTATCGCCTGAGCTAACGATCCTATTGAACCCAATGTTGTACATACGTAGGTCTGGAAGATTTCCTAGTCCCGGTGGAACAGTTCCATGTAAGAGGTTGTGTGCCATACGAATGATTTGTATGTTTGTGAGGTTGTGCAGAGACCCTGGAATGGTGCCAGTGAATTTATTGAAGCAAAAATTGAAACCTAGAAGATTTGGGAGTGTGACTCCAACATCACTAGGAAGATTACCCCACAAATCATTGGAAGCCAAGGCCAAATAAACGAGGGAAGACATGTTGTATATTGATGGAGGGACTGTGCCTGTGAGGTTGTTAATGGTGAGATCAAGAAACTTCAAATTTCGAAGACGAGACAAGTCACCAGGTATCGCGCCACTGAGGCTATTGGTGCCTAAAATTAAATTGGTGAGTGATGAGATGTTGGCTATGGATGGTGGAATTGGGCCCGAAAGATTGTTTCCTGCCAAGTTCAAAATTTGTAGTTTCGTTAGGTGGCTGATCTCTTCGGGGATTCTCCCCGAAACCTCATTTTGCATCAAGTTGAGGGTTCTGAGCTCAATGCACCGGCTTATGGTTGGTGGTATTGGACCTTGGATGGTGTTGAAGCTTGCATTCAGGACTTTTAGGCGAAAAAGATTGCCAAGTTGGTCAGGAAATGTTCCTGTCAATTGGTTATTTTGGAGTTGAAGTGATATAAGGAAGGAAAGATTGCCAATGTGAGGGGTTATGGATCCTTTTAGCCCTAGGCTGGCAAGATCAAGCCCAACCACTCTTTGGCCTAATTTGTTGCAGGTGACTCTGGTCCAGTTGCAGGGTGACAAGGTTTGGTCCCAAGTCGATAGAGGGTTAGGTGACTCTATGAGGGACTTGAAAGAGATCAAGGCCTCCTTGTCTGTGTCAATGCTCAAAGTAGAGGAATCAACAGCAAGAAATAGGCTTTTGGAAGCAATGACAACAAGTGAAATGACAAATTGAAGCATCAGGAGAGAGGGGAAACCCATGACTGCTTGGTGCTTTGCAGTGAAGAGAGACACTGAATGCATGAAAGAGTTGGAAATGGAGATGGGGTATTTAAAGATTGAAGTTGACAATCACATGTGATGATGAAGCTTTGGTGAAAAGTCGTAGGCATCTGTATTAGTAGACTACTAAATTATGAGTTATGCTAGGGATTTTAAATAAATTACTAAATTTTCTATCAAATCTCTCACATGGGTGTGTGACTCACACAAATCACATGTGTATGGGTCCCACACCCATGTGATAGATTTGGTAAAAAATTTGATAATTCATTTGGACTCTATAGCATTTTCTCTAAATTATTAAACCTTGTCATGCCATGACTGAGTTTTATGGATTCATTAAAGTCTTCAGTTGGGTGGACCACCACCAGTGAGTTTGGTGGATTCATACCAGTGTTTCTTTCCATATTAATAGAGACCACCGGGTGTAATTTGTTTGTTCGTTTTTTTTTTTTTTTTTTGGTGACAAGGGAGGCCTAAGCCCAGCCAAAAAACAAACTAACTACCAACACTATGAGAATTCGCGAGCTCCTGAGCATCCTTTGTTAATAAAGGTAACACAGACGGCGAAACGCCAATGGATGTGCTGATTGTTTGGCTAAAGAAGCGCAAGTGTTTGAGGCCCAACGGCAACTTATCCACTTGCCTCCGCCGTCTCTGTTACTTTTATTAGCAAAGGATGCTCAGCTGGCAACTCCTCAAAGTGTTGGTAGTTAGTTTGTTTTTTGGCTGGGCTTAGGCCCCTCTTGTCACTAGGCTTACAAACGAGCCGAGTGGAGCTGAACTTTGTTGAGTTCGAACTCGGCTGATTAATATTAATGAAATTGGAGTTCGACTTGACTCGGCTTGATAAGATTTTTTTAAATATTATTTATATTATTTAATATATAAATAATATATTTATTATATAATTTAAATAAAGATAAACGAGCCGAACTTATTTGAGCTCAAACTCAGTTCGTTTACTAAACAAGCCGAGCCGAGCTTGTTCTTGAACAGTTCAATTCATTTGTAACTCTTCTTGTCACCAAAAAAAAAAAAGGACAAATCACATCGATGGTCCATATATTTTACATCTTGTATCATTTTCGCTCCTATACTTTCAATTGGTTCAATTTTGACTCTTAATTTTAAATTTTGTTTCAATTTGGTCTAATTACTAATATCGTTAGTGTTTTTAAAGGAAAATTATCACTAAATTGATTGAGGTTAACTAACTGAATTGAGTAAGTTTATAATTTTCCACTTAAAAATATGGCACGTGACACTTATTTACATATTTTTCATAAAAAATACTAAGAGTTGTAATTAATTGGACCAAATTGAGACAAAATCATAAATTCAGAATCAAAATCAAACCAATTGAAAGTACAAGGACTAAATGACATAGGAGATAAAAAATAGAGACTACCATCGTAATTTTCTTTTAAAAATATCACGGGCCCTGTTTTCAGTGCTATACACTCAGAATTGTGTACAAGAAAAGAGTGCAACTTTTCTCTAATTTTGTTTGGATGGATTGGATAAAGAGGAATTGTAATCTATCGGACTGTTAATCTTGGGATACATAGTCTCTAAATTATTTGGTTGGAAATGATATGTATCCCATATGTATTTAGTCATGGAATTTAATGTTAAGAAAGGACTATTCTACTGAATCATATGTTTGTTTGGAATATTATCATATAAATTCTTGCATATCAAAAGTTTCCAAAAGGATTTCTCGAGCTATGAGATTGAAGTTTCAAAATATATCATTTCTTGCATGGTTTTACAAGAAATCTTCAAAGTGTTGGACTTAGAACTCATATATGTACAGTTCCATGATTTTATGCTTTGAATTTGAAAGTTTTATTCTTGCATGGAAATGATATGTATGGAAAGTGTTGAATTTAAAAGTTTCAAAATATATCATTTCTTGCATGGTTTTACAAGAAATCTTCAAAGTGTTGGACTTAGAACTCATATATGTACAGTTCCATGATTTTATGCTTTGAATTTAAAAGTTTGATCCTTGCATGGAAATGATATCATTTGGTTGTAAATGATATGTATCCCATATGTATTTAGTCGTGGAATTTAATGTTAAGAAAGGACTATTCTACTGAATCATATGTTTATTTGGGATATTATGAAGAAGGATAAACGCTCAAAAGGCTATTTTGCCCTTTTGAATTGTTTACTAAATAATAGCAATACTAAATCTGACTTGTAAATTTTATTTTATTTTTTAGTTAGAACTTTTAAAAAACTAAATAAATAGAACATCATAAATAAATAAATTATTTTATTTTATTTTATTTTTTAGCTAGAGCTTTTTAGTTGAAATTTTTATTTTTAAATTAATAAAAATCCATGAGAGCCAAAAATGTCTTTTTATCCTCTAATCTCGAGGAGTATTTATTCATCCTTTTGTATGCCACACCCCCTCATGGGACACAATAATCCCCACAAATGAGAGATTGATTGTCCAATTGGACTATTAGTACGGCCTAAATTTTTTGAACCAAACAACATTCTATTTCATATATTGGACGTGAAGTCCTATCCTACCCTCCAATCCCTCCAAACAAACAAGGCTTTCGAGGATTCAACGGTTTAGTTCAGGCCATGGATCCATTATCATGGATTTCATTTCGATGATTTGATATGTTAAGTTTTTAGACTCTCATGTGTAGATTATTTAATCAGATTTGTCTAAAAAACTAGCATGATCTATTTTTAAAATTATGTTTGTTGTCTATTTTTTTTAATATGAATGTGATGGAAGTATGTGACTACAATTATTGAATCAATCTTTTTTAAAAAAAAATTATTTTAAATGAATAATCTACAAATTGAAACATACAAAATAAAAAGGGAATCATTAAAATAGAGCCTGTGGTAAGCTCACGGCCTAGACTAGACTAGTTCCATGCAAAACATAGCACTCGCATAAAAATATTTTTAAAATATAGTGATTCACATTTATTCTAAATGTAAATCTCACCATACAAGAATTAAATAACAACTCACATTATTTTTCTCAATAAATTTTTGTGTGTTTTAAATTAATGATGTAGTAAAAGAATTTATAAATAAAACAAAATTGACTCTCTTTGTTGAGTAATTGGGGAACAAATCATAACCAAGTAGTATGGTTAGTGATTTTTGAATTTCCGAGAACATCATGACATAAAAATAATGTCATATGATGTTCCAAAACTATTTAAGGAATTTTTGTTATTTTAGACTTCTTTTTTCAAATTCCTACTCAAACACAGTCTTAATGTCGAAATCATATGTGCACCAAAATTCAAGCTAACTGAAATTTGGTATAGATTGTTGTGGGGATATATTTTCTGAGTATCAACACGTGGCAAGGTGACGCCGACGTGTCAGCCGAGGTGCCACGTGTCCTGGTTGTTATGCCGAGGTCATCTCGGATAGGCCGAGGTTACCTCTGAAGATATCGGAATCCGAGATAAGCGGATGAGGGGCAAGAGTCCTAGAATGAAGAGGGAACTCAACCTAGATATGGACAAGAGTCCTAGATTGGGAGAAGACTTCAGTTTGGGTAAAGATAGAACTCTTAGAGAGTTTATCCTAATCCCACTGGGAGTCCCAGATTAGCAATAATCCTAAGACCATTAGGGCCAGGCTCCTATTGGGACTAGGATTGTATTGGCTATAAAGAGAGGCACCCCCATGGGTCTAAGGTATGTTTTTATACTCAAGCTTGTGAGTTGAATAAATTGATTTATCTTTGAGAGATATTGAGTACTGACTTGATCGTCGGAGTACCCCCGGGTGGGGAGCCACCGTGGGATTCTTATATTTCTGTTGCAGGTCAGCAAGGTGCCATCTATTCTGCCAGTGTTTTACAGTTGAGTACTAAGCGGGCAGTGTGGTCAGAAAATCACTCACACAATTTGGCGCCGTCTGTGGGAAAGAAAGAAGAATAGATGGCCAGTGATGGACAGAAGGATCAGATTGAAGACAAACACTCCTGCTGGGAGTGGGAGACCTATCGACCTCGACGCTGAAGGGGACGACCGCAACACAGAAACTCGTGACCAGAGTCACGGAGTGAAAGACGCCGGCCAGGAAGGTGACGCATCAAAGACAACAGATCGAAGCAGATACTACAACAAAGATGACCTCCAGGTATGGAAGGATAAATACCTGCGGATGAACGAAGACCCTTCCAGAAGGGATGCAAAGACAGGGGGCATGAGCACTCCCAAGGAGATGACATTCAAGTATAGAAGAGCTCAGCCTAAGTGAGCAGATCCTGGATTCCAGATCCCGGATCCGAGAATACATCATCTCGGCCTAGATGAGTAGGCCCGAGAAGAAGAGAGCTCAGCTTAAGTGAGCAGATCCTGGATTCCAGATCCTAGATCCGAGAATACATCATCTCGGCCTAGATGAGTAGGCCCGAGAAGACGAGAGCTCAGCCTAAGTGAGCAGATCCCAGACTCCAGATCCCGGATCTTAGAAGACATGATCTCGGCCTAGATGAGTAGGCTCGAGAAAAGAAGAGCTCAAACTGAGTGAGCAGATCTAAGAAGATAAGATCTCGACGCTTAAGTCCGAGAAGAGAAGAGCACAGCGAGCAGATCTAAGATCCCAGAGGATAAAAAGAAAACACACAAGATCAGACTGAAGTTGGCCGGGTTGAAAACCCCGGCTTGAATCCGAGAAGATGTTTAACCGAAGTTAAACCGAGAAGATGCTTAACCAAAGTTAAGTCGAGGTTATACAAAGTCTACCATTTGTTGAAATTTGTAGCAATTTACAAGTTGGTTAGACCGAATACAAAGTCTACCACTTGTTGAAATTTGTAGCAATTTACAAGTTGGTCAGACCAAATACAAAGTTTACCACTTGTTGAAATTTGTAGCAATTTACAAGTTGGTCAAACCGATACAAAGCTTGGCTTTGCTTGTTGAAATTTGTAGCAATTTACAAGTTGAAGTTAAGCCGAGATGGTTCCTTAGCTTCGCTTGTTGAAATTTGTAGCAATTTACAAGTGGAAGTTAAGCCGAGATTACTATTCTCCTCGCTTGTTGAAATTTGTAGCAATTTACAAGTCGAGGTGAAGCCGATGCTATTGCTTACAGAATTATAGAAATCCATGAGGTGGTTGAGCCAAAGATCATTGCTTAACATTTGTTGAAATTTGTAGCAATTTACAAGTTGAAGTTAAGCCGACATATGACCATCTGTTGAAATTTGTAGCAATTTACAGGTTGAGGTAAAGCTAAGTATATTAAACCCTTGTTGAAATTTGTAGCAATTTACAAGTAGATCATTGTTTAACACTTGTTATAACTTGAGTAAAGTTTACTGTTTATGTTAATCCTTGTTGAAATTTGTAGCAATTTACAAGTAGGTCAGATTGAGATTATTGTTTGAACACTCGTTGAAACTTGAGAAAAGTTTGCAAAGATAACATTGAATAGTATATGTTTTATACTTGTTGAAATTGATGAAAAGATTGCAGGTCAGTATCTTGCCGAAGTAAAGTTTACAGTTATTTTACCCGAGGTATATGATCTCGAGAAGATTGCATAAAGAAGAAAGAAATATAAAGAGTATATGCAAAATATTCTAAGTATAGAATCATATAGAGAAGACAAAGGTACAAGCATTCAAAGAAAGATAAAGCATTCAGCAGAAACAAGAGGCACATCGGCCATGAAAAGAAACTTATACTGTCCAAAGAAGCAACAAGGTACAAGAGTACAAACTGCAATGATGCCTAACCGAAGTTAAGCCGAGATGATGCTTAACCGAAGTTAAGCCGAGATGATGTTTAACCGAAGTTAAACGGAGATGATGCTTAACCGAAGTTAAGCCGAGATGATGTTTAATCGAAGTTAAACTGAGATGATACTTAACCGAAGTTAAGCCGAGATGATGTTTAACCGAAGTTAAACGGAGATGATGCTTAACCGAAGTTAAGCCGAGATGATGTTTAACCGAAGTTAAACGGAGATGATGCTTAACCGAAGTTAAGCCGAGATAATGTTTAAACCGAAGTTAAAACAAAATTGATGTTTAACACTTGTTGAAATTCTGAGAGAATTTACAAGTTAAAGAGTGCACAAGATAAATGTCGGCAAAAGATTTGCTGGAGTCAAACGTCGTTTTGATTAGAACAAGAACCACTAAAGTACAACGCCGGAAGTGGTGACCAGAATTGTAAAAGGAATAAATGCTTCAAGAAACAGCGATGATAGTTTGCAAAGGCCAAAAGAAAGAGGGTCTAAATGGGTGAATTAAATACCAGAAGTTTTAATACATCGGCGAAAGAAGAACACATCGGGTCTGTGACTACGGCACAAAGCCAACTTCCCTAATATGATCCTAAGTGTAATTTATGTTCACATTAGGGGGCAGGGAGAAGGTGCAGGGGGAATGAATGATAATCAAGGAGCAAGGGAATATTAATACTTGTTGAAATTTTTGAGCAATTTACAAGATCGACTTCGATTAAACAACTAGCTTGTTAAGAGCTGAGAAGTTGGAAATATGAAACATGTATAAAAGAAGGCAAGTACAAAAATGAAGACCTTAAAGAACTGAGATGATGAAAGCAAGAACGTCGGACTGATCTGTTTCGACGAACGACGATGGTTCAGCCTCGGCAGTCAATTGGAGGAGCTTCTTTACCGTTATCTCGGCATCAATTTCAAGAAGGAAGCAAACTACTCGGCATCAGTGGAAGATTCTGTCTCACCCCCAGAAGACAGTTGGAAAGGACTTCTCAGCAGCCTTCTCGGCCTCGAGCTCAGCATCAATCTCTCGAAGAGTTTGATCAAAGCTCTTCTCGGCGACTAGCACCTCGGGGTTGAAGGCAAGGATTGAAAGCAAGAATTTGGAAAAAGACACAGAAAACAGAGATAAGAATGTAATTCGTAATCAAGAATGGTGATGAAGCTATCAGGAAATCAAGACCAAAAGATTGCACAGGTGTGTCAAGCCAATAACAGTGGTGGAAATCAGCAGATATATGAACAGTATGTATTCAAGAAGATGATTTGGAAACACCGGGTAAAATAGCAATGGTGGTTAATAATAAAGCAGAGCTTCTTGGAAAGGAACAAGAAATAAAACCAGGAGGAACAGTGACTTACCAGAAGGAGGGAAGTCGGAATGAGAATTGTCGGAGTCTGACGACGGATGCGAAAGTAACAGAATGACATAAGCTTCACCAGAGGAGAGGAATGAAGACAATTGCAGAGCTTGAAAGCTTGGAACAATGGCGGATTTGAGGAAAAGAGCTAGGAAGAGAAATTCAGAATCAAGAAGACAACAAAGTTCATGAATAAAGCCAAGTGCACAGGCACTAAGTAAAGTATGTGAAGAACAAGAAAGTAATGACCCAGGCATGATGCTAGCAACAGAAAGTAGATATGGCGAGAACAGTGCCAGGCATTCAAACAGTAAAACAAATCGAAATAGAAGGCAACAGATGGCAAGTAAACATATTCGAAAGAGTTATGAAAGATTGAGCTTAATAACAAATAAGGAATTTATGAGCCTACCAAGAGAAATGAACACCGATATGAGATCGCCGGAGTCGAATAGATGACTGGAAATCAAGAGCCACCTGAAAATGTGAATGGAGCAGTTGCAAAGCTCTTGGAGTTTATGAATTAATGAAACCAGAAATCTCGGCTAGGAGGTGTGATCTCGAAATAGCTTGGAAAGCATGAAGCTTGATACTTGACAGAAGTGGACAGTGAAGTCCAGGAAACTTTGAGGTCGGCAAGTTTGATCTCGGACAGAGGGGTACAGATGAACGAACAATGTAGGTTCCATCACCTCAGAATGCCGAGGTAATAGAACCTAGGGGGCAGTTGTGGGGATATATTTTCTGAGTATCAACACGTGGCAAGGTGACGCCGACGTGTCAGCCGAGGTGCCACGTGTCCTGGTTGTTATGCCGAGGTCATCTCGGATAGGCCGAGGTTACCTCTGAAGATATCGGAATCCGAGATAAGCGGATGAGGGGCAAGAGTCCTAGAATGAAGAGGGAACTCAACCTAGATATGGACAAGAGTCCTAGATTGGGAGAAGACTTCAGTTTGGGTAAAGATAGAACTCTTAGAGAGTTTATCCTAATCCCACTGGGAGTCCCAGATTAGCAATAATCCTAAGACCATTAGGGCCAGGCTCCTATTGGGACTAGGATTGTATTGGCTATAAAAGAGAGGCACCCCCATGGGTCTAAGGTATGTTTTTATACTCAAGCTTGTGAGTTGAATAAATTGATTTATCTTTGAGAGATATTGAGTACTGACTTGATCGTCGGAGTACTCCCGGGTGGCGAGCCACCGTGGGATTCTTATATTTCTGTTGCAGGTCAGCAAGGTACCATCTATTCTGCCAGTGTTTTACAGTTGAGTACTAAGCGGACAGTGTGGTCAGAAAATCACTCACACGATTGTGTTATGGACTTTGAACAATTTTGCTCCAACCATAATTTTAGTGTCGAAATCATGGATGCACCAAAATTCAAGCTAACTGAAATGTGGCACAGATTGCCTTGTGGACTTTGAAGTATTCTTTCCCTTGTGGCTGTCGAAGTAACGTGAAAATCCAAAATACCAAGCAACTATTTTGAGTAGGAATTTTCGTCATTTTAGACTTCTTTTTTCAAATTCCTACTCAAATTTACAATTCAAATACAGTTGTGTCGAAATCATGTGTGCATCAAAACTGAAATGTGGTATTGATTGTGTTATGGACTTTGAAGTATTTTTTTGCTCCAAACACAGTTTGTGACAAAATCATGGGTGCACCAAAATTCAAGCTAACTGAAATCTGGCACAGATTGCGTGATGGACTTTGAAGTATTCTTTCCCAAGTGGCTGTAGAAGTAGACGTGAAAATCCAAAATACCAAGCAAGTATATTTGTCCAAAGTTTCAGATCAAAATTCAACCGCAAACTTTATGAAGTAAACGATTGACTTAGCCAACACCTTCACACACAGTGTAAAATATCAGAATCAACATCTAGAATTGCTGTAAGGCAGAGAGACCACACTCAGTAGATTATTACAAGGGAAAATTGCAAATCAATGGGACAGAGAAAGAATATTTACATTTCATGATGGTGCAAATGTTCTATATGTGCATAGTGTAAGTGCTAGTTCTTCCTGGTATACCAAACTTGCACCATAAAAAGTTCCATCTATAATGTAATTATTCTTTTTTTTACCACTGATTTGCAATTTTCCCTTATTACAAACTCTTAAACTTATTTGCATTGTAGGGCCTTATTCACATTTAAGGAGGGGACGAGTTCATGGCCATTACATTACCTGCTCTCCATTCTCATCATTCCTAATACAACCAAAACTCTTGAAAACCATCTTCAATAATTTCTCCTTATTAGAACTTCAATACATTTTCGAAAAGTCTACGATGTGCGCCCACAAAAAAGGACACATTATGTGCCCCTTATAACTTTACTCACAAAAAATATAACACCATTCACAAAAGTATAATTTTTGTGAAATTTTGTGAAAAAAGACACAAACATCGTAATTTTTCTCACAAAATGTATAACACATCTCACAAAAAGTATAACATTCAAATTTTCACAACTTTTCTTTGAAGATACAAAAATTGTAACTTCGCTCACAAAATGTATAACACATTTCACAAAAAATAAAACATTCGAATTTTCACAACTTTTTTTCAAAGACACAAAAATTGTAATTTCGCTCACAAAATGCATAACACCACTCACAAAAAGTATAACATTCAAATTTTTCACAACTTTTTTTCGAAGACACAAAAAATCAACTTCGCTCACAAAATATATAACACCACTCAGCAAAAAAGTATAACATTAAGGTGCGCATGATATGCAACTTTAAGTGGGTGCACATGGTAACCGGATCCGTAAGTTTTTGAGCTATTATTATTGTTATTTTAATTTTTCAATAAAATAGACTCATCTTTGTTAAGTAATTGGGGAACAAATCATAACCACATAATATGTTTTGCACTTTTCAATTTGCCGAGAACATCACGACATAAACAATGTCACATGATGTTTCGAAACTATTCAACAAATTTTAGCTTATTTTAGCTTTTTCTTCTAAATTCCCTACTCAAATTCATGATCTAAATACAGTCTTGGTGTCGAAATCATGGGTGCACCAAAATTGAAGACTAATTGAAGTGTCGTACAGATTGTGTTATAGACTTTGAAGTATTCTTTGCTGTGTCGAAATCATGGGTGCACCAAAATTCAAGCCTAATTGAAATGTCGTACAGATTGTGTTATAGACTTTGAAGTATTCTTTGCCCCCAATTGGCTGTAGAAATGAACGTGAAAATCCGATTGGTGATGAATACCAACCAAGCGTGCAGTCCTGCTCTGTTTCAAATGGCTCATTTTCTTCTTGTTTTTCTTGATGCTTCAAATTTGTGATTCGGGCTGGTCATTTTTCATTCAACATTAGCGTGCAGTTCATGCAACCGCAAACTTTGAAGTAACCCGATTGACTTAACCAACACCTTCCAAGTTCCCACACAAAGCAAAAATATCATGATCAACATCTAGCGTTGTTGTAAAGCAGAGGGACCACTTTCAGTAGATTATTACAAGGGGAAATTGTAAATCAGTGGGACAAAAAATATTTTTACATTTTCATGATGGTGTAAATGTTCTGTGTGAATGGTGCAAATCTTTCTTGTGTTTTTGTGTTTAGTGCAAGTACTTCATGTGTGCCAGAGTTGCATCAAAAAATATTCTATTCAGTGAAATTATTTTTTCCATTGATTTGCAATTTTCCCTTCTTACAAACTCTTAGACCTTGTTTGTTTTCTGAGGTAGAATGGAGGGGATTGCTAGTAAGGGGATTAGTAAAATTTTATTTATTTTGATGACAGTTGTTAGTGTAGAGATTGTTAAATTATTTTTATATAAAATAAATATAAAATACTAAAACTATAATTTTTACTTAACAAAAAAATACAAAAACATAACATTAATGTTTAAAAAAAATATCCAGCAAGTAAAAAATAAAAAAATAAATGTAGTCGACCGGTTGGCCAGCCGAACGTCTGGCCGGACTTCCGAACGGACGTCCGGTAACACCCAATCCGAACGAACTATTTTGCTAATACCATTTTCCAGCCAAGACTGCTAATACCCCTCACTAAGGCATATCGTAATCTGAAAGGACTATGAATCCGGAGTTCCAAAATCAAAATAAATAAAAGTCATCTTCACTGTTCATCTATCACAATCCAAAAGGACTCTGATAGCGAAAACAAACGGCCTTCAACCTATTTGCATTGTAGGGGCATATTCACATTTAATAAGAAGACAGCTACCTCCATAGCCATTACCTGCTCCATTCTCATCAGTCCTTGTACAACCCAACTCTTGAAAACCATCTTATTCAAACTTCAATAAGTTTTTGAGCTATTAAGGCCACGGGCTTATTCACATTTAATAAGAAGACATTCATAGCCATTACCTGCTCCATTCTCATCAGTCCTTGTACAACCCAACTCTTGAAAACCATCTTATTCAAACTTCAATAAGTTTTTGAGCTATTAAGGCTACGTTGTTTGACAGATTAGGTTGGATGAGATTGATAGTAAAGAGATTGTTAATGTGAGATTGTTAATGAGAGAATTAAGTAAAAGTGTGTTTATTTTGATGATAGTGTGGGAGATAATTAGTGATGAGATTGTTAAATTATTTTTATATAAAATAAATAAATAAATTATTTCTATATTAAAAAAAACCAAAACAAATATTAAAACAAACAGGTACACTTGATAAAAAAAATAAAAATAAAATAATTTTTTTTATATAAAATAGATGAATCCCCTCATTATTTTCTTAATTCCACCCAAAATTCACCCAAGCTAATCCCCTTACTGAGGGGGATTAGCAAACCGCTCAGAGTAGCAATCCCTCTCCACAAGGAAGCCACCAAACAAGTTATAATGGGACCCATCTCCTTACTATTCTAATCCCACCTCCCCATCTCCCAAACAAACATGACCTAATAGTATTATTAGTTTTCATTTTTTACAGAGTCATGATCAAATTATGAGTTTTCCCTATTAATTGAAGCGTTTTATTGGATGATTGCATCATTGTTGTGATATAATGCAGCATTAACAGTCTTTCTCTCTGTTTTTTTTTTTTCGTTCAATGCTCAGGTGTGTCATATTTAAATAATATATACCACTAGAATCGTTCTTAGTTGTCTGTTTGATTATATCTGTAAAAAAAAAAAAAAAAAAAAAAAAAAAAAAAAAAAAAAAACACCAACAAAGGTAGCAAACAAATTTGTGCCGTCTCAGAAGCCAAATAAATTTGAGTTCAAAAAACAAAAAGAAAAAAAAGAAGCCAAATAAATTTCAAATGCTACAAACATAACAAATACCAAAGGCAGAGAGATCTGAAATCGCAATATATAAAAACTATGAGAATAATAAGATAATTCTTTATCAATTCTTGCACAACTTAGACGAGGTTTTGGCCAATCTTTATCTTCAATTGAAATTTTAGTAATTGCCTAAATACTTCCGATATGATGACAATAATGCTGTATTTGGTTTATGAATTTTAAGAGAGATTTTGAAATAAAGAAGAAAAAGAAGGTGAATTATATTTCACATACCTTTTTTTTTTTCATTTCCAAATCCCTCCCTATATCCATAAAACAAATACAGCCTAAGTAATTGTTCATTTCCAAATCCCTCCGTATATCCATGAAACAAATACAGCCTAAGTAATTGTAAGTGAATGGATTCTCTCTATTTGGAGTGTGCGGTTATGGCCAAGTACAAGTTTTATTTCAATTCATTCATTTAATAAGATTTTGTATGTATTATTAATTTTTTTTTTATTTAAAAATTGATAGGATAATTGTAGACATGTGACTTTATCATGTTTGTTTGTAAATAAATTAGGGGTGTTTATGGGTTGGTTCGACTTGGGTTTGCCCTTAGCCTGGCAGCCGAACCGACACCTTCGGGTTAGAGAATTAGTCACCTATCATCGACCGAACTACGGTTTGAAATCGACCGAACCAAACAAATCAATTTGACAATCGGTTCGGTCGATTTCGTAGATCCGAGAAGAGTAGAAAAAATATTATGAAAAATGGAATTAAAATTTGAAAATAACAATCTTAAACCCACATAAACATCCAATCTGAAACAAAAAAAATACACTTGTATTAACATATGCATATATTTCTTACAATTAGAATGAGACTTGAGAAAAAAGAAAAAAAGAAAAAGCAAGAGAGGGATCATCATTGTTGATCATTGTCGCTGCCATTGCTCATTGCAGTCTCAACCACCACCATGGCCATCGCTCATCGTTGCCACCATCGTTATTTTTGCGCTCATCCACCACCACCACCACATCACCAATAGAAAAAGGGTAGGGAGAAAAGAGAAGTAGAGATGAGGGAGAGTAAGATAGATGGATCTGTTTCTAGAAAAAAAAAGGAAAAAAAAGACAGGAAGTCGAGATGAGAGAGGATAAGAGATAGATGGATCTGTTTTGAGAGAGCGAGATAGTGATGAACTAATGGAGACGTTTGAGAGAAACAGAGAGAGAAAGAGAGAGAGGGTAAGGAAGATGAGACAGAGGGTAGGTGAGAAAGGAAACGAGATAGTGGTTTAGTAGAAAACATGTCCGAATTGAGGAGAGAGAGAGAGAGGAGATGAGATGAGACGCTTGAGGTTAGAGAGACGGGGTCAGAATTAAGGAGATAAGGAGAGTTAAGTGAAGGGTCAAATATTTGATTGGGAAGGTTCTCTGGGGAAGATATAAAGATCTTGAAAATATAAAAGTCCCAGTTTGTACATTTTCCAAGACAAAGATAGACAGTGTTGCTTTTGGTTGAACTCCCTAGGCAAGTAAGCTAATGTAATGATAATAAAATATATATACTTGAGGGAGCCGAAAATACGGATAAATCGGAAGGGGCATGTCTTAGTACTGACATTAACCGGACGTCCAGCAAATATTAATCGGCCCCATCCTGCAAGTCTAGGGTGGGCCGAATACGATACGTAAGCCGATTAATAAAGATCGTTGGGGGCCGAATATAAGAACAGGAAATGATTGAAAACCAAGCTCAGGCCCCGAGGCCTCAGGAGGAACATCTATAAATAAAGAAGCAGCGTTCTTGGAATAGGGGGTAAGAAAAAAAAGAAGAATACACTTCACTAAACTTAGTAAACAAGCTTTCTTAAGTAGAGGAACTGACTTGCCCGTCGGAGTGCTAATCCCGGCACCCCCGACCGGAATATTTGTCTTTGCAGGTGACTAGCTGAGAATCAAAGAGCGTCTTCCCAGATCAAAAGAGTATTTCCAAAAAACCACTTCCCCACAACTGGCGCCGTCTGTGGGAATACTCAAATACATCCATGGAAGGCGTGACGCAAGATCCTCCGATAGCCACCGACGAGACTATACAGAGAGACGACATCACCCCGGCAGATCTGCTCGGGAAGGAAACCATCGCTGCGAGACGCGCCTTGAATTGTGATTCACCAACGACTTCAGCGCAGGAGACGATGCAAGCCATCATAGAACAAGCTAAACAGAATGAGCAAAGGCTGGAAAATATGCTCGCAAAAAATGAACGCCTCCGACAAGATTTGGCCCTGGAAGTAGCAAAATCCAAAGAAGCCGCGCGCCAAGACCCCGAACGACCCCTGAGGACAGGTAAACAACGACCTCGAGCCCGACCAAGGAAAACTGATAGCGACTCCAATTCATTATCTACGAAGCATAACAAGGGACGCTCAGACACTTCCAGCTCCTCTGAAAAAAGCCCACATATAAGGAACAAGCGCAGAAGAAGTAGTTCAGACAAAGAGGACCGGCACGATCCTTTTATCCGACGAATTGCGAGGGCGACCCTGCCCAAGAAGTTCAAAGCTCCGTCATTTACTCTCTACGACGGAAAATCAGACCCCACCGATCATATACGTCACTACAAGCAGGCCATGACGTTGCATGCAGACAATGAAGCCCTCATGTGTCGCATATTCCCCAGCAGTTTGGGGCCACTAGTTGTCAGATGGTATTACAAGCTGGAGCCGGCTTCGATCAGAAGTTTCCATCAATTGCAAAAATCCTTTAGGGCCAGGTTCATCACCAACGAGGTACAGCCAAAACAGGCCGACTCTCTCTGGGCTATGCAAATTCAACCGGGAGAAACGCTGAGAGCACATTCGGTGCGATATTAGGAGTGCTTCAATCTCATTGACGACGCTTGCAACGACTCCATGGCCGTTACCGCCTTCAAAATGGGACTACATCCTGACAGTGCTCTTCACAACTCCCTGACCAGAAGACCCCCCAAAACAGTCTGGGCGTTGATGAAGAAAGTCGAAGAGTATTGCAAAGTGGAAGACGATTCCCTGAGGATCAAAGCTAGTCAAGCGTCCACCAAATCGGGACCTCCTGACATTGCTCAGCCGATAAGCTTCGTGCCACCTCTGAGCCCCGAGCCACGACAACGTGCTAAACGGGACAAAAGGCGGGACTCTCGCCGATCGAGCGATCAATGCTCCCATCCGACGAATGAGCAATTGCAAGTCGACAGTAGGCGCTCGAGGCGCGCCGACAAAAAGTACACGGAACTGTCAGAGCCAATCACCGCTGTAATGACCAAAATCCAACACCTTCCATTCTTCAAATGGCCGTCAAAGATGGTGGGACCACCCGATACACGACGAAGGGACCGGAGGTGCGAATATCACAAAGATCACGGCCACGAAACAGAGAGTTGCTACGCATTAAAAGACCACCTGAAGGAACTGGTGCAAGACGGCCGACTGCAGCAGTATGTGAAACAGGGAAAGCCAACCAAGGCATTAGCATTAAGGCAGGACTCTCCCCCACTTGGCGTGATCCACGTAATTTACAGCCTGCCTACACTCCCGGCCATGCACACAATTCGATCGCACCCAACTTTATAGGGGCGCCGTACTTCGACTGACCGGTCCGAAGAAGCTCCGACAATTGCCTTCAACGACTCCGACCTCAATGACGTAACGGCTTCCCACATTGATCCGTTGATCATTGGATTACGCATAAACCGGTTCATCATTGAACGAATCCTCATAGATCCAGGGAGTAGTTCAGAGGTCATGTACTATCAAACTTTCGTTAAGCTCGGCCTCAACGAGGCAGATCTATCTCCGGCACCTCACCCACTGTTCGGCTTTAATACGAACCCGGAATACCCATTGGGCAAGGTCACATTACCTGTTCGAGCAGGGTCTAGAACGGTCGAAGTGAAATTCGTGGTCATGAAGCTCCCCTCGCCATATAATGCTATAATGGGAAGAACCTGGCTACATATCATGAAGGCCGTCCCAAGCACCTACCATCAGATTTTGCGTTTCCCAACAACCTACGGCATTGAAGAAATACGTGGTTCCCCCCAATCGGCACAAGCAGAGTTCTGACGAAAACCCTATCACTGACCCGATCTGTGGGCTCTGATAACTGTAAATACATTTCGCCTCTGCAATATGAACTACTTTTCCTCGACGCTGAAAATCATATGTCGATTCCCAGTGGGGCACTTATCACGATTGGCCAAACTAAGTCTCCGGATTCGGAGCCCCCTTTGGCGTATGCCGCCTTAGGGCTGATTAAGTCTCCGGATTCGGAGCGCCCTTCGTGTATCACGATTGGCCAAACTAAGTCTCCGGATTCGGAGCCCCCTTCGGCGCATGCCGCCTTAGGGCCGATTAAGTCTCCGGATTCGGAGCGCCCTTCGTGTATTACGATTGGCCAAACCAAGTCTCCGGATTCGGAGCCCCCCTTTGGCGCATGCCGCCTTAGGGCCGATTAAGTCTCCGGACTCGGAGCCCCCTTTGGCACATGCCGCCTTAGGGCCGATTAAGTCTCCGGATTCGGAGCGCCCTTCGTGTATCACGATTGGCCAAACCAAGTCTCTGGATTCGGAACCCCCTTTGGCGCATGCCGCCTTGGGGCCGATTAAGTCTCCGGATTCGGAGCCCCCTTTGGCGCATGCCGCCTTAGGGCCGATTAAGTCTCCGGACTCGGAGCCCCCTTTGGCGCATGCCGCCTTAGGGCCCGATTAAGTCTCCGGATTCGGAGCGCCCTTCGTGTATCACGATTGGCCAAACCAAGTCTCTGGATTCGGAACCCCCCTTTGGCGCATGCCGCCTTGGGGCCGATTAAGTCTCCGGATTCGGAGCCCCCTTTGGCGCATGCCGCCTTAGAGCCGATTAAGTCTCCGGATTCGGAGCGCCCTTCGTGTATCACGATTGGCCAAACTAAGTCTTCGGATTCGGAGCCCCCTTTGGCGCATGCCGCCTTGGGACCGATTAAGTCTCCGGATTGGGAGCCCCCCTTTGGCGCATGCCACCTTAGGGCCGATTAAGTCTCCGGATTCGGAGCCCCCTTTGGCGCATGCCGCCTTAGGGCCGATTTAGTCTCCGGATTCGGAGCGCCCTTCGTGTATCACGATTGGCCAAACCAAGTCTCCGGATTCGGAGCCCCCCTTTGGCGCATGCCGCCTTAGGGCCGATTAAGTCTCCGGACTCGGAGCCCCCTTTGGCGCATGCCGCCTTAGGGCCGATTAAGTCTCCGGATTCGGAGCGCCCTTCGTGTATCACGATTGGCCAAACCAAGTCTCTGGATTCGGAACCCCCTTTGGCGCATGCTGCCTTGGGGCCGATTAAGTCTCCGGATTCGGAGCCCCCTTTGGCGCATGCCGCCTTAGAGCCGATTAAGTCTCCGGATTCGGAGCGCCCTTCGTGTATCACGATTGGCCAAACTAAGTCTTCGGATTCGGAGCCCCCTTTGGCGCATGCCGCCTTGGGGCCGATTAAGTCTCCGGATTGGGAGCCCCCTTTGGCGCATGCCACCTTAGGGCCGATTAAGTCTCCGGATTCGGAGCCCCCTTTGGCGCATGCCGCCTTAGGGCCGATTTAGTCTCCGGATTCGGAGCGCCCTTCGTGTATCACGATTGGCCAAACCAAGTCTCCGGATTCGGAGCCCCCTTTGGCGCATGTCGCCTTAGGGCCGATTAAGTCTCCGGATTCGGAGCGCCCTTCGTGTATCACGATTGCCCAAACCAAGTCTCCGGATTCGGAGCCCCCTTTGGCGCATGCCGCCTTAGGGCCGATTAAGTCTCCGGACTCGGAGCCCTCTTTGGCGCATACTGCCTTAGGGCCGATTAAGTCTCCGGATTCGGAGCGGCCTTCGTGTATCACGATTGGCCAAACCAAGTCTCCGGATTCGGAGCCCCCTTTGGCGCATGCCGCCTTGGGGCCGATTAAGTCTCCGGATTCGGAGCCCCCTTTGGCGCATGCCGCCTTAGGGCCGATTAAGTCTCCGGACTCGGAGCCCCCCTTTGGCGCATGCCGCCTTGGGGCCGATTAAGTCTCCGGATTTGGAGCGCCCTTCGTGTATCACGATTGGCCAAATCAAGTCTCCGGATTCGGAGCCCCCTTTGGCGCATGCCGCCTTAAAGCCGATTAAGTCTCCGGATTCGGAGCGCCCTTCGTGTATCACGATTGGTCAAACCAAGTCTCCGGATTCGGAGCCCCCTTTGGTGCATGCCGCCTTAGGGCCGATTAAGTCTCCGGACTCGGGGCCCCCTTTGGCGCATGCCGCCTTAGGGCCGATTAAGTCTCCGGATTCGGAGCGCCCTTCGTGTATCACGATTGGCTAAACCAAGTCTCCGGATTCGGAACCCCCTTTGGCGCATGCCGCCTTGGGGCCGATTAAGTCTCCGGATTCGGAGCCCCCTTTGGCGCATGCCGCCTTAGGGCCGATTAAGTCTCCGGACTCGGAGCCCCCCTTTGGCGCATGCCACATTGGGGCCGATTAAGTCTCCGGATTCGGAGCGCCCTTCGTGTATCACGATTGGCCAAATCAAGTCTCCGGATTCGGAGCCCCCTTTGGCGCATGCCGCCTTAAAGCCGATTAAGTCTCCGGATTCGGAGCGCCCTTTGTGTATCACGATTGGCCAAATCAAGTCTCCGGATTTGGAGCCCCCTTTGCCGCATGCCGCCTTAGGGCCGATTAAGTCTCCGGACTCGGAGCCCCCCTTTGGCGCATGCCGCCTTGGGGCCGATTAAGTCTCCGGATTCGGAGCGCCCTTCGTGTATCACGATTGGCTAAATCAAGTCTCCGGATTCGGAGCCCCCTTTGGCGCATGCCGCCTTAGGGCCGATTAAGTCTCCGGATTCGGAGGCGATTAATCTCCTTAAGGCCAAATGGGCCTAGGATTCGGAAACGGATCATACAGTGCTAAGTGCTAATCGCGTCTCGAAATCCGGAGCAAACGTTGGCACGAACAAAAGATATTGATAATTGATCCTGTGTAACATGCTGGAACAGATCATGCATTCGAAGTAATGAGCCTTAGTACACAAGCAACATTCCAAAATTCAGAATAACACGCAAATAGATTTAAAATAAAACCATTTGTTTGATTAAACAATTGTTACATGAATACAACCCGCATTCGAACATTACAATATCGAAAGCAAAAAAGGGACAAAACGCGCCGGTAAAGCAGCATCGCCGGATCGACTACCGTCACCTTAAACCCCTCCACGGCGTGCACTACCTTGAACCAGTTATGCTTAAGCCCGCGACTTGCATAAGCGCCAAACTGCCCCTGACACCATTGACAATGTCAAGGCTAAGATCCAGGATAAGAAGGGTATTCCACCAGATCAGCAGACCATTGACAATGTCAAGGCAAAGATCCAGGACAAGGAAGAATGAACTTGACAGTTGTTGACTCTCCTTTCGGGGTGATCTGCTTCGATGACTTGGAGACTCACAGATCTCAAGCCCTTCGCTTGGAGACTCACAGAACTCAAGCCCTTCGGATGACCTAACTCATTCACGGATAGGTTTTCTGTCGCAAACCATCTCAACACCGAATTTGACCGACATTTGAATGTAACCAAAATCACCATACCAGACAAAGAATGATGAGTCAAATGGGACTACTGGTGCGAAGCGCCCACTCCTTTTATTCTCAGCAACGATTTCGATCTCGAGGTCCCAACCCCGAGAAAATTTTATTAACTCCCAAAAATGCATTGGTTAAAAAAAAAAAAAAACAAGCGTCGATTGACATTCGCCACGACTATCCCGACGGCTAGCCGAAACGCGCGCTGGCTCGGCCAAAGCGAAATAACTTTATTAAAACCGGTCGGCCAATATTCACATGCCGATCACCGTCGACCAGCCCATCAATCCAACTGCTCAAGCGTCAATACGCTCACCCAAATTGGAGATAAATGGCCGTTGAAATAGCCTCAATAAAGCCCTAACGGTCGCCGCGGACGTGTCGGCCCTGCCCACGTGCGGATATTGCCGGCAGGCCCGCGTCTTGCCGGGCAGTTAACGGCTGTCTGGGTCGGGCAATATCTAGACATTCAAACATTTGAGCAACATGAAATACACATATGCCGAATATGAATGACAATGAAACAATCTTTATTCAATAAAACAATAAGTTACATAGTTTCGAACACGCTCTGCGTTCCAATCTTAAGACTATAAAATTCATACGGCGTCACCCTCATCTTCACTCTTCTCAATCTCAAAGGCACAAAACGGAAAATCTTTACTCCTGTAGCGTGGTGATGCCGAATCAATTCCCGACGCTCGAAGAGCTTCTGCGGCTTGAGATGCCTTGATCCAACCGTGCCTGAACTTGCGGTTTTCACATCGGCATACTTCTTCAGCCAGCGTCTCCCTGGTTTTCTCGATTCCCACCTTTCGGCCCTCATGGAAACCTTTTTCATAGGCCCTCCCCTTCGCACTCTTTATTGCGAACATGCTAGCCGTCTCTCGATCGGCAAGTGCGGAGCTGATAAGCCGACTCGTAACCCTCTCTTCCACAATTGGGTTCGCGTGCGCGGTGGGTTGTGCCTGAGCCGCCTTGGCCTTCCTTAGTTCCCGCTCGGCCGCCTCCACGCGGGCCTCCAAACTTCGAATACGTTCGTCCTTCTTCTCCATCTCTTGACGGGCAGCACGCAGACGCATGCCGACTTCATAAGCAGTGTAAAGCCCCTTCACTGCGCCATGAATGCCCTCGCGAAACACTTCGTAATCCTGTCGACCCAGCATCGATTTCTGAACCTCAGGCGGAAATATTTGTCGGGCAAAGTCGACCGCTACATCTAGATCTTGAACGATCGAGTCTGCCTTTGTCATGGGTCTATTCTTCACGAATACCGCAAAGCTTAATGGGTACGGTTTCGCGTCGGACCTTCCCTCGACTCGGGACTGTGGAGCCTTACCCTGCGACTGCTTTTCTCGCCTGGGCGATCTACTGCGACGTCGGGGAGACTGACGCCTCTCACGACCCCTGGCACTCCTACTTCCTGCCCCCGAGGGTTCACCACCTCGATTCATATCTCCGCCAAGCTCAGCCAGGGTCTTTGCTTCCCCTTTGCTGTTGAAGAAAAGTCGGTTCGACATCCGCGCAATCAGTCTTCCCCCAAGAGCTCAGCTCAGTTGTCTACCAAGCTCATAAAGGATGTACGTTTCCTCATTTATCTTTCACAAAGGCAGCACGTTCGAGGCAATCTCATTAATTGGAGACCCTGAATCGCCCGACGCCGGCTAAGTCAACGGCAGGGGCACGATTCTACCATAGTCCATCAATCTATCCCGCCAAGTACTCCAGCCGGCCCTCGACCCCGCAGGGACCGCCTGGGGCAAGGGCAGATTCATCAATCTAGCCGGCTCAAGTACCCCACCGGCCCTCAACCTCGCAGGGACCGCCTGGGGCAAGGGCAGATTCATCAATCCAGCCAGCTCAAATACCCCATTCGGCCCTCGACCCCGCAAGGACCGCCCGGGGCAAGGGCAGATTCACCAATCTATCCGGCTCAGAGACCCCAGCCGGCTCTCGAATTGACAGTTCATAATTCGAATCCAGTCGGCACGGAGAAGACAAATCAATGTTGACACAGGATATTCAATCCCTAAAGCAATTTTACACAAAGAAGACAAATCAATGTTGACATAGGATATTCAATCCCTAAAAGCTGAAACTCGGCAACAATTTTACGCAAAGTAGCAAAAGGCTTTGAGCCAAACTCAGCAAAATGTTTCATTAACATAATCACACAAATTGTGCACAGGAAGTAGTGGCATTACAAGGAAATGTTCATTAATAAATTGCGTACAAGTTAGTAACCAATTTATACATGAAAACTACCCTGAACCAACAAAACCCAACCAAACAAAAAAAAAATAATAATAAAAAAAAATAAAATAATAATAATAAAAAAAAAATAATTAGGAAACGCCTCCCAAATCACTCCTCGGTGTCGGATTCGAGTGGCTCGACATCCACTTGCTCATAAGGAATTGACAAATCCGATGTAACCCCAGCGGCAGCAAGGGCTTTGAGCCACCCATGTTTGAACCCCCGATTCTCAAACTTGGGAACTTCATCAACATATTCAGTGAAAGCGGCGCTCTTTCCCCGCCTTGAAAGCCTCAGATTCGGCTTTCTCCTTGGCCGCCTTCAGCTCCTCCAGCTGAGCCTCCGCCTGGGCAAGTTCGTCCTTCGAGAGTTTGAGCGATTTCTCACTCACATTCGCTCTAGCCTTAGCGTCAGATCGAAGCTGTTCAGCGGAGCGAGCCCTCTCCTTCTCCGCTTCGGCTCGCGCGCTCTCTATTGCGGCCCTCATTTTTTCAAACTCCGCTCTACTCTTCTGACCTTCCACTTCGGCTTGCAAACGGTCAACCCTGCCAAGAGCATCATGCAGGCGGCGGCCCAAGTCGGCAATCCTGCCGACGGTCTGCAAGAATAAGGGATCATTAGATACCTTTATAAAAAATAAATTCAGAAATAAATATAAGATTCCTACCAGGAGTGCCGACTGCGCAGATAAGGCTACGGCCAAAATATCTGGCACGGCGCAAAAGGCTGCACTATCAGCCGGTAAGGAAATTGAAGCCGCCAAGCTCAACGCAACGGCCGGATCCTCAATGGCAGAAGCATTGGAAGAAATCGGCGTATCTCTGATCTTTGGCTGAATAACAAAGGGAGCGACCACGTCCGATTCCTCGAGGCGAGGCCGTTTGTCAGGACTAGCTTCTGAACTGGCTTCCCCCCTCGGCGCTGCGTTTTTGGCCGCGCTCCTCCGGAATTTGCCGTTCTTCAATGGCCTGCTGTTCACCCCCTTTTTCCGTTTCAACCGGCGTAACCTGAACCAGCCCTTCAACAATGGGTACAGAGGCCTTAGGCAAGCTGGGATCAGATTCCCCGGCCTTGGCCTTTTGTCGAGCAGCCATTCGCTCGGCGTTTCTCGTACGCGCCATTTGCGAAAGGCTGAACCATACCTTCGAAGAAATCGCCGGGTAGGTCGCCCAAATTCGCGAAAATGTCTCCGGAAGAGACTTCTGCCCGACCCGACGCGGATGGTGAAGGATGATCGAGTCCGGCAGTCTCAAACGCCGAGCGCACGGCCTCGTCGACTTCTTCGGCCTCCTCAGTGAATTCTCTCGCCGGAGCGGCAACTGCTTGTATTTCCGGCTCTGCATCTCGCCCCGAATCAGAATCTTCGAGACCGATTTGCCTGAGGTTCTTGTAGCTGGGGAAGATAAGAGCCGAGAGCTGCTGATCGCCAGATGGAATCGGAATGTTGTCCGCAGCCGAGAACGTGGTGTAAGTGGGCTCGTACCGAAGTAAAATGTGGGCGGCTCTCCCCTGTTTTTGCACGTTAGGGCGGCCAAAGTAGTCGAGTGCAATCTTAATATCCCTAAGGACCGCTTCGTCAGCGCAAGTCGGAATCTTCTTCAATTTATTACCTGCAAAAGAGGAGTGATTAAGGAAAGAAAGCCGATTAAAAGATAAATCATTAAACACAAGATACTACGTGGCAACCTGGGTCACCCTTATGTCTGGGGATGGGGTCTAGGCGATCTTCGCCTTCAACGAACTCCCCAATTACCTCGGACAATTGACCATTACATCGTCAACCCCTCTTACCAGAGCTGGCAAGCATAGTCACCAAATGATGGTCAGTATCCTTGGCCCTAAGGAAGTACCGACCCAGCCGACCAGAGGATTTGGCTAAAGCATAGCAGTGCCGAATAGCCGGAATTCCAAGATTGATCCTAAGATGCCGATTCAACTCTATAACACCCATAATGATTTGAAAGAAATTTACGTTGGGCTGAGAAGGAATCAGACTCCAATAGCGAAGGACAGCCCTAAGTAATGGGTGTAGGGGGAAACGGACTCCGCCTTCCGCTATGGACAGGAGGGGGAATACGATTGTATTCTGATCCTCCCTTTCCATGTCCAGAGTACTGTCCGTTACAAGAGCTAGATGGACGTCATCGAGAATGGAAAAATGTCGCCGGGAATCCAGAAATGCGACTCTCAGAAAGGAGGTCCTTCAGGTGTTTAGCCATTTCGACGGAGGTCCAAGGCTTCGCCGAAAGTAAAAAATGATAAACAGAGAATAGGGCTACAAAGAAAGGGGAAGAAAAACTTACGAGGAGCAGATGAGGCAAAGGTAGACGGACGAAAGTCGCAGAAAATGCGGGTGAGAGAAGAGATGCGCACTGGCGGTCCAAACGTATCAGATGATTGACGAAATGTGCACCAGAAAGGGACTGAAGTTTCAAATCGCAATAAATGCGAGGGACGCATGAATGAAGCCGGGAAAGTGTAATGATAAACGAAAAGGTGTGCGCTTTCTGACGTTTTCTGACGCCTTGGGATACACGAAGCCTCCTGATCTCAGGGGCTTTTCGAATTCTAAACCAAACACGCCGATTAACTACCGTCAATAGGGAGTTCAGGGGGCAATTGTGGGAGCCAAAAAATACGGATAAATCGGAAGGGGCATGTCTTAGTACTGACATTAACCCGGACGTCCAGCAAATATTAATCGGCCCCATCCTGCAAGTCATAGGGTGGGCCGAATACGATACGTAAGC